>LLKO01000011.1:144645-822715 GCA_001513895.1 Graphilbum fragrans
CCCCGGACAATTCGATGCCAGAAGCTACCTTGGCGTACTGTCAGCTAACTCTGTTTTTAGAACCGCGCTGGACGCCTATTTCGGCACCATCCTTAACATTCTGTTTACGAAGCTGCAGAACAACCCGTCGGATTCGTTCAAGATCCGCTTTGTGCGCTTCTACCACCTGGTGTCGGCTCGTGGCATCGAAACCGGCCTGGGCGCTGACTTCTTCATCCGGCACTCTGAAGCCATCCAGGCCGGTGTCTTCACCCCTATCTACCTCAACATCATCCTGCTGACGACAGGCCAGTTTGCCCGCCCCATCGACCGCAAGCTAGGTGTCATCTCGTACACCAAGACCCTATGTGACAGCAAGGCCTTTGCCGAGCGGTACCAAAAGGGCTGGGGTTTTACCTGCAACTTCTTGCTGGACTTGCTCAAGAACCCTCCCCAGGTCACCGGTGGTGTCGGCGATGAGGTTGTCAACGAGGCCGACGTCGACGACATTGGCTTCGGCGTCGGCTACACGGCGCTCAACACCTGCAAGCGCGGGCCCCGGGACGACTTCCCCGAGGTTGAGAATGTGCAGCAATGGGTGGGCGTGTTTTTCAAGGACGCCGATAAGCGGCATGGCGGTGCCATCGCTGGTTTCGTCAACAGCCGCTTGCAGGACGAGTCCAAGGCAGCACTTGCGCCTTATCTAGCTTAAGCGATGCCCGAAGGGAGAGAGGAAAGACGTATTTGGGGGGATGTGTCACAGCCATACGAGAGACTAAATGCATGTTGGATCATATAAAACATAGATCACGCCAAACCGCCGGAGAGAGGCGGAAAAGATTTACAGGCATTTGAGTAGAATGATGTATCTACTTGTAAATGCCACTGGATGAGGATGAATAAAAGCAGTCATGATATTTTCCATATGCATTCGTGATTATGGCTCTCCTGTTTGCGATTCTTTTAGACCTGGCTGCCCAAACCGTTGCAGTTCACCTGCCCAGCCTTAGGCATGCGTGGATAGTTTCAAATGTCGCGTGGACATTCTCAAAACCCCTTAGTATCTGAAAATCACAACGCACCCGGAACCTTCCATATATGTAAAGCATAATAACGAAATAGTAGAAAAAAGGAACGAAGCTGAGACTCGTGGCGTATATGTACACATGCAATGATGACTTGCATGTGTGTGTATGTACTCCGTAGTCGTCCTCGTATATGCTCACAAAGGTAGACTAAAGCATGTGCCAGGGACGCTTACCATCCTCACATATGGGGCATCGTTTCTACATTTTTCTCATGAGGCTGACATGGCCGCCTACTGCGTACAGATAGGCTTTGTCTTTTTGTCTATTCGGAAGGGGTATATGCCGCAACGGCTGAATTTCGACACCGTTATGTCTTGGCAGCAGACAAGTCACAATTCGTGACATGTGCGCCATTCCATCGCCCTTCTAAGCTCCTTGCGAACTGCATACATGCATATACGCCGCGCTCAAAAAAGAGGGGAGCGCCGAAGAAGTGATTCCTTGCATTCACACAGGAGCAGCATATGCATGCATGATGGCTACTCGTGCGGTAGTGCAGGATGGGCGAGAACATGGCTGTGTGGAATAGCCTCGGTATGCCAGGCAGGGTGTGGGAACCCAGCCCATTTTTTAAGATCACATTATTTTTTTTGCTTGACGATACGGAGCATGTACGAGGAAAACACAGCTGCTAGACTTTGTCCTCTTGCTTGTCCTATGATTGTCCCTTTTTTCCTGATATCATGCTGTAGTCTGCTGCTAGTAAGGCACTAGTCCAATCCAAAAACCCGTCCTCCAGAGGCTTATCAAAAATACTATGTGTGTACGACGTACACGATGACTGCTTTGTAAGAAAGGGACTCGTAATAGCCTTTTCAATGTGTCTTTTTAGCTCCGGGATCAGGATCGACGATGATAGGCACGTTCATACCCGTATATACACCGTGTAGTTAAATCATCAGGAGTAGGATGTGCTGCCCGGGGCCTGTGAGCCGATCCTTCGGCTATTCAGGGCCGGGATTTGTGGAATGTGTCCGAATATGTGGTACACAGGTGTTCCATCGCGGTCCGTCGAGAGGCCTCTGCACCTTGAGCTACGAGTACAAGCTTTGAAGGTGGCTTACAACAACTGCATCTAAATTGGTGCATACGGCCGGTGGACGTTGTACACACTGGCCAAAATGGTATACTATACGTATGGTATAAATGCACCGGTTGTGCATACGTGTTCCGTAATCGTATGCAACTCTTAAAAATGCCTTTACGGGATGGCCACGAGGGCTCCCGGCCCTCGTGGAAGCAGGTTTGCATGTGCAAGCGAATCCTTCGTACAATGATGTGCTTTAGCGACTCGGCGCCATGCCTTGGCCACGTCTTTTTTTCGCCTAGCACCCAGCCTACTCGTCCGGGACGGGTATCGTGAACATTCGTCATAGCAAGTTCATTCCAAATGTGTGCTAACTTTCAGACGGGCAAGGGGGACTGACAGGAGACGGAAATAGCTATCTTTCCAGAAAGGGGGCTAGCAAAAAAGTAGGTGCCAACTCTGTAGGGAATAGCACGATCAAGAATCATTCAAATTTACCCTTGCCATAATCACGTTGCCCCTTGTCTGTGGGGAACCAAGGAAGAGAACAAAATAAGAAAAGGACGTGCACAATATAGTGCTGTTTTGGCGTTTCGTCACGCGAAGAGTTGTATTTTCTGCTGCTCTTATTTTTTTTATTTGGCTGTTTCGAACGGGGCAGGATGCAACTCCGAATTCGTAATAAGCGTTATTTTTTTCTTCTTCTCTTCGTTGCTCCGTAGGTGTGCACTGTCTGACGGACGGAGGTTGACATCGTACCGACCTATCATCCGCCGGCCTGCCGGAGGAATAAGTTGTGCTTTGCGCCGAAGCGAAGGAGCAAGTAGCAGCGCCGAAACAAGGTACAACGAGACGTTATTTCCCATCTCACCGTTTGACACGCACAAACACACACTTGCTCTGTAACTTCGCCGTGACTACACACAGCCGTCCCATTTCCCACACCCATGGTCCGGGTGAATGGAGTGGCCTTCTGCCTCTCAGAATGGACCTTCAAAGCTGAAACGTCTCTACATACATACGTGTTGTATGCACGTCTGACGAGAGCAGGGTGAGATCTCCAGAACTGCCGTCGAGGGTCAGCATTCTGATGCGAGATCGGCCGCTTTCGGGTGTTTCTTGGATGGCCCGGGAGAAGAGCCAGCGTTTCGTCAAGTTCGTCAAACAAAGGTCCAACCAATGCCAACAACAAACCCATGGGATCTTGTGCTAGCGCTTCCGCACAAGCAATGCCCACTCCCGCTTTTCGGCTTGACAGAGTAATTCAACTTGCGAAGTGCCCCCTCATAACTTGTCTCGGCTCGCATTTACATGTTTCTGTGCTGCAGAAGCCCAAACACTAAGAGACAGGGCCGGCCTAACACCGAGGCTACTGGATGGCCAGGACCAAGCCTGTATGTAGTTGTAGCAATCATTGTTTTAACAGATAGAGGAGAAAAGCCTGACAGCTGCAGAACAGGAGGCGCACCCTAATTTAGTGCCGTCTGTAACTGCCATCACACTACCCCGTAGCTCTGACAGCGAGTTTGGCGATCTCAAGGATCAGGTCTGTAGTGTACAGTACATAAGTGTAGTAAAGCTGACCGCTGTGGTGCCTGTGAGATGCAAGTGCGAGTAAGAGTAAGCGTAGTAGTGTACTGTTGCCGGGCTACGTTTTGGGAGATCCTGATCACTCCCGGTCATTCCGCCTGGATTCGCAATCTGTACATACACGTCCGAGTATACAAACTCGTACAGTTTACGAGTAAATATGTAGTCGTATGTATGATGTCGTTAGTATCACATAAATGTAGGAGCCTTTGCCTGGGTCATGTCGGAGTTCAGCTGAGGATCCTATTCCGTGGTTATAGCATCCCATTCGAGACAACTCCTGGGCGAACGTGGAGTACAGGAATGTACGAGCAGACAATTGGGTACACCGACGACAAGAGCTGAACGTTACTCTTTTTGCCACCACGCAAACCACGTCGTAATTTCACTCGTACGCGTACCTTGTCAAGCAACAGCCCTCCCCGTCCGGGGTAGCCTGGCTAGGGGAGGAAAATAAAAAAAACGCTCAAAAAGATCTGGACAAGAAAAAAAAAGCAAGGGCCAACTTGCGGTCTGAAACCTCTGCTTTCTTGTTTGCCATAGCCCCTTTAGTATGCGTGCCTGGGTTTTGGCAAGGTATGGAAACCTAGCACATGGTCCGAGTGATTTTTTTTTGGCTGTTCCTGTTTGTTCGTTTCTTGCTCACCTTCCAGAAGAGGTATGCGCAAGGCCGGATAGCAGGTGGTAGGTGCTTCCGCGTATTACTACTTTACATATACGAAGTAACTACATACACCCTATTCGCACACGTAACTAGATGTTGTAAAAGTAATATGGGGTAAGCGGTGACATTTTGCCTGCCACTTGGCCACCGGCATTGCCGTTCCTTCAGGTGGCATGTAGTTGCAGTCGCATACAGTCTATCGAGTGGCATCTGCCAACTGCCACCAATAACCCCGAACACTATGTCGTAGCGAGACTGCACATACATACTCGTATGCGCTCTGTCCCAGCAAAACAAGACAAGCGGCGACCGCAATAAGAAAAAAAGCCACGATTGCACCCCTATCTTGCATATTCATTGATTGAGGCATGCCAATACGAGTACGTAACGCCATTAGCCCTCCCTTTTTATGGCTATGATGGAGGAGGGTTTCTTGTAGCGCTTCTGGCGGACATCGAGGCGAGTTCTCGCTTGTATGTAGTGGGCTATCCGGACAAGCTTGGAGGCTATCCCCACACAAACCCTTGCTGTTTCTCATGTACGAGTACTCCGTAGCTTTACATACGACAGACATCCCGTACACGTGCGTAGACGGATACTCCGTATTTTGACTCTTGAAAAGAATATGGAATGGGGGCCGTGTGGGCAGAGACATTTGTCATACACACACACGCACGCCTGCTCCGTACACTATCGTGGTTACAACGTCCATTTTCCTTTTCATATTATTTGCTATGCCACACATGGGGCCTGGGTAGGGGAAACAGCTGCAGTTTTGTTGTGTTGAATGGTGTGTGGGCCAACGGGTCCTACGACTAACGCCTCTTGCATGCAACCGGAAGTGGATTGTACGTATTGCATTGGATTGGATTGGAAGAGAATGCACGAAGTCGTATCGCGTCGTTCGCGTTGATGCGAGAAGCGGCGGATCAAGTCGATGCATATCGTAGTATGTACGAGTATACATGTAGTCGTCATAGTCGTACTCGTAGTCGAGTCGTATTGAGTAGTGGCACGCCCGTAGTACAAAAAGATTGTACACAAACGGAGTATGCAGGTACCGGGCAAGCGAAGTTGGACGAGCAGGGGGGTGGAAGCGGCCAAGAGACATGCCCTGTAGGAGTGAAGGGAAAAAAGGGGGAGAGGGAGTAGTATAGGAAATGGGCCTGGAGCTTGGACCGTCTTTTTTTTGTGGTTTGTATCCGGACCCCATAGAAGAGACCATTACGAGTACCTGAGAGTGACGAAAGAGGGACGGAGTCAAGCCGACCAAAGGCCAGCTCGGCAGGCGAACGAGCGAAGATCATTGTTCTACGAATCGGTCCATCGTCCGTACGGTAGTCACAGGACTAGACAATTTTGCTACTTTTCCACCCTCCGGAATTCGACCTTTTCAGCATGTTGCCTGCCTGCCTCTGTTTTCGGTAAATTCCCGAGGCCCGTCTTGTCTACGAACGGAGTAGTTGTACAGAGTTTGTAGTATGTACGAGTACTCGTAGTCGCATGGTTGCTATGTCGGAACAGGAGTGAACATCAGTACTCCGTATGTTCTCCCTTCCTCTGGGAATGGAGTCGCACATACGACTACTCCATACTCGCCCGCGTAGTGCGTTTTGTGCAGCTTGTGCAGTAACCACTTATGTATACGCACAGGTCCTCCGGTCCCAATGCCATGTCCTGCTCTGCCTCCCGAGAGCGGGTCTGGGCCTACTTCATCGTTCAGTCACATAGTCGGGTATACGTGCAGATGGCTTATGCCTTTCTGTAATATGTATGCCCTTAGTGGGCTGGACTATGCTGGACTATGTACGGGATACGCCTAGCATGCATGCATCCTGTGGGCAGCGCCTGGAAAGATATGTATGTCCAGTCTCTCGGCTCCCGCCCACTTATGCAAGCACACGGGCGGATAGAAAAGAGAGGAGGACGAACAGTCCGTCTCCCGTCCTTTTCGTGCTTTGGTAGCGGGACCTAGCCAAGCTAAGACTCCTCTTTCCTTCCCCTCAAATGGTGTTTTCTACGAGTTGCCACGGAGTATAACTACGCTTCTACGAGTACGCATCTACATAGTAAACCGAGAATAAAAGCGCCGCGTGGTTGGATGTCGTGACCGCCTTCCCATCATCCCGTGCCCTTACCTATAGCGTATTCTCCGTCCATATTCGGCTCTGTTTTTTCTGTTGTTTTCCCATTGTGCCCCCCCCTTCAACCCCACCGCTGTCCCGTCTTTTCCGTCTCTTCTGGCCGCCCCTTCTCATTTGCCTGTTTTCATTTGCATCACTATCACCACCACATGGCCGGCCTGTACTCGTACTCGTAGTGGAGGCTCATCCCCCCACCTATATCCCTTGATAGAAGTGGTACATACGACTACGAGTCGTACGTATTCCGCAGAAGCCTTTCGTATGGACGCTCTCTTTCAGACTTTTGCACATTAGCCTGGAATATCACTCTGCGCCCTTTGTTTGGCTCGCGGTGAACCGCCAACGTCGTACTCGTCTGTAAACGGGCGGCAAGGGCACTGCTGGTCGGCTCTAGCGCTGCTGGTCTGGAATGTGAAGAATGCGAGGAGAACCTGCACCGCTGGTGGACTGAGACCTGGCGCAAAGGACTCCGTAGAGGGCACACCAGAAGCGCAGTTTTTTAGCCCGCCGGCCAGCGATAGTGAGACATGTCTGATGCACTAGTCTGTAGTACGTTCAGTGCGTGTTGGATGTCCGAGAAAGAAAGCACAGCGCAGGATTGCATCGGAAAGGCGGCAAACGAAGGGGGAAAAAACGTCGGGGAGGAGGGGGTGGGTGGAATAGGCATAGCTGTGTCTTACTATGTGCACCAGTGGACAACATGGCAAGGCCTCCGTCCCTGGATCAAGCAAGGAAGAAGGCTTGATGGCTGGCCTGGTGGCCGATATTTTGCTGCCCCTTTTTTCGGTGGCAAACCGTTACAGAGTCGCATTGTACCTCACTGTTAAATTCTGTTGTTTGTCCTCTGCCTTTACGTGTCTCTGGTTGATGTCGTTTTTGTAACCTGTCATATTTCGTCTTATAGGCGGTGAGATGAGTATCGTACATACGTACGAACCACTCCTACTGCTGCCACTGTGGTTGCTTTTTGTATCTTTCGGCGTCGTAAACCCGTGTTATCTTCTCCAGTGGGCGTGCCCCCATTTCCATTCGTCAGAAAACCCAGGCTCGGCCTTTCTTGCTGCGGACTTCGTTCGGGCTTGCCTCTCATGGCCTACGAGCAACAAAAGAGTCCGATGCCTGTCCTGCTTCAAAAGATACCGAAATCCAACACTGGCTCCGTGTGGGTGTGCTGTCACTCTTAGTGTCTTTTTGTGCTGCATTCTTCGATAAGGAAGAGGGTGGAAAGGGACTCTGTGCTATCAGAAGAGATAGAAAACGCAAGAGAGATCTCGGGATATTTCAGAGTGCACATTCCATAGTTGTGCACATGTGCCAACTAGGAGCTGCTCACGATTATTCTCTCGAGCGTCTGCCCAGAGCTAGGCCATTGCCCCTCTAATCTCAAATAAGTGGCCAACCTGACGGCATTCATTCCCACCGAGTTGCAGGAATCCACACTGCTATCTGGTCGGCCACAGCACTATCCTTGGCATAGCCGAGGGCAGCATGCATCAGGGGCAGAAGATCACGATGCGTATCACAAGAATATGCTGGTCTCTGAGATACCTGGAACGGTAATAATCGCCTGGGAATGGAGATGAGGGCTGCATTCTGTGTCCCCTCTCAATATACGCAATATACGCTGCTGAATAAACACAGGGGGCCCCAACAAGTAAGCCCAGGGCTAGGTACCAGCCAGGGTTTCCTTCCCCTTGCTCTCCTTTTTTGATGGAACCGATCTGCGTTAGTGCGTATGCGTACAGTGGGTGGTGGGGCGCAACACCGGCCGCAATAGAAGAGAGAAGGAAAAAACAAGTCCCTTCACTTAGCAGATAGATGACTGGGCAGGAGCGACCACGGCGGCCGCATCCGCATCGAGCCTGGCGCCAGAATGTCCGCTGGCTGTTCTTGACCTTCTTTTGCACCTCGGTCGCCCCTTCTTGGTCCCAGTGGCTACGCCTACCGGGTCCGGGGGGCAATGTCCAGGAACAGACACCAGGTCGCATGTCTCCATGGTATCTCTTTCCCTCCCTGGCCACGAAGCCTTGTCTACCGTATGCAAACCGAGCCTGAGTTGGGCAGGTACTCTCCTTGTACTTGCTGTTGCTCTGTCGGCGTTGGTGCCTCTGCATGAAGTTGTACCCCGTCGATTCAGTAATACGGGAAGCCTCTAGTACTGCTTCTCGCACATACTTGTACTCGTGCACTTGCGACTATGTAACCCCCATCTGCGAACAGCGTATGGGGTTCTTCTACTCGCCCTTAGTTGTAGATATCGTATGTATACATATGCACCTATGTACTCCGTACTTGCGCAGTCTGTACGGAGTAGATAGCAGCATTTTTGGAGGTGGTCGTTTTTCTTCTACTTTATTTTGCCTCACCCGCTCTTCGGCGTCGGCTGAGCTCCCCATCTTCTCCCACTTGGCCACTGCCTCTGCTTTTATTAATTTCCTGGTCCCGGTCCGCCCTCCTGCTGGGGCCCCGTTCGCGTCTTTCGCGCATTTGCCTCTCTTTAGCTTAGGCTTCTTAGTTTTCTTCTTACGTTTTTTAACACCCCCTTGCCCAGCGCAGCATTTACATTCGAATCATCTTAGAGCGTTCTTCATACGGAATAGTTATTTACGGACTACGGACTACGGTCCTGCTATCACTGCTACCACTACGCATGCTCCTCCTCCTGTGGAGCTTCCCGCTTTAAACCCTTCCTACCTTCGTCCCATTCCTGTGCCGCCTTGGCCCGTTCTGTTCACCTTGCACCTCACCACTCTCATCTTCCTCCCCTCCCTTTTCTTTTTCCTTCGCTTTCTTATTTTCTCCCCGTGTGCTTCCTCTGGTCTCCATCCAACGGCCCTCTCTCCTCACCCATTCATACACCAACAGCCGTCTTTCCCTACCGTTACGCAAGACGTGCGCCTTTCTGAGAGCCAATCGAAAGCTGCTGGAAACAGGACGAGCCGAATGGAGGCGACGTCGATGCTGCGCTCTCTTTCTTTTCGACATTCATACCTCCTCTCCGCCTAATCTGCTGTCCCGCCTGGGCCTGTTCGCCTCTGGCCGCCTACCTACCTCCTTCATTTGCGAACTCGGCTACCTGCTTCGGCCGGACTCCATCTTCACGTCGAACAAGCATTGACCGTTGTTTGTGTTTGGCCACTTCCCACTAGACCAACATGCTGTGATCGTGATTCCTGATTCCTTTTTTGTTGCTGCGATCTCTTTTTCGAAATACACAGCATTTGTTTTGCGTTTTCTCTACTGTTTCGATACCCATCATGGAGGGAATCCTGTTCATACCCCCAGATCGGGGAACCATCATCGGCCGGGCTATTTGGAAGCCTCGGTATGTTGTTGTTGGTATTCCCCAGGACGGGAAGCAGCTGCCACAAGCCACTTCTCCCGCAGCCGTGGCTCGTTCTGCTTCCCAACAGCAAACCCAACGATCCGCTGTGCCTCGCAGCCCTCCTAACACGCCGGCCGAGACTCTGTACTTGTCCATCTACAAGAACAAGGTACTTCCTTCCCCTCTCCTTTTCCCCTAGAACTGCACTGTTGGCTAGGCTCTCTTCGCCGTTTGGATTCCAGCCCGCTAACATTGACAGGGCGATTCCGAACCTGTCCAGGAACATGCTATGAGCTCCATAACCGACTGCCAGGTACAGATGCTCGCCCACCGCAAACAAGGACCTGTTTTGCCTACACTGGTTATCGCCATCTCTCCCGATCCCCTCACAGACAAACTCCGGAAGCGCCGCTCGAGTCGAACCGCGGGTTTGGTCAGCACCAAAGAGTCGTCACCCACGACACTTTGGTTTCGCCCCGGAGAAGACGCCCACCATCAGCCACACCACAAGCACATTCTGCAAGAATGGTGTCGCGTCATCCAGCCGCTGATTCAGTATCCCCTCTCGACCGGTGCCGCAGCTGGCTACACCCCATCAGGGCCACTGAGCCCTATTACTCCGGCATCGCCAACTTTTATCAACCCGTTTTCCCCCTCGACCCCGCGGTCTCGCGAGGCCTCTGACGCCTCTTTCCAACAACAGCCGCAAAGCCAATATGCCCAGCGACCGGGAAGCGACCATCACAATATACGCTCGGCTCCCCTGAGCCACAAGGCGTCAACACAAACGAGCCAGTCTCACTCGAGCCGGGACCGGGACCGCCCTATGACATATTCCGAGTCCCATAGCCTTCGCTCTCGCCGGAGCGATCTGTCACACACAAGCTCGACGGTCCCTCCGCATATTGTGCCAGCTTATACTGCTGGTAGCGCAAGTACTAGCAATAGCGGCAACAACTTTGCCCTACCACTCTTCCACCACCGCCAGGCCGATCTGCCATCGCCGGCCACTACCATTGGCGAATTCCAGTCCGGGGAACTCATCGAAGGCTGGACAGCAGCGCAAGGTAGAGCGTCTACCGTGAGTTCGCCTATCCGCGGCCGTGATAGTATCAGCTCGCAGCCTTCCCAGCCATCGGCTAAGGGGTCTGTATCGACGCCTTCAGCAGCAGCTGCTATCAACTCTAGCTCTCCCCCAGCACCCCGAGAGACGATCCTGGACCGCGCATTCCAAATGCGCTTTATTCCTGGCTCGGACCGTGAACTACCTGGAGAGGAGAAATTGAGCTCGCTGGCTCGCTTTGAAGCTCTGATGCGCGAGGATGAGGAGCGGAAACGTCTCCGACAAGCGCAGGCTGTTCCCGACGTGGGCGCTAGTTCTATGCGTCGACCTTCCACACAACCGACAAGTGCTTGGGACCTCGACGATGACGAAGACGACGACGACGAAGACAATGACGACGGCGGTTTCCCCGAAAACGGCGATGATAACGAAGAAGACGAGCCGGGTGCAATCGGCAAAATGGACGACGATGACGATGGTGTTGGCAGTGACGATGACTCCTCCACCGATGAGAGAATCCGTCGGCGAAGCACCAGAAAAGTCGATGCGATGTATATGCAGCGTCTAGAACGTGAGAATTTGTCGTCAGAGGTCCAGATGGCACCGAATGCCCGCCGAGCTCTGGCATTCATCACAGGCCGCCATACCGATTCTCTGTCGGACCCTCGTTCGCCCAAGGGAGCCTGGCCAACCAAGAAACAGAACGAGTTTTCTTTATCCTCGTCCAAGGCGCTGCGCATGCAGGAAGCAACCCCCCGCGGGATCGAAGGTGGCCGCGCTAAAGGCGCTGATTTTGATGCCCAGACGATCAAGACACTTGACAGTGGGTATTGTTCCTCCCAATCTTATTATCCCTCTTCTTCCTCCGTTGCGCTGCCTCAGCAGCCGGAGATTCTGCGGCCACATACGGGCTATTCTCGCAACCGGCCTGCAATTGCTCAACGAACACATAGTCAACCACAACTTGCGGCTCTGAACGGTGGCAATTATGCTGGCAACCGCCACAGCCACCACCAGCAATCGCGTCCGTACCACCACGCACCGTCTCCCTCATCCCCACCACCCCCCATCCCGAGTTCCCCGGAAGTCAGCCCGGCGCCGGTCATGGCTCGGATGGAGGATATGCGGAGTCGCACGTCTGCTCGCGCTGTTTCATCTTCAGCATCACTGCATCGTGTTGTGACAACAGCAGCCACAATGTCGACGCCAACGGCAACACCCTCTGGCACTCCAGCTGGTGGAAGCGGGCGAGTTGCTCCTCCTGCTGGCTCCACGACGATTCCAAGCCACTCACCCCCCGAGAAACGTCTCTCTTCCAACAGCCTGAAGCGGCTTAGCTTCACGGAATTCACCAAGCGAATCAGTAACAGCACGACCAACCTGCTGCTGGTACAGTCCAACAATGCGAACATTGGCGGCGGGAGTACGGTCCCTACCAACAATGGCACTGCTTTAGTAGGTGCTCTGGAAGAGGTGGACGCATTTCTGCCACCTTCGGGGGCCACTGCAGGCCAGGGCGGCCAACATCCTGACCACCATAACTACCACTCGACACTTCGGCCTGTGCCTCCTCCTTCTCCCGCCCCAGCTGATCGTTGCGGCTGGCGGGGTAGTGTCGGTGTGTTTGGCAATGAAGGCGGTTTCCTTTAACGACATATTCCCAGCGTTTCAGGTACCTGCCGAGACTTGCTGTTTGCCTGTTTTCACCTTTGCCTTTTTGGCATTCTCACAGCGCTCAAGCATATCCTATTGCGGTGCGGACTGTTGGGCTGCATTTTGTCTTTTTTCTTCCTCTAGACAGTTGGTTTCTCGTTGTTTGTCTTTTTTTGAAGATACTCCCTTTTGGCGATGTTTGCAAGCATTATCGTTCACTTTTCCTTTTTATGACCTTGACGAATATGAGACTCCATTTTCTTTTTCCTTCATGTTTATTGAATCCATGCCATTTAATACAATTTTTTTCTTGTGGTTTTGCTCTCTATTACAGGAAGCAACATAGAGGGAGGGAGTGGAAGAATGGTGTGTGGGAGAAAGAAAATGAGGATCCTGGACAACCTGGCAACATGAAAGATAGAACGAAATGGAGAAGGTCTCGTGCTGTGTTATAAGTGCTGTACTCGCATATACTCGCTTTCGGGTTTGTATTTCTCATCTTACTTGTTTCGGAGATTTCTTTTGCGGGTGGCCAATGGGGACGCTCACTTTCGGGCTTCATTTTTATACGCGCCGAGCCCCTCATGTATATTGGGCGTACTGACTTGTAATGCAGTGAACTGTACGTGGGACTGGGTGAGGACGACTGAGAGCAAAGTAAGCATTTGCTTGGCCACATAAAGTAGTCATTTTTGTGGAACGAGGAAGTATTCAAATTCAATGATGTCCTTTCTGCGCTGTGGCCATGTGCTATTGGAGCCAGTTGCGGCAGATGCGGGAAATGGGTACTCTATTATAAGTCCTTGTACGACGTGGCTAGCTATGGATGGTATTCAAGCGGTTTCGTTGTTATTTGGTTTCATGGTCCCGTCGAGTTACTGGGAATAAGCCGCCACCTGCTGGCATCCCTTGGCACCTTGCCCTCAAATAGGCCATGGGACCTCTCTGCTGGCCGCGACGACCGCCTGACAGCTCAGACAATGACAAGAGTCAGGAAACAGGCAGACGCAGCAGGGCCCAACGGAGGCCAGACACAAAACTACGATGGCCCGGTTTGGCGACCACAACGGTCCGCAACGGCTGAATAAAAGCGGCAGGGAATGGCTCGAAATCTTTGCTTGAGTGTCTCATGCTAGAAAATATACAAAGCGGAAAAGCCCCAGCTTTGAACATCTGGTTCTCCCTCAACACCCAACAGCACAAAGAATAGTGGCATGCCATTTTGCTCAACAGAAACCCGAACTGAGCGATAATGCAACGGAGGCGGCAGAGTGCATTACGTCGTAATGTACTTCGTAGAGCACGAAGGAATGCGGGTACAGGCTGCCATGCGTTTGATTAGATAGTGCTCCTCTTTCTCTTGCATACGCTCTCGTCTTGGGCAAACCGGATGGCGGACTCGGAAAGCCTGTCGCATTGGCCTTGGGCGAGCTTGATACGGAGTCAGAATTAGTGCATCTTTTGTAGTGGGATAGCCAGCCATGTCGTAGCATACTCGTATGTAGTAGCAGCTGATCTGCTAGGCCGGGCCCCGCAAAAGCAAGTTGGTTGCGTGTTCGCAGTGTAGTGTAGAGAAAGAGCAGTGACGGGGAAGTAGTTATAGTGGAGAGCGAGCACGATAACAGCAAAGAGAATTAGTGACGAATGGTGACAGCAGGGTGCTGTGGCTGCTAGCGCTTAGCGCTGTAAGCCCCCCTCCTTCCACCAACGCTTTCACGCTTTCAAGCTGTAACGCCGAGTGCTGTACACTACGAGCATCTTCTGACCGCTCCGAGTACTAGCTAGCGCTGTAACTAACCAATGTCCTGCTCGTGCCTTCCCTCACAGTGTCTCCGCCTTTTCCTTTACTGCTTCCCACTGCATCTGGCTTTCTCGCTTCCTCTCCGTCTACTTGTTTCGCATCCTATCACGACGGCATAGTTCGCCCATCTCGGCCATCGTGCGATTCGTTTCGGCCGCTCCCGTCATGCTCTACTGCCCGATTGCAAGAGCGTGAGATTCTATGCCGACGCTTCCCCCCGGCTTCGACCCATGTGCAACCGAGATAGCATCATTTCCTTAGCCTCGCACAAAACAGACAGATTATCGCGTGAATACCAAGAACCATCAGCACCAATACACCAGAGGAGCCACTCTGGAAGAGCCCAGGTAGCTTCGATCCAGCACCGGCGAGACGAGCAGGCTGTGGTGGAGGAAACAACGGCGCGTCAACTTCGGGGCTCCCTTGACTCGAATGACGACAGTATTGCCGGCTCTTTGGGGCTTCTGCGACTTCCTACCTTCCGTCGTGCCTTGCCGTCTTCTTTCGACGCCTTTTTCTTTGCCTCTTTTTGATCCCCTTTGCTAGCTGCAGCTTCTAGCTATCGACGTTTTCTCCGCGTTCTGTTGCCACCCCGACTAGCCGGCCTTGGACCATTATCATAGCTCTAGACGACCGCCACTTGCTCCCCGATTCCATCGATATCTGAGCGCTTGTGTTCCTACCCCGTACTTGTTTACACACCATCGACCCGGCCTGTGGCCTTTCAATTTGACCTCTATACGTCCGGCAAGCAGCCCGAACTACGGTTCTTTGCCAGAACAGAGGCCACGAAGAGAGCGCATCGGAAAGACGAAGTAAACCCCTGACGACTAGCCTACTCACAAGTACCGCTTCTTTGTCTAGTACAACCTCTTTTTTGCTCAATCCGCGTCTACGTTTCATATATCTCCTGCGGGAGGCTCTCTGCGCTCCTCCCGCAGCCCCCCATCGACGCGGTGGCCGACTCAATCCCCCAATCTTCTGCCCCTGCCCCTGCCCGTTCCCCTCTGTCCCCTACCGCCACAGCATCTACTACCACAGCACCGACCGCCTCTTCCAGCCTTCCCGCAGCAAACCGGCTCGGCCAAGCCGAGTCAACAGCAGCCATACCGCCCTCACCCGCCCGAACACGCGCAGCGACCCGGCAGATTCTCGGAAGACGACGGCGTTCGAGCGCCGAGCAAGACGGATTCGACGACGAACTCAGTGCTGATCCATCGGAGACCTCACCGCGAAGCAACAGGTCTCGACGAGCAGACCAGGCTTCGGCATCTGCCTCAAACTCCGCTGCTCCCGCAGAACCAGCGGAGCTCACCCCTCGTCGCCATCGACTTCCTCGGTCCAAGCGTGCCCGGACGGACGCCATGTTGGCCAGCGCTGACGGCCAGGTGTGTTATTTTGTGTTTTTTGGTTCTTTTTGCGCGGTTTTTCACGTGGTATTTCACTCAAGGCGGGATATGTGTGCTAACGGGTCCACCGTAGACCGTGGCTTCTGGCGTGAACGGCTCGTCGCATCTTCAGAACGGAAAGGGGCGGGCAAACCAGCTGGCCACTGCTTCAGCCTCATCGTCGACAGCACACCTTCACCCGGCTAGCAATGGGGCAACATCAGACTCATACTTCGGGCATGACCGGGAAGAAGTGACGCGGATTTTGATCCAGGCGCTTTCGGACTTGGGATACCACGATGCTGCGGATAATGTTATGAACAACAGTGGTTTTGCCCTGGAGAGCCGACCTGTGACGGAGCTGAGCCGCGCTGTGTTGAGTGGTGACTGGGCTGAAGCAGAACGGCTGGTGGTGACTGCCGTGCTGGCGACGCCTCAGGCTCCAGGCACCACAACAGCGGGCGCTGCTGGCTCTGCAGATGGCCTAAGTGCTTTACGCTCGATCGGATCTCTGAGCGGGCTGGGAGCTGTTCTCGCGGGTGGTGATTCTGCTTCGGCAGGGTCGGGGGCAGCGACACCATCTACTTCTGACGGCCGAGCCGCCGCTTCCATAACGAGCCAGCGGGCTGCCTCCTTTCTTATTCTGATCCCTCATGCCGACAAGAACTTGATGCTCTTTTGGTTGCGCCAACAGAAGTATCTCGAGTTTTTAGAAAACAAAGACACTGCTCAGGCCCTCGAAGTGCTTCGGGGCGAGCTGACCAATTTGCACCAGCACACGGAGAAGCTGCACTTTCTCTCGACACTGCTCATGTGCCAATCCCTGGATGACCTGAAAGAAACGGCCGGATGGGACGGCGCATATGGAGAATCGCGGCATCTGCTGCTTAGAGAGCTGTCTCGTATGTTTACACCACCCTGAGGGATCTGTGTCTCCTATTTTCGACCCCCCTTGCCCGCCCTCATAGCTGTGCTGTACCACTGACATGCCATTCTAGGCTTTATTTCTCCAAGCGTCATGCTGCCGGAGCATCGGCTTGCTGTTCTGCTGACCCAGGTCAAGGAAAGCCAGGTGGGTGCGTGCCGATTCCACACGAGTTCCACGCTGCCGTCACTCTACTCGGACCACTTCTGTGATAAGGACAGCTTTCCGTCTGTGGTGATACATGAGCTGGATAGCCTGTCCAGCGAGGTGTATCAAGTGCAGTTCTCGCATGATGGGAAACGTGTGGCAGCGTGTGGCGACGGCCAATATGTGGTGGTGTGGGACGTGGCGACCTTTAAGCAGCTTCTGAAGCTGGATGGCCACGGCGGAGGCGGGTGCGGCAGCTTTGCTTGGAGCCCTGACGACTCGCTGCTTGTGTCGTGTGGGCGTGACGGGCATGCGCGGTTGTTCAACACCAGTTCCGGGCTGCTGACGAATCTGTTTGAGAAATTCGAGGAGCCCGTATCCTCGTGTGCATGGGTGGGCGATGGGCAGTCGATTATTCTCGGGTCCTTCGACAAGGAGAACTCGCTGTGTCAGTGGAGCCTCAAAGGCGAACGGCTGGCGACGTTTCATAGGCGGCACCGCACCGAAGACCTGGCGCTTTCGCCCAACGGCCAGTGGCTCGTTGCTATGGACACGGATAACCACATCCATGTATACAACTTCTTCACGCGGGAGATTGTGTACGAAATCGCGCTGCCTCTGCGGCCACTGTCGGTGGCCATCAGCCAAGACTCGGAGTTCCTGCTGGTCAACCGGCTGGACGGGGAAATCCACTTGTACAACATCGCTACACGCGGGTTGCCTATTCGTAAGTACGTTGGGGCGCCGCCCAACGATAAGTATGTCATCCGAAGCACATTTGGCGGCGCCCATGAGAGCTTTATCATCAGCGGCGGCGAAGGTACGTGGCATTTTTCCCCTTCCCGCTTCCGACTTTCGAGGAGACGCGTACTGACAGCGAGCAGATGGCAAACTGAACATCTGGCAAAAGAACGTGGCACAGCACATATATAATCTCAACGCCCACAGACAGCGGTGCAATGCGGCGTGCTGGAGCCCGACAGATCCGTTTTTGTTTGCTACATGTGGCGACGACAGCAAAGTCAAAATGTGAGTTTTTATTACGATGACGGGTTTCTCAGCCGGCTCCCATTTCCTCCTGCTAACTTGTTGCGTTCAGATGGTCCAACAGCGAACGGAGAAGGATCATGGAGCAGGAGGCACAAGCAGATGAAGAGGAGGACGGGACTTACAACGGATGGCGGTCTGCAGCGGACGACGCTTAGTACCCTTGGGATGAATGCACCATTCCGTGTGATGAAGTCGAGCTTGACCTGGGTCTTTTTGATCCGAAAGGCAGTCATGCTTAGGTTTTGCTTATCTCCACGCTTCTGTTTGACCTAGAGTGACTGGGCCGTAGACGGATAGATTTGACATCGCGTCGTCCCCCTTTCGCCGTTTGGCATTCGCAACAGCGAGACAGGAAGCATTAGGACTTGCCACCTCTCCTCTATTGCATGAGATTGCATGAACTACCTAGGCGTTTTTATGGAATGGGGCTTTTGACGGTATTTTAGATACATCCAGACGGAAGGGCGAAGCGCAAGACATACGGCTCTAGATTGTCTGGCAGCCGCGGGGACCATTGTGAGGGCGGGATGGCAAGAGATCCATTGTCCCGCCCCTCCAACTGTCTATAGACGTGGCCCTCTTGTTTTTAGTACGGTAGTGATTTCGGTACTCTTTTTGCCTTGTTGCTTAGCCGTTGAGGAGGACACGGGCGAATTCGATTCGACGGCCCCGACCTCGCGGCACAACAATTTGATGAACATAAGCTGGGAGGGCACACTTCAGTGGTGGTATTTTTGGTTGCTTTTCTTATTGTTTTGTAAATTTCAGTCATTGGTATTTGCTTTACTACATGTAGAATGGAGTTGGGCCTCAACCCGAATATGTTCACATCTTGCGGTCGTGCTCTTAGATGCGAGCCACCACTGCTCCCTTGGATCCTCTATGTGCTCTGTCTGTCCGCCATCAGACAGCAGCTACACGGTCTTGGTCACCTGGATGACGACCTTTCCCCTGGCCTGGCCGCTTTCGACGCGCGCAAAGGCCTTGTCGAAGTCGTCAAACGCCCAGACGCTGTCGACGGTCGGCCGCAGCTGGCCAGCCTCAATGAGCCGCGTGATCTCGGCCAGGTTGCTGCCGAGCGGCTCGACCAGAAACCACGTGCTCTTGGCCACGGCCGTCGTCACCGCAGCCGGCTTCACGGCGTTGGGGTCCGCGGTAATGCTCAGAAACACGCCGCCGTCGCGCACCGCCTGCCAGCACGCCTCGGTGGTCGGCCCCCCGACGCAGTCGACCACGAGGCCACATGCCCGCTGCTCACGGTCGGCCGCGGCCCAGGCCCCCAGCGACGCTTTCGTGTAGTCCACCACCTCGGTGGCACCCAGCGCGCGCACGGCCGCTTCTTTGCCGGCTCCGCAGAGGGCCACCACAGCCCCTGCGCCGGCCAGAGCGGCCAATTGGACGGCCCAGCTGCCGACGCCACCGGCGGCGCCCGTGATGAGCACGCGAACCTGGCCGTTGCGAGCTCGGGCTGCACGATGGGCGGCATCTGTGGCATGCAGCCCAGCCGGGTCCAGCGGGCCGTGCAGAAACAGCGCCTGCCAGGCGGTCAGCGCCGACAGCGGCGTGGCGGCGGCCTCGACATCGGTGAGGGCGCGCGGCTGAAGAGCGAGCTCCGAAGCCGAGGCGACGGTGTAAGCACTGGCGGCACCAGGGCGGGCAAAGGGGATGCGGGCGTAGACGGCGTCGCCGGGGCGGAAGGCGGCGGCGGAGGCTGAGTCGGGATTCAGCGCGACCACAGTGCCAGCGAGATCTTGGCTGACGACAGGGAGCTTGCCGGGGGGCACCATAGCAGCATAGTCGCGAGCCCAGAGGAGCTCGCCGTTGCAGGGGCAGTGGCGTGGACTTGGAGGAGGACGTCGTCGGGGTGGGTGGGCAGGGGCAGGGGAATGTCGACGAGGCTGAGGTGAGTGGAGTTGGGGTCCTGCTGGAGGACGGCCTGGACGGTCTGGGGTAGACCAGCGGGCAGGGGGTAGGCAGAAGTCATGGTGATGGGGAGTTTCGAGGGATGGATGTGGTGGATGTGAGCAGTTGTGGAATCTCAACCCGCCTCGGGTCCCTTTATAAGCCTGGCCCCAACATCATTCACATTCATGCAAGTCTACGTCGAAAGAGACGTCTGTCCGCAGAGTGGCGGTGGAAACGTGAAGCCCGATCCGCAAACCGCCGTGGACGCCACTCTGAACGTAATACGGGACAATCCCCACGGGCATGGCCGCCTTTGTGAGCCTCTGTGAAGACATTGGGACCACGGGCTTGAATCAGCGCAACGAGCAGACGCCTATTTGACCGCCTTGGCGATATCTCCATCTCCGAGGCAGACAGGCACTTGTCTCCGCCAAGGCGTGTTCCGTGTTTGCGCGTTCGAGGGGCTTTGTCAGCTTTGCATGAGCCGTTGCGACGTTCTGGCACTCGCGTGGCTGCGTACAGTGTAGTTCCGGGTAGTTACGAGTAGTTGCGCGTTGTAGGGGATTTCGTGTTAGTCATTCAGACCGGGAAGCAAACACCGAACGTGCCGAACAAACGCCTGCCTCGCCCCCCGCGGCCGAGCCATAGCACCTCATCCGGCTGTGGCACGCCATTGAGCATGAATTGGGAAAGTAGACGCGGACACGACGATCTCAGCAGTTTGGCTGGTCCGGAAAATTCCTAAACTCGCAGGGAGTGCAATGGCGGCCTCGAATTAACACGGATATGGCTATATTCTGACACCGAATGGCACTAGCTACTGCATACTATTCACGATACACCACCATACTCTGAGGCGCCCCGACTACCAGGCAATGCGGGCTAGAAGGCCCTTGGGGTACTTGCGGACGAAGAACTTGCGGGCCTCGTCGAGCAGCACGATGCCGAGGCCGAAAGCCATGGGCAAAAACCAGTGCTCAACGGGGACGGGTTCGTTGCCGAGGACGGTCTGGAACTTGGGCACATACAGCCAGAAGAAGACCATGACAATGGCAAAGAGCACGGCCGCGAACAGGTAGTAGTTCTGGGTGCGGCGGTTGAAGGCCGGCGGGTGCTGGAACAGCGAGAGGCGGCGGGTGCGTACCGCCAGCAGGTTGAACCACTGCATGACGACGAGGTTGACAAAGTAGATGGAGCTGGCGACGTTGAGCTTGGCCGCGTAGTAGTCGGGGTCGATGTCGGCCGGCAGATCGCCAAAGCGGAACCAGATGGCCCGGAAAAAGGGAATGCCGTTGCGCTCCAGGTACCAGTAAGACATGGCAAACGAGCAGATGGTCTCGATGACGCCGACGCCGCCGTAGGCCTGCAGGACCAGCTGCCAATCGACGAGGCGGTCTTTTCCGGGCACGCGGGGCGGGCGCGTCAGCACATCGGCCTCGGGCGTCTCGTAGGCCAAGGCAATGGCGGCGGCGGCGTCGGTGAAGAGGCAGATGACAATCATGAGGAAGCTGCTCAGGATCTGCGGCAGGCCTAGGACGACGTTGGTCAGCACCGGCCAGAACTCGCTGAAGCTGCCGGCCGGCAGCAGATAGGCAATCGTCTTCTTGAGGTTGTCGAACATCATGCGGCCAAACCGCAGCGCCTCGACAATGCTGGCAAACGAGCTGTCCAGCAGCACCATGTCGGCCGCCTCCATGGCCATGTCGCTGCCGGACCCCATGGCAATGCCAATGTCGGCCGCCCGCAGCGAGGGCGCGTCGTTGACGCCGTCGCCCGTCATGCCGACCACGTGGCCGCGCGACCGCAGCTCGCGCACAATGCGCAGTTTCTGCTCGGGCGTCGTCCGCGCAAACACGATCTCGCGGTACGACACCAGCGCATCCCACTGGGCGTCGTTGAGCGCCGGCAGCTCCGGGCCGCTGACCACAATGGCCTGGCGGAGGGGGGCAGCTGCCTTGCTGTCGCCCGTGAGCGCGGCAGAGTCGACGCCGTTACGAGGCAGAGCGGCCACGGTGTCCACTTGGAGTGCGGCGCCCGGCGCCGGCGCTGAGATGATGCCGCAGTCCACGGCGATCGCCTGGGCCGTCAGAGCAAAGTCGCCGGTGACCATGAAGATGCGGATGCCGGCACGGCGCAGCGTGGCCATGACATCCGGGATCTCCGGCCGCGGAGGATCGACAATGCCGACGAGGCCGACCAGCGTGAGCCCGGCGCGAGCCTGGCGCTGGATTTCTGCCTCGAACCCGGCCGACGAGAGACCCGGAGCCATGACAGCCGAGCCCGACAGCGTCTTGCGTGCCAGCAGGATCACGCGGCGGCCCTTGGCCGACCACGCGTCCTTGATCTGGTTGACGCGGGTGCGCGCAGCATCGTCGAGAGTGGTGGCAACGCCGCTCGCGGGGTTGACGTAGTACTGCACACGCTCGAGGAGAATCTCGGGGGCACCCTTGATGGTGAGGAGACTATATTGTTAGGGGCGAAGAGAAGGGAGAGATCACAAAATAGGGAAGCAATAATAGAAGAAGAAGCAGGAACAAGAGAAAAATTAAGAGAAGGAGGGGGTAGAGACAGAAATAGAGATGGTGAAAGTCGTACAGGCCAGAGTAGGGGACACTCACATATCAGACGGCTGGAAGACGGCACCAATGTCCGAGGGCAACGTCATGCTGAGCCCGTCCTTGTGCGCCAGCGTGAGCGCCCGGATCATGTACTTGTTCTTGCTGTTGAACGGCAGGTTGTACTTGGCCGCCCAGCAGCGCCGCAGCTCGGCCACCGAGCCCAGACTCTCCGAGAAACGAAGCACCGCCTGGTCCGTGGCATCGCCGTGGATGATCTGCTCGTGCAGCGGCCGGCCTCTCGTGGCTGCATCAAACTGTCCGTCGTTGCAGAGGCCAGCCACCGCCCGCAGCTGGTCCAAAGCCGGAGCCGAAAGCCGGCCTGCCGGAGCATCGTGGACATCGACGGCGTTGACGGCCTCACCGGCTTCACCACTCGCCAGGGCCGCCAGTCCGTGCCGAGCCACCACCAGCGCGTCACGCGCCTCGTCGGCTGCCATCTCCTGCTTCCCGCCCACGGCGCACTCCGCCACCACCATCTTGTTCTGGGTCAGCGTGCCCGTCTTGTCCGAGCAGATAATGGACACGGAGCCGAGCGTCTCGACCGTCTTGAGCGACTTGCACAGAATGCGGTTCTTGCGCATCATGTTGGCACTGATGGTCATGCTGGCCGTCAGCGCCACCGGCAGACCCTCGGGAATGAACGCCACGGCCACCGACACACACGAGATGATGAGGTTGGGCACGTTGATCCAGCTGGGGTGTTCCTTGCGCAGCCATGCCGCCCTGCTATGTCAGTGTTGAGGACCGGAAGGGGCATCGATGGAACGAAGACAAGAACGTACCACACGACAATCACCAAAACTATCATTACCGCCATGAACGAGCAGATGACCGCCACAAAGTTGAACACCTCGCGTTCCAGCGTCGTCATCCCCGTCTTGGGCTCGTTGGTCAGCTTGGCAATGCGGCCGAACACCGTGTTGTCACCCGTCGCCACCACCACGCCCGTGCAGTTGCCTGCCACACAGTGCGTGCCCTGCAGGCCAATGCAGCGTGTCTCCAGGTAGTTGGGGTCCGTCGAGTCCACCGTTGCCGGCAGCGGCGCCGACTCGCCCGTCAGGATCGACCGGTCAAACTTGGTGTCCGACGACGCCACCGCACCGTTGCCCCCCTCCAGCGGCGACGACACCTCGACAAACCGCACGTCCGCCGGCAGCTTGTTGCCAGCCTTGATCTGCAGCACATCGCCCGGCACCAGCTTTTCGGCTGGCACCATCGTGGGGTTGCCGTCGCGGACCACAAGGCAATTGTCCGGCAGCATCGTGTGGATCGAGGCCATCACGCGTGCCGACGACCAGTCCTGCCACATATTAAAGGCCGCCTGGATGGCAAAGATGGCCAGCAGCACAATGGCCAGCGCCAGGTTGGCCATCTGCGGCGGCTTGCCCAGGGGCTTCCACGCAATAAAGACGAGGATCGAAGCCACCAGGAGCACCGTGCCGAAGCCCTTGAAGAAGTATCCCAGAATCTTGCGCGTGTGGTGCGTCGGCGCCGGCGACGGCTTGTTGGCGCCGTACTGCTGCCACCGCCGCTGCACCTGGTCCAACGAGAGACCCGACTGCAGCGACGTCGACAGCTGCAGCGCCAGCTCATCGGGCGAGATGGTGTGCCAGTGCAGGTTGGCGAGGTCTATCACCAAAGTATATTAGCATCGTCATGGAGTGAGACAAAGAAACCAAACAAATAAGACAGTCGACATATACGGATATATATAATGAAACAGACGTGGTCGCTGAAAACCCCGAAACCAAAAATGAAAACAGCCGTCAAGAGAACAAAAACAAGAGACACAGAATAACAACAAGATCTGGGACATCTCACTTACCAACCACAGCGGTCTTGCCCTTCTTCACCGGCGCCTCCTTCTTCTGCTTATAGTCATCGACATCGATGGACCTATCACATCGTGTCAGAAGACCACCAAAACACTATCACCACAGACCCTGACATGGCTTGTATATCTTCCTCCATCTCGTCCCTCTGCATGTCTCTCCTCATTTGTTGCTTACAAGGTCCGATACTGGATGGGCACCGCAGCAGCAGCGTCCATCGAGTTGCGACGCGGGTGCGGACGGATCGACAACGAGCCGCTGGAAGCAGCACGCCTCAGCTCCGGCTGCACGTACTTGGGACCAGCCGCCGGGCCAGCCTCCTCGTCGTCATCGCCCCAGTTGATGTGCTCAGCACCAGCCTTGACAGCAGACATTTTTTGAATATTTCTTCTGGAAAAAAAAAATATAGAATAGGAAATGATGACTGCTGCAAACAGACGTGAAGTAAGACAGGCAAAGAACCACGAGAGAGGAGAAGAGAGGAGAGATGAAGGGTGCTAGGGCGGATGGTGCACCAACGGCGCTGGGAAGGCGAGGAGAGCAGATAGGAGACTTGGGCAAATAGACTCGAAGGAAACGGTGTGACACGTTGGTCTACGAGAGAAGGGGAGAGAGAGACAGGAAGGAGAAGAGAAGCGGTCTGAGCAGCTGCATGCCTTTATACTATTATACGGAACTGTTGTCCTGCATGTGCAAAGCATCCACCTCTACATGGTGAATTTACCCTCCTAGGGCCAACCGCCAACCTACGAGGCGCCCAAGTACATCATCACGAACTTTTGCTGGACAGAGACAAACAAGGGCAATCAATAATCAAATAGGGTAGGGGGAGAAAGGACCAGTGGCAGCGTAACAAGCTATTTTCTGGTCAGGCAAGTGAAATAAAAAAAATGGGAAAAAGGGGGGAGGGTATCCCAAAGCTCTGTGAGACAGTTGTGGCGGCGGTGAGAAGGAAGAGCGGCCTGAGCCATACCAAAACAAAAGGGCGAAGCGATGGAACCGAGGAGGGAGAAAGAGAGACGCGTATAGTCCAACACACCAACACACACAGTAACGGGTGTGTGATTACTGGCAGCCCCAAAAAACATTGCCGGTACCCCCTGTAATCCGCCCTTTGTTTGTTCTTTTTAGGGGCAGACATGTGCTGGACACGCGGCTACAGAAGGTCCAGACACTGCCACACACTGCTAAAAGAAATCGCTCATAGCATACAATGTCGAAAAAGTCTTCTTCCCTAGGCTCCTATGGTGTCCTCCTCTGGTCTCCTGTCTTCATCCTCGCTTGCACGCTTCCACGGCTCCTAATTGCCTGCCAGAGAAGAGAGCGGCTACGGAGTAGACTGGCGTTGGCGGAAAATGACAAGCTGCAGGACAACGGGCCGATGGGGAAAGAGCACGAGGAGAGAGCACAGGAGCAGAAGAGGAGTAGGGGTCATAGAATGGAGTGAGAGATCACCCTGTCGCCAGAGCGATACCAATGCAAGCCTGGCTTGGCTCTGCTGGTCAGAACAAAGAGGAGATATTCGTACAGTGCAGCACAGCCCCCTTGTCCAGCTGCTAGAATGAGAATAGCGCTGTAAATCGACTGAAAAAACAAGAAAAAACGAGAGAGAAAGAAAAAAGGCAAGGGAAAGAGGACGAGAGAAACACCCCAAGGGGTGTGGGCCTTCAAGTGCGGAATAGTGACCCGTGGGAACCCTCGCAAACAACAGCTTATATCTTAGCTTATCCTGTCCCTGAAGTAACGCCATGTTCCTGTTCTCCAATGCTCCTCGCCGCTAGTCTCAGAAACAAGATACCCCCTCGTCGCTTTCACGAAGCACACGCCTACACACCCGCACACCGCACCTCTTTTCTCTTGCAGCTTTGTCCACTCCCCCCCACAGGCCATTCGGGATGCCTCAAACGGCGAAGCTTCTCTCCTCTTTGGCTTTGTCCACGTCCCATCCTCTTAGCATACCTTTGTAGAAAACGACACAGGTTCTATCCACTTTTGACATGCCGTGCGTCGCGGGTCATGTCCTTGCTCTGCCGCCAATGCTACTGTGCCCAGACAGATTCGATAGCTCTGGGCTGCCTCCCTCTTGCCCCGTTCCGTCCTCGCTCCCTCGTTTCCTCTTTTTCTTTCTCTCTCCCCTCTCCTCTCGCTTCCACCCTCGCTCCCCTTCCCTCAGCTTCTGCCTAGAGCTGCCTCATTTGGCTGTCTGCACTAGATTTTAGGTGCTGCAGATGATCCTAATAAAATGCATACCAGGCGCTAGAACCATAACAGCGCCTCCCAGGCTAGCAAATTTTCTGGCAAATTTTTGTCTCGCTGAATGGTGCGGCAGACCACCCTCACAAGCCCGTATAAAAATCCCAAAATCGCCTACGTTCTAGAATGCGTACCTCGCTGCGCCTGACGTCATATCGGCGCTACCCATTGCTCTCCAGAGCTTGTGGCTGGTGCCGGTGGTCCGTGCTCCCAGCGTCCCACCTGGTGCCCCGTCTCTGCTTCGTGCTGGGAAGCGCTTGCCACGAATTAACGTTTGTGCCGAACAATATTCTAGCTCTTCATCGTTTCCGTAGTGCGCCGCATCCCCTCCTGGTCCTTTGTGTTCTCTTCCTGCTGCTGTATACTGTGTCTCACTGTTCCTCTGAATTTTACCCTATTAACCTCTAAGATGGCTTACAGTATTCCATTTCGCTTTCCTTATCTCTTAGCCATTATTCAGGCATGCCTTTGTTTCGGTCCACTGAATCATCCGAAATCACCCAAATTCTCACTGCTCCCTCTGCTACAAGCTCTGGCCATCCTCTGGAACATCTCCACGCTACCAGGAGGATCATACGTCCCCTCATTGGCCTGTCGTCCGAAAGAGGCTGTGCTCACAGATGCACTACGAGGAGAGCTTTATCCTGGTAGCGTCGTCATCTCTCTAGTTGCAATTTCCACCTAGCTCAGGAGCATATCCTCCTCCCTTGTACTTCTACATGTTGCATTTTCCACTGCTTGGGCGCGGTTGTCGCCGTTTGCTATGGCCTCGGGGTGACCTTTCTCTCCGTCGTCCATATAAGTCTACATGGGGCTACCTCGCGATATCGTCTAGCGGATGGGCATTCTAGTGGGCCGCCTTTCTCGAGACACCTCTAGACCTCCACCGGGCCTCTCTCTGACCCCTTCTCACCCCTATCTATGGAGTAAGGACCCAACATGTGTCGTTGGCGCGCCACTTTGTGTCTCTGGGTGTCTCTGTGCCGCCCATTCCTCCCATTTTGTGGACACACAAAGAAAAAACAAGCTTTTTTAGCGTTGCGTCAAAATATCCAGTTGTGGTATAGATCGAAAGCAAAATATCCCTCACACAAATGTCCTCGTACAGGCTCGAGGGAAGCAAGCCGAAAACAAAAAAAAGACAACACAGACTCCTCTTACTCCATGCTCGTAGTAGAAAGCCACCTACCCAACCAATAGACTGACCCTATTACGTGCTATGGGGATTTTCCACTTGTTTCCTACCCCCTCCCCTTCGAGGTCCTTTCGTCTCAAGCCATTGGTGATAGCCGCTCTAACAGCCGCCCCTTCTAAACTACTTCCCGTTACCTCCCGCTACTTCAGGAACGCTCTGTCAAATGGCTCTAGGACGATGTCATCTTTCTGTGCCATCATGTATCTGTTGTCATGCCTTCTATTTTATGGATCCCGTTGCTTTTGTCCTGCCCTCTTGTTCTCCTCGCTTCTTTATGGCTTTCGGACCAGCGCCAACGTCTGCATAGAAAATCCTGCTTTTTGGCCTTTGCTCTAGTCATACTTCCTAGTCCCGGCCAACGTCGTAATGCAAAGCAATCATACGCCCGTCGCAGATTGTAAGTGAATATAGGCACAAAACGTTTTCCTTTGAATAATGAGAATGCTAGTTTTTTCTTCCTTCTGGATACCCAGTAGCTTGCTCTTACCCTCCAACGGTTAGCAGCGGATGGCTGTTCTTGTTTATCAAGTTCCAGGTTTTATGGGACAGATGTTTTTACGTCCTCGTGCATGGACCGACTAGACAAGCAGGGCAGTTATACGAGTAAGAGATCCATGCAACACAAAATTTTACGAAAAAAAAATTGTCACCAGCTCAATATTCCTATAGGCGATTCCGAGATTGTTCCTAATGCTTTTCGCCGAAAATTTCGCTGGAATGCGGCGAAGAATCTTCCATAGCAGGAAATAACCTCGAAGAACCATTTTGTATCGCTTGAGATATGATATCGGGATAAAAAAAGAGACTCATCAAAAGTCCGCCGCAAATGAAAAAAAAAAAAAAAAAACTTGCTCAAAATACACAGCAGGGGCAGTGAGGAATAGCACCGTATCACGAACTGGGCAGATGACCCCTAGAGTCTTTCACACCTTGCTCATGTTACCCATTGTAGCTGTACATTTTTTTTATCCTCGTTGGCCTTCGTTCCATGCAGTTAGTTGACTCTGCTTACACGAGTGAGATTAGTATGGACGCGATGCACTTGCTACATTTCATGTTGCTGTCTAGGAAAGTACCAGCTGTTCCATAGCTCTAATACAGGACTGCCCCATTCGACGACATTCCATCTTTACCATCCTGGCTACTTCTTACTAGTTCCGGCTGGCCGTAATGACCAGACACGGAACTGCTCATACGTGTGAAGCTAGTCATCAGCACAGACAACCACGTGCTTTTAGACGTAAAATAAATAAAGAAGGGGTCGCCTGTGCAGAATATGAGAGTATGGGTAAATATGTTCTCATAACTCACAAAGAGTACTCCCACATACGATGTATGAGTAGCTAGCTCTAATTGAACTCTAACTCCTTTCTGTAAAATGTAAGTTTAGTATTTTACATTCACTCCCGTTACCCCTCATGTGCTCGTAGGACAAGGGTGAATATCAAAGAGTGAAATTTGCTTTCCTTCAAGAGGCCCCACCTGAACTTGTATTCATAGAGGTAGCAACTGACTAGTGGACATAAATGACCACTTCTAGATGCTGCGAGCAGGAATGTTTCTTGTATCGGATATAGTGCTGTGTATTTTCAATGTTTTATCAGATATTTTGAGTTTTTTGTGATCTTCATTTCCACCTATCTAAGACCTATCTGCCAAAGGTTAACATCATACCTAGAACGCTATAACTATGACATCTTGTCTACTCTACCATCAAACAGGGGCGTGCTTCACTCCAGGACTGAGACGGCAATGTTTTCCAAGGGCGATCTAGGATGAAAAGCATATGTGACCTTTGTTCCCGACATAAACGCCACCTTAAAATGGTGGTGAGCTGCTATTGGATCAATCGTGAATCGCTATTCGCTGATATTTCTTGCAGCACTTTACAGGCATGGATGCCTACAACGTACTGACTTCTATGATTGCTTTAAAACGGTTAGAATACATCGAGCCTTCGTCCACACGGTCATTATGAATCAGATCAAGAACCGATTAAATGGTAAGTAAGTTTTTATCTAATTCTTTCTCGACCGTCACTATTTGCGGTTTCTCTTTAATCTAGACGTTTGTGGCACAGTACGGTTATTTCTACAAGGGCTTAAGGCCAGAAAACCCTCAACATGGCAGTCCAAGTACATCCCATTTCATTCTGCGTCAAGAGGGCACACCGCTGGCGTATCGTTCACCTGAATACCGCCGCGCTTTGTCTTGTGGCTGTCTGGGAAGGGCAGCGCCCAACCACCCTCTCCCTCGGGCGCACTTAGCCACAAACGAAGAAGATGCCGACGCGGAGCTGGCGGCGCATGGTCTGTGATGTTAGTCTCCAAGCCCCTTGCATTATTTTTTCCAAGTATGGGGTATTCCCTTCGCGATTTTCCTTACCTTTGTACGCAGTTCGCGCATGTAGCAAGTGGCAGTTGCTAACAAACTGAATGTCGCCAACCTCGAGCACCATGTGCAGTGCCAATCGCTGGCATGTGTCCTCCAGAATCTGCATGGCGCGCTTCTGCTCCTCGCTCAGGGCCGGAATGATGCCTTTGTCGGAGAACCGCGTCAAAGACCGGACATAGTACGGATCCCATTTGCTGTACAGCCGGCCCTTGCCGCCATTTTCCAGGTAGAACACCGGCTGGCGTGTGTACTCCTCCTGGCCGGTCGACACTTCGCCCTTGCGGTCAAAGTACCAAATAGGCTGCGTTAACAGCTCAGCCACATCTGGGTGCTCGCGCTGCAGCGTGTTCCACACGTTGTGCATGCTCACAATGTCGCTTTCGCCGCCCTCAAGGGCTCGGTACACGCACAACAATCCGACCAGGTCGCCGTCGTCGGCGTGGAAGAACTGCCGTGCCGTCGTGCGATAGATGCGCACTTTGTGGATCTGTGTCGCATCGTCACCGACATCCTTGACGTGGCCAAGGACGTGGCCGCGGCCGTTTTGCGATACAAAGTGTCCCATGTATGTTCCAAGGCCCATGTAAGCTACCGCGTTCTTCTGGGGTCCCCATTGATCGGCCGGGAAGCCCTTGAAGAGCACAAAGCCCTTTCCATCAATAAGGTCTGTTCTCACTGCAGCCAATGTCTTCTCCAGTTGAGGAAGAGGGAAGTTGGCCTGGGCAATAGACGTCAATGGAATGCCCTGGGCAATGAAGGCGTCTGCCGTTGCACTGAGCTCCGCAATCTCCTCGACTGTGAACCTATGCACCCACCGATCAGGGTGGCCTGCATAGTCCTCCTTCACCCATACTGTTGAGCCACTGATCTCCTTGGGAAAGTCAGAGTATGGCCGCAGCTTCTCATAGATAGGATTGTGCTGGCCAGATGTGAGCTCAACGCTTTGGGTTCTCGCCGGCGTCGGAGCCGTACCTCCCAATTTGGTAGGCGGCACCTGTGCCGAGGATAGGCTTTGCGTTTCGATAGCTCCTGGAGCCATTGCTATAAGTGAAGAGTGGGAAGAGAATGGAAGCTTGAACGGTTACTTTGCCAGTGACTGCTTCGCTACTATTTCAACCGGATTTCAATTAGCGAGAATATTTGGGAGAATTTGGAGTCTTCAGAGTCTAACATTTCAGTAAATTGCTATAATAAATAGCAGGTCTTCCAAATAAGGAGACGTTGACAGTTCTTTCTTGGAATGATAGTGCTGGCGATATATCCGATGAGGATGACGTGCTTGTCGTTTATCGAATGTCGTGCTGATCATCTACATTAGCGCTACAACTGCCCAGACATCTTGGTACTAAAGTATCCTAAAAACTACCATATCTGCCCATAGTATGGAGCCATAACATGATACATGTACGATTACAGCGAAGTCAGAGGCAATGAGGACGTTGCCTTTTTATCTAGATTGCCCGTTGTCGTCTTCAAGAGTTATCACTGCCCGCAGATGCACGAGAAACTGTGGTCTTATTTGACACGAAGTACATCAGCGGTAATATTGAACAAGGAGGCGGTAGGAATGACCTTCAATACAAGGAAAAATATAGTCAAAATACTACCGAATAACTTCATTCCTGAAAGTCCCGATGTGCACTCTCTTATAAATTCGGCTTACCATGTCCAACTCTTTGTAATGGTAGTGTAATTCTTTTGACCACTGCCTACCCAAGGAAGGCGGAAAATCTAGGATGACTACAAACGCAAGGGATAATCATACACGTGCTTAAGCACGTGACTGGAGAATGGCGTATGCGTGATTCGAAGGACACAAAACTTCCTTCCTAATGGTGATTCGGCAATCTTTTGCGTCTAACTACCGCTAGCCCAACAGCACGAATACAACGTTCTTTTGTGGCTTAGCTCGTTCAGGCGCCACAAGATTTTACACTAGAACAATTTGAGACTTGCATCCCGCTTTACTCTCCCTGATCAAGTGACCGACCAATCATGATGGCAGATAGAAAAGAACAAAAGCGACGAGTCGGGGCCGTCGTCCTCAACTGCTGCCTCTTTCGGGGTAGCTCTTGTCCAATCCACGGACGCTTCGAAAGATGGATCTCTCCTTCGCCTCCCCCAAATCCAGCCACCTAGTGAAGAACAAGCAGAATGTTTAACCACGGCCTGCCTTCCCGGCCTCGTTTGGTGGGGCGCACATCAGGTTACTCGTGGGAAGAGGAGCAGCGAGTCGAACCAGGCCCATTCATGTTTTCCCGGCGTGAGATCCTAGCCTCAATTGGAGAACACCGCATTCGTGAGTGCTGGTACGGTGTCCAGGCCGCCATTATGAAGGTTATTGAACACCTCGACTGGATATCTATTGACATCTTTCGTATCGGTTATGATGATGTGCCGCGCATAGAGAGATTAGTGGTCGTGTGGATTGGTGTCAACAGTGCAGATACCGATCCACACGACCACTGATATCTCTATGCGCGGCACTGTGTGGGCGGATGTCGCCGGGTTCTGGATGCCGCAGATCTGGCGGACGTTGATTGCCAGATCCATGTCTCTTCTGTGGCGCCCTTGGCCGGTCCACGACTACTGAGGCTGCCTCCGACTGAGCCTGCCGAACGCACACCCTCATACAGCCCTTTACAACTTCACTGGGCCAATACCTATTTCCCCTTGAGCTGGATACGATACAGAGGACTCTGGGTGTCTACATCTGCCCCGGGAAAATAGCAGCGCCACCTTTGTATGCCCTGACCTGTCGGCATGTCGGCCTCCCGAGTTCTCTACATCAGGACAAAGTGCAGTACTATCGCAAGCATACCAGCCAAAAGCCTCTTTTGATGGGAACTCCTGGCAAAAGACACTTGATACTGCCATTGGAACTCTAGAGTACACCAAGAACATTGCGTCTGAGATGTGCAAGCGCAGCGAGGGCGACGAAGAAGCACGGCGACAGAGACAAAGGTATCTAGAGGATATGGCAAAGCTCTGCCAGATTGCCGAGTCATTCAAGTCCGTCCAGGAAAGGATCGTTGGCAGTGTGCATTTATCCCCCGCCATTGGCCCAGGGCAGGGTGAGCCATTCTCCTGGACGAGGGACTGGTGCCTTGTCCACTTAAATCCCGACAAGTTTTCCGAAAGCGCGTATCCAACCAACGCGGTAGACATTCGCACTCGCAAAATGGATACTTATGGGTTGAGTCAGCCACTGAGCCCTCGCGTCAAGAACAAGCACAATTTCAAGTTCCTCTAGATGGTAATATTGTGTTATCGGGAATTATTCCCCTCAAAGAAATCATGAACCCGGCGACACTGACTGCTAATGGGGAGGAATGCTTCTTATTAGTGGGAAAAGGGGGCGCTACAACTGGCCTGACCTGGGGGTGCCCGTCCGAACTGCTGTCCACAGTGCTGCATTGCCTCCCGGGAGGGGGTGAGTTTCGCTCGATGGAATGGGCTGTGAGAGGGTCACTGGAGGACAAGCACAAGCCATTTTCTGCTCCGGGAGACTCGGGTGCGGCTGTTTTTGATGTGAACGGGCAGCTGGGTGGTTTGTTGACTAGGAGAACAGGAACCTCCCTGCAAAAGGTCGATGTGTCTTATGTGACGCCGATTGAGCCATTGTTTGCAGACATTGAGCGGACGCTTGGGCAAGAGATCAAACTTTTGTGACAGTATGATTGTGAGAAGAGAGGCAGCGGGGAAACTTCAGGGGACGGAATTGTTGTCGCTGGTTCAGATTATGGCTTACATCAAGGGCGTCTTTTGTGAGAAAAGAGACAACAAGGAAACATCAAAGGACGGAATTGTTATCGCTAGTTTAGATTATAGCTTATTTTTTTTAATTAACGTGTAAGCAGATTCAAACCCGAATAAACGACATTAGAGTTTGGTCAGATTTGATTGCACAATGTACAATCTTGGCACCTCTGTGGAGCATGGTGTCTGCACTTTTGCTTAGGAAGATCATCCTGTTCCGTCGTCTCCGTCGGTCAAATAACATCTGAAGTTCCATGCCTTATATTCGTGAGTGTTCAGATTCTCACACGCCTTTTTCGCTGCTGAAGTGACTTAGAAGAACCGTTGTATATCGCTTCGACCTAAAAGATGCTTTAAATACAGCTGAAGGCAAGTGTAGAACAGCAATACTAATCCATGCGACCAATCTCGTGTTGGGGCCGTTTGCGGAAACTTGAGTCTGACTACGAGCAGTCCATAAAACCACATTTAATCGAGAAGTTCGCATATGGGATCAAAACCAGCCGACAACGTAACGCATTCATGCCGATCTGCTTACTACTATGTGGTACATATGACATTGGTCTTAGATTTTAGGTATGGAGTATGGTGTATGGTGTATGGATGATGCCTCTATCTTCATTAAACTCATCCGTTGTGCTGCCATTAGTTGCATACGATGTCCTTGGTCGCAACTGTTGACCATTTGCCATTGATCCCCAGTCTCTGATATGTCAGACCTCTGATGACGCAAGAACCCTCAAACTCCAAAACAAACCAGCCTTCCTGGCGGCTCCTCTGCTCAATCGACATAGCCTCGATCGACCCGGGGAAGCCTACGATCCTATTTGAGCCTTCGGTCAGGTCGAAGGCCCCGCCGGGTTTCGAAGTCACCCTCGCGTACAGCTTTTTTACTCTACCGCCACCACCTTGGAAGCAGCTCGCCTCGACCCGGATTGGGTACGTATTCTGAGGTAGTGGCTGGTCCGTTGGCGTCAAGTGCATGCTGATGGCGTCATTGGAGCCGAAGTGAATGGCAGACGCATCAAGTGTCAATCGTGTCGTGTAGATAGAACGGTCGCTGACCGTATCGTTGCGGGCGTGGTGCACATAGAAGAGTTCAGACCACTCTGGGGTGTGCAGCGTAACCTCTTGCGCGCCGACCCTATACCGGGCATTTTGTGGCGGAGACGTGACGATGCTTCCGTGTCCAGTCGAGTAGATCGGGAACTGTGCATCCGGCAGTTGGGACAGAACCGGGTTGCTTGATGACTTTTTGAAGGGGCCCAGTGGTGCCTTGGCCGTCGCAAATCCCACGCCATAGTTGGCAGCTTCGTAGTTGTTGGCGCTGTAGGTCAACAAGTAGACTGCCGATCCATCCGTGCCCGGCCTTCGAATGACGGTGCTGCCTTCCGACCAACGCCGGTCCTTCTTGGTGCCATTGTACTTTTCGTAGTCGTCGACGTGGTAGTTTTCCCACTCTTGGGGGTCGGCGCCGTACGATATGACCGTATGCCAGCCGTCTTTCCTCGGAGGCTCTCCTATCTCCCCCGTGCCGTTGTAAGATGTAATGTTGCTAGGCACCTTGGGCGCGTCCTTGGCGTGGACATCAATCTGCGCAGCCGCAATCTCTGGCATCGTCGATGCAGCCGGATCATCCCACCAATCTCGCGCCAGTTCGACAACAATTATGTTGGACTCTTCAATGTACTTGCCCAAAGTCTCGTCCCAGTTCCAGTTTCGGTAGGCGTTCCGAGACGCGTACAGGTAGATGCGTCCGTCTGCGTCGAACAGGATGTTTGGGTCAATGGTTGGGATAAAGGTTCCCTTTGGTGCTGTCTGGCCGTCTTCCCGACTCTGTGGTGGCAGCATTTGCGTCTCGTCCATGATGAGATTTACGTCGTGATAGTCAGGGTCAAACGGATACCAGCTAATCGGTTTCGACTGGATCTCTCGAAAAGGGCCGGTCGGCGAGCGAGACACAGCCACGCCCAACTTCGACGGCTCCTCGAATGCTGAGTAGCGAAAGTTGTCGGCCGTCAAATTCTCCACAAGACGGCCGGCAAAGATGAAAAAGTACCAGCCTGTCTTGGCGTTGTAGTACGTTTCCGGAGCCCAGAACCAGTCGCGCGCCCAGCAGGCCTGCCCGCCGTCTATGGGATTCATGTCGTCATCGTAGCAAGCCTTCAAGACGCCACCCGGCTGCTTCTTCCACGTCGACAGGTCAGGGCTGCTGTAAATGGCAAAATTGTAGCCGCTGTCAGCGCCAGCGGTTGAATAGGTGTAGAACTGTCCGCTTTCCCAATCGTAGAATGTGAAGGGGTCTGCAGCAGAGTGACGGGCCGAGTTGTAGAACTGGGGAACTGGGGCTTCGCCATTACCCCTCCTTTCCACGGCGGCCTTCCCTAAAGTGAGCCCGAAAGGGTCTATCAGAACAATAGCGACCAGAACAACTAAGAGCCACATTTTGGATCGAAGAATTGCCAACAGAGGACTTGTCCAAAAGCCCATCCCGAGGAATTTCAAAATACAAAAAAGGAAGAAATGCAACAGACATATGCAATATATGGTAGACGGCGCTTTTTTGGTAAGTTCTCCTCAAATTTGTTCGCCCATTATTGACCCGAGCCACTGTTTTTGATCATCATTCTTCCCTTGTGCCCTTACATCGTCAGTTTACGGAGTAATATCCCCCACACTTACATCATAATCTTCGCCCCCGCAGCCAGATGCTAGCACGATGGACTAAACGTTACAGCGCCAAGCACTAGTTACTTCTGTTTGCGGGGTAGCTATAAATTCGGTGCCATAAGCGCATGCCTGCTTGTCGTTGATCACATCGTCACAAGGAGTTACTAACCTTATTTGAACAATGCCCACAGCTATGCACGCGAACATTAAATGTGAACATATTGGAAGGTGGAATGCTGCGATAGTTTTCGGAAGGAAAACTCATGAGGGAATTTTAGACAGACAAAAGAAGAGGAGAAAAGAGAGACATTACAATCTTAAGGGCAAAGCAGCTACTTAGAGTAAACGCTTGCGGCTCGGTGTTTATGGTGTATATAAATGACTCTAACAAGAACCTTTTGGTTAGCCTTTCGTTAGATCCCTTTTCGTTTTGCTCTTTAGGAAGTAGATGAGGGGTAACGGGAAGCTATACTCCTTACGATCCTTCTCTCAATAACACAATGTAGATACAAGGAGCAGCATAGGTACATTTATATTCTTCCATCATATCTAGACAGCACTTCCCTAGTCAAAATATAGCAGGAAAAGTATGAAAAAAAGAGTATGGGAATATTCTTTTCTAGACCCTAGCTAGATACAGCATTTCTCACCAACGGGGTGGGGTGGTTCTATCAAAAAGATATAGTTGTAGAGCTTAAATAGTCGTTGAAAATAAATAGTTGCTCGGTTTTGTGATCAGAGCGATGACCGAATATCTTTGTAGCTTCTATCTTAGTATCACAGCTAGAAAAAGGAAAGAGCACCAACCGTCGATATACTCGTATGGAACTTGATCCGTGTTTTGTGTCTTTGTAGAGCTCATTGAGTGACAGGTAGTGGCATTACTTGCTCTCGGAGCTATATAATCACTGCGACTGCTGGCCTAATGTCTCCCCCCCTCGGCCGCCAACTACTGCTGCATTAACCAAATGCGTCGCACCAAAGTCGAGTATGGCATTCTCCCCGCGGCCTGTCCCCAAAGTCTGGCGAGTGCCCACCAGCAGACAGCGGCGGCCAACCCGATCACCCTCATCCAACGGCCTCTGCGTTCCTTCACAACATCTTCGTACAACTTCTGTATTTGGTCGTAGAAGAGCCACTCTTCGCCACGACTAGCATGGATGTGGCCGCAGACCACCACTTTCGGTCTCGAGCGCCACAGCTCCGCCAGCAGCTGCGGACCCCCTTTGCCACCGTCATCGAGGTGCCCCAGCGGCGGCCCGTAGACTAGGAGGACGTCTGTGCCACCCGGAACGGCGTTTTGCCAGCGAAACAGCTCATGATTGCGTCCAGCCGCCTTTGATTCTTCTTCGCCTGGCTTGGTGTCGTATTGAAATGCCCAAGATCCACAGCGTGGCGTCCAGGGACTCCCAAACACGCGGATGGCTCTCTTATCAGCAACTGTTTCTGCGTCAATGCACACATTAATCTCTAATGCATCATGCTCTAGGTAGTGCACCGCGCTCCCTTTTCTTCCCCAATCGAGATCCGCTCTCCGCTTTCCGTCGTACCGGTCAAGCTCCCTATCGGGGTGCGAAGTGACAAACGTTGTATCCAGAAGCAAATCACGGTTGCCGGCAATGGCAATCTTGTGTGCGTGTGGCTGGCAAGCCAGCCAAGACAGCTGCGTCTGGATTTCAGCAAAGGTGCCGTACTGGGAGAGGTCGCCAGCGTGCAGAAGAACATGGCCGGCATATGTGACGGCGGCGGCTTACTGTTATGGGTGTCAGAGAGGCAGATGAGCGTGACTGGTGCTTTGCCATGTTCTCTACTCGCTGGTGCTGGATTCTTGTCTTGTCCTTTGAGCTGTCGCGCTTTGCAATACAAGCGCGTGGCTAGCTGTTCAGCATATGTCTCTTTGCGCGGCAATCCGACTGTCAGCCAACTTGCATCTGGTGCTTGACGTATCATCGCTAGTGTTTCGAGACAATTGACTGCCAGAAATACCTCATTCAGGCTCAAAATAGAGATCCATCAGTTACCACACAAGCATTACTTGTGGCACTTGGCAGCGGAAATTAGTAGAGTAATATTGCGTGTATATAAGTGGACATTCCCGAATAAAATTCCAAGTGTCGTCACGCCCACACAAATAGGTATACCAGCCCAAAACAAGTATTCCTCGAATACAATACCAACTACCTCGAAGACTTGTATCAGCTCTAGTACAACGGCTGATTGCATATTTATTCCTAGCTTCACAAGACCCTCATCAAGGTTGGCTCAGCTTGAATGCGATGTCACGTATTTTCCACTTTGCAGATAAAAAGAAAGCAATAGTCGATTTCGTACGTGCACTTGGTATTTGATCAAATACACTTGCGAGTGTGTCAAACAGATGGAGTTTGAGCAATGCGACATAGCAAAGGCCTCGAACCAAAACATCAAGTGCAAGCCAATTAGGAAGCAGCTGCAGAAAGTATCGGTGAACTACTGCCCAAGCCATTTGGTCTACCCGACGGCTGAGAAAAGTACTTCTTGGATGTGGAGGAATAACACAACGAAGGCAGGTGATATCTCAGCCTCAAAGTGCCATTATCTCTAGATAGTTTCTGTCTTCGTCAAATACCTGAAAATCCTTCATCAATCCAAGAAAAGAAATCATCTAAGTAATCCATCGGCATCGCGAATGCTGACAAAGCCACACCGACGAGTTAATTCTGGCTCTACCACTGGCCGCGTGCCCCTTTCGCTTCGATAAAAAAGATCTTGCGATTCTGGGCACTGTGCAAAATGACTCAAGAAGCCTTCTATCGAGTATACTCGATCTCTTGCATCTATACTGCCATTCCCGGACTCAACCCGAATCTGGCATCCTTTGCAGCTGACACCATATTGTACAGCTAAGCTGTTCACGTCGAAGCATGGATAGGACGTACAGGCCATAAACCGCTGGTTGACATTATCATTCCGCCTTGCTAAAGCTTGTGATGTAGCTTCGCGCAAAAGTCCAAGTGATTCAAGTGTTTCGAGAGCCTGGTGCTCAGAGACCAGATGTTTAGGTCGTTTAGCACGATTGCCCTCCATGGTATATAACCCTGGAACGGCATGTAAATTGAGCTTGAGTAGCCGGCATAAACGACGGGTGGATATATGCGAATGCTTGGCCAAAGTAGATGTGCAGATGACGCGAAGCTTGGGTGATTCTTGAATACAAGAGAAACAGCATCGAGTCACAGTCAAGAGAAATAGAAACCCCCCAAAGGCGCCGCACAGTGTGCAGCTAGAGGTTATCAGGGGCTTGTATAGGTCCGTGATAGTGAAGGCATGAGCAAGATGTGCGCGTAGCAAGCCACGTAGAGCCTCTAGACCATGTGTCGAAACTAGTTTGTATTCCGACTCTACCATCGAAATAACGCGAGCACGTCGATTGACTTGGCGGAACCGAAAGAACGAAAGAAGGTCAAGATTTCGAAGTACCATCAACATCAACTCAATTGGTAAGTTTTCCAGCGCGCCTAGCCCCGAATCTGGCGTGCGTTGGAAAGCTGTTTGGAGGTGGTTTTCGACTAGTTGCATTTCATGTGGGCGGGAGCGGATCAAAATAAGATCAAAATCTCGTCGATGGTACGAGCAAACCCGGATGATCGCGCTTGAGTCCCTTCTCACATCAGGTGCCATTATATATTCGTAGTAATAGCTACACCGGGAAAAATTAAGTTGGTGGTCGTAAGGAGAAAGGAGAGGTGAGGTGGGGCGTGAGAGTGCGAATCGTTACGAGCCTACATAGTGACTTAGTTCCACCACAGCTTTCCCCTCTATATTGATTAGTTGTTCCGCACGTAGTTATGGGGCTTAGAAAATCAACATCTTCACCCGTCCTTTCGCTCAAGAATTGATCCAATAGAATAGGTCACGTGGTCAGACATTTTATTGCGCCATGAAGGGGCGTTGCACTCAACACAGTCCTCCATGAGAAACAATGCGGCGATTCGCTAACTCTACGGATCATGGCATCAACATATTTTCACTACGTCTAGAGTCGCACCGAAACCATGCTCGCCAACTCTAGGAAGTGGAAGATCTTTCGTCTCCGAACAAGCGGCAAAGAACCCACAAAGAAACCCGTCGAATCGTCCCAAATCATCCAGCCACCGCAGGTCAAGTCTCAGGAGGATGAGACACTTCTCTTTCCTCAATGACTGCCGCCGAGCCCGTGCAAATCATTTCCTGCCAAAGCTACTACAGAGAACGAATGAAGCATCGCAAGTACCGGGCACCTAAGGGCGCGTTTGAGGATTCGCCGCTCTATGGGCTATGGGCTGGCTGTATGAGTGGATCATGGTCGACCATTACATCAATATCCGAAATGAGCTCGAGTGCTTGTGGTGGGCTTGTTGGCCCGTACCAAGCATTCCAGATCCGGGAGAGTCAGACGATCCGGAGCAATACGCCGTGTTGGCCAGCATCCCTGCCCTGATTGCCGAAAGTTTCAATGAGCGTATCATTCTTGGCCTTCGGCGCGAGGAGCGAGCGCCATTCTGTCTATTTAAGAGCAGCTGACCTGGGCTGCCACACCCAAGGTATTTGGGTCCATACCGAATGGACCAAACACGTAGCGCCGCTCTCTTCGACAGTACATATCCCACATAGCCAGCCGCACTTGGACCAGCTGACGAGCCTTGATGATTCCGATGCTGCGCCGTTCTTCAGGGCAAAGAACATTCTCATAGCAAAGCCTCATATCAATTTATATAAAACATCACCAAAGATCAAAGGACAGGATAATATGAAGCATCTCACTTATGAATAACCTCATTTCCCTTCTTTTACCGTACTTGGTGAGCTATTGCTTTTACCCGCGCCGGTGTTCCTCATAACGCCAGAAGCTGCGGCGGTGTGTAGGGAAGGCAGGCCATTCAGTGCTCTCGTCGAGATCAGCTTTGCCATTGGATGGCACACATACAAAGTACTGGGTTGCAAAGACAGTGTCTTGGCGGCGTTAAAATTTCCTAAAGACACGCATAGGCCAGATGTAGCAGGGCACAAGTGCTTTCTCTACGTTCTGCTTATGTTCTTTGCATGTTGCTACGAAGCAGCGCGCTTTGAATGAGGTAGATTTAGCTCATAGAAACTTCTTAAAAAGTGGTACCACGGAATCCACTATATTACTCAAGTTGGAACCGCTGATGGATAAACATCGTACTCTACATCAGTCCGTATCACATATTTTGCTCCCTTTCGTACGCCAGTGCCTTCATGCAATAAAGCTCCATGCGCGTCGCCGTGTGGAAATATAGCAACACTGCCCATGACCGGCCGGACCGGGTACGCGTTCAAAGTCCCTTCGAGTGGCGCGGGAAGAAAGAAAGTTGTTTCGCCGCCTTCAAATTCATCATTCAGGTAAACCAAGAATGTGAATAGAGAGCTCTGCTTCTTTCCATCTGGTGATGAGTCGTAGACATAGGTGTTATTCGGTAGGATCCCGGATGGGGGCCAAGCACCGTCAATATGGCATCGGTATTCGGCACCCGGGACATAGCGATACACTCGGAAACGCCGATTTATCCCTCGCGCAACACGGCCGTTCATCTGTGAAGGGACGTATGGCGATATTCGCGCCCACAAAAGGTCATGGAAGGTGGTATCAACGATCCAGTAGAAGTTGTGGGCTAAGATGCTAACATCTCCATCTTCCCGGATCGGGGCGTCCGGGAGAAAGCCCACACTCTCTCCGGCAGCAATGATAGCTTTGCATTCGCCAGGAGACAAGACATTAGTGGCAACACCAAGACCTGGGACTAATGGGTGAGGGTGATAAGTGATGCTAGGCATGTCTGAGGAAAGAGGGATGGCTCCTGGAGCAGAGGTGTAGAGAATGGCTGGGTGATGATTTGGTGGCTTGCGGTGTAGACCCTCGGTTGTCTCGATAATGGGGAGTGACTCGGCAGGATTGCTAGGAGCCATCTGAAGAATTGATTTGTTGACGACAGAGTCATACACTTGGTGAGGACTCATCGACGTACGGAGATCCCATGTGTCTTGAACGTAGATGCAAGGGGGATTGGAAGAAGAGCGAGATGCGTTAGGGTTTGTGTCCACAAGACCGGTAGTGCGTAGGACGGCATCGAGAACAAAAAGCCGCTCCTTGTCTTCCGATGACCGCTCCATAGCAACTTTGCTGTCATTGGAGACTGTCGAGAGGCCGCTGATGACATCAAGGTCTCGTACCCAGCGACATAGTGATCCCAACTTGGGCTCCTCTTTGCGGATGCGCATCTCCGCAAGCAGAACAAGTGCATCCACATATTTGCCATCGACAAGAGCGCCGGTGATTCTGGCTGTCAAGTTTGACCCTATGAAGAATAGTCAGCAACTATGACCATGCCCGTGAAAGGCGAGCCTTACCAGCAGAGTTCACGCCTACGGTGCACGCTTGCCGAAATTCGTGCACCGCAGCTCGCAGCTCCTTGCAATGCTTCGTCTTTATCAGCGCAGGGTGTTCCGACAAGGTCTTCAATGTGTCCACTGTTATTTCGAGTTCCTCCGTTGAAGTGACGGTCTGGAGATTCTTTGGCTCAAAAAACTCTTCTTTTGGTGGTGAGATGAGGCGAGATGCCTTTGCGCGTTCAGCATCAGGCCTCCATTGAGACTCAAGCTTTCGCTTCCGCGCTGCAGATTTTGACCCCATGTTGTCTATGGCGGATATTGTCGCAAAAGTTTGAAGGGTTCAGAATCGGCCAATTTTGCATGAGGTTGAAGATAGTGCGACATAAGGTGGCAATGAAGAGTGGGTCTATTAATACGTTTTCATTGGTTGAAATACCAACATATGGTCACTAGTATTCTGGCCAATAGCACCATCATCGAACAAGCTTGGCCTGGTCGTATAATAGGCCATATAATATGAGCATCCTAGATTACCATTCATCGACAATAAATATAGCGACTTAGTTTTACAGACTAAGCAGTTCTTACGGGAGGGAAGTGGTGTCCGGACAACAAGAAATAGGAAACTTGTAGTAACAGTCTCACGCTACATAGCCACTGCAAAGGCATCTGGGACAGCCTATGCCGTTATAGAGAATTGAATAAGCGAAAGAGTCAAACCCGCCTGCTCTGATAGAAACCATGTGGCAGTGACTAGAAGAAGTAACGTTAAGGGGGATGTAAAGACTCGAAGTGATCGGGGGCCCTAAACTAGGTGTTACGTCCCAAGGCACCACAATGCCAGGACTAGGCCTACGCCGCAACATGGCGCAGCCCACGAGATTGTTTCACGGCCGTATGAAGCCGTGCATTTCCATCACTTGTCCATAGTGTAGTTAGAGAATCCAATCAACTTATCAACCATTTATTACTTGCACATACAGCTCGAGTCTGCTTCACCGCGTTCCATTCACGACGCCTTATGATTTCTATGACCGTTATGCCCACGCGTTGCTTTCCTATGCCGCTGCACAGGCTACACTGACGGTAGCGCGTTCATACGCAACAAACTATTATATACTTTATATGTACATAGGTATCGAGTGTTTGAATACCAGTCGATACTGGGTTGGCAGTGTGTAAATACAGTGTACGTAATGTTTAAAAAAAGTGGGGCAATATCCCTCGGACTAGAGCAATACCCCGAGCAGCAGCTGTTCACGTAAATATATCTAGAAAGTATACGTGCTCATTAATAATGATGATGCAGAATATATATCGTTAGAAGGTTTAGCTTTTTGATCATCCCACCCCGTTATTTTCCGTGGGTCATTCTATCGATCTAAACATTCAATCTTCGCCATGTCGGCAGCTCACATCCTTGTTATCGGAGCCACAGGCAAGTACTTGGTCGTGGTCATGAGCTTAGCCCCCCCATGAACCCAATATTAACAAGCTTCAAGGCGTGTCCGGCTTGGACTTTTGTTCCGCCGCCCTCGAGAAGGGCCACCGGCTGACTCTATATGTACGAAATCCCGCTAAGCTTTCCGCGGCCATTAGCGGAAATGGAAACGTTGTCGTGATAAAGGGCACCTTCGATGACGAGGCCGCCATACAGAAAGCCATCGCATCGGGCCCCAAGGTTTTCGTCTCGTTCGCCGGCCCAGTCCTGGGCTCGAAAGGCACGGTAGGTTTTTCCGTCGGGCCGACGGCCGGGGAAAACTGCTAACGAGTCGCATAGCCCGTCACCGACTTGATGAAAAAGGTTTTCCCGCTTCTGATCAGTAACAAGTACGAGAGGGCCTTAGTGCTCGGGACGTGTTCATTCACTGCGCCACAAGACAAGGGTGCGCTCAAGTGGAAGGCATCTGTCATTTTGATCAAAGTCATTGGCGGATCTGCCTTCCAGGAGTTCAATGGCCTCGGTGCCTTTGTCACTTCCCAGGACGTCGAGCAGTTGAAATGGACCCTCTTCAGAGTCCCGTTCCTCGGCAACGGCCCCGCCGCGCTGGTAAATGCCTCATTTACGGGCTCTGGTACCGATGGGATGTTCCTGTCCAGGAAAAGCATTGCTGTGTGGGTGCTGAACGAGCTCGGCGGCGACTCTGAATGGGTAGGTAAGGCGCCGGTGTTGTCGAATTAAGGTGTACTGACGAAAGATGGCCGGGACTCTCAATGCTACCTGTGTCCCTAACAAGGGCCTTCTGTGTATGTACATTATCACTTAGTCACGGTACGTTTCTGTCTTTTGTCGCCGCCGTACCGTATTGTCAGCTTTAATGGCTATATGGAGTTCTCGAACGAGCAGTGAGCGATACACTTAGCATACGCGAGGGCAAGGTAGGGGGTGTTTTCTTGTGCAGTAGTTACCAGTCTGTCTGATTTTCTATCTCTAATAGGTAGCTAAACGGCAAATTTTATAGTTATGCGTAACACATCAATGAAGTCCACTAAAATACAGATTTCCGATTAGGTGAACACTAAACGGTAATTTCATAAAGAGACCATCAGCCTAGGCGCGTTTTTGTCATGCGCAAAGGCAGAGCAAAGATAAGATCGGCGTCAAAGATGACTGACTGGCTTACATCTTCGTTTGGAGCACACACACAGCTTCTCAGAACATGGTGAGGGTGGCTATTATCATTGTGATACTAGTATCGAATACGAAGCATACTTAACACTGCCAAAGTCATACGTAGAGTTGGCAGCCCGGACGGATTGTAAGATAAAATTAGTCCTCACTGAAGCAGAATTGCTAGCCTTTATCTATTTATATGTCAAATCCGTTTATTATGTCGTTTTTTAAGTGTCACGTGTTGTTAACTTTCTTGATCATGTGAATTTCCGTATCGTATAATCGTGAACTTGAACAGTTACCTAAAGATAAATACACCAAGCACATTGGAGAGAGACTGACAGCCGAGCCATTAGGCCATACACGCCTAGGAAGAAAGTATTCAAGCTTGCAGGGGAGTTCGTATGAGGACGCATCTTTGGCTTACTATCAAGGCAGAGGTTGAAAGAGGCTGTGTTTGAGGTAAGATTATTCGGTTACTCTCTCAAATCTACCAACTCATATTAGACATCAAGGTCTGCCGTCGATGCTTACTTACGAATGCATTCGAGACGAGCTGGCAGGAGTAAGTCAGAAAATATTACAGAAAGGGCTCGTTGTGTCCGTTTAGCAGACTATGAGAACAGCGAGTAGAGGCTGAGTGAGCCTGCTTTGTAGGCTACAGTGTATTTTGGGCTCGCTAATGTGTTGGGAGGTACTCCGTAAAACAAGTTTGCTGCCTGCAGAAACACGTTGACTTAGCGACGCGTCATTTTATAAGCTCATATGTACTAGGAATTTGCAGCCTAACGGCAAGGCAGCAAATTAAGGCTCTATGCCTCAAAAAGTCGTGAGCGTCGCGTGCGTTTTTGCGGGTTTGGTGGCAAGCGGCCTCCCGTTTCAGGCCCAGGCGTGGGACCAGAAATGCTGGTGCCTGGCGATTGTAGTAGGCGGTGAGACAGGGCAGAATGGCAATGGCGGGACGTGTTTGGTATCACGTGACAGCTACCGCTGAAAGGGGTAAGATGGAATGCGTAACGGGGGGCGATCGCTGTGCTGTTCGAATTAATTTAATGGGTACGAGTAGGTGAACTGAACCCTACCCACTCAACGCAGTTCACCCCCCCTCTCCCACTTCTGCCTCTATCTTCAGCCACCACAACAAAAAGCTCTGGGCCAGCCGCTACCCGACCGTCACCCGTTGCTGTTCCTCCCCTTTTCCTTGTACATACAATTTAGACCCGAAAATTCCTGAGCTTCCTTCACTGTTCGAAAGCAGTGGACAGTTTTCTATCGAGTCCTACCAAAAGCGGTCACATCCCACCGCTTGTTTTCGTTGCTGTCTGGGATCGATACCCAACGGCCGCTTTCAGGAGCTGTTATCCTGCGTCGAGTGTACGACACCTTGGAGACTTGCTTCGTTCTCCTACACCGTATCTGCTTCGATTTCCGACGTCAAAAGCGCTGCGGGCTGCTTTCCTATTGTTTCTAGCTTCCCTGGTTTCCTAGTGTTTACGTGTCCCAACGAGCGAAGATGTCGGGATCAAATCTAGCCACACCGGGTGGTATCTCGGACCCGGCACTGATCCAGTAAGTGTTTCCCACAGCAGCTCACCCAAATATCCCCCGGAGACCAGGAAATAGAAGAACCTGCGGTGACAGGAGCTTCCTTTGTGGCCAGTGAAAGTGCCTCAACTAACGATAACGCTAGGCTTGTGAACAAGCTTCAGGATGTGTTTGTGACGATCAACGTCAACAACCCGATCGATCTCCCGCAAATTGTCGTGGTCGGTAGCCAGTCGAGCGGAAAAAGTTCCGTGTTAGAAAACATTGTCGGCCGTGATTTGTGAGTGGTCCTAGGAGAAGGAGGAAGCGTCAGCTTGGAAAGGAGTAGAGATGGCTAACAGGACAGCTTGCCCCGAGGCTCCGGCATTGTGACTCGGCGGCCACTGGTTCTACAGCTGATCAACCGCCCAGCAGGATCGCAGACAAACGGTACGAAGGACGAGCTGGCGATTGCCAACAACAGCGACAAGGCAGCCAACGCGGACGAATGGGGCGAGTTTCTGCACATCCCCGGGCAGAAGTTTTATGACTTCAACAAGATCCGCGAAGAGATAAACCGGGAGACGGAGGCTAAGGTCGGACGCAATGCGGGCATTTCGCCTGCGCCGATCAACCTGCGGGTGTACTCGCCGAACGTGCTGAACCTGACGCTGGTGGATCTGCCGGGTCTGACCAAGGTGCCAGTGGGGGACCAGCCGCGCGACATTGAGCGGCAGATCCGGGACATGGTGATGAAGTTCATCCAGAAGCCGAACGCCATCATCCTGGCAGTGACGTCGGCGAACCAGGATCTAGCTAACTCGGACGGCCTGAAGCTGGCGCGCGAGGTGGACCCGGAGGGCCAGCGGACGATCGGTGTGCTGACCAAGGTTGACCTGATGGACGAGGGCACGGATGTGGTGGACATTCTGGCCGGGCGTATTATTCCGCTGCGGCTGGGGTACGTGCCGGTGGTGAACCGCGGACAGCGGGACATCGACAACAAGAAGCCGATCCAGATGGCGCTGGAGTCAGAGAAGAACTTTTTCGAGACGCACAAGGCGTACCGGAACAAGAGCTCGTACTGCGGCACGCCGTACCTGGCGCGCAAGCTGAATCTGATTCTGCTGATGCACATCAAGCAGACGCTGCCGGACATCAAGGCGCGGATTGCAGGGTCGCTGCAGAAGTACTCGTCGGAGCTGGAGAGCCTGGGCCCGTCGATCCTGGGCAACAGCGCCAACGTGGTGCTCAACATTATCACGGAATTTACCAACGAGTGGCGGACGGTTCTGGACGGCAACAACACGGAGCTGTCGAGCACGGAGCTGTCGGGCGGAGCGCGCATCAGCTTTGTGTTCCACGAGCTGTACTCGAACGGCGTCAGGGCGATCGATCCGTTCGACCAGGTCAAGGACGTGGACATCCGCACGATCCTGTACAACTCGTCGGGGTCGTCGCCGGCGCTGTTTGTGGGGACGACGGCGTTTGAGCTGATTGTGAAGCAGCAGATCAAGCGGCTGGAGGAGCCGAGTCTCAAGTGCATTTCGCTGGTGTACGACGAGCTGGTGCGGATTCTGACGCAGCTGCTGTCCAAGGCGCTGTACCGGCGGTACCCACAGCTGAAGGAGAAGGTGCACGCGGTGGTGATTTCGTTCTTCAAGAAGGCGATGGATCCGACGAACAAGCTGGTGCGCGACCTGGTGTCGATGGAGTCGTGCTACATCAACACGGGCCACCCGGATTTCCTCAATGGCCACCGGGCCATGGCGATTGTCAATGAGCGCCACAACCCGGCGAAGCCGGTGCAGGTAGACCCGAAGACGGGCAAGCCACTGCCGGCAGCGGCGGCGACACCGCGGGCTGCCAGCCCAACACTGGTGGACGGCGGCGTGGGGGACAAGGAGAGCGGGTTCTTTGGCAGCTTCTTTGCGGCCAAGAACAAGAAGAAGGCGGCCGCGATGGAGCCGCCGCCGGCGACGCTCAAGGCCTCGGGCACGCTGTCGGAGCGGGAGAACATTGAGGTGGAAGTGATCAGTGAGTGTGTCCTCCCTCTTTACGTGGCTGCTGGTGTACTAACGAGGGCAGAGCTGCTGATCCAGTCGTACTACAACATTGTCAAGCGCACGATGATCGACATGGTGCCCAAGGCGGTTATGCTGAACCTTGTGCAGTAAGTTTTGTCTCTTTTTTTTCCCTTTTTCTTTTTTTTCTTTTCCCCTTTTTCTTTGGAACCCATAGGACGCCGCTGACAGCCAGATTCACCAAGGACGAGATGCAGCGCGAGCTGCTGGAGAACATGTACCGGTCAGACACGCTGGACGAGCTGCTCAAGGAGAGCGACTACACGGTGCGGCGGAGAAAGGAGTGCCAGCAGATGGTGGAGGCGCTGGCGCGGGCGAGCGAGGTGGTGTCGCAGGTGCAGTAGACGGTGCTTTTTTGTTGCTGCTGTTGACGTTTCTCTTTCTCTGCGTCTCTGTTTATGTCACGATTGCTTCATGCCGGGCGTCGTTGTGGGAGGCTGTTTTGCTATGCTGCCCAGGCGAACACACGAAGACGACGTTCCCCTGTCCTTCCATAGTCACTTTACACGATGGTCGCTCGTTACAGACTCGTTACGCTGTTCATTCCCATTCTGATTTCCAATCTCCCAACACCCTTTCCCTTGCCTCTCTTTCCCATCCCATTTCCACACACCAACCCCCCTTCCCCCCTGCAGTGATCATCAGACATTTCCCCGCAAGACAAATAATCAACCCCGATACCAATATTTTCCTGGCCGCGGCAGCTGCTGTTCGTTGTTGCTCTCTTTCTGTTTCTCTTGAAGGGCGCTTTTAGATGGTGTATTGATTTCCTTTGCTGTGAGCGTGACAGAGGAGTTGGTGTTGTTTCCCGTTGGTGTTGAGTGAATCACCCGAACAGGACTTGTAACAATAGTAGACAGAGAAGCGTGGCTCGGTGCCGATGCCGTTGAGAGATATGCTGTTGTGGTGCGCTGTAGTCACTGCGCAGAACCCTACAGCTTGGCCTTGTCGCCCGCCTTGAGCCCCAATGCACCGTTCTGCTCGCCGTATTCGACGCCCTTGGTCCAGCCCAGCCAGCGCTTCAAGGTGTCCTCTCCGCCTTCGCCTGGACACAGCGGCTGGCCATCGTAGCCACCACCGGGCACTCCGGGTCCCTGTCCGCGGCGTACACGGGCTTCATAGTCATCATAGTCGGAGGGGGAGGCAGAGGCAGGAGGAGCGGCAGCAGCGGGATCCAGGAGGGCATTGTCTGCGACAGCCAGCAGCGGCGTCCCGCGCAGGACCACAGGGGGGCGCTGGTCGGCTTCTCGGTTGGGACCGGCCTCGATCTCGGCAAACGTCAGGACAGGCGTGCAGCAGGCGTCGGTGCCGTCGAAGACCTGCTCCCAGTGGGCGCGCGTGTGGCGGCGAAAGGCGGCGGCGAGGGCGGCGCGCAGCTCCGGCCACTGGGAGCGGTCGTGGCGACGGCCTTGGTCGGCGTCTTCCCAGCCGTGGCCATCGAGGCCGAGTTTCTGCAGCATGATGCGGAAGAACTGCGGCTCCATGGGGCCGACGGCCACGTACTGGGCCCCAGCGGGGGCGGCGGGATCCGGCGCCGTTTCGTAGGTGTCGTAGTAGGGGCTGCCGGTGTCGAGGATGTTGTGGCCGCGGGGCTGGTCGCCGAGCGGGGTCTTGAGGGCGAAGCGCGGGAACGAGGCGAGATAGGCGACGCCGTCGACCATGTTGGCCTCGACGACCTGGCCGCGAGCGTCCGGCGACGCGGAGCGGGCGACCAAGGCCATCAAGATGGCGACCACCATCATGAGGCCGCCGCCGGCAAAGTCGGCCAGGATGTTCCAGGGCGGCGTGGGCTTCTCGCCGGCGCGGCCGAGCATGGCCAGCGCGCCGGAGACGGCCAGGTAGTTGATGTCGTGGCCGGCCATGTCGCGGTAGCGGCCGTCGCGGCGGAAGCCGCTGAGGCGCGCGTAGATGAGGCGCGGCTGGGCGGCACACAGCACGTCGGGGCCGAGGCCGAGGCGCTCGAGGACGCCGGGCCGGAAGGGGTCGATGAGCACGTCGGTGTCGGCCGCGAGACGCCGCACGAGAGCGACGCCGGCAGCGGACTTGAGGTCCACGGCGATGGAGGCTTTGCGGCGGGCCAGGCCGTCGGCCGCCGACGCGGCATTGTGGTCGGAGCCGGGCAGCGCGGGACGGTCGATGCGGAGGACGTCGGCGCCGGCATCGGCCAGGAGCACGCCGGCAAAGGGGCCTAGAACGGGCGTGTGAGCAGGTGTGTTGTGTGCGTGGACATGTGCCAACGGAGAGGACTACCTGGCGCCAGACCGGCGAACTCGAGCACCTTGATGCCGGTCAGAGGGGGGAGGCCGACCATAGTGAGCAATTAGCAGTGTGCGTACGCGAGACAGTCGACGGGGCGCATTGCAGCGCAGGCGGCGGTGCGAGCAGGTGTGGCGGCCGTGGATATGAAAGGCATTGTCACAAGCTGGCAGCTCGGGGTTTGCGGGGTTGCACTAACACGGAGCTCTGGGGCTAGCGGGCGCGGAATTGGATAGCCGGGTCTAGACGAACGACCTCGGCCCGGATGGGGCAGCGCTTTTTCGGCGGCCTATGTGTGTGTGTGCATGCGAGGCGGCAGCCTGGTCCAGGTAACACAGTGGGTATTATAATTAGAATTACGTATACGGAGTAGCATCGCAGACGCGCTCTCATGCTATAGACAGGCTCTCCGGCCCTCCCCAACTCAATCCCCCGAAATCTTGGCGTGCCGGAAATACTTCATGCCAATCCACGCAATCACCACCCACACCCACGCCATGACGCACGTCAAAATGAGCAGCGCCGGGTAGTAGCCCACGATCGGCAGCGTCGGGTCGTCCTCGAGCTCCGGCGGCGCATACGGCGTGGTGCCCACGTCCCAGGCCCAGCTCCAGACGCCGAAACACGAGCCCATGCCTGTCACAAACACCACCCACGTCACCGCCAGCATGACCCAGCCCCACCACTCGGTCTCGGCGTAGTCCCAGCCGTTGTCCGCGGCGGCGGCTGCCGCAGCAGCCGCCGCCGCCGCCGCTAAAGGCGTGGGCAAATCGGTCAGCGACAGCGGCGACTTGGCGCGCTGCTGGGAGACGGCGAGCGACGGCAGCTGCGACGGCAGCTGCGACGGCAGCTGTGCCGTGCGTGTCTGGAGAGCCGCCGCCGACGGCGGAAGAGACGACGGCGAGGAGGGCGAAGGCTGTTTTTGATGCTGCTGCTGTTGTTGTTCGAGTCGCCGTTGCCGTAGACTAGCAGTGCCGCCGTTTTGGCCGTTTTGGCCGGTTTGGCCATTTGGGCTGCCGCTGCTGTCGCCGCCGCCTGCGGCCGCGTAGTCGGCAGACGAGGCGCCGCTCGCCGCGAGCAGGTCGGTTCGCAGAAGCGATGTCGCCGCCGCTGCCGCCGTCGCCGCCGCCATGGAAATGAGCCCGCCTCGGCCGCCGGCGGCTCCTCCGGCACCGAGTCCATGGCCGTTGGCATGGCCATTGGCATGGCCCGTCGGGCTCATGTGCAGCGCGTCCTCGTCGTCCGTCGTCGAGTACGACCGCGAGGGGCTCGACGTGGCCAAGGACAGCGTCTGTCCGCTGCTGCCGCCGCCCGGCTCCCGCGACAATAGCGCAGACGACGCTGCTTTGGCGGATTTGGGCGTCGGGCTCAGCAGAGCCGCGGCCGCTGTCGCTGCCCCCGCCCGGCTGGCGTAGCCCTCCATGGACGGCCGCGGCGTGATGTCTGATATGCCCAGGCCGTGGCCGAGGCCGTGGCCGTGGCCGCTGGCCTCGCCGCCGCCGCTGTGGTTCGTGTATTCGTCGCTGCTGCCGCTGCTGCCGGCCAGCATCGCCTTGGCCTCGCGGCGCTCGCGCTGGGCGCCGCGGCCCAGCAGCGCTGCTTTCCGCAGCGAGCCGCGGCGTCGGCGGGTCCGCGACGGCTGTTGTGGCAGTGCGGGAGGCGTGAGCGATGTCGTCACCTCGCCGGGATATCTTTGGATCGGGAGGGGAGAGGGGTGGTGGAGGGGAGGCGTGGGATCGAGGTCATCGTTGTGGGTGTCGTCGCTGCCGATGTCGTCGTGCGCGAGAGCCTCTCCGTGGATCCGGAGGCGAGACATGTAGTGTCGCGGTGCGAGGGGAGCGGCAATGGCCGAGAACCTGAAGGGGTGGTGGTGGATGGGCGCTTTCGGTGTGAGGCTTGGCGAGGCGTCGTGATCACTGCTCGTTTACTGCCTCATGGTTTGTGACCGTGCACGTGCTCAGCGGTGTGGCAGTATGCAGCCCTTCTGCATGCCAGCAAAATAAAGGAAAGCAGAAAAGTTGACGAGCCCACACGCAATCTTCAATCTCGTTGTCGTGGCTGGTGCTCGGCGCGCATCCGGAGCGTCGAATGGCTGTGCCGTCGTTGGTGCGTCGAAAGAGAATGAGGTGGCCTGTAATGTCGCCGCAATCCTGCCTAGCGCGGCGACGTACATGTGATGACGAGCAGGGGGCTTGGGGGCGCCACAGCAGGTCGAGGCCCTGTGGGCCGTCCAATATAGCGGGTTTCGCTGCTAGAGAGACCTGAGGCATGTGTTTCAGGCCCGACATTGGGGGCCTCAAATGCATGCAGAGCATTCGTACGTACTCTGCAGTTATCGTCAGAGTACAAGCATGTCGTACATGCCATAAGACTCCGTGCTCGCATACGGCCACGCATCTCAGCATGTCCTAAGACTCGCGATCTCAACTGCTGCAGCTATTAGCACCTACATACCTATAATACACCTCATTAATGTTCCATGCCAGCCAGCATTCCTGTCGCCGCTCCACGCACCGAATCCATTGATGTCTCGCACAGCGCATCCCAGACGACGATAGCTCGGCCACACGTCAGCCTCATTGCATCCTTTGCACGCGCATCTGAGAACGGCTGCGAATCTATGCTCTTCTCCTGTCCGCGTCGCCCCTTCACTTCAGCACGTGATCACCAGCGTTGCGTTGGCGCGGATACACTAGCTCCTGCCTGTGGGGACAGGAACCACAAGCGGCCACCTAGGCTCTTAGGCTGGAGACACGATCTCCAAGTAGGCAACGCGCGCACACACAGCAGCGTTCCCTGGTCCGGCTCCCTTTTCTGTCTGTGTGTGCTCTGTCTGCCCTGCCCGCGTCCACCGTCCATTGTCTGGCACATGGCGTCCGGCCCGGCACCGGAACTCCTCTTCACCCCTCCTCCTCCTCGCCCCGTGTCCGCCGCCCAGCGATTGTCGCCAGCGCCGTTTATCGTGCTGGAATCGACGGAGGACTCCGACCGCCCCAAGCACGAAAACCACCAAACCCGGCAAAATCCAGGCCACAACAACCACAACCACCACGAACCGCTCCATCCTCATGCCGCCGCCCTGCTGAGGCGCAGTCCGTCTCCGACCTGGGATCCGCCGTCCTCCGTTTTCCAGACACCACCGCCGACGCTGCCTCCGCCTCCGCCTCCGCGATCTGTGTCGCCGGCTTCGTCCTTTTTGAGTCCCGACACGCCCTTCCACACCAGGAGCTACAGCAACACGCCCACCCCCACCGGCACCGCAGGCGGATTCCTGCGCCCGCCCGACGCCATGAGCAGCTTCGGCGGCCATGCCGGCGACAGCGCTGCCGTGGAAGATGCCATGTCTGGGGCCATTCCCATCCCGGGCTCGGGCTCGGGCTCTGGCTCCAGTGCCGGCCCCTTTAACTTTCAAACCCAATACATCTCGACCTCGCCGGTGAAATCGGTACGTCTGTTTTCCCGCTTTCTCGTCTTTGCCCCCCTCCGCTCTCCTTATGTCCCCATGCTGATCGCCAGGTCGTCGGCCAACGACGAGGCCATCGCTACAAACACAGCAGCGTCTCGACACAGCACCAGATCTTCCAGGAGCCGCCGCCCCGCCCCCCCCCCGTCCTCCCGGCATCGCTGCCGGTCCCCACGGTGCGCGAGGCGTGGGCCAGCATGCAGCGCGGCCAGCGCATCCGGCTGTACTGGTGTCTGTGCCACGCGGCCGTGGCCGTGTTCGTGTTTATGGGCTCGGCCGAGGGCGGCGACAGCCTGGCGCTGACGGCGCTGTCGCATCTGGTCTTTTTCGACGTCGGCTCGGCCGCGGTCTGCGTCGCCGTCGACGTGCTCGGCAACTTTGAGGTCTGGCGCCGCTCCACCATCCGCCACCCCTTTGGCCTGCGGCGCGCCGAAGTGCTCGCTGGCTTCGCCATGAGCGTGTTTCTTGTGTTTGGCGGCTTCGACCTGCTGAGCCACGACCTGAAGGACCTGCTGGAAGCAGTGACGGCGGCGCCCGCGGCGGCCGTCGGCGGCCGCTCCCACGACGCCCTCCACGCCCATGGCCACGCGGCGCACGCGGCTGGCGCTGCCGCCGGAGCCGTCCCCGCCCATGACGCCCATACGCACTGCGGCCACAACCACGGCCACGGCCACCACACGCGCTACATCCACCCCGGCTCTGTCGACGTGGCCGCGCTGGCTGCGTTTGCCAGCACCCTCGTCAGCGCCTACGGCCTCGGCAACCACGCGCGCATCCGCCGCGCGCTGCTGTTGCGCGTCGCCTATCCCGGCCACCTCCTCGCGGGCCTCGGCCTGCCGGCCGTGCTCGCCAACCCCTTCCACTTTCTGACCCTGGCCGTCTCGCTGGTCCTGCTGATCCTGCCGCTGCTCTTCGTCGCCGTCCAGCCCTGGCTCGACCGCCTGCTGTGCGCCACCATTGCCGTCTCCATGTTTTTCCTCGGCGCCCGTCTGGCCGTGGCCCAGGGCCGGATGCTGCTGATGTCGTACTCGGGCGACCGGCTGGCAGCGGGGGCGGCGGCAGGGCCCATGGGACCAGCCGGAGGCCACGAGAGCGTCAGCAGTCTGCCCTCGTCGAAGCCCGCCATCCCGTCGAAGCTGTCGACGTCGTCGTCCTTTCCGCTAGCGTCGTCGGCAACCGGCGGCGGAGCAGGACCGTCCGCGTCGCTGGCCTCGGTGCTCGACGAGATTGCCGCCGTGCCGCAGATTGCCCGCGTCGAGGACGCCCAGTTCTGGCAGGTCCACTACGGCCTGTGCATGGCCAATCTGCGCCTGCGTGTTGTGCGCGGCTGTGACGACGGCGCCCTGCGCCAGCTGCGGTCGCGGGTGGCCCGCGTCATCCAGAACCGCCTCGGCGAGGGCTACGGCCGCGGCAACAGTCTGCGCTGGGAGGTCACCGTGCAGACGAGCACCGATGGGTGATGGGCGCGCAACATTTTGTATGATGTAGACCGATTTGAATGAAATGTTGAAAAAAAGCTAGCATGGCGTTTGTACCTCCAGTAAAACTAGTCGTGTTCGTCCGGTGACTTGAGACACGACGATTCACGTGTTTGTGTGTCTGCGTGGCAATACTTAAATTCTATATTCAAACGCATCGAGGAGGGTATTTGTTCCAACGTGGCAGCGAGCTATGGGTTGTATTCAAAAGCGGCCTCACCTAGGCTCTGCAGAATAGGTGATGGGCCTAGGGGCGTTCTAAGCGAGGGAAACATGGGCCAAAGCCGGTACGTACGAAAAGACGAAACAGGACAAGCAAAGAGGCGGGATTGGTGATGATGCAACGCCACAACTCCGCACCGTCTAGAATCAAGAGAAGAACAGGGGGAAGGGGGGGGGGGGCAAGACGGCCGAAAGCGGAGAGAAAAGGAGCGAGGAGACGTTCATCGTGGTTGTTTGTCGTGTGTTGGTCGTCGTCATGGATTGGTCATCAGGCGCATCAGAACAGGCCCCAGCGGCTGCCCGACTTGCTCTTGCTCTTGTCGCTGCTGCCAGCACCGCCGCGCCGCGTCTTTTCGCGGCCCTCGAGCTGGCGCAGGCTCTCCATCTTCTCCAGCACTAGCTCCAGCAGCTCTTTGCGCCGGATCACGTCCAGGTGCCGCCGGATCTTGGGGTCCTCCTTGGCAAACTTCTCAATGTCCTCGTCCGACAGGTGCCGGCCCAGCCGCTGGTCCAGCTCGCGCGGGAAGTTGTAGAAGAACTCCGACAGCAGCTCCACGTTGAGGAAGAGCACCGCCGTGCTGGCCAGCTTCGTCGCGACCGCGTCCAGGAACACCTCCGGGCAGTAGTACTTGTTGTCCGCGCTGCGGCACTGCTTCGACTTGGCCGCCAGCAGCCGCATGTTGATAATGTCGGCCCGGTCACGCAGAAAGACCGCCTCGCGACCTGGGTGGTCCTTGTCAGCACGGAAAACACAGCACACAAAAGCAACGCAGGGCAGTCCCCAAATCACGCAAGCACCGACGTCCGCACCACTCACCCTTTTGCAGCAACGCCGCGCTGAATCCGCCGGCCCCGCTGCGGCCCTCGCCCTCGACCACCACGTCGCCGCGCCGCGCCCGGTCCACAAAGTGGATGACCTCGTTGAGCTTGCGCCGCCCGCCGACGGTGCCCTCGAGCCGCTTGAGCGCGTCCTGGCACGCCCCCAGCTCGTTCTTGAGCACGCTGGCCGCATGGTCGCGGCCTGCGTCCCACTCGCGGCCCTCGAGCTCAATCTCAAACTTGTACGGCTTGATGCAGTTCTCGACCTGGTCGCTGGTGCTGTAGAAGCGGTCGTTGAGGATGCTCGACGCCGCCTCCACGATCGCCTGCCGCGCAAACGGGTGGTTGACAAAGTTGGACTGCGCAATCAGCCGGTCAATGTGCGACGTGATGCTGTTGGCCACCACCGTCGTCGCCATCCGCCCGATCCCCAGCTTCGTCAGCTGCGACGTCGACGCATCCAGCTGCCGGTGCCAGTACAGCGACTCCGGGTCCGCCTTGGGCAGGTCGGCCAGCGGATCCGGCTCGGCCACGACCGGCAGCAGATCCGTAATCGGCTTGTTCCAGTACCGCTGCGCCAGCAGGTCCAGCACGCGCTGGTCCAGCTCGCTCTTCAGCAGCTGCAGCATCTGCGGCCGCCCAAACTCCTCCGCAAACTGTTTGAACGAGTGCTTGAACGCGTCCAGGCTCTCCGCCAAATACGACTCCGCCGACAGCGGCCGGTCGTTGTACTGCACCTTGAACTCGTACGTCGCCTCCTCCAGCTCCTGCCGGATCGCGTCCGTCGTGCCCTGCAGGCTGGCCGACATCGTCTGCTCCAGCACGTGCATCAGCTTCTTGCGCAGCGTCGTCGTGCCCACCGCCACCTCCGCCCCGGCGCCAAACTCCAGCGGGTGCGCCGAGAAGTACGCGTCCTCGTTCTTCGCAATCGCCGTCATCAGGTTGTGGCTGGCCGCCCCCTTCTTGAACAGCCCGCTGCCCACCGACGGCGCCGGCGCCCGCGACACCACGCCCACGTACCCCAGCCGCAGCGGGTACTGCTTGTCCTGCAGGATCGACGCCCCGCGCGTCGCGTCCACCAGGTCCATCTTGGTCACCACGCCAATCGTGCGCTCGCCGCGCGGATCCACGCGCCGGCTCGCCCGTAGCGCCGTCGAGTTGGCCAAGTCCACGTCCGCCGCCGAGATCGCCAGGATCACGTTGGGCGCCTGGATGTACTTGTCGCATAGCTCTGAGATCTTCTGCTTCAGCTCCAGCGGCTGGTTGTGGCCCACCACCTGGATGTACCCCGGCAGGTCGATCAGCGACAGGTCCGGCACGTTCGGCGAGTAAATCGTCAGGTGGATCGGGTCGTCCGACACGCACTGCGAGTCCGGTACCGCCAGGTTCAGCTCCGTCAGCGTCCGCTGGATCGACGTAAAGTCCGTGATCTTGCGCAACCCCAGATCCGGGAACTCGCCGTACTCCGCCTTCGACTCCGGCGTATTGACCAGCGTCAGCTCGATCGGCCGCCGCGTCACCATGTTGCTACCCTTGGGCAGGAACTCGTGGCCCACAATCGCCTCCAGCACCGAGCTCTTGCCCGACGACTGCGACCCAATCACCACAATCGACGGCAGCGTCAGCGTGCTCGACTGTCCCACCTTGTGCAGAATGTTGCGGATCTCAATCATCTTCTTTGTGAACACCATCATCTGGTCGTCGCGCGCCGCTTCTTGTCCGGGCGGTCCCTGCGGCTGCTCCTCTTCCTCGTTGCTGCTCTCGGCATATCCGTATGCAGCCGCGCCCGCTGCTGCTGCTGCCGCTCCTGACTGGGCCTCCTTAGGCCCCTTGCCGTTGCCGCCACTGCCGCCGCCCTCTCCGGATCCACCCTTGCCCGCCATGATGTCTTCCTGGATCTTGAGGATTTTCTGGAACCATTCAGGGTACTCCATTTGCTCGCGCGTATTATCCCAACCCTTCTTTGTTTGGCCGGCAATGTCTACCGCGCCATCCCAGAATGTCGACGCTGCTCCGGACACCGTGTCACGCGTGCTGATGAACATCTCGTACGCCGAGTTTCCCACCTCTATCGCGCGGATTGTTAGCAGAACGAACGAACATCACACCGGAATACCACGTGTGCCACCACAGGCCGCCACTTACGCACAGCCTGGTACTGAACCCAGGCAGCGGCTCCAATCATCACGCCCCCAAACAAGGCCGGGATCCGCGCGAACTTGGCCACCAGTTTCGGAATGAACCGTACAAACGACACGTTCCGCACCGTGACCGCATTGTGGTACCGGTGCACCGGCAGGCCAAGCTGCCTCCGTGCCGCCCGTGTCGCCACATCTATCCTCTGCAGTCCGCCGACCGGCAGCCGCTGGTGGTATTGTCGAATAGCCGTCTGGCCGATCCCGCGACGGAAAATCGGGCCAAGAGCGCCGGTGGTAAGCCTCCGTCCGCTCATTGTGTTAATAGTAAAGGTGGGTGAGGTGAAGAGCGATGTACTCGTAGTATGACGAAAAGGGGGTGGTTTCAGAAGACCCGAAAGTCGGCGACGAAAGGACCCAAGATAACGGCTCTATCCCCAACAGAACTCGGAACGTTGACGATGCTCTTTGGCAATCGTCCGCGCTCAGCAGGTGACGGACGAGGCGTCGAGAAAATTCACAAACGGTTGATCGACCATGTTACGGCGCGTCCAGCCGAGAATGATGGCCGAGTAGGTCAGGTGCTGGCTTGTGATTATGCCAATATATGGGGGTTGAGGCATGAATTTCAGGGATCATCACCGCCACTTTCGGTGTAGAGGGTGGCTTGATTGAGCCCGCCCCGCACACTACCACGTGATATTACCATAAAGGATATTTGTATAGTATATGCACATACGGGGGTTTCGGGCTAGTACGTTGAACGGAACGCATTTCGCGCATCGGATCGAAGGACTTTGTATATAGCACTTTGGAGTGTAACTGAGAATGACTGTTTGTTTAGATGGTGCAATGCGACTCTTCATTCCCGAACCCATTTACTGAAATTGTTCTTGTAAGGCGTGATGGAATACGATGACGTTTGGTGAGACATGCACCGTCACTCGGATTCATCAAACAGGGGCCGAAATTTGATGCGCTTTTTTTTGCGTCTGTGCCGCCTTTTGCCGTATACTTCACTCAGGTGATAAAGGCGGTTTCTAGAGCAGCACGGCAGGTGTACTTATGCTTCGGAGGTCTTACAGGCGGCGTATGTGCGTCCTGCAGCCACCATCTGGCGTGCTGTTCCTTCCGTTGTACATGTTCGGGAAATCCTAGGATCCAAGAGTTCATCCTAGATTCAATCCAGATTTACAAGGGAGGTCGGCAGGGTACGAGCAGGTCTTCCTTGCCAGGGAGCACCGCTTAGCGGGCAAGCTCGGTGCCGTTACACACACGCAACAGCAACTGTGTAGCTCGGGAGGTCAACGGCCAGGAAGAGACGTTTGAAAGATCGGGGAGAGTCACCAAAAATATAGAAGGAAACATAAATCAAACACAGGCATGCATCTGCCCGACCAGCATGGGCCGGCAAATAGCCAGCCAAACGATGTGATGAACAGGTACACGGCACGTCAACAACACACCGCAGAGGGGACCTAGCATGTAGGAAATGAAGTTCGTTGTGCCAAATAGGACGCAAGCTTGGAAGGTGGCCGATGTCCCGGTGCTGGGCCAGCTGATTTCGCCATTTTGCAGCGCTATTCCACCACCTCAGCAAAACCCACTGAGTGCACTAAAAATTTGCCACACCAGCCCTATGATTCTGAGCATCTCAATAGCTCGACCGCTGTAACGCAACCGGTAACGAAGCAGCTAAGTCACTATGAGGAAGCGTACGGGAACGTCGGGGCTATCGCCAGCGTGGAACCAAGCCTGCAGGGTGCAGCGGGCGCTGCTGCAAAGAAGCCCACTAAAACTACTAATCGAGCAAAGCTGCCGTCTGCTAAATAGGGGCCCCCCGGGCTTGCCATGGAACATCGGTGGGAGACCCACTAGCGGTGGTCTCCTCCTTTTCAAGTCTCTTTGTCGGGTCGTGGTGACTCTTTTTTGTCTCGATCCCTGTTCGCTCACCGTCTTTGCTTCCCCGAGCTCCCGTCGTATCTGGTCCCCTGTTCTCTCATTCGCTGTGGTTTTCTCTCTTCACTCTTCCACTTCAGACCATACCTTCTTCCGCCTTTTCTCTCTTTTCTTGTCCTGCCTTGTTTCCCTCGTCTTTTACGAATCTCTCACTCTTGCCTCAGTTCATGTTCCAAATCGTCCTCGTCTGATCTACCTATTGATATCCCACCAAGCCCCGAAGCGTGCTGCTTGTCCCAGACAAGATGTGCCGATTTCTTGTAAGTGATATATCTTGAACTCTTCTACTCTCACGGTTCGTCCTGGCTGACGCTGGATTGTCTGCGCAGGTCTACAAAGGCAGCGACGAGATTCTGCTCTCGAACCTGATCCTCGACCCCACACATTCCATACTCAAACAGTCGTTTGATGCACGATTACGTCTGGTTCGTCCTCCTCCATGTGCGCTGCATGGCATCGCTTTTCTAATGCTTGGCCACAACAGGACACACGGCGCGGGCAGAACAATGCCGACGGGTTTGGCATTGGCTTCTACACGGACCCGAAGCTCGGGGCTCCGCCGTGCATTTTCCGCTCGACGGTGCCAGCGTGGAACTGCTCGAACCTCGAGCGGCTGGCGAGCAAGACAGCCTCGCGACTGGTTTTTGCGCACATCCGCGCGGCGACGGACGGCACGCTGAGCGAAGACAACTGCCACCCGTTTTCGCACGGTAGCCTGATGTGGATGCACAACGGCGGCCTCGGCGGCTGGAAGTACATCAAGCGGCGGCTGACGGAGCGGCTCGCGGACAAGTGGTACCACGTTGTGGAGGGCGGCACGGACAGCGAGTGGGCGTTTGCGCTGTTTCTCGACACGCTGGAGCGCATGGGGGCCAACCCGAGCGCGCAGCCCGAAAACGGCTTCAGCCCCAAAGTGCTGCGCGATGCGATGCTGCGCACGATTGCCATTATCAACGAGCTGATCGACAACATCCCCGAGAGCGTGATTCACGCCGACAACGTCGACACCCGCAGCCTGCTCAACTTTGCGCTGTCCGACGGCCACAGCGTCATTTGCACGCGCTACGTCAGCAGCGCCACGGACCAGGCGGCCAGCCTGTACTACTCCTCGGGCAGTCGGTGGGAGAAGCGGCTGACGCCGGGCAACGACAAGGACTACGAGATGCAGCGCCACGACAAGGGTGCGGACGTGGTGCTGGTGGCGAGCGAGCCGCTGACGTTTGAGAGAGGTGAGCGATTTTGCGGGGTGGATACACGCACGAGAATATCTGCTGACAAGATGCCAGGAAACTGGGTGAATGTGCCGACCAACTCGATCCTCACCATCCACGGCCAGACCGTCATGGTGCACCCGATCAAGGACGCGTATTCCAACCGCGGGCCAGCGCACTCGCGGTCGGCCGCTTTTGTGCAGACAAAGGGCCTCGTGGCCAACGAAAAGGCGCCGACGCCTCTGTCAATGCGGACCGGCAGCCCCTTTGCGCCCAACACGGCCGACTCCGGCGACCAGGCCAGGAAGACCCTCGGCCCTACGATTCCCATCAGCATGCTGCGGTCTCGCACGCCTGATGTGTATGGCGCCGGCCGGTCCAGAATGCCTCATGCGTCTTCTTCTTCTGCCGTACCCGCGGCTGGGGGCAGCTTGCTGTCTGCGTCACTGCTGACAGTCCCTGGCGGCTCTAACGGATCGGCCGCGTCTTTCTCGGCCGTGGCCGCGGCTTCTACGGCCTCTACAGACAGCCTTTCGACGGCGTCGGCCCCGCCACCGCTGGTGCGGCAGCAGTCGTCCAATCCGCCGGCGCAAGGCAACATTAAGAAAAAGCGCATGTCGCTGAGCGAGCTGGAGCAAACGCATATCGCTATGAACGGATTTGCCGACGCTGAGCCGATGACACCGATCACGCCGGCAGAGCCACCGCGGAACAGCTACGGAGACCCTAATAAGATTGCGCAGTTCTTCCCTGAGCTGAGCACAGTGGCTTCCTAAGTAGAGAAAGGAAGGGGACGACGTGGGGGGATGGCTGTGCAAAATACGACGCTCATGAACACACAAATTGCCGTTGGTCTTTATTTTGTTGTTTCGTTACATTGTTTTTCTTGTTTTCATTGGCGTCAGAAGAAGCATGTTTAGCACAGCACATATCATGCAGGCGTTTGTTTTCTTGATAGAATGGATATGATGAATCTTTATGGTGTTATTTGTACATGTGTATTTTCGTAAGTAGCACGAAGCCGCCAAGAGCAAACAAATGCACGCTGTAACTACACCCTTCCGCTCAGTATATATAGACCTTTTCCAAACCCGCCCATGCTCTTGAGGGCTCATGACTCGTTTTTCCCAAGTTCACCGCACGCACATCAGCGCCTGTTCGCCGAACGCAGCCTCGAGACTGCCCTCGTGCACCAGCATGCCGCCAATCCATAATCTGCCGCCTTCGACGGTCTGCGCGCCGAATTTGACCACGACACAGCCACGCACCGCCGCTGCCGACCACAAAACGCCGTGCGCCTGTTCCAGCGCCAGCCTCTCGGCACGCCAGCGGGCAGTCTTCTCGTCCGCGGTCTCCGGGTGGGTGTCGTTGGTTGTAGCGGCAGCATGGCCTCGGATCTCGCGGGCATCCCGGAAATCGCGAGCACCGAGTCGCGGCAGGTCGCCAAACTCGGTCAGAAAGAAGCGGCCCAGACCCGCCATGAGCGGCCCGCGCAGAATGAGCGTGCCAAAGACAGCAAGACCGTGCATGGCATGGCGGAGGACGGCGTCAGGAGGCGTGGGGGCAGAACTGGCATTGGCAGGGGCATGGGTGATCAGCTCTGGTGCGAGCTGCACGCTGTCACGGACAAGAAGACGCTGGGGTGCCCCTGTCTCCGTCTCTGTCTCCCCCAGCCACACCTCGTTGCGGCCAGTCCACCGCGTAAAGCTCCAGTTCTCACCACGTGCTCCACGTCCCTGCGTCACCCAGTCCAGCAGACAGAGCGAGGCCTCGCGCATCGGATCGCCGTCTGCTGTTGTGGCCAACCGCACCACCTGCACCTGCTCGTAGATGCTGCCTGCGAACGGCTGCACGGGGTCGGGCAGCAGACACAGCGCGGCTCCACGGGCCACCCGGATGTTCATGGTCTGGCGGGTCACGGCGTCGATCACCTGGCCGGTGTGCACAGCCGTGGCTGCAGTGGCTGCCTTGAAGACCTTGGTGGTGCCTTGGGTGACGAGGCTGAGTCGGGCGCCGGGCCGGATATCGACGTCAAGGCTGACTTGGTCGCCGGCCACGAGACCTCCGCCGTACGACAGCAGAAATACGAGAGCGCTCTTCTTTCTAGGAGCTTCCTGGGCGGATTCGGAGTCTTCATCGGGATCGGGTTGGGCTCCGGCGCCGCTTCCGGTGCCGCCTCCGGATGGCGGTCCTATGAGCTTCAGCGGGTACTGGTAGGCAAGGGCCTCGAGGCCTGGCTCGCCATTGGGGAAGACTCCGACGACAATGCGGCCGTCGCCGGGGCGAGCACGGGAGGCGGGGAAAGGCGACTGCATCGGAGGCGGGGCCGCAGATGTGATGAAGAGAGGAAGAGCCGGGATGGGACAAAGGCCCCGGACAGCGCCAGAAAATGCGCCTCACTTGTTGCTAGGACAGATAGCCCGTGCAGACAAGCATTGAGGGCGAGCCAGGAGTTTGGGCGTCGTCACGTTTCTGTGTGGTGACGGGTGCATGCCTCGATGAGGCTATTATGCGGTTATCAGCCATCAGCCAGTACGTCGATGTTTTACTCATCATGGACGATAATGATAAGCGTTGGTTAAGCTTCAGGTAGCTCGTCCCCCACCTCGGAGGACTGTCGGCGATTCACACTGTGTGGCTGCAGTAAATATGTATGGCTGCACAGTAAACAGTATACTTTATACTGTCAAAGTGCTCTAAGAAAAAAAAATTAGCGGGTCGGTCACTCATCGTCTTCAGTGCGCATCTACGAGTGCCTAGATTGAGTTTGCACCACGAGCAGTTTTTCGACGGCAGTGTCTTGAAGACACGGCCTGTGACCGGATGCCATAAAATTTTCCGTCAAATAGACGCCAAACGACTCGCTCGGCCCCAGAAGCCACAGCGCAGACGACACGCGCCAAGAGAAGACCAAAATTCGAACACCACTTCGACTTCACGTGGATAGACAATAGACAGAGAGACAGGTCAGCACTCCAATATGCCTCCTCGCACTCGGCGGGCTGCTCCTCGCGGAGGCGCAGCCGCAGCTCGTGCAGACGATTCAACAGCAGCTAGAGCCTCCTCTGTCGCTTCTACAGCCGATGCCCTCCCTGGCATAACAGATGAAGCCTCTACGTCGGCAGCAGCGGCAGCTGCACCCTCCGCAGCCTCCACGCCCGCAGCAGCCGCCGCAGCAACACGGCCAGCGGGCAGCCGGTCCTTCAAGCTACGCCCAAAGGCTGTGCGGCGAGCCGACGAAGAGCGCAAGGCGCTTGCCGAGCAGGAAGAGAAAAAGTTCAACGACCGAGCGGCTGAAGAAGACGCGCGGCGGCGACGAGCCAATCGGGGCCGAGGCCGGGGCCGTGGCCGGGGACGCGGTGATTTTGGCGGTGGCCGTGACGGCCTGATCCGGCGGACAGCGGCGCCAATAGGGCCCTTTTCACAGTTGCCGGCTGCACGTACGTACCGGACCTGTGGTGGTGTTGTGTGGGTGGTTTTTGTACATTGGGTGCCGATGACTAATTGTTTGCAGTATCACAACGGGGAGGACATTCTGGGGCCGGCGGCTACGGGGGTGGGGGAGGAAGCGGCGGCGGTGTTGGTAGAGGCGCTGGCGGAGTGGCTGGTCCTGGCAGCGGAATCTTGTCGGCGGCGGGCTACGAGCCAGAGCCGCGGTTGAACACGGATCTCTTCAATGGCCGGATGGCCGACTACAACGACGGTGAGGGCGACGGGGCGGCCAAAGACGAGCAAGGTCAAAATACAGGCAAGGGTGGCGACAGCAGCCAAAGCAAGAAGCCACAGATGCTCCCGATGGGCATTAAGCGGGAAGAGCATAAAGAGCCCGAAGTGGTGGTGGCAACAACGGCCGAGCTGGAGGGCACAGCCCAAAACGACGCGGCCGAAGACTCGGACGACTCGGACGACGACCTGTTCATCCAGAACGACGAAGCACCAGACGGCGCGGCAGGAGGGATCCAGGATGACGGCCAGGTATGGTCGCGGGCGCCCAAGGCGCACGGCGGCGTCAAGCTTGTCGGGGCGGACGGGGAGGAGATCGAGGTGAAAGATATCGACACGCTCGCAGCAACACGGCAGCAGATTGCGGCAGCCAGCGGGCAGCAGCAGCAAGGGCTGGGCGAGGATCAGGATCCGCTGCCACAGCCGTCGAAGCACAAGAAGAAGAAGGCTGCCAAAGGAAAAGACAGGGAAAAGCGCGACCCAGAAGAGATCACGGTCGAAGAAGGGCTGCAGGCGATGCTGCACGACTTGGCCATGGATCTTCCGCAAGATCCCAAGGCCAAGATCATCACCATTTCCTCGGCCACGCCGCACGCCGACAGCGCCGAGGGCACGCCGGCCGCAGCCGACCCGGCGCAAGACAAAGAACAAGAGCAGCCAGCGGCCGACCCCCCTCGGCGCGAGGGCCGCTTGTTCCTCTTCCAGATGCCGCCTATTCTGCCGCCGCTGGAGACGTGTGCCCCAATTGCTACTCCACAGAGCGCCGGTCGCGGCTTGGTTAAGAAAGAGCCGGGCGAGGACGATGACGTGGTGATGCTAGACAGCGTAGCACCGGCCGCGCCGGCCAATGTGGATCTGACAGGAACTGGATCGGGGGGGGAAGCCGAGGTCGAGGAAGTGGTGCAGCCAGACAACGGTCGCACGCTGTCCGACATTGGCGAGGGCGGCTTCCTGGGCAAGCTGACGATCCGCAAGTCTGGGCGGGCGGAGCTGACCTGGGGCGGCATGACGTACGAGATGATGCCGGGCTCGGACGTGCAGTTCCTGACGACAGCCGTGTTGCTGGAGGAGGCGGACGAAAAGCGCAAGCCGGGCGATGTGCAATCGGTGGCTGGCAGTGCGTATGGCATGGGCGCCGTGGGTGGCAAGTACAATCTGGTGCCGGTGCTGAGCGAGGAGCGGGAGTGGATTGTCGACCCAGCCGAGTTTGAGGACGGGTTGGGGGAGGAATGAAGCCGTTGTGGAAGACGAGAGGACGGGACAAGTCTACGAATTGCATGTACATATTCAGCGGCACGGATGTACAGCTAGGGGGAAAGAATAGACAAACGGGTGATGCTGTTGGTCGGGGAGGCTACCAGGCAGCCAGGAACAGCCACAGCCTGGACAACTAGAAGGGATTTTGCGATCCAGAACAGATGTGAGCTCGTATTCGTAGATGGTACGGAGTAGACTTGGAGTATGCGAGGGCCGTTTTAGAGTTGGCCAGTACAACTAACCGTTGGTGGCCGTAGTTTCAGGCAGTCCCACATTTCCCCGCCTAAAGGCCGCCCGCCGCCGCCTCCTTCCTTCCCACTGATGCTGACATGTGGTGGCAGATATGGTTGAACGTTTACTGATTTTCCGTGCTACATCAAAGTCCCTGTTCGTAGCTGCGAGCTCTGGCAACTTTCACTTCGACACCACCACACACAAGCCCCTGACCACGGCGGCGTGGCTCCATGGTCTTCGGCACAAGGAGGACGCACGCATTGCATGCATAGTGCGCAGGTGCCGCGTGCGGTCGTTTCTGTGGTCTTGTCTGTCTGCGCCCACCTTCTCTCCCCTTTCTCCTCTCTCTCTCGTTTTCTCCTCTTTTCTCTCCTCCCTCTCTCTGCCCTTCCTCGCTCTCTCTCCTCCTCCCCCTCTCCCCGGGCACCATGTCTAAGCCCCACGGCCGGCGCGGCGGCGCCACGGGCCCCAGCCTACACAACAAAAGCATCCTCGGCGTGCTCAAGGCCACCGAGATCATCGACTCGAAGCCGGTTCTGTCAGCGGGTAAGCCTCCGACCTCATTCTTGCCCCTTCTGCCCAGCCAATTGATCCACAATTCTGACGCTGCGTGAACAGAGATCATTGCCTCGATCCTCGAATACCTCCCCGTGCCCGATCTGCTGCGTTTCGCCCAAACATGCCACCGCATGCGAGAAATGGTCTACGACGACACCCGCTGGGTGGCCCGACTGCAGAGCATGGGCTGCTGGAACGAGGCGGAAGCGCGCAAACGGTTCGAGGAAGCAGTGGCAAGACGCCGGCGAGATACAGCTACCGCGACTGCTGCAGCCGGCGCCGGTGGTGGTCTAGGACCTGCTTTCTCTTCGTCCCCCGTGGTCGGAGCAAGGAGCGGCGGCGTACGGAACGCCAGCGGAAGCACAATGCTCTTCGACGCATCTCTGGAAGAGGAAAGGAGGCGGCAGCTCCAGCAGCAGCAGCAGCACCAGACCCAGCAAAGCCAGCAACTGGCCCAGATGCGCGACGGCTTCGAGACGCTGAGCGTGGGCGGAGCAGCCAGCACAACAACATCAACAGCAGATGCGGCACCGCCATCATCTGCAACAGCATCTGTAGGGACTTCACAACCACCGGGAAACCCATTACAAGACACAGAAGCCCTTCTCAGCGTGCTCAAGAACGTCCGCAGCATCCGTGGCTATGCGCGGCAGGAATACGCCAAGGTCTACGGAGCGCTGGGGCCCTTTTACTGGGACCTGATCCGGGCCAAAACACACGCCGACCCGGTCGTCTTCAGGGTGTTCCGGGATCCCGAGCGACAGGCACAGATGCTGTCGAACTTGCGGACGTTTGCGCGCAGCGACTGGGCGGAAGGGTGGCACCGGCGCGACGAGAAGGTGGCGGCCATGACGGGCATTTTCGAGACCGCCGTGCTCCGCGAGTTTGAGCAAGGCTACGAGTTCTGGGACGTCGACGGCCGGATGCACAAATACGCGCACGTCTTGGACCTGCTGAACAGCAGCACGGCCGCCGTCGACCTCTTCATTCAGAAACACCCCATCTTCTCCGACCCCGAGCTGCAGGCCAGCAATGCCATGGACTGTCTGCGTCTGGCACCCCAGGCGGCGGCGGCGGCGGCGGCTGTGGCCGGTTCCGCCTCGGTATGGGGGGCTGAAGGGTCGTCCACGGCCACGGCATCCGCTACAGAAGAGGTCATCACGCTGGAGCCGTCGCGCATGTTCTTCGCTCGGCTGACGCGCAAGATGAACGAGCAGGCCGACATTATCGGGCGCATTTTTCCGCGGCCGGCCACCGTGTTCTGGACCCTCGTCGACAAGGTGCGCGAGGACATTGTGATGGAATACATTACGCCGTTGCTGGATGAGGCGCACGAGTCCAGCATGCCGGCGTACCTGGCCGCCGTCTCGGGCCTATTTGAGCAGTGTCTGCAGTTTTTCCAGTCGCTTGAGCCGCCACAGGGGCCAGAGGAGCTGAAAAAGGCACAGCAAGCGCAAATCGCGTCGTCTGCTTCGACCACTGATGGCAGCACAGCAGGAGCCGCGAATGCAGCCGGGAAACGGTTCAGTGCGCTGCTGCAGAGCCGACTGGGCGGTGGCCCCGGTAGTAGCAGCGACAAGGACGGCGGCGGCGGCGGCGGCAGCGGCGGCGATGATGGGTGGTCGCCGAAAGCGCGGCTTCGCCAGTCCCGGGAGATGGCGTTCAAGACGATTGAGCCGCATTTGGATCTGTACCTGCAGGAGGAGCTGGACTTCTTCACGAAGCACGCCGAAGCTGAGGTGGCCGACTGGGACAAGAAGCTGTCAGAGCAGGACGCCAGCGTGGAGTCGTTCTACATGGCCAACTTCAACCGGCAGGAGGTCAAGAAGGATTTCCTGAGCTCCTTCAAAAAAGTGGTCATGATGCCGGTGACGCTGCCAGGACAGCTGCTGGGCGGCATCGGAGGCAGTGGGAGCAAATCAGGAGCAGCAGCAACGGGGGACACCCTATCGCCACCGCCAACAGCCGGAGGGGTAGGAGGGTCCTCGTCAGGACGGGCGACCCCGACACCTGCGGGCGGTAGTGGCGCTCTGCCAGACAAGGCACCAGACGACGAGCTGGCGGCCAAAGCGGCTCTGATGGCGTCGCGGCTGGAGGGCATCAAGTCGCTGTTCAGCATTGAGATAGCGCTGAATCTGGTGCACGCCGCCAAGACGAGTCTGGGCCGGGCGGCCGTGTTCGTGCAGCTCGAGGGCCAGGCGGCCGGCGAGGCGCGCGAGCAGTGCCAGTCCATTTTCGTGGTGCTGCTGCGTGTGCTGGGCAACGGCCACGTCAAGCAGGGCTTTGACCAGGCGGTCGAGCACCTGTCGCAGTACAACCCGCGGACGGCGTCGGAGGGGGCCGGCGGGGCCGGGAAAGAGCCTGGTGCTCTGCACAGCGGCCCGCTGATGACGTTCATCGAGCTGGTCAACGTGGGCGATCTGATCTCGCAGATGATCGACGTGTTCTACGAGCAGCAGCTGGCCGGGCCCAAGATTGCGGACCGCAACGACTTTCTCGACCCGGCGGGCATTGCCAAGAAGCGGTTCGAGCAGATGATTGACGAAAGCGTGGCCGCCGGGCTCAACAAGGGCATCGACGTGCTGATGGACGAGGTCGAGTACATCTGCGCGACCACCCAGACGCCCACGGACTACTACCCGGAGTCGGCGGGTGCTGTGCCGGCCGATGGCGCTCTTTTCTTTCTGAATGGCACGCTCGCGGCGGTCGCTGGCGGCGGCGGCAGCAGCAGTGGTGCCTCGGGGTCGGGGCCGTTGGCGGCGAAGCCCACCGGCGGCAACGGAGGAGCCTCGCCGCGGATGCCGCCATCGGAGTCCGGTCCGGGTGCTGTGTCCAGCCCGGCCAACAACGGCGTCGTGGATATCGGCCCGACGCGGACGGCAGAACAGGTCGTTGCCCTCGTGCGCGGCCACACCAACATGCTCAAAGGCAGCACGGAGAAGACGATGCTGGACGTGTTCAACGGCGAGGTCGGGCTGCGGCTGTTTACGGCGGTGTGCAAGCACCTCAAGCGGCAGCGCATCAGCATCGAGGGCGCGGTGCGCGTGATTGCCGACATGACGCTGTACTTTGAGTACATCCGCACGCTGCGCAACGCAGACCTGCTAGCGTACTTCCGGGCGCTGCGCGAGCTCAGCCAGCTGTACCTGATTGACGCGCGGCACCACGCCAAGGAGATGGCGGTGATCATTGCCGACAGCGACCGCTTTGGCGGCGTGTTCCGCGCCGAGGAGGTCTACGAGTTTGCCGAGCGGCGTGCCGACTGGTACCAGGTGAAGCGGGACGTCGAGCGCGCCATGTACGGTCTGGAGTGCAGTGTGATGTAGGGAGCTTGGGCATGGGCGGTTGGAAAGACGTGGCGCAGACAGGGCGTGGCACCTTCATACTCTTGACTCCAGATATCCCACCGTATAGACAAACATGTATTCTGTATTTTGCTTATGGATTGGATGCCTCCCATCGCGCCGTATTCGCCATGCCCTCGTTGTGTCCCCGGTTTGTTCCTGTCCTGTTCGCGTCTCATGATTCGTGGTGTGTGTCTCCCCCTAGCTCCTACTTCCGCCCAAAATCCAGCCTGCGCGCCACGCCGGCTCCGCGCGCCTCCTTGTTCTCTGCGGGCGGCGGCGGCTTCGGCTTGGGCACCACAGTGCGCCGGGGCAGGTCCTGGGGGAGCGTGGGCCGCGGCTCGGCGTGCCACCAGGGATGTGCGAGCATGGCGCGGGCCGAGATGCGGTGGCGCGGGTCGAGCACGAGCGAGTGCATCAGCAGGTCGACGCCCTCGGCGCCGATGGTGCCGAAGGGCCCGAGAAAGGCGTCGCGGCCGGGGACCGGGTAGACGCGGTCGGAGGGCACGGTGTAGGCGTCGAGGCGGGTGACGCCGGGCCAGTTGTCCTCAGTCGGGGTGCCGAGGGCGCGGCAGATGAGGGCGATCTGCTCGACCTCGGTGTTGCCCGGCAGGTAGGGGTTGCGGATGACGAGCTCGGCAAAGACCAGGCCGACGGACCACACGTCGACGGCGCCGGCATAGTGGCGGGCGCCAAAGAGCAGCTCCGGCGGCCGGTACCAGCGGGTAATGACGTTGGCGGTCATGGGGCGGTAGGGGTCGGCGAAGGCGCGGGCGAGGCCGAAATCGGCCAGCTTGAGGGCGCCGTCGGCGGCGACGAGCAGGTTGTTGGGCTTGATGTCGCGGTGCAGCACGGCGCGGTCGTGGCAAAAGGCCACGGCGCGGCACAGCATGCCCATCCAGGCCTTGATGTCGGCGGCGCCGTAGCGCACGGCCGCCGTGTCGCGGATGAGCATCTCGAGGTCGCCGCGCGGCAGGTGCTCGAGCACGAGGTGCAGGTTCTGGTCGCGCGTGCTGTACACGCCGTGCAGCAGCACGATGTTGGCGTGGCGCAGCTCCTGCAGGAACTTGATCTCGCGCACCGCGTCCGGCGCGATCCCGTCGCTGTACTCCTTCTGCACCTTGATCTTCTTGATGGCCACGAGCTGCGTCGGGTCCGCGCGCAGCCGGCCCTCGTACACCACGGCATACGTGCCCTCGCCGAGTTCCTTGCCTGGGTGTGTGAGAAGACGGCCGACCGCCAACGTAAACAGGGAGGGATGGGGGGGGGGGGGCGGGAGCTCCCGAGAATCACCACCCACCTCGGATGTACTTGTTCTTCTCCTCCTCGTTCAGCTGCTCGGCCACGTCCAGCATGATAGGCGGCCGCCGTGCCGATGCGGAGCCTGCTTTGCCCGCGCCGGCGGTGCTGTCAGAGGCACGCGGGGTGCCGCCGTTGGACCATGTGGGTGGCCGCGAAGAGAGACTGGACGCTGCGCGCGACACCGACGCCGACGACGACGGCAGAGCGTCTGTTGGCAGCGCCAGCAGCGGAGACGCGCTCATGGTGGAGAGGACAGGTGCCGAGTGGTGCGGTCTCCCGGGGTTGGCAAAGGGGCGGCGCAAGAGGTGCCAGCGTGGACGTAGTCGTTGTTGGATGTGGTAGCAAAGTGGACGATGGTGCACTTCTTTGTGGCTAGTTACTGATGTAGCTGCTCGCTACAATAAGTATAGCGCGCTACAGCTCCGAGTACAAGTGCCGGCCACTGTGGCTTAGACCTCTGTGGCTGAGGGACCCACTTCCGTGGCATGTTCTGGCCCTGCATAACATTGTACCACTGACGTCACAGCAACGCGGCCTTGGGGTGACTGAGCAAGACATGCCTCCATGACAACACCACACAGCCGGCTTGTGGGAGACCTGGGGATCTTCTGGACCGTGTTTTTCTTTATTACGCACTATTTCTCGAGTACTGCTGTAATAGATTACGTTCTTTCGTTTGTCCCCAGTCCGTCGTTTGCTTCCATTTCTTTCTTGGCGCATTGGGACCATTGTCCTCCTCGTCCACTGTCCTCCTCCCTCGCTCGTTCTGGTGTATCTTGCTGGGAGGCGTTTGTGTTTGCATTGGGGTACTGCTCTCCGGTCGCACCGCCGGCATGGCTCGCATTTCGTACTGGGTAGGTGCTCGGTGGTGGCTGTCCTTCGGTCTTTGTGATGTGCCCGCTTGCTGACCACCCCCCAGGTCCTCCCCATTTTCTCCGGCTGCGTCTGGCTCGGCACGCTGCTCGGCCTGCTTCTGGGCTGGATCGTCGACACGCACAGCACGCACTACGTCTCCATGGACGCCGGCCAGAAAGTGGCCTACATCAGCGACATTGGCGCCTCCGCGCGCCTCAAGCCGCTCTTCATCGCCGGCTGCTGCGTCACCACGGCCACGCTCGACCTGTCCTTTCTAGCCGACCGCTGGCTGCGCCATAGCGGGCGCCTCACGCCCAACAACAGCCTCGGCCAGGTCGTGCTGGCGTCGCTGATGATTGTGTGCGCGGTGGCCGGCACCGCGGGCCTCGTGCTGCTGTCCATCTTTGACGTCGCCCACCACAAGCACATGCACGACGGCTTTCTGCTGTTGTTTCTGGCCGGCTACGTGCTGTCGGCCGTGTTTGTCTGCTGGGAGTACCAGCGGCTGGGGATTCGTAAGTGGCCGCCCGCGGCCCTCTGCCCTGCCGGAAGCGGTCACCCTGTTGTCGGCCAATTCGCTAACTCGCCCCCCTCCTCCCAGACAACAGACACCTCCGCATCTTGGCCGTTTCGTTTTGGGTCAAGCTGGCTTTCGTGCTCGTCGAACTGGTGCTCGCCATCGCCTTCGTCGCGCTCACCTTTACCGACCACACAACCGGCGGCGCCATCGTCGAGTGGATCATCGCCCTCATCTTTGCCTTTTACATCTTCTCGTTTGTCATCGACCTCTACCCGGCCGCCGGCAACAAATCCAACCGCGGCCGCCACAGCCGCCGCGGCCCTCACAGCGACGCCGAAAAAGCCGCAACCAATGGCCAGGGCCCGCAAGGCTCGCTGTCGGCCGACGATGCCGACGCCTTTGGCTATCCAGCCATGACGGCGGCTGGAGGCGGCAGAGTGGCTGAACACGCGCTGGGCTCGACCACACGCATGGTGTCTGACAATGACGCCATGAATCTGGGCGGCCGGATCGCCAGCGGTGGTGGTATGGCCGGTGTCCACGGAAACGGCAATGCCCCGGCTGCCAGCACCCTCGACGAGCCGTACGGGCAGAGCGCGGCGCGAGCGACGCGTGCTGTTCGCGGCCAAAAGACGAGCAGCAGCCAAGTTTTAGTGGACAGCAGCGCTGTTCGTGGCCCAGAACCGGCATTCGTGCCGGGCCGAGCATACGGCCACCAAGAAGGGGAGAATCCGTGACGGGCTGTCTTTGTATCATATTAGTATCGTCGTAGCATAGATGGTAGGGCGTTTTTAAAAGTGATTTTCCAAACAAACGGCTTGGGCCTGCGCATTGTACTATATATCTCTCCTAATCAATGCAAACGTAATCCAAAACGGCCTCCCACGATTCCTCCACAGTGTAACAAACCAAATTAAATTATCAAAAGTATCAGAATATCAGAATATCAGAATATCAGAATATCAGAATATCAGAATATCAAAATCAAGAATCAAAAACATCAAAACGGCAATACATCCACGCCATCCACCATTATATCCAACTCCATTACAACTCCGCGCAAACCCATACTTGCTTCCCTACATCAGCTCCTCCAGGTTCTCGAGAAACCGCGAATCCCGCGCCGGGCTGCTGCTCTTCTTCGAGGCCGGATCGCGCAGTCTCCGCGGCGGTGTCAGCGAGGTGTCGCCCCCGTCGCCCTCGGCCGTCGATGGTGCGGTGGCCGTCCGCGGCGCCGTCAGCCCGTTGAGCTTCTCGGTGCCGCCAGACACGTCTTCTGTGCTGCGTCCCGCGAGCGGGTAGATCTTGGCGGCAAACCCGCTGTCGGCGGCATTGCTGTAGAAGCTGCTGCCGACGCTCGCATGGCTGTCTCGGTTGCCGGCGAGCGCCGGGTGTGAATCAACGGGCGCTTCCGCCAGAGTTTCGGCGTGCGGCTCCGTGGGCGACTGGGCGTGCGTCTCCGGAGTCTCATGCTCCGGCTCGGTTTTCTGGGCCACCGTTCCGGTGTCCTTGGTACTTCCGGCATCCCCCGCACTCGCCAAGGCCACGTCTTGCATGCTGGTGCTGCGGTGGCCGAGGCTCGAGGTGCTCCCTCCACCCATGAGGCTGCGGCCGGCATCGATGCCCGGCAGGGTCAGGTAGCCACTCGCGGTGGTGGCCACTGCTGGAGGCGTGGCTGGCGCCGAAGCTCCCGCCGAAGCAGCAGGCGCAACAACGGGGCTCGCGGGCGTCAGCCCCTCCACGCTGGTGAGTGCGTGGCCGCCGATGAATCCCGAGGAACCAGCTTTGGCTGCTGCCGCGGTGCTCGCATCAGCCGTGGATGCGGCACCAGTGCCCGCTGTTCCTGTCGTCCCAGGTGTCTCAGAGGTCGCAGCTGCCGACGCAGAGCCGACAGACATGGCGGATGCGGTCGACTTGGAGCGCGGCCGCGACAGCCGCAGCTTGAGCCACTTTCTGACACGCGACGTGGGCGACGAAGACGGCGATGAGCCGTCGGACACGGGCGACAGCGGCGACACCATGCTTGCCGACGCCGGGTCTTCGGGGCCCGACGCCGAGGCAGCGGCCTCAGCTCCGGACGACACGCCAACGCCCGACAGCTCGCCCCGGTTGCGTGTTTGCAGCTTCGACGTGCGTGCAAACAGCTTGGACAGGCGCGAGCTGCCCTTGCTGTTCTCGCCGTCGGTGCCGGTGGCTCCGGCCGTCCCGGCGGTCGCTGTATCTGCGGCAGCAGTGTGCTCCGTTGGCGATACGGGCGGCGGCGCAATGGGCACCATGGGCTCCTTGCCTTTGTCGAGCTTGGGCTCGTCCTTGGCATCGTCCTTGGCCTCCTTTTGCGCCTCTTTGGCTCGCGCCTTTTCCTGCTTGGCCGCCTTCTTTTCTTCTTTTTGTTCGTCTGTACGGCCGGTTAGCAACAAGTACCCGCGTCTGCATCCGGCATCCAACACTCACGCTTCAGCTTCTGGTACATCTCCTTCATCTCGCGGTCGCGCGCCTTGAGCTCGTCGGCCTCCTGCTTTCGCTCGTCTTCCTCCTGCCTCAGCGCCGCCACTCTTTCGCGCTCCTCCTCGGCCCGCGCGTTGATGTCGTCCAGGATCGGCTGCACCCGTCGCGCCGCAATCTTGTTGACTTCGCTGCGGGCCATGAACGTGCCGCCGCCCAGGTCGACCGTGCTGCCGTTCTGTTCCTGTGACTCCGGCAGCACTGCCAGGCGATGGGCATCCACGCGCGACTGGGCCGCTGCGTGTGCCTTGTTCTCCCAGTTGGCCAGCATCGACGGGTGCGCCCGGCCCGTGTCGGCGTAGATCTGCTCGTCCATGTTCTGCAGCTGCGCCTTGACGTTGCGCTGGGCGGCTTCCAGCACCATCTGCCGGTCGCGCCGCTGCTTCTCGAGGTCGACAGCCATGCGGTTTGAGAGCGACGGCATGTGCTGCTGTAGCTCCAGCTCGCGCTCGCGCTTGCGGTCCTCGAAGATGACGCCGTCGCTCGACGACCGCCGCCGCCGCAGCCGCCCGCGAATCGAGAAGCGCCGGTGGCCCGGCTGTCCGCCCGCCGACGACGCGATCGAGGACGCCGACGACGCCAGGCCGCTTCTCTGCTGCTGCTGTCCTGATCCTAGGGATGGGTCAACATAATGGTCCCGGTAGTCGCGGCTGCTCTGGTGCTCCTTGTGCAGCTTTTCCAGGCGCTCCTGGGCCAGGCGGTAGGCTGCTTCCTGCAGAGTCGATGCAAAGGGAGCCCCAGAACCCGCATTCGCCTGACTGCCGCCTGGCTTAGTCGCCGCGGCTGCACCATTGGCTCCAGCATTCGGTGCCGCGCTGCTGCTGCCGGCATCTGTCGCCGACAGCTGGCTCTGCAAGATGTACATCCGCTTAGCCATGGCCACGGCAGACGCATGCAGCACGTCCGCCCGCTGCTGCTCGTCGACCTCGGCGGCCACCGGCGGCCGCGACGTGTACATCAGGCGGTTCATCGTCGTGTAGGGAATGGCGCCGCCTTCGGGCATCTGGTGTGAGTGGGCGCTGTTGCGGCTTCCGCCGCGGTTAGCATTGGGCTGGTGTGCCAGGGTGGCTGCACTGAGGGCGTTGGATGAGCTCATCTGGCCCGTTCCGGGCGTCTCCAGAATGGCCGACGTCATCACGCTGTCGGGGTAGTGCGACGAGTAGCTCTTCTGGTGGCGGTAGCTGCCTGGGTTCGACGATGCTCTGGTGCGCAGTGTTCTCGGCTTCGAGCCTCCCCCGCTGGCTTTGGCGGCACCTTGGGCGGCGTGGTAGGAGGTTGGCCGTCCCACTGTCTCCGTTTCGGGGACGGACTGGGACGCGGCCACTGCTGCCGCCGCCGAGGAAGAGGCCAAAGAGTAGGGTGCGCCGCCGGCACTGCCGATGATCGAGTTGCGGTTGCGGAACGCCTGGGTGGCCGCAGAACTGCCCCACGTGGCCGTCGACAGACCCGAAGACGGCATGGCCACACTGGCCGAGGCACGCGAGCGCACAGAGTCGGTGCTGGCGCCGCGTTTGTGGCGGTTGGCGGCCGATCCGAGAGCTGCCGTGGCAGCTGCCATTGACGAGCCAGCGGTGCTGCCTACTTGCGACATGGTGGTATTCGGTGCCGATGATTCGTTCATCACCGAGGAGACCGGCCGCGGACGAGGCGGAACGGACGCCGCAGACCTCACGGAGCGGCGCTTCTGGAGATTTGTGCGGCTAGGAGACGGCGGCGATGCCAACTGCGACTGCGGCTGCGCCGAATGTGGTGGCAGCGACAGAGCAGCCGATGCAGCAGCCGATGCGGCCGAGGCGGCCGAGGCGGCCGAGGCGGCTTTCAGCGAAGCCGAACTAGCCGCAGGTCCGATCAGTCGCGCGGCAGCCGAGGGATTCGTTGTTTCAGTGTGGTGAGCGCGCGATCTGGGCGACTGCGCAAGCTGGTGGTTGTGCTTGCGAGGGCTCTTTGTCGGGCTGTGTTGGTTTTGCTGGGTTTGCTGGGTTTGCTGGGTTTGCTGCTGTTGCTGATTCTGCTGATTCTGCTGATTCTGCTGATTCTGCTGCTTAGACGCCCACCCAATCGAGGCAGCAATGCTCGCGGCAGCATCGTCGTCGCGCAAGCCGACAGAAGGAAACGAAGGCAGACTGCGCGGATTGGCATATACCAAGCGGCCAGAGTGGTCTGAATGTCAGCTTGCTGTCTTGTCTTTCTGTGTTTTGTTCTCGACTCGGACCCTGATCTGGTTTTCCAGTCTCTTATTTGGCCGGCCGTCTTACACTGCAACTTACCTGCCTGCTGGCGCTGCAGCGCCGCAGAATACGAGGCCCCGCTGTCCATGGATGCGCTCGGAGTCGTGTTCGTAGGTGGCTTTTGCTGCTGCTGCGAGTGCCCGACTGCCCCAGTAATCGACGCCTGTCGCATGTCGCAATTGGACAGCTACCGCAGTGGTGGTGTGTGGGGTGTGTGGCGGCTGCAGCCCGGAATTCGCATGTGTTATACGAGCCTGCCGGGTTGCTGCGAATCCTAATCCGTTGCGAACCTGTGCGAACCTGTTGACGAATGTCGAGTTTTCGACGATGCTTTGAAGAGGAGATTTGGTTTGGAGATTCACTAGTAAATGGAAAGTCAAATGATTTCACTACAGAGTAAGTCACTGAAAGCAACAGATCTATGAATGAAACAGGACAGCACCGACAAACCACCCCGTCTGGCGCGCAACGACGTCACGCAGCCAAAGGCCGCTGGTTGCTTTGAGGGAGATAGACCTGGCCTCGGGAAAAGGGGGATGACTCCATCGCCTTGTCCCTAACTCTCGCCGACGCTGGCTCCTGCGCTTTGTGGTCTGCTTCACTACGGACGACGGAGCACACACTGCTGCTAGAGGGGGGCAAGAGCTACGTCATCGCCTGCCCCCGGCGCCGCCGCCACGGCTTAGACCTGTGGGGCCCTTCTGGACCACAGGCATGCACCACTCGTGATCTGCGCCTGGCAATGTGTAAGTAGCTATTTTGTAGTAGTCATCGCATCGGCACCGAACAGCGGGAAATCCAGCCCCCCATCAAAACCCTCAAAAGCAAGAGCAAATAAACAGCAACTGGGACAGCAGGAACGGCAAACTCTTCGTGCATACAGACTCCGTATATGCAGGCTGGACTGCTGCGGAATATTGCCTAGCCATCCTGGTGAATACGAGTTCGAGAGCCCAGTCCCTGCGACTGGCATGTACCTCTGCTCTACAATCATAAAGAAGAGTACTTCCGGTTAGCGGCCTTTGCCGCGACCCACTCCGCTGGAAGCAAGCTGGACAGGAGCTACCTGGCAACTCCCAAAGTACTACATACCGCTGCAACATATGGGGGTGTCCACGCACACCTTGTATACGAGTACTCGTACGTACGACGACTCCATACTGCGAACTACTTCGTAGTGTGCACACCAAGCACAGCCCAACACGAGATCGTCGATCCCTTCTGAATTGGCAGCTAGCCCACCCAGCCGTCAAAGGCAAAGACAGGCCGCAAAGAAAAGCAGGGCAGCTCCCAGAGCTACAGCTAAGCAACAATGCGCAGATGGGGACAATGGCGACGGCAATATGGTGCGTTGTGACGATGTGACGATGGCGACAAATCAAGGCTGTCACCCAAAGGTGTCACCTAAACAACTGCCACTGAAACGCTTCAATCTGCCGCTTGTCTGAAACCGAGGCCCACATCCATGGGAAGAAGCAAGAAAACATGAAAGAGCATACGAGTATTTCGCAGACGGGGAAAGACGGCAAGACAAAAATACCAGGTTGCTGACATACTCCGTAGGCACAGCGATATCCACTGCTCACTTGCAGAAACCCTGTCATGGCTGGCCTTCATCTGGTGCCGCATCTTCCACGTGGCTGTTCATTTTGGGTCATTTGTGCATTCCACTCTGGGACGTAAAATCGGGTGGGCCATGGCGTGCTGTATTCATCATCATGCGTCATACGAGAAAAAGAAAAGAAGAAAAAAAAACTACGCCTTCCGGCGGAAGCGGCCTTGCAGCCAGCAACGGTACATCTTGAGCTTCATGGCCCGGTTGACAATCAGCCGCCGGTCCACGCCCATGTCTTCCACCTCGAAGAACGACTCGACCGCGTCGACGGCGGCTTCGGGGATGTCGGTGTCACCGGCCGTCTTGGCACCCTCTCCGGTCTCCTCTTCGCTGTCCTGTGGCTCCTCTTTCCCCGTCCAGATTCGTACCAGCTCGTCCTTTTCGAAAAAGTACACCCGTGTGCCGTCGCCGCGAATGTAGAAGTTCTCGTCCAGGTACCGGCCCTTGCGGAACCGCACCTGCGCCAGGTCGCCGCGGCCGTAGTCCCGGAAGCACACCGTGCCTCCCGGCTTCACCACGCGCGCCACGTTGGCCACCGCCTGCTGCCACTGCAGCGGCGACAGCGCCGAGAAGATGAAGACGAGCACCGCCACGTCCACCGACGCCGGCCCGAGACCCGGCGGCAGCGCCGCATCGCCGGTGCCCGCCACATCCCATACGTCGGCCTGCATGAACTGCGCGTCGTAGGACTCGTGCGTGCGCATCACCTGCACCGCCGTCTTGGAAAAGTCACAAGCGTGGACGCGCAGGTGCGGGTTGCGGTTACGCGCAAGAATGGGGAAGGCCGTGTTGCCGGCGCCGGCGCCGATTTCTAGCACGGTGGCTGGGCCGTAGTCGGGCTCGCACACCTGCAGCAGCACGGGGAACTCCTGCTGCAGCCACTTGCGGTCCTTGAAGAAGTTGGCCGTGTTGTTCTTGTAGAACAGGTTCCACCATTTGGCAGGATCGCCATTGAAACGTGCTGCCACTAGTTAGCGGTAGTCTCTCTAGTGGAGGGGAAAAAAGGTAAAAACATCAAGAGAATGTGTTTGCTAGAATCAGATGGGAGCGAAAGATGATGGTTGCAATTTGTCATCAGGAATCAGATGAACTATGCTTTTTGGCAAATCATCATGTAGCAAAGGAGTGTGTGGGTGACTGTAGACGAACAGCACAAAAAAGTGTACATACTCTTGTCGAAGTCGGACACCGGCGACTGACGCTGAAGCTCAAATTGCTTCTCCGAGTACTCCTTGTACGCATCGTCGGTCTCGACGTGGTCCCAAGCATTGAACTCGAACACATTGTCCTCCTGTGACAGGAAGCGGGACCCGAACTGGAACGGATCCGTGCGTTTCTTGTTGGCGCTTGGGTCGTGCGAACGGTGAGCGGGCAGGTCGCCATCACCATTGGCTTCGGCAGCCGGTGCGGCCGCCTCATCGCCAACAGCCAGCGTCTCTACCGCGGCAGCAGCTGCACTGACGGCATCCACTGGTGTCCCCTCAGTGGTCGGAGCCACGGTCGTGAGAGTTACCGCATCGGCCATTTTTCAGGCTTTTGCAGAAGGGAGTATCTCAGAAAAAAGAATTGAGAAAATGAGAAAAATAGTAGGGCAACCGTTTCTCATTAAATGCATCAGTGCTATCTAATAGCATAGCATGAAACGTGATGCCGGCACAGAAGCATGCTGGGCGAGGAGTGCTTCCTCTGGCGCTGTTCCTGGGCGGAGGCGTGTCGTCCAAGGAAGCAGTGGAAGAGAAAAAAACTTTTTCGTGGGCCAAAGATAAAAAACTAGACAGTTTTATATGGAGGAGATTAGCGGCCTTTCTGAGGACCGACGTGTGGCTAGGGTGCTGTGGCGTAGACCCACATAAGGTTCACTTTGGGCCAAGCCGAACCTCTCCCGAAGCAGCTCTCCGTTCCGGCACGATAGCTGCCGACACGACGTCCGGGATTGTCAAAGATGTCGTGATGCCCTTTGCGCAAATGGCTGCGTTTATCCTTGCTCAAAGACCCTTTTCCTAATTGTTTTGTCGGAATATCCTCCACAGCCTGCGGCGTGTCCTGCCTTCTTCTTATCCTCCTCCTCCTCCTCCTCCACCATCTCCTCCTTCCTTCTCCCCGCCTCCTCTCCTCTTGCAAATGGCGACCGGGGGCATTCGGCTACCCGTGCGGCTTATGTCACGGGTTGCCCTCCCAGCTGTGGCTGCGGCTGTCGCTGTCAGCCGCCTCGGCCCCGCAAGAGCTCCGTTAGTAGCCAGACCTGGAGCTGGTCGCCGGCCCATTTTCTCGCTGGCTGCAGCTGCTGCGTCCGCTCTCGGTCAAGCAGCCGGCGGCCCAGGCTCACAGCCACACACGCTGGCGACCGTGCGCACCCTCCCTTACGACGCCGACGATCTGTTCGGCATCATCGCCGACGTGGATGCATACGCCTCGTTTCTGCCACACTGTGCCGTCAGCCGGGTGACCCAGTGGCGGACAACCGGTATTGCGGGACTGCAGGCGGCGCCGAGGGCCAAAAGCCCTGAAGCACCACCGGCATCTTGGCCGGCTCGCGCAGACCTGACAGTAGGATGGGGCCCGCTGTCGCAGACGTATTCGTCGCGGGTGTACTGCATTCCGGGCCGTCGCGTCGTCGAAGCGGTTTCGGGACAGCGAGGCGTGCCCTCGTTGACAGAGGCGGAGCGCATAGAGATCGGCTTGGGCCAAGAGGAGGGCGAAGAGGCTGGGTCGGAGGTGGCGTTGTCGAGCCGATCCAACGAGGCCGGCGCCGGCGAAGACGACACATTTGAAAGCCTCGTGACGCGGTGGACAGTGACGCCGCTGCCATCGAAGCCAGCTGCATCTTCCGGTGCCAGCACAGCAATGGCACCGGTGACCCCGAAGGCACCGCTGACGCGTGTGGAGCTGCGAATCCAGTTCCAGTTCCAGAACCCGCTGTACCAGATGGCAGCCGAGCAGCTGGGCAACGAGATGGCCACGACGATGATCGAGGCCTTTGAGAAGCAAGCGGCGATGCTTCTGGGAGCACCAGCAAAAGCAAGCTAGCTATGGGCATGAACGCAATGTCCTTGAGTGATTTGAGCCGGTTTGGCTGTATAAACTCTCCCTGTAATAGTACATAGAAAACATAGAACAGGCATTTAGAGACCGGCTGTCGGTCGTTTGGAGCCTTGGAATGAAATTCATTGCATAGGATATAAAGTTGGTATTGAGCGCATTAATAACAACGCCATTCATAAAATACATACAGACGAGACTAGCTGCACTATTTGGGCGTCTCCTCCTTGGTTCTCAGTGCAGCCTCGATGGTGTCCAGCCGCCGAGACATCTCGTCCACTGACGTTGTTAGCCCTTCTGCATGTAAGGGAGAGAGAAGAAAGAAATACGCACTCTTTGCAAAGATCTCACTAGAAACTCCGGCAAATTTGTTGGACAGTGTGTTTAGGAGGTCGTCCAGCTGCGCCGACAGATCGGCGCCAGCATCTTCTGTCGAGGACTATCAATAGTGAGCATAATGTGAAGCATGGACCATCAGCCTGAAAGACGCACCGTGAGCTGGCTCGAATCGTTGTTGCTGGAAGACATGGCTGCGATTGGGGGGATGAAGAGCTGCGCAGGGTTAAGTGCTGTGAGGAAATCCGATAAAGAAAGTCGATACGGAATGGGAGTTGCGGCCGAACCCCGCCCAGCCAATCAGCCCTTTATAGCAGCTGTAGCTAATGGTGTGCTGGCGGCCTTACCTAACCACTGCTACATAGCGCCTGGATATATGGAGTACTGGCCCAATCGCCCCAAAAGCCGATCTAGAAGGTCACGCACGCCACCGTTTACTGCACGACGACGACGACGGCAAACCGACAAACGACAAGACGGCAAAACGAACAGCAGCGGATTCAACGAGCATCCGGAGCAGTTGCCGCGATTCCTTGACGGCGGTGCAGACACAAGGCGACGCAGCCCATGTGGCAGCCCCTCTGCGGCAGAGCTTAGAAGACTAGCTTCAGGAGACCATTTCACGCCTCATCTTGAACCCGACGAGGCTGGCTGCCAGCGCTGCCTTCCAGCCCAACGCTGCGCCTCTATACCTACAGTGCGGCGACACGCTTAGGCCCTGGCCAGCAATGCTATATGAGCTATAGGATGTGCGTGGCCCGGTAGCTGCGAGAAGCCACGACACAGGCTCTCCGACCTTATTTCGACTCCCGGCATTTCGATACCTCGACGTCTCGTCTGCGTACTGCCCGCCCTGCGCAGCGCCCAGTCGCCACGATGCCTCAGCCACAGGACAACTCGCGGCTCATCTTCTTCATCATCATGATCATGTGGCTCAACGCCAGCAACGACAACGGAGGTCCGGGCCTCATCACCACGTCGTCGCTGATCGCCAACCGACTGCACCGGCAGCGCGCGGCCTTTGAGTCCATGGCCGACTCGAAATGGGGCGACTTCCGGCCACGGCAGCCTCGGGACAACGACAGAGACGGCGTCGGCGCAGCGCACTACCTCAACTTGACGGGCTTCCGCGAAGAAGACGGGCTGGCGTGGGACGACTTGGACAGCTTTCGGGCTCGGTGTCTCGAATGGAGCCGCCACGCCTATCCGTCGCTCAACGGCCACAGCCTCTGGGACAGCGGCCAGATCCTGCCGACATGGCAGAATGCCACCGGCTCCGTGCATGGATCCTGGGTGCGGCAGCCCGGCTCCGTGCACCGCGACGCGGCCAGCTACAACCTGTCGGCGCTGATGATGTCGCCGGCTTCTTGGGCGGAGTCACGTGCTCCCGATGTCGACGGCAGCAGCAACAGCAGCGGCCGCAGCAACAGCAGCACCTCCTCGGACAACACGCACCACCCGGGCATTTTCGGCGACGGCTATGCGAGCCGGCTGCAGGGGGCGGACAACAGCAGCAGTGCCAGCAACAGCAGCCGCAGCGAAAGCGACGACTGGCTGCTGCGCTACAGTGCTCAATACGGAGAATATCTCAACGTGGCCGAATGGGGCCGCAATGTGACAGGACCAGCCGGCAAGATGCTTGTGCGCATCACAGACCAAGACGAGGAGCTCGCGTACGGTCCGGGGTCTGACGAGGAGGGGGGTGCGACCGGCAGCAGCGACATGGGCGACGACGGCCTCGTGTCGGGCGGCCTCGTTCGCGCGGCCATGGCGACGGTGAATATCGAAGACATTGAGGGCTCTGGCAGCTCGCACGAAATGCGCATGCACGGCGTCCACTGGCCGCGCCAGGGCGTGCTGCTGCTGGCGACGACGAGCGAGAAGTTTGCCGGCATCTTCGGCCTGCCGCATCTGGCGCCGGGGGCCGACTACTTCCAGTCGAGCCAGCGGCTGCTGAACCGGACTCTCGACGCGTCGTTGCGCCAGCGCGAAAAGACACACCTGTTTGGCGGCGTCGGCGAGCCCACGCTGGCCACGCCGCTGTGGACGTCCAGCGTCGACAACACTCCCGAGGGCCCGAATCCGCTGCCTCGTTGCGAGTACGTCATGTACGTGCAGGTCCATCCGGTCGATGCGGCGGTGCTGCTGCCGAACCATGCTTGGCAGGGAGCGCGGTCTGCGCATCTCCAAGAGGACGCGGGGGAGCAGGAGCACCCGGACCCTGCGTCATCCCCAGCGATGCAAGAGCGCAGCTGGCCCCAGGACGTCGTCTACGACCGCCAGGAGCTCGCCCAGACGCTGCTGGGCATCGAGCGCGAGCTGCGGTTCCCGACGGGGGCGCCGATGCCCGGCTCCGGGCGCTCCGGAGGCGCCGGGATGGCCTCCCGGCTCGGCTTTGGCTTTGGCTTTGGGGGCAGCCGCGTGCCGCCCCTGCAGATGTCGGCCGTGCTCTACTCGCCCGACTGCGGCTACTTTGTCGAGACCAAGGGCCCTCCGCGATTTGCCCCCACGGCGGACGGCCAGCCGCAGCATCTACACGGCATGAAGGTCGAGGTGTTTATGTACGAGGCCCGGCTGTGGATGCTGGCTCTGGCCGCCGTGCTGTTTGCCCAGGTACGCCTGTTGCTCAGCCAGATGCGCGAGACGTACACGCCGTCCACTCTCGGCCGCGTCAGCTTCTACACAGCAGCCACGATGCTGCTGGCCGACGGCCTCGTTTTTACGGCCGCCTCCATCTGGACCCTGACGGCGTCGGCCAGCTTCCTGCCCTCGCTGGCCGTCACGTTTGTCGGCTTCCTGTGCATCACTATTGGCGGCAGTTTTCTGTCCGAGATTTACGCCGCCCAAGAGCCAGAACGACGCCGCCAACGCGAGCAGCAGCAGCAGCTGATGCAGCAACGCCTCCAGCATCTGCAGCAGCAGCAACAGCAACGGCTGCAGCAACTCCAGCAGCAGCAGCCGCCGCCTATCATCGTCCCATCCGACCAAGACGTGGACGCCGAGATCGCCGAACACCAAGAATCCGCCGCACCGCTGCTGCCGGCGCCAGCCACTGCCGATACTGCTGCCACGGCCGCCCTTGGCAACACTCTCGCTCAAATCCGCCACCAACTACACCTCCAAGAACAGCTACAGCAGCAGCAGCAGGAGCAGCAGCCGCCGCCGCCGCTCGCATCCCAGCCCTTCTCCTCGGTCATCGGCCGCCTCGTCCTCCTCGGCATCATCCTCCTCTTCACCAGCCTGGCTGCCTCGACCTGGTGGTCCGGTGTCCGCGCCGTCTACACCAACGCCCTCATTTTCGGCTACACCTCGCTCTGGGTCCCACAGATCCTGCGCAACATTGAGCGCAACAGCCGCCGCGCCTTTGCCTGGCGCTTCATGCTCGGCCAGTCCGCCCTGCGCCTGCTGCCCGTCGCCTACTTCTACCTGCGGCCCGACAACGTCCTCTTTGCCGCTCCGGACCGCCTTGCGTTTGCCATTGTCGCCGCCTGGCTCTGGCTGCAGCTCTGGGTCCTCGCCTTCCAGGACGTCCTCGGCCCCCGTTTCGGCATCCCCAAAGGCTGGGCCCCCGAGGCCTGGGACTACCACCCGGTCCTCCGCGAAGACAATGCCGAGGCCGGCGGCCTGCCCATTGGCCTCGTGGCCCCAGACGCTCCGCGGCCGCGATCTCGTTCCGGCTCCCACTCTGCGCCCTCCGACGCCCTGGGCCTCCCCCCCCATGCCGCCATGTGGTCCATGGACTGCGCCATCTGCTGCGAAACCCTCGACGTGCCCGTCATGCGCACAGCAGCCGACGACCCCATGGCCGGCGGCGTGGCCGGCGTGCTCGCTCGTCGCCAGTACATGGTCACGCCGTGCCGCCACATTTTCCACACCACCTGTCTCGAGGGCTGGCTGCGCTTCCGCCTGCAGTGTCCCATCTGCCGCGAGGAGCTGCCGCCGTTGTAGCGGATCTTGGCGCCATGTCCTCTGAGGTTGTGTTTATGGTTTTTTCCCCGTCTGTTTTTTACGAAAACGCGGTCTAGTTTACTTTGTGTACGATAGACGTGTGTCTTGTTTCCTTATACCAACTAGCGCTAGTTTCCAATACATGTGCCATTTTCATTCTTCCATCCGGCCGCCTTCTCCGCATTTGCTGTCCTGCCGCCGTCCATTTCTCAGCCGAATGTAATATTGGAAAACCGATCGTCATCCGCGAGCATGAGCTCTTCCACTTCCGTGGGGTGGTCCATGGATCCATCAAAGCCCATCAAGGCAATGGAACTCTTCATCCTTTGCAGTTGCCGAATATCCTATGAGATGCGACGGGATGCGTTAGTAGCCAATCAAGACAACACACAGCCCTCGGTGGCATAGGATGTAGGCCATTACCTTTTCCACGCTGTTATTGATCATATAATGGTGTACTTCGACCTGGCGCATTTGCCCGATCCGAGTTGTCCGTGCAATGGCCTGGACCTCAACCGCCGGATTCCACTGCAACTCAACAATAAAGACGCGCCTAGCGCAATTGAGATTGAGTCTACAGGACTCTGGTTAGAAGCTTCAAAGACATTGTGAATCTGAGTGCCAAAGAACCAGAAAATAGGTAAGAGGCACAAATACGCGAGGCGTGAGGGACTTCTTACCCGTGTCCACCTGTCCCTGTAGTCATAATGAGCACCGGCGTCTCGGGATCATTGGCAAACTGGTGGAGATTGGTCTCTCTCGTCTTCAGTGACTGCGTTCCATCGATGCGGACGTATGGCACGCCAGCCCTTTCCAGGTGCTTTCCCACAAGATCCAATGTCCTCGTCCAGCACGAAAATATGATGCTTTGTTTCGTCACATTAGCCGGTTTACACAAAGTCAGTGAGATGGAAAGGAGAATCAATGGGCCAGCGAAAGCAAAGTCGTCAAAACAAAATGAAGAGGTCGACAACTCACCTTTTAGACTCCCAGAGCCGCTCTTCAACGTGTTTCACAATCACTCGCATCTTGGCGGAGATGCCCGAAGGCTTAAAAAAATCATTTTCGTTGTCGCCCGTGCTTGAGACGGGGAGGCATTTGGGGCATTCAGATTGATCAGGCCTCATATTTTCCCTGCACGCAGAGCAAAACCGATGCTGGCAGACAGCCTTCAGGTGTTTTTGGATGCGGTATAAGGATGATGCTAGCTTATGTTCGTTGCATTCGGCGCATCGCACATACCAACGGTCTCCTTGCTCGGCCAAATATATTTCAGATCCCTCTAGTGAATTGGCATCGGTAATCCATACGTTGGACTGCTGAAATGTACCATGATTGCATAGCAGCCTTAGGTACAACGTCGCGTGAAAATGTCCGAAAGTGGTGGAGCGATCCGCATTGCCGACGCTCAATTTGATCAGATGCTTGACTTGCTTGTACATGCCATCGTACAGCTGTCTCTCTGGCGGGGAAAACTCCACGAGGTGAATGAAGGCTCTTGCTCTCGGAATGCCAATTGTGTCAAGAGTGCGGCGGAGACTGTATGCACTGAGGAGCATCACCAACCGCTCCTTCACTTTGGTGTCCATCGTCTCTTGGTCGTCGTTGATAAACTTCCCGTCGAATGGATTCTCGATATTCTTACGAAATAGATCCAGGTTGTCAAACGGCTTGATGCCAATGAAAGAAAAAAGCGACCCAAGATCGCTCAGCTTGTTCTGAATCGGTGTCCCCGTAAGACACCAGCGTGATCGTGCCTTGAGAGCTCTGCACACAAGAAAGAATTTTGTCGTGTGGCGGCGGATGATGTGTGCTACAAGAAACGGAAAATGTCAGGCACTGTTTTGCTGCTTGCCAACAGCATTGAATATCACGTACCTTCGTCAAGAACAACTCTGAACCAATGGATACGGTGCAGAATAGCGTCTTCGTCTCCCCCTCTTTTTTCCTCATTCTCTTTCTCCTTATCCAGGATATTGTAGGTTGTGAGAACAATGTCAGCCTTGCGCACTGATTCCATATCTTTTGGCCTCGTTGGGCCATGGTAGCTAAGTACGTTGAGCCCCTCCTTCAAATGTCTTCATGTCCACAAAGTCAGCTCGTTGCCATCTGGGGGTATCGGTTTCGCCTTTCGCCATCATTATTGCTACTCACTTCGCTATCTCTTCTTCCCAGTTTCTGATGAGCACTGCTGATATTAGACATCAACTTTGAATACACAACAGAAATAATTCTTGCAGACAGAAAACATACTTGCAGAGGGAACAACAACCAGTGTACCATGTGTCCGCCGATTCGGTTTTGCTTCATTTCGTGCGCCGTCGTTGTTTCCATCGCTGATGTTTCCATCATCGTCATCTTCTGCAGCCCACAACTTGCCCACTGATGGGTTCTTAACGATAAGTGCTAAAATACTTAGAGACTTTCCCATGCCCATTTCATCAGCAAGAAGGCCTCCTCCTGACTCATTTGGCTGGGTTTCAAGCATAGTGTCCGTGATAAGATGCCTATGCCTAGTCTTTATGTTAATACCAATCCTAGATCTCATCCTTGATCATGCAGGGAAAGCAAAACTAAAAATTGAAAAATCCCAAAAAACAAATGAAGATCAGCCGTTGAAGTCACATCGAAGCGCACTTACCTCATAGTGCCATCATCTCCATAATCCACTTTCTTCCAGAGCTGGTATTTTTCACCAATATTCCCGCTCTCCCTCTCCGTCATAAATCCTAGTGCTTCCATTTGATGCTCTTTGAGCTGTCGCTTGACCAAATTTCCTCCGTCCATTCTTGGCAATTCTCGTTGTTGTCTTCCTGATTCTATGAATGCCTCCCGCAGTAGTTTTCGTAGACGCTCTTGACGAAGCACCTTTCGCAGCTTTTCATCGTCTGTATCTCTAGCACTGGGAAGTTCCAGGCTGGGCATGTCTGTCAAATCTACGTCACTCACGTCTAAAAGGTGCGGATTCTCGGTCGGCACGCCGCCGTCTGTCGGGAGAGTTGGATCCTGTAGCCACAGCTTTCCTTTGGAGAGAGCCGAGCCGACTTCGTCTGCCGTAGAACGTGAGCCATAAACATATATATCGGCCTTTACGATAGCCTCGCTAGCGTTGGGGGCACCTGAGGCTCTCTTCAAATCGACTGCTACCACAAAGCCGGGAAGACTGACAAGCTTTTCATCCAGTAGAGGCAACAGAGTCTTGCTGGTGCTCACTCGAAGGGTGCCAAGAACAGTTTGCGAGCCTAACGGCGACTGCTCGTTACCCGAATCAAAAAGTACTTGAACAGACTCTTTGTCGTCTTCAATGTTCACGCGTATGTTACCAGTCTCCTCCTCGCTGGCTTTGCGCCTGATGTCCTCCATTTTCCCCGTGAGTTTGATGTCAACACCGTGCAACTATTAATCGGCGATGATTAGAATGATTCAAGTCAACGCCGCATCGTCAAAATGGGCGTATTTGGTCGATAGTACGTTTGGTCCACTCACCATTCCATAGCAAATACGTTCATCTCCGTTGTTTCCGTTTTGGGTCGAGCTAGTTTCCATCGTCTGGGCCTCCTGCATCAAAATTTCAACGTCGTAGGGCTCACCAAGCGACGGGTCAACAAGCGACGGGTCAACAAGCGGTGGCCATACTATTGTCTCATCCTTGAAAGGCTCTAGCGATATCTGTAGTTGATGCTGGTCAAAGGCGCCGTGCGTATCATCCCAGCCGCCGTAAACAACTTCCGGGATGCCATCGAGGTATGCGGCGTTTGCCAGGTTCAGAGTCTCGCTACTGATAGCATAATTGCTTAATTTCTCGTTTAGCAATATGAGCCAGATAAAATGTAACATTTGTGGTAGTTGCAAACATGCGATTCATAGCCCGTTCTCTTACCTCGTTGGGTTCATAAAGGATGGCCCTAGATGTGCACTATGTCGTAGCGCATTGGGAGAGCCATCATAATCTTCATGTGCTAGATATTGCCATCAATATTACTCCGCCTTTCGTTTGAAAGGGGGTTACCTGTACCATTGCTCGAACCGCCCTCGGGGTGGTTGATAAGATTGTTCAAAGCCATTGCAGTGATGGTTGTGAGCATTCAATCGCCAAACTTGCTAGAATACCTTTTAGAAGAGTTGCCAAATAAAAGGGAGGGATGTGTCTCGCCTTGTAAATTAATCCTTCGCAGTCCCCGCTGTAGCATATCCTACGGAGTATGATGGCGCAAATGCGACCCAGTTGCCTTTTTTGCGGCTCTGCGCAGCTGCGCAATGCAGTGTGGCTATGCTGACGAGGGTTGCCGGAGGGCACAGCAGCCAAGCCGCTCAGTGAGTATAATATGCGTGCTGCCGACTTTTCTCGGCTTTCCTCTTTTTTTTTTTCCAGGCGTGGCATCGCACATATACAGATTTTCGAGGAAAGATGAATATTGTAGCAGTTCCAAAAACCTATGTCGGAGGCCCCAAGGCGCGGTTGGATGCCCTTGTCCGAGAGTTTCGTGGCATTATATCGCAATATCACAAAGAACAGTTTAGGGAATGCTCCTACCGAATGGTGATGCATCTCACTGCGACAATCCAAACCAACATGCGGCAATCCAAAACAATGATGCACATGAAGCGGCTTCATCTATTTTTCGAGGGCATGAAAAAGCTCGGGTCCATGCTACCCCAATCAGACTCTCTAAAAGGCCAAGCTAGTGAGGCAATGCATTTTGTGTGGGGTCCAACGTTCTTCTTCATCAAGGTAATGATCATAGTATTGTCTTTGTTTCAACATTGCTCGCATTATCAAGGTAGCTAATTGTGTTTGCATTCAGCTACTGCAGTCAGAAGCATCTATGTTCGACGCTCTCTTGGACGCATACGACTCTCTTGGAAGCAGCCTTCCACTTCTCCCCGACTCTTTGCCGCACCTTTCTAGTGCACAATGTGATGATATTCTGGTAGCTATCTACCGCGATGTTCTCGACTTTCACAGGAATGCATACGTTCTATTCTCTCTCCCCGAAAAATGTAAGCCTAGCTAACAAAAATACATCAATGCGGCCGTTTTGCTGACATCCCCTCTAGTGCGGAAGAAAGTGCAACACCAGATCTGGAATAACATTCACGATCTCTTGAAGCATCTCAAAGATTCTTTGCAGCTTCATCGGCCGTATATCGAGGTTGCAGAACCACATTCAAGAGAAACGTTCGACATGTATTATACTGGATGGGATCAGGCAAAGCAAACATTTAATGAGAGCTGGAAGAGGGAGTTACAAAAGAAGAAAGCCGATATTTTTGTAAGGATTGCTGCCCCCGAAAATACGGAAGTTGCCTACAAAAATGCACTGGCATCTAGACATAAAGGTACTGGGGACTGGTTCCTGAAACACAAAAGAATACGCAATTGGGCACCCCTTTCACAGTCCACTTCGATCTCAACACCTTCATCCTCTGCGGAGCCAACTTCAACACCTCCATCCTCTCAATCATCATTGTCGACAACAGCCCCGACAACATCAACGTCATCAACATCAACGTCAGCAACATCAACGTCAGCAACATCAACATCAACATCAGCATCAGCATCAGCATCAGTATCTCCACCCTCTACAACACCCATACCAACAATCCGGATTCGTGCAACCAGAGGATATGGTATTACACCTGACCTACATTTTTTTATTAATTAATGAGACTCTTAAAGTACTAACACTGTATAGGGAAGACAACGTTGGCATCGATTCTTGTGGAGAAGCTCAAGGAGCAAAACAACCGGGACTCATCTATCTATGGGGTGCCCGACCACAAAACCTATTATGTCTTTTGTGGAGAGTTTAATTTGCGAGATGAGGCATATCTCGAGGTTCTAGAGGTGATTCTTAAGCAGATGGTTGAAGCTGGTGATTATCTCATTCCCTATGTGGCCCACAACCTTCAAGGTGCAACTTTGGATGCAAAGCAAGCCGAATACCTCATCAAAACGTACTTTGAATACAATGCGGGACAGCGCATTATCATAGACGGACTATATGAGTGTGATGACACCCAACAAAGAAAAGTCGTCGATTTTTTCAAGAGCCCGGGCATAAGTGTTGAAGGCCGTATCCAAATGCTCTTAATGAGTCGGCCTCTAGAGCATCAGTCATCGAAAAGCGATTCTGATCTTCCATCTGAATTTTGTTGGGATCTCCATGAGCACGACAACAAAGGGGACATCAGGAGCTATGTAGAGGACAAGATACGCTCACGTGAGGAGCTCAATCTCTCTGACACTGATTTCACAAGAATAAGGGATTATATTGTCGAAAACAGCCAGGGTAAGTTTCTCGCTTTATCCTGGAATCACAGTATTCTACTCTGATCTAACGAAATTTTAGGCATGTTCCTCTACGCTTCCTTGGCTTGTGAATTCTTCAATAGGCGTGGCCGAAAGGTAGAGATCATAAATGCCATGAAGAAGGTTTTGATACCGACAGAACTCGAGAACTTGTACGTTGTGACTTATTTTTGAATTATTATTTTTTCCAACTCCGCGGGGCTGCAAAGACTTACTTTTACTTACAGATATAACAATCTCATCGGTGCGGCGAGAGCGCGACTGGAAGACGAGCAATGGGAAACCTCGAGGCAGCTTGTGGGGTGGCTTATATGCGCACACCGGCCCCTCAGGATGCATGAGCTCCAAGCAGTTTTGTCATATCATCCCGGCCAGGAATATGACGAGGAAAGTATCAACTTCGATGAGCGCATGATAAAACAAAGAGCGGAGGAGTATCTCGGGCCATTAGTGAATACTATAGGTACCGACCGGATTCGGGTGTTTCACTCGACAGCAAAACGGTTTGTTTCATCAAGATGTTATGTATGTTCCTGGTCCCATTGTCCTAACACCTAAAATTAGGTACATGATCGACAACGACTACATCAAAGAAAAAGATGTACTTCTAGAGCTTGCAATTACCTGTCTTCGATACCTATCTCTTCTTAATCGTTGCAGGCAAGATAACGCTGGCAACTACAATGCAAAGGCGAAGGAAGGGTGGTTTTCATTCCAGGATTATGCTTGTTCACAATGGCACCACCATGTACATACTAGTGTCATGAAGTGCCATGGAACCCCTCAGCCCAGTGACGACCTTAAAACAAGGTTTTTGGAAGCTATTGGAGAGTTTGCTGGCACATACGGCACGAAATTTCTCAAGGGCCTCAACAGAACTGAAAAGGGTTCTATGGACAAGAATCTCGAACCGTTCAAAGATCGCATCTTTTTCAAAGAACTGGAGGCCGTGTACGAGCACCTCGTTGTGTACCAGCGGGGCTCCTTGAAAGACCGTGGAAAAATCGGCATCGAAAGCCTGGAAGACATACTGACTAAGAATCGAAATCACATTGAGGCTAACCTCAAGCCAGAGCTCAAGGTTTTCTCTCGCGGAAACCTCAAAATCGAAGACATCTATGGGGGCTCACTCTTCAAATGCAACAACGCGACATGCGACTATTTTTACATTGGGTTCTCAGACAAAGGCATGCGAAAAAAGCATCAAGCCCTGCATGACAGGCCTTTTAACTGTTCGGTGGACGGCTGCAACATTGACTTGGCAGGCTTCATAAGCCAAACCAAGCTCGACCAGCACATGTTCAGGTACCACCCAGAGAGCGTCGGAGCTGCATCTCGATTCGAAAGATTGCAGTCGCGAACCAATGAAGCGATCCATAAGTGCCCACGATGTGGCGCAAAATTTACCCGCAAAGAGAACCTCAGGAGTCACGATAGGGCCCATAACGGGGTGCGTCCTTATGCGTGCACCATTTGTACGAAATCATTCACACGAGCAGCAGACCGTCAGAGACACGAGAGAACTTGCCGAAGCCGCAGGGGCTGACGGTACAATGTATTTGTGAGGGAATGAGAGACTTTGTAGTATATAGACATGCAGATAGAGAACCTCAATGCATCCAACTTCTTTGGCAGCTCTATTCTATCAGCTTCGGTTCGAGAACCACAGTATCTCGCTTCTCCACGGTTTCCCAGGGAGACATATCGCGGAAGATGACAAACCCATATCTTTGGTAAACATCGTGGCCACTTTTGCGTCCTACTTTGTAGACAATTAGACCAACGCCGATATCAACCCGTGTATCCTCAACCGTTTTTGAATGGCCACCCAGGAGCAAGTATCTGAACGTCTGATCATCTCCTATCTGTTCATCGGGTACGTCCGGGTGCTCTTCTATCCTTTCTTCGTATAGTTGCACCTCGGCTCTTTGTTCTTCCGGATCTTGTTGGTGGCCACGGTTCGTAAGGTCGACAACACCTTCAACTGCATATTTAACGCAATCAATCAAGCGGCACTTTAATATTGTCTCTGGGCCAATATAATCTGCTTTCGCATCCAGCGTGGTCATGTCCATGAAGAAACGGACCGGGCCGTTGATTGACGCCCACGACCAGCCTGGTGCGCGTTTGCAATGCCTCTCCGTTTCAATTGGTCCAGTTGTGTACCACGCCAAAAGTGGTATAAATAGCTTCTTCCAATGGCCGTAATAGTATGTATCACTCCATACGTTTTGAAGCGCTTCTGAGATCCCCATCAGGGCAGGCAATCGGTCTTCGGGGTGCGTTAATGTGCGAGAGGTGAACTGCATGACGATGTTCCTCCATGTTGCAAGATTTTCTTCGTCAGAGGGACTCAGGCCATAGCTTTCCGTACCATCACTGTTGTCGAAGGTTGCTGCGGCCTTTTCAGCAAACTCTGCCCATGGCAATACTTCTACCGGTTGGGTGTATTGAATGGCACCTTTGGAGGTGAGGCCTGTCAATTCGACTTCTGTACACTGCCACAGCATCTCAAACTCAGAAAAGTAGAGCACCCGCGACGAGAGAATATACTCTTGCAGTGCCCAGCCACGGGTATCAATTGTGTGGTCCGGTCTGTATCTTTCGACCGAGAGAAACACCTTGCTGACTTTCGGTGCACCAGTAGCAGCACCTGGAGTTCGGATATGTACCACCCATTTGGAATCACTCCAGTCTGGGTAGCTTTTGGGGATTTTCGGTTTGAGGAATCCATCCCGAGCACTTTCTGCGCATGCAGCCACTATGGTAACAGCGGCATTATTATAAACAGAGGCCATCTTCTTCATCTCAGCGTCTTTGTCCTTATCGCAGTCCTGGATGATACAAAGCGCATCTACCCACAGATACCTGAAGCCAAGTTTGCGTGCCACAATAACAGCATCGCGGATAGACGGTTCGAATGCGTTGATGTCAATTTGGCCGACCATCATTTCCTGGTATGATTCTTTCGTCAGCTGTAGCCCTTTCCCAGATGTTGCATTTATCCCTGGTGCAGGAGCCCAGCGGTAGCTAAGAGCTAGATAACGACCGAACTCCTCGCCACGGGTTTTTTGAAGCACTATGTCGTCGTCCCCAACATTTAGGATACGTTTAGGTAGCTGTCCCTCTCCTAGAAGCCTGCAAGCTTCGTGTCCCTTGCTTTTCATGCACGTTTCAATCATCTGCTTGGCCGCGTTAAACATGCTGCTTGAATCACTGCCATGCATCAATGAGAGGCGAGGTATGAGTTTCGCTAAATGTCTATTGTCCGCTGTAAAAAGGTTAGAAACCCCTCGTAGGGTATATTGGAGGGGCCCAGAAACCGAGATGTGAGGGAACATGCTCACATTCTGCAAAAGCGGAGATGTACATGATGAACGTTTTTGGGTCTGAATCCAGACTGCCTTTGAGTCCATAAATTCCAGACTTTCTTCCCCCTCCGTATTTATGGTTCCATAAAACAAGGAGGCCACTAGTGTACGGCCTATCATTTTCGGCCAGAATAGCTTGGTGAATAATGGCACATATGCGGCAGGCATCCCCAATAAAAATGTATTCTGAGATGTCTCGATGCGGGTAGCCATTATCCGAGTTCAGCTTTCGGAGACCGGCTTCAGTGAATATGTCACTACAAAGATCACATGTGCGATGCACATAGAGTTCATTACGAGCTCTCTTTGTAGGCAGGCTCATGGTGCTGGTTGCCGTTGCGCAAAGCAGAAATATGCGAAGAGCAAATAAGGAAGTTAAAAGAGGTGGATGGATATGTGCCAGAATTTATTCCTGGTCTACATAGGAAAAGTAAGGCGAAAAAGTTTCCAAATTGAGCATAGCTCTATGCACAGCCTCAAATGAAACCATCTTACTGTCACGCGGATTGTGAACCGGCACGGAAACATAATGATTGATGCCCGACAATCTCTACTAAATATACCCTAAGCACGTTCATATTGTTTGGATAAACCAACTGTTTCCGCCTCTGATCTCCGGGGCTATCACCGCCTTTTGCAGAGGAACGGTGAGGACAACCATTCATGAATACGTCCAGACTCGACGATACACGGGCGATGGTGGCGAGGTAAGGCGCAGTCCAAGCAGCTTGCTCCTCTAAGGCTGAATGCCTAATGCCCGGTTAGCCTAAGAGGATGGAAGTTTGTTGTTTCCAGTGCCCCATACGTGCATACGAAAGTCGGATTTCATGGCACGATGATGCCAACGAGGGCAGATAGCTAGTATCCAACATATCTCAAGAATGCATTACGCTTGGACGCTTTTATTTTATTACATCTATACGAAGAAGTTCGTCCCATGTGCTATCCGGAGTAGAATGGCTTTGAAAGGCTACCGCTTTGGCGCTATATCTCAAGCTCAAAGCTAGCTACAGGTGTTTAGTAGAACAGCCGGTGTGATGCCGCAATAGAATTACTTCCCACAGCGACCAAGGTGGTTCACAATTAGCCTCGCACTCGGCGCACAGCAATATGTCAGATCCCACTATAATCCGGAAAGCTTTCTAATGAAGCCGCGAAGCTTGCTCTTCTATATCGTCTGATTTGATGAGCAGGATGTGCCACTAATATGTAGGCTTCCGGCGTGGCTGACACGGGGCTCCGCGAAGCATTCGAGCTTTGAAGAGGGGGCTTCACTGTGGAAGCGGCGCCGTATGCGCCTAGTCGAAATGGGGTCATGGCCCGTTCCTGTTCTGGCGGTCCTCTTCAAAACGGCTTGGCCACCTTCCGGGGCTCGCTCAGGCCAGTTTCAGGATCGACGTATTCCTTCCAACTCACGGGGTACATGGGGTTGCCCATCTCGCTGGTGGCCATGACGACGCCGAGAGCATTGCTGGCCGTTGAAAGGTAGTAGTTGGCCTGGTCTCCGAGGGATATCTGTGTGCTATTGTCAGCCTTTTCCCGCGTCCCCTTCTTTCCCTCCTTCTGCTTCTTCCCTCTCATCCTCTGACTTTCAGTCTTCAAAACTTACCACAAGAGCGCGCACAATGTCGCCCGGCCGGAACGACTCGTAGATTTTGACCCGGTCTTTCTCGGTTGCCCGCACGTCCTGTACCCGGATCAAGCCCTGCCATTCGGCGTCGAGAACTGTGTCACCAACCACAAGAATAGCCACTACGGCTTGCCGCTGGGTAATGCGCGTCACACGGCACAAAACCGTGTTGCCAACATCTGGCAGGACCTCGCCGCCGACGGCGATGCGGGCACGAGACACCGACACGGTTGCTTTTTCGGCCGCGCCGGCCAGCCCCAGGGATGCAGCCGTGGGGACGGCAATGCGTGTCAGTCTCTTGGCCGGCCCGACGCCGGGTGCGGGCTTGCTAGTGGCTGTCGAGGAGCCATTTGGCTGGCTGATTTCGATGTGGCCGAGGAGCGATGCAAAGACTTGGCCGTCAACGAGGTGTGTGCCAGAGCCGGGCTGAAACTGAGTGGCCGGCCCAAGCAGCTGGCCAGGAACGGTGATTTGGCCGACAGTGGTCATGGTGTTAGATCTGGTTTTTGGGTGTGCTCGCAAAGTATGCACTCGATGAAAGAAATAGCTGCCAGCTCGTTTTCAGAGCCGATGAATTTTTAGTGTCGAGATGTCGATATTCTTTTCAGCCCGATAAGATAAGCGGCCGCCTTCCTCGTTTAGCTGTTGCGGCCAGCTAGCAGAGCGCTCCGTACATACTTTCTGGTCGCAGTTAGTACGTCATGGATGGAAGTGCACTAAATGCGCTCTACGGCCGCCCCTAAAAAAAAAGCGCTCAGCGTGGGACAATGCTGGAAGCTGGGTGGTTCGCAGCTGCCCCGCCATAGCATCTGAGACAGCGGCGACGACGGGCTGACCGCAAAACAGCAACAGCCGCTTCCGATTTCGCGCTGGTGACCTTCTGTCATTCTCACGCCCTGAGCCGAGTCAGAAACACGCACCGAAGCTGACGGGTTGGACTGTGATTCTGCGGGATACTAGTGTCTTGTTCTCAGCTGCTCCTGATCACCATGTGCCTCTGGTGAGGCTCTCTCTTTCTGTTCTTTTTTACTGGTGCTGCCAACGAGAAACCTCGAGAGAATTCGTTCCCTAATTTTGCCCTCGGTTTATTTCATTTTCCCCTTCAGCCGTTAGTCGTCGTTTCAACAACGTCTTCCTTGCAGAGCCTTCTACACACCAATTAGAGCCATGCCCGGCCTTGCGCGCAAGATCCTCATCTGCGCGGCAACCGACGGCCTGGTTCTGCACCCTCTGTCGTCTAAGAAAGACCAACGGCCTGCTCCGTCTGTGAAGATTCGGTATGGCGACACGTCGCTCTCAGCCATTGCTCGGGATGTGGGCAGCGATGCAGCCAAACCGAGCTATAGCTTTGAAGCTTTTGGGATTGTGGGTGCGTATTACCGGCTCTCGTTTCTCCGCTCTCAGCTCTCGGTTTTCTTGCGTGTGAGGCAGACCCTGCTAACGTTTGGTGTACTGGTAGGATTGATCAATGTGTCACGGTTTAGCTACCTTGTCTCTATTACCCAGCGGCAGCAAGTGGCCACGATCCGCGGCTTCCCAATCTACGTGATCACCGAGGTAGCACTGACGCCTTGCGTCTCGTTCAGCGATGCCCGAGAAGCCGTGCAGCAGACGTCTCAACACCTAAGGCGGGGGACTGGAGGCGATAGCGCGAGTGATATAAGCGACGATGAAGGTGATAGCAGCAGCGACAGCAGCAGCGACGACGGCGAACCGTCCATGTGGGTGGACGACATTGGCGACGAGGCCGCAACAGGAGATAATAAGGCCGACGCCGATGCGGAATCGCGGGGTCTGGCCGGCAAGACTCCTAGTGGCGGCTCCGGGACAAGCTTTGGGAGCGTGGCCCAAGACGTCATGTCACGGAGAGGCAGCTACGGGCGGTTTGCACAGCGCTGGTTCAGTCGCAGCGGTTGGATGCAGGAGCAGAAACGGCTGATGGGGCTCACGGACGGCAGCTCTGCAATTAGCGAAGAGGCCGTGGCCGCAGAAGTGCCAGACGGAGCAAAACCCTTGGATGCTCCGGGCCTTTCCGAGAGTCCCGAGAGCCCAGAGACACCGGATATCCTAGAAGTCACGCGAGGTGGGCCGGTCGCGGATGGCATACATGCTACGGATAACAAGGGGTCCGCTGGAGTGGGCGGTGGCGACGGCAGTAGCAATGCCTACGACAGCGAGGACAGCGCGGTAGTTAGCCTTCTGCCCAAGGTTCTGCGCACGACGCAGATGCTCTTTGGTGCATCGCGAGCCTTTTACTTTTCCTACGACTATGACATCACACGCAGCGTGGCACGGCAACCACGGACACGATGGTCAGACCTGCCTCTGCACAAGCGCGTCGACCCGTTGTACTTTTGGAACCGGCACGCCATCCAACCGTTCGTCGATGCCGGAGCCGATGCCCTGACCCTGCCGCTAATGCAGGGTTTCGTGGGCCAGCAATCGTTTGTGGTGGATAGCCAGCCGCCGCAGAGGGAGGACGGCGCAGCTAAGGACTCGTTCGAGCTTAGTGACTTCTCGTACCGGTCGGGCAGCGCGCTGGCCACGTCGCCTCCACAGGCCTCAACCACGAGGACCACGTCGACGACGAGCCTGCGGACATCGGCTGATCTGCAGGGCCCGCGACCGACGGAGGCCCAGTTTGACCTCACGTTGATCTCGCGGCGGTCGGTGAAGCGAGCAGGTCTACGGTATCTACGACGCGGCGTGGATGAAGACGGCAACGTGGCCAACAACGTGGAGACGGAGCAGATTCTATCGCCGTCACCCGTGGCTCCGGGTGCCGCCTCCGGGACAGAAGGGGCAGCAAGTCCAGCCGGAGCTGCCCCCGGTTCGGCTGACCATCCGGCGATGACGGCGACGGCCACATCCAAGACGTTTTCTTTTGTGCAAGTGCGCGGCAGCATTCCGCTGTTCTTTACACAGTCGCCGTTTTCGCTGAAGCCAGTGCCAGTGCTGCAGCATTCCCGTGGGGCCAACTTTGTGGCTCTGCGGAAGCACTTTGACGGGCTGCGGCGGCGGTACGGGGCCCTGCAGATTGTCAACCTCGTGGAGAAGCACGGCGTCGAAGCGGCCATTGGTACAGAGTACGAGCGGAATGTGCAGCTGCTTAATGACGAAGCCAGCATCAGCAACAGCAGCAACAGTGGCAACAGCGAGGTGCCGACGATTCCGTTTGAGTGGTTTGACTTCCATAGTGCGTGCCGAGGGATGAAGTTTGAAAACGTGTCGCTGCTCATGAACACGCTGAGCAGCAAGATCGAGGCGCTCGGAAGCACGGTGGAGGAGCTTGGGGACACAGACGGCAGCGGCAGCGGCAGCGGCAACACAGGATGCATTGTCCGCGAGCAAAAGGGGGTGCTGCGTACCAACTGCATGGATTGCTTGGACCGCACCAATGTGTGCCAGAGCTCGTTTGGCAAGTTCATGCTAGACGCGCAGCTCAAGGAGCAGGGCTTTGATATGACGGTGCAGCGGGACCAGGAGAACGCCTGGTTCAACACACTGTGGGCGGACAACGGCGATGCGGTGTCCAAGCAGTATGCATCGACAGCAGCCATGAAGGGCGACTACACGCGCACTCGCCGGCGGGACTACCGTGGTGCATTAACGGACGCTGGGCTGTCACTCACGCGGTTCTTCAACGGGTGAGCTTTCTTGCCTTTCTTTTTGTCTTTTGAAGTATGTCTTCTCCTGCTCACACCTCTAGCATCGTCAACGACTTCTTCCTCCAGACGACTATCGACTTCCTCCTCGGCAACGTCACCGACAAGATCTTTGACGAGTTCGAGGCCAACATGATGACGCGCGATCCCGCCATGTCGATGCAGAAAATGCGCGAGCAGGCCATTGACCTGTGCCAGCGCCGCGTCGTGGCAGACGAGGCCGAAGAGGCTGTGGGCGGCTGGACGCTGCTGGCACCGCACGACGCCGATGCCAGTCTGACAACACCGCCCTTCGAAGAGGTGGTGCTCCTGCTAACCGACGCGGCGCTGTATCTGTGCCGCTTCGACTGGAACCTCGACAAGCTGTCGTCGTTTGAGCGCGTCGACCTGGCCCACGTCAAGCAGATCACCCTCGGCACCTACGTCGTGTCCACTGTCTCACCCATGCACATAGATGAAGCCCGCAACGTCGGTATCATGGTCACCTACCAGCCGGGTCGCGATGACATTTTGCGCATCAACACGCGCACGCTGTCGAGCATCCACTTGGATGGAGGCGGTAACGCAGAGGAGAGACCGGGTGACAGCGAACCGGGAGACCTCGAAGAATCCGGAGACGGCAACAGAGACAAGAATATAGCTGCGCCTCAAGCACACGATGACACCGACATGGCCAAGTCGCCGCCATTTTCCGGGCTGGCCAGTTTCCTCGGCCGGCGGCCGCCGGTGCCTCCCGCCAAACGCCTGGCCTTTAAAGCGCTGTACGCCGAGACGTCACTAGCCGCATCAGCTGCCGCACCTGCCAAGCTGTCCGAGACGCAGCAGGTCGAGACGATAGCACAGGAAATCACACGACAGGTGCAGCGGGCGCAGGTTGGGGTTCTAGGGCCAAACCCAGCCGTACGGACACCCCATACGCCAGACACAGCAGACCAAACCGACAGCACAGACAGCACAAACAGCGCAAATGCACACAAGCCAGCCACAGCACCGAGACCACTGCTAGTTCGCGGCGACATTGTGTCTCTGACTGAGGCCCGCCGGAGCACCGGGCTTCTCGGCCACTTGGGCCACTCGCTAAAGAAGTTGGTGTGGGCATGATAGGTTGCATGATTACGGTATGCTGTGATTGTTTTGATTGTTTTGATTATTGTTTGTTGTCTTATTTGTCCATTATTGCTGGGTGTTTACTTGTACATTGATTCCTGTTCTCGTGATCGGCTTTTGTGCCTTTTTCCCATCCACTCCTGTCTGTGGTTGTACATAGTTTACCACCATTGTATATAGACTAAGAAGGCCCACGTAATGCCACCATGATCTGCCCCGGCATTTTCTGTGTTATCAGGAAGATCGTCCCGACGACAGGGACTGGCCATTCCGCTGGTACAGATGCACCTGGTACCGCATGTCCTCGAGGCGGATGGGATAATTCAGCCCCAGCGGCAGGCGGAACCAGACGGCGTCGTCTTCGTGAACCTTGGCCCAGGCAGGGATCTTTTGGCGACTGGCTGTGCCGCTGCCACTGCTGCTGCTGCTATTGCTGTCCTCCCGACTGGCATCTTCTAGCAGTACCTTGTCCAGCAGCCACTTCATAGGATACCGCCGGGCCTGGCTGCCGACGGTCGCCTCAGCGTAGCTGCCCGGACTGTCGACAACTAGCAGCAGGGTCGGTGTGGCGGTGTTCTCGGTCGGCTCGGTAGCCGCCGTCAGACGCAGCAGGAACGCTGCTGTAGCGCCGATACCACCGGCCGTGAAGAGTTCGTTAAGCGTGAAGAAGAGGGTGATGATGGTGGCGGCGCGAGTCACGGTAGACGTTGTCGTCGCCGGTGGTGTCACCAAGGCGGAAATCGCCGTGTCGTCGAGGGCCAGCACATCTTGCTGCCGTGCCTCAACCGTCCACGGGCTTGGTTCGTTTTGTGCGTCTGGGTCCTCACTCTTCGGCGTCCCGAGCACCACGGCCGCATCATAGAGCTTGTCCACAACGCTGGCCCACGGAGCCGCGTCCACCAAGACCAACTCGTGGCGGCCGGTCTCGTTCGGTGACAAGCCGTCTTCCGCGGCGTGTGCGTTTGGCGGCCGCAGCGGCTCCCGCCACATCAGCGAGGCAAAGGCCACAGTCTCGGCCGCACCGCCTCCGAGGGCTATCATACGCAGCCTCGTTGCAGCCTGGTCCTCGTGTGCAGCGCCCTTCCAGTGGTTCTGGACAAGGGGGCTGCTCAGGATGGCGCCATAGCACAGAGCGCGAGTTGGGCTCCAACGAGCCGCATAGGCATCGAGGGGCGGTGGCTGTGCATCTGTGCCAGCATTGAGTTCGTTGTTGGCTTGACTGTTGGCATCTTCGGTTTGTACCGCATGCACGAAAGCGCCGGCAAAGTCCCGCTCAAACAGGGCCTTCTTCACCGCTTGCAGGGCAATGTCGAGGTGCCGTGAGGCCAGTGTGGGCTGCAAAGCCCGGCCGAATACATCGAGAAGCCGCTGCTGCACGGCCACGGGGATGGTCCGCTGCTGGAAGAGCCGGTCGTTGTCCGGTTTGGGGTTTTTGGTGGCTCCGGCATTGGCAGCAGCGCTGGAGCCGGGCTTGGCAGCTCCGCGGCCAGGCTTGCCGCCGGCAGACGGCCGTGCATTCTTGGATCCCCCGCTGGCTCCGCCTCCACGGTTCTTAGCCATGGGAAGGAGGGGAGACACCGAGGGGAGGTGAGGCTAGGTGGTGGTGGGAACGTGTAGCCCAAAACAACATGGACATGTGTACTCGTAAAAATAGCAAGGAAAACGGCGGTATCCACTTGCAGTTGAGCATGCATGCCACTCACTCCTACTTGTACGGTTGGTCTGCATGCAACTTTTCTCGCCTCATTAGCTTGGGACCAAAAATATGAAATAAAACAAAATCCATTGAACCTTGTAGCTGCTGGCGCATTTTGGCATTTGCCTAAAAGTAGCGCTTCTTCTGCTCTCCATGGCGCCTGACTAAACGTCCCTAGCTCGTTGAATTTGTGCTAACTGGGATTCTGCCACGCACTTTGTCGGAGCCAATAGCGTCGTGGGACTGGGGCAAGTGGGCAAGTAAAAAGCCCCTACAGAAAAAGGCGAAGGCTAAAGACGGAGGAGGGGCCAGCAAGCTCTGCGAACCGATCGGCTGCGTTCTGTATGCAGTCGACGTCGTAGCGCCGTAGCAGCCTCACCAAGCCGCTCCATGCGGCAATTTACTGGTGGCCAAGGGCCATTGCGTGGTGATTTTCTCCGATTCATGGATTTGTGCTTTTTTTCCTCAGTGGAGTTTGCAGAAGTGGCACCAATCACCCCTCATTCACTTCCAGGCTCTCATTCTCAGATTCGCACATTCGCGCAGACCTCACAGCGACGCCGCCTTTACTGAGATCCCACGGCCAAGCATGGTGCATGCCGGCGCTGACTGAGCTGCAAATCGCGTGCCGCTGTGCATGCTGCGATTGATCGGCCGGGGCAGCACACCAGAACCGTAGCAGGGCATCAGAGGCAAGAAAAAAGGAGGGGCACACCAACTGAGTATTACCAGCGCTCACTACGGAGTACTGCCACCACTGGTCGCTGTGCGCTAATGCGCCATATTGGGCAGCTGTGCTGCTTCCTTGCTGGTTTGCTCGCCTGTATGTGTACTCCGTACTCGTACTGGCACACACAGCTATGCTTGGGCTTGGATGACTTCATGATTTGTAGTGGGGGGAGCGAAACAAAGGAGGGTCGAGGAAACGTCGACGGCATCAGCGACCAAACAGCCGTTTGCCACAGCTCCGGCCTTTCACTGCGCCGGCCTGCTTCGCGATAACGCCGCTGCAGGTGACAGGCTGCTGTAGTTGCGCTGGCGTCTCCTGTTTGTCGGGTTCGTATCTGCGCGAATTGGCTTCTATTTCGCTCAGCTGCCTGATCCGTCCATTCCGACTGCCGAGCCTGTGTGCAAACGAAAGCACGAGAGCGAGTAACGGCTCGCCCACAGGCGAGACAGAATTGGCCTTGTCACTGCCCGTCGGCGTCGTCAGTTCCAGCTCGGCGCATTTTCTTGCCCCATTGATGCTGCTTGCCACTTTCTTTTTTGCAACTACGCTCCGTGCAGTTACTCGTACGTGTAGCTCCAAGTCATACACGATACATTCTCGCTCGGGGCTCTGTCGCCCGGACGCCAGCGCCGCCTAAACCACCCCCACCTGGCCCGGAAAAGCAACCACCCCGCCGCTTGTAGAAAGTACGACTGACAAGCTCTGCTTCGTTCGTGACCCAGCGAGCCACTCAGTGTCTCAGAGCTCCTCGTCAGGTACCCCTCGCTCTTTCCCTCGAAACACCCCTCCTCGCCTCCGATTTTGCGCCATTAGTGCCGTGCTACTTATTTTTTGTTTCGGTCCCTTCCCCAACCGTTCCTGCCGCCTCTCTGGTCTCCTGCTTTTATTTTCCCTGCTCTTTTATTTCGTTTCCTGCTCCTCTCTCTTTCATTCTTCCTTCCTTCCTTCGTTTCTTTCCTCTCTTCTCTTGACCCTTCCTCTTCCTTTCCCCCATCTCATCTGTCCTTCACCAGACGCAAGCACCACACACCACTTACACCGTTGATCCATACAGCTGTCATCATGGGCTACACCGACATTGACCAGCTGGCCGTCAACACCATCCGCGTCCTGGCCGTACGTTAAGTTCCTCTTCCAGCACCAATTGCTGCCCCGCCCCCGCCTTTGTTTGTTGCACGCTTTTGCTGCCGTTTTGCTGTTTTCACGCCCGGCATATAGTTTCTTTTTCACCTCCTCCTCAGCTTTTTTTCGCCTTGACTTTCAGTTGGCCGTTATTAACTCCTTTGTTTTTGCAGGCGGATGCTACTTTCAATGCCAACTCCGGCCATCCCGGCGCCCCAATGTAAGTCGTAACAATGCCCCCAGCCTTTCGACCTGATAGCGATATGATGTCATAGCTAGGCGCATCGGCCTCTGGAAGCTCGAGTCGCCACCAACTTCGGCGCTTTTCGGCCGAATACACTGTTCGCAGCAGCGCTAACCATTCTATCTCAACAGGGGCATGGCGCCGGTCGCCCACGTTCTCTGGAACCGCATCATGAAGTACAACCCCAAGAACCCCAAGTGGGTTGATCGCGATCGCTTCGTTCTTTCGTAAGGCTCCCCTCGCGTCGAAAATGAGATATCCAGAAAGCAAGCAATTTGACTCAAACTAACACATCACACACAGCAACGGCCACGCGTGCATGCTGCTCTATGCTCTGCTGCACCTGTACGGCTTTGGCCTGACCATTGACGACCTCAAGAACTTCCGCGTGAGTTGCATGCCGGGTTTTTTATGGTTGTTTTCGGTACATTTGGTCTTGTGTGCTAACCAGCTCTTCCCGGCTTCAGCAAGTCGGCAGCATCACCCCCGGCCACCCGGAAGCTCATGACACTCCCGGCGTGGAGGTCACCACTGGTCCTCTGGGCCAGGGTATCGCCAATGCTGTTGGTCTGGCCATTGCCCAGGCTCACACCGCGGCCACCTTCAACAAGGACGGCTTCAACCTGATTGACAACTACACCTACTGCTTCCTTGGCGACGGCTGCTTGATGGAGGGTATTTCCGGTGAGGCCTCGTCCATTGCCGGCCATATGCAGCTGGGCAACCTGATTGCCATCTACGACGACAACCACATCTCCATTGATGGCGATACCAACGTTGCCTTCACCGAGGACGTCGTCAAGCGCTACGAGTCCTTCGGCTGGCATGTCATTGAGGTCGCTGACGGCGACCACAACCTGGACGGCATTGAGAAGGCCATCCGCGAGGCCCAGGCCGTCAAGAACAAGCCCTCCATGATCAAGCTGCGCACCATCATCGGCTTCGGCTCCAAGCAGCAGGGCACCCACGGCGTCCACGGCTCGCCCCTCAAGGCTGACGACCTGAAGCAGCTCAAGGAGAAGTTCGGCTTCAACCCCAACGAGCTCTTCGCTGTTCCCCAGTCCGTCTACGACCTGACGGCCAAGAAGGCCGCCGAGGGCGCTGCTGCCGAGGCTGAGTGGAACCAGCTGTTCGCCAAGTACGGCGAGACCTACAAGTCCGAGCACGACGACCTTGTCCGCCGCCTCAGCGGTGACCTGCCTGAGGGCTGGGAGAAGAGCCTGCCGGTCTACAAGCCGACCGACGCGGCCGTCGCCTCGCGCAAGCTGTCCGAGATTGTCCTCGGCAAGGTCGAGGCCGTCATCCCCGAGCTGGTCGGTGGCTCTGCCGATCTGACGGGCTCCAACCTGACCCGCTGGAAGGAGGCGGTTGATCTGCAGCCCCCCTCGACTGGCCTGGGCGACTACGCCGGCCGCTACATCCGCTACGGTGTGCGTGAGCACGCCATGGGTGCCATCATGAACGGCCTGGCTGCCTACGGCACTATCCTGCCTTACGGCGGTACTTTCCTCAATTTCGTCTCCTACGCCGCCGGTGCTGTGCGCCTGTCGGCCCTATCTCAGGTCCGCGTCATCTGGGTCGCCACCCACGACTCCATTGGTCTGGGCGAGGATGGCCCGACCCATCAGCCCATCGAGACCCTGGCTCACTTCCGTGCTCTGCCCAACTGCATGGTGTGGCGTCCGGCCGACGGCAACGAGACGAGCGCTGCCTACTACGTTGCTCTGACCTCCAAGCACACCCCCAGCATCCTGGCTCTGTCTCGCCAGAACCTGCCGCAGCTTGAGAACTCCACCATTGAGAACGCCATCAAGGGCGGCTACGTCGTCCACGAGGACAAGAGCGCCAACATCACGCTCGTGTCCACTGGTTCCGAGGTCGGCATTTGCGTCGACGCCGTCAAGGAGCTGGCCGAGAAGCACAACATCAAGGCCCGTGTCGTCTCCCTGCCCTGCTTCGAGGTCTTCGATGCCCAGTCCAAGGAGTACCGCCTCAGCGTTCTCCCTGACGGCATCCCCTCGCTGTCCGTCGAGGTTATGACCACCATGGGCTGGGAGCGCTACACCCACGAGCAGTTCGGCCTGAACCGCTTCGGTGCCTCTGGTCCTTACAAGGACGTCTACAAGGTCAGTCATTCTCCCACCCGCCGCCTCTTGTTCATCTGTATTCTCTGCCCCCTTTCCACGTCTTCACGTGCTAACAACCACTGCAGAAGTTCGAGTTCACCCCCGAGGGCATTTCCAAGCGTGCCGTTGCCACCATCGACTTCTGGAAGGATGTGCCCAACATCCGTTCCCCCATCAACCGCGCTTTCCAGCAGCTAATCTAAGGCGGGGTTTTTGACGGTGAAGATGACGCGCGGAGCCTTTATAGAGGGCAGATTTAAATGCCATGTATGGTAGTACATCAGATAGATGAACCCGCCAGTGATTTCTCAGCATCCAAAATTGACGCAGAGTTTCTTTGTATCTCTATGCAAGATCTATCTTTGCTGGATCTATACCTGATTATATTTCTATTGTTGCCCCCGGGGCACTCTTGATATTACGCGTTCACCCCTCTCCTTCTCTCTTCTGCCACTAGTTCGTCTTGGAAGGCATGGCCAACCCGTTCCAAGCGCGCCGTCGCCCTCCTCGCCTCTGGCAATGCTTGTATCCCTGGGGCCACCACAAGACTCACCAACAACGGTGGTTCTACAGCCGCCTCATCTTCGCTGTTCTCGTCGCCCAGGTCCTGTCCCTGTATCTGTGCCTGGCCTTGCTGTACATGTGGTCTTGCTGATGCGTCCTGGCCGGGGCCGCCGCGTATAGGAAGCGAGCGGCCACCAGTGGTAGATCCTACAGGCTGTGTTGGCTGACCCTGTAGTTGTTGTGGTTGGGAGGAGGCAGCAGGGGTGGACGAGCCTGCCGTAGCACGCGCTGATAGCTTGCGCTGCTGTGGGTCTAGGAAGCTGCCAATGACAACGGCTCCTGTGCTGTAGGTCACCACCAAATGTTCCGGTGGAGTCATGCCGGCATTCACCCCCGACTCCGGCGCATCGAGCCCCAGGCCCAGCCGAGCAGCGGTGTCGCGTGCCCGAAGAGCTGTGGCCGACAGGCTGTCGAGTGCCGCTGCCCGACTTTGGCGCTGGTGGTGCCGCTGCTGCTGACTGCTGCCGTCGTCGTTGTTGTTGTTGCTGTCGTCGTCTTGGCCTGGCGTCCACATGGCCGAGCTGATGATCGGCGTGAAAGCCTCGTCGGTTAAGTGAAGGACGAGGTCCGGAAACTGTTGCGGGAGGTTGGCCATAGCGTCTTATTGGAGAGTGTGGGAATGGCCCAGGCGGCCCGACAAGTTACAACAGGTCGTTGAGCCACTGTAGGGGCTCCGTAAATTGTATGGAGTATGGCGTTTTGGTTATGTGGAAGTAGGGTCGTAGCACTATTGGCGGGAAAAGGGCTGATGAAAGGTGGGCGAAAAGAAAAATGATAGGTGGGGGAGGAGAGTACGCTCAGTTTTATCGATTGTGACTGCCGATGCAATAGTGTTTCGAGTAGGAAATCGGCAGGCAGCGATATCGGCATATAAGGGGTGTCTCAATAATTACAAAAACAAAATGGGAGGAACAGAGGGAAAGGGGAAGAGGAGGGGGGGGGACGCTTTTGAGAAGGCTGAGTCCGGCCAGCGGTGAACTTGTATTAGTACAGGGTAGCTAAGTTGAACGTGGGGCAAGAGATGGCAGTTTAACAGCTGATTTTCTCATGAGGGGAGAAGGGGGGGCGGGCCATATCAGGACAGGAATAAGGGCCAGCCCTCCAGTTGCCGGTTTAGCGGAAAACTCTTTGTTTTATTTTGGAGTGGTCCGTTTCGGACCCAAAAGGGAGTTATACGATGTTTGGTATAATGGGCCTGCTAGAGGCGCTAAATGGCTATTGGGAGGAGCGACTTGTGCATTCACCGCAGGTATTCTCGCCGTGGAAAGTATGTATACCGAGTACGCCGCCGTACAGCGTATCTTACTTCGTACTTAGTGCATGATCGGTCCCAGGGCCTGGCTTTCGCGGAGTGAGACAGGTTGTGGGTGGTTGCGCGCGCTAAAACGCAAACGGTTAGAAGCGAGAGGGGAGAGCTGCTCTTGCCGTGCTGTGAACAGAGTGACGTGTTGTGCTGTGTGCATCCACTATAGTTACAGAGTAGTTTACTCTGTAGTTACTCTGTACAGAAGTAGCAACCCCGTATTCATGGAAACAGCTTGCTGTCCAATTCCAGTGGCCTGCAAACAAAACAGTCGACATTTCAGCCCGTTTCAGCCACGATCGTCTGAGCCATCCGCACTCGCCCTTGCGCATCTTTGCTGCCACCTGTCCGTTTACTCACCGGTACATTGACGCGTTGTAGAAACGCCCGCGAAAAACAGAAGCATCGCCCCGTCGCAAGCGCGTTTCTTTAAGCCGTTCGCCATGGCCGACAGCGACAAGGCCAGGGCCGAAAAGCTGGCTGCTGGCAAGAAGCGGGTGAGGCTCTCCCTGGCGGTCTCTTTAGTGGTGATTGCTAACTTTGGATGTCCTATGTCCTGTCTATAGTTTGAGCAACTCAAAAAGCAAAAGGCTAAGCAGGCTGGCGGAGGCGGCAAGAAGGACAAGAAAGACAAGGCCAGCGCCGCCACAGCAGCCGACAACGAAGACGATGACAGCAAAAAGGCGGAGGCCGACGCAAAAGAAGAGGAGGAGGACTCCAAGGACGACAATGGGGCTGAGGACAAGGACAAGGATGCGGAGGCAGACGCAGATGCCAACGAAGCCGAGGCAGACGATGCGGCTGCTGCATCGCCTCCGAGCTCTCCCAAAGGAGCAGCAAAAAAGCTCACTACGCCCTCGCTATCCGAGCAGTCACGCCTGCGGTCTACTTCGTTCCGCCAGGGCGGAAACGGCGGCCCATTGAGCCCATCGGCTGTGGACGGCGAGACGGCCGCCGACATCTACCGCAAGCAGGTGGCGCGCATCGACGAGCTGGAACGCCAGAACAAGCGGCTAGCTAAGGACGCGGCCGATGCAGAAAAGCGCTGGAAAAAGGCCGAGGAGGACTTGGCGGATGTGCGCGACGGGCCATCTACGTCTTCAGGCGACGGGTCTAGCAGCGAGCTGGCCAAGCTTGTGAGTTTGTTTTTGATGTGCTCTTTGGCTCTTCTGTCTTGTTCTTCGCCATCGTTGCCGTCTCTTTCGCTCACCGGCTAACTCCTCTAGAAATCAGAAGTCGCCGCACTCCAGCGGCAAAACGCACAGCTCCAGGCTCGCACCGCCAGCCGGCACGGCTCCTCGCCCTCCATCAGCGTCGGGGCTCCCTCACAGACATCAGAGCTGGAAGCACAGCTCAAGTCCAAGTCGGCCACCATCGAGAACATGGAACTGGAGATGTCGCGGCTGCGTGCCCAAGCCGAGCGACTTTCTGCCTCCGCCGACGGGACTTTGCCACTCCCAGGCACGGGAGACGCAGCCGACGGAGACGATTCGTCGCTGCCGATACGCACAAGGCGGGGCAGCAAGGAAGAGCAGGTGGCTGCACTGGAGGAAAAGCTAGCGAGGGCCGAGCGTGCTGCCGGAACTGCTCAGCGTGAGCTCGCGGATCTCAAGCGCAATCTCGACCGCACCTCGGAAAAGGCGATTCGCGAGGGCAGCGCACGCACCAGCGCCGAGACCAAGGTGCGCAGCCTCGAGAAGGAGGCCGAGGAGCTGCGAACAGCGCGCGACGAGCTAGCCCGCAAAGCCGAGGCGCTCGAGAAAAAGGTCACGACGCTCACGACGCTGCACAAGGAGCACGATGCACGCTCGCAAGCGCTGCGCCGCGACAAGGAGCGTGTCGACCACGATTTGGCCGAGGCCCGCACGCGCATTGACCGCCTCGAGGCCGAGAACCTCAAGATGCGCAAGCGCGAGGCCCGCGACAGCGGCGGCACCGACAACGAGCACCTGGACGAGCTGGAAGACGAGGAGCGTCTGCGCCTGGAACAGCGCGTGCGTGCTCTCGAGGCCGAAAACACCGACCTGCGCCACGGCATCTGGCACGAGCGCCGCAAAGAGCTGCAAATCGGCCCTGACGATCCGTCCGGCGCAACGCCTAGCGGCCGCTTCAGCGAGGTAGATCTGTCGCCTATGGCCCAGCGCCGTGCCCCGGGGGCTGGCGGCATCGTCGGCGACATCTTTTCCGCTTTGACCGGAGGCGGTGGTGGCAACTCCCACGACCACCATCAACACCACCGCCATCGCTCTAGCGTTGCAGGTGCCGGTGCCGAAGACAACGACGGCTTCCTCGAAGACGACGACATGGACTTTGACGAAGATGCGTTCCGCCTTGCACAGGAGGAGGACGCGCGGCTCCGCGTGGAGCGCGTGCGGGAGGCCAAGCGAGCTCTCAAGAACTGGGACGGCTGGCGGTTGGACCTGGTGGAAAGCCGGGCAGGCGGTGCTGAAGGGATGGGGCCCGTCTTTGAAATCTAGACTAGACACAGCGGGGGCCAAGTAGGACTATAGGACTATGGGTTCTGCCTACTTGCAATGATAGGCGGCATGTACGGGGTACCATGATGTGTATTACGAGCCAGGCTAGACACGAAAATGTTTATTTAATCAAGAAATATGAATTCGGTGGCTTTATTCGCAGTTAAGGGGTTATCGAGAGTGTAGGAGATATCGTGACAACGCTCGACGTCACGGCAGAGGAGGTCATCAGAAGCATCTATGTAACGTTCTTTCATTCTTATATTCGTCATCATATAGCAAAAATACAGTATTAGATACATGGAAAGAGAGAAGACGTAGAAGTACAATCTTGGGGGTGAGGAGAGCTACTTGAGTGTACTTGCAGCATTGTGAGAGTACCGGAGGGGAGGAGCAAACTGTGTGCACCGTGATGTAGAAGAGGGCCTATGTTCGAGAAAGCGGAGAGGGAAAAGGGCAATAATGACCAGTAAGCATACGGCTTTAAAAGACACGAGGGGAAAAAGAGGACAATCAGCAAAAGATGATAGGACATGTGCGCCAGGGAACCAACGTAACGAAGCACAACCTTTCCGAGGGTTGCTAGTCCCTACCTAGCCCAACCCAGCATCATAAAACAGTGGAACAAAGCCAATATAGACAGAGGGGGGGATATGTACGAGTAAGACAGAAAGTGCTAGAAGAGTGCCGTAAGTATGAGGCAAAAACACTAGGGTTAGAGGCAAAAAAAAAGAATAAGCCCATCCCGGACAGCCTCCGTCCCAATAAAACAAACGCCACCGTATGCCAACCCCTTCCTATCCGTGAAATAAGTAACAGCCTCCATAAAGGCAGAGAGGAAAAAGACAACGATGCAGAACCAGGCCGAGTGAGTGCAGCCTGAGAGTATGAGCTAGACCGATGCGAGGACCGGTAGTAGCGTCGCAATCCTCCACCATAGACTGGCTAGGCAGCCAAAACAAACGTAAAGCAAGCACAACCAATTGCTTCCCCGTGAGACTAGAACACTAAGCCACTTGGCCCGTGGTCTCCAGGAGTTAGGCAACCATTGCCTCAACTTGCGTCCACACCAGGTACATGGTGATCCTGCGGATCTGCAAGAGTCTGTTGCTGCTGCTGTTGCTGTTGCTGTTGCTCTTGATGTTTCTGGGTCTCCTTCTGCTGTCTCTCAAGGAGCTCGATCTTCAGCATCATGCTCTCCATTTTCAACTTCAGCGCCTCGTTCTCTCGTTTCACCCGTTTCACCTCCACATGCAGTCCACGGCGACCCCCGTGGCCACTACCACCATTCACGTGGTCGTCATCGTCATCGTCGTCGTCGTCTTCGTCGTCGCCGTCGCCTGCTCCATCGCCGAGACCGGACATCACCCCACCATCACCTGCGTCCCCGCGAGACCCCTCCATATAGGAAGCTGTCCGCTTTCGGGATCGCTCGCCTGACAGGATCAGGTCAATATCGGGCTGCAGGTTCTTGCCACCTTCGTCCGCCATCATACCAGCAGACAGCTGCGCTTCTACTGCTTCTGCAGCGGCCGACCCGCTGGTGGGGCTGGAAGGCATCAAAGCTGACCCCATCACGCTGTTGAGGTTGGCCATCGCATCGCCCGCACCCACGCCTGCCATAGATCCGACAATGCCCATATCGCCCAGAGAAGGTGTGTGTACCCGCCGTAGATGTTCATTCAAATTCTCTTGCCGGGAAAAACCTTTTCCCTTGTGCCGCTTGCACGTTTGGTGCGGGCAATGCAGGGGATTGCGTGGCCCTCCATGCTTTCCGTGTACTTCGCGCTCGTGACGAAGCAATCCTCCAGAGTATGTGAACCCAGGCAGTTTCTCACAGCCATCCGACATGCACCGGTAAGGCCGTTCATGTTTGTCCATATGTTTGCTAAAAAAAGAAGCACCTGGTTAGCATACGCGTCCCCGACCGTGGCGCAGCCGCACCAAAAATCAAACACCACAACCTCCCCTCTCCGATACCCAATCCTCCCATCCCCCCCAAGTAAAAGGGACGGGGGGATGTACTTACTTGAATTCACATCGCCGTGGGAACTGCTTGATGTCTTCCATGCATCCGTGCCAAGTGCACTGGAAGTAGCCCATCTCGTTCTTCTTGGCATCGCGGTCCGGTTTGGGAATAGGCTTGATGCGTGTCGACATCGCCAGGCTGCCATCAATATTGGGCGATCGTTGCTTCAGGGTCTGGGGCGATGTGTTGCCACCATATTGCACGCGGCGCTCTTGCCTCGCTGCTTGTTCCGCTGCCGCCACCGCCACTGTGGCCGCTGCCGCCACTGCTGCGGCTGTAGCTGCTGCTGCTGCCGCTGCGTTTGCCTCTGCTTCTGATTCCATGCTGTGATTCCTGTGCTCATCGTCGACCAGAACTTCGTCCACGCCTGGCCGTGAAGGCTCGCTGTCCGCCAAAATAGATGCCTCCGGAGCATGGTAGCTCACCGCCAGCTCGCCCACGTCGCCCACATTGCCCATCGTAGACATATTGCTCTCTTCGGTGTCGACATATTGATCCACATCCCCCGATTGATCCATTGGCGGGTAAGTGTCAAACATTATATCCATCGTGACTTTGGGGGGGTAAACTCGTCGTCAGAGAAAAGTAGTAGCACAAATGAAATGGCGACTGTCGATGTCGAAAACAAAGGCGAATGCTGTCCTGAGGACCCGCTCGGAAAAGAAAATGGTTCGGAGAAGACGCCGCTTGCTGTATGAAAAAAGAGTGTTTTTAGACGCGGGTTGCGTCTAAGGTCCGTTGTCGAGAGAGGTGTGTATCTATATGAAGAAAAAAAACAGAAGAAAGGGGAAAACAACCCAGCAAAATGCAATGCCACACGCGACCTATTATGCGCAATCCCACGGCAGTATAAACAAAGAAAGAAAAAAGTGAGGGCAACGAAAAGTTGCGTGTGCCAATAATAGAGGTTATGTTCTGAGCGTTGCAGATGTGAAGTCGTCGATGATTGTTGCCTTAGATTTTTAAGGCATCAAAAATGGGAAGCAAGCCGTTGACTCGTATTTATGGAAACAGAACTTGTTGTGGCAATTGTGTTAGTAAGCATAGCTTTGTCACGTGGGTTTATCGTGGCTGCCTACATCGAGTGGCGCAGTTAACATAAACTAGCCTTCTACTCCGTACTTAGAACTGAACCAGCTAGAACTTGCCTGCCACGTATGTGGCTGCCTCTGGGTGGCTTTGTAACGAAAAGCTTTGCTCCCGTGTTCTTGATTGATGTATTGGGTCTTTCAACATCTGAGTGTGCCACCTGCATGGAGCTGAAGTGGCGATGAAGAAAACTGCCTAACCCGGACGGTCGTCGCTAGGTGGTCGATATCTTATTGGGGTATTGGATTTTGGAAGATGGAACACGTCGTTATTCTAGATAATGCTCTATTCATCTGGACTGAGGCACGCAGCGGGGGGGGAAGGGGTTTCCTAGGCTTTAAAATACCTCCTGGTTGAAGTCGGGTTGACAAGGGTTTGGTGGACTCGAACATCTGCGTTGCATCGGTGAGTCACTTAGTGGTGAGTCTAGGCTCAAAAGCATGGCCGCTTAATGACAAGTGATCTTGAAATGCGTTGGACTTCTGCCTGCTTCTGGAAAAGAGATGTGTTTCCCAATGATACGGCTTTGAATCTTACGGCAAACGGGCTCACACCAGGCAGCAATGCCCCCGTGAGAATGAAGAATAGCTGTCTTAGCTCAATCATCCCGTTTGCCGTGTGATGAGGCTAATCCTGTTCTCCTAGAACAGGTCACATCAGCTTCTCCTAGCCACCAGAGAACGCAGTATACATATAAAGTCACAATCTCCGGCCCCAAGCGGCCAAGCCCTTCTTTCTCGCTTAAAGTGTCGCCTTCACTCCTACCCTTGGTCCTGTGATTATACTCACCAGCTATCCAGCCTTGCCGGCGAATGGGTCATACCTACGTCGTACAAAACAATGCCGAAATCATAAATAAGATACATTAGGCAGGGGACCATGGATGCCTGGGACCCGCTACTCGCTTGGGGCAGGATACCTTCCTCAGCTAACAGGATCCCTGTATACGCGTTGTCTGAATCTTCCAATACCAGGATTATCTATTGTGTGGGCTTTTCTATTGCTTTATAAGTCCTATGCAGGTACTAAATTCAAGCTTTACACCTAGCGTGACGAGCTGCCTCTGCACCGCCTCACCCATCTACACTACATACCCGGGGTGAAGGGAGGCCAACCTGTTCCCCTGGCCTTTTGTGGCTTGTAGTTTGATTTCTTTAATATTAAAAAAAGGCAACCTCTCTAGCTAAATCCGCACCGTTAGCACTAGGTCAATGAACTTGAAACTGGACATCGTCATCAGGTGAGGCAGCAAACTTACGTGTCAGTGCCTAAACAAGCAACATCGCTGTTTGGATGTGCTGGCCTGAAGATTCATTGCTTTGTTATTCGTCTTACTTGAATCCTGTCTCGTGCGAATTTTGGTTGGCTTTGGGACATCGCTTGACAATGACTGTTTGCGTGGACGGCGTGTAAGCGGACGTGAGAGCCAATCAACTAGTCGCATTTGTTTTACCCCTATTACCTTGGGGACAGGCATCCTTAGGCTCATACACTACATATACATAGCTCACTGGGGTTTCAGCTAGTGTCCAGCCCTGCCTGTAGGCAGTGATTTGGTTACGGTGGCTGCTGCAGTATCTGTCTTGGGCGCGAGTTGAGCTTCCCCGGCACCACCTCTACGACGCTTGGGTCCGTGCTACAAGCTCTCCACAAACCTTACCTCTAATAGAGATGGCGTAGGCTTACTGAACGTAGCTAAGGCAGCATGGGCAAAATGATACAGAGTGATCTCTATTTGCTTGTGATGTAGCCCCATTTATGCGAAGCAAAAGAGTCACGCACGTGCTTCGTAGGTGAAAGTGAGGCCTTCACGGCCCGCCTTTGACTAGCCTGGCGACAACGCACCGGCAGCCACGTCATATGGTGCCTAGAGACTGAATCGCATGGGACATGAGGAGCCTGGTGAGCGGCAGCACATACCATACGCCATGTCAAAACGCCATTCGCTGGATCTTAATATGCCATGCTGCACAGCAATATATCAGTCCCGGGAGTGCTTCACACGAATAGGCAGCCCACGGCAACGGATAATACGCCGGGTCGCTAGCATGAACTACAGAAGCAGGTGGAGCCTCTATTTTCTTTACGGCATCTTCTCTTCCCATTTGCTTAGCCCGCTTTCTTATCTTGAGCTTCGGATCGGAACCTAGACGCCAAGACTAGTCACCAAAAGCCAGCACCAAACGGATGTGTCCTACATATACCATCCCATAGACCATAGGCGGTATTTTCCAGGTGCTCCAGTGATGATGCGTCAAAACCTCGTTGTAGAACTGACTGTATGCATGATGTGGACGGTGAGTATGAGCGCATCCGCACAAGCACAACAGATTAGATCATCATGACCGGCACACCCGGACGGCTAGAACTACAGTGGCCCGGAAAAGCCTTTCTTTGCTGGCTGGAAGAAATTTAGCCCGGCCTGAAGCATCCGAAGCTGGGAGGGCTGGAACCGCATTTGCTGGCGCTGCCATCTGCGGACCCGCCCACCGACCTAAGTACCGAATAGGTAATAGTTGCCTACGCACGCCACCCCATACAATAGGACTGCCTGTTGTATGGGCAGTCTATAGCTCGTTTTGCACTGCTTCTTTTGACACTTGCCTGTCGGGGGGAGGCAAACCAAGTAGGAAAAGAGGAGACATTGCGAAACCCGAGCGCTTTCCGCCAAACTAGCCGCTTTGATGCCGTGATATCACCGACAATTGCTCATCGCGGGGAAGGAGTGAGTGAGGGGCACCGCACCGGCCACGGAAGAGAGGGTATGACAGAGCAACAAAGCAAACTGGCTGCGCAAAGTGCCGGGTAGCAATAGACCCCACTCCTCAGTATTTCTGTGCCTTGTTGATGTAATAGATGTTGATCCTCGGGTCTTTTGGTTTTCTGAATCTATATAAGCAACGGTTCCTTCCTGGCAGCGCATAGGAAGAGGACAAAGGAGGGAATCGGCTTTAACAGGTATCTGGAGGTACAACATACAGGTAAGAACAAAACTCCGCACAGGTGATCGAAAGAGGGGAAAACGGATTAGAGCGGGACAGCTCCTAATCAGAGAGGACGTAATAGTAACGACAACGCCAACAAGCACGCCGGCAAGCATTAAGCTACACAACAAGCGGCGGGCGACAAAAAGGTGGGCAATTCCGTCACCTCCCTCGTTTTACCCTTTCTTTTTCTTTCTTAAACAGCCCAGAGTTGTTTCGCTGCATCAAGGACATCAGAGACTGACCGCCATTGGGACAACAGCTCTTAGTAAAGTGACTACGTATTTGTCATTTTTTTTTCCAACCCCTCCATCCGACGAAAAAGCAGCTATGGCTTCTACAGTCGGCAAGGTGAGTCCGAAGTTGACAGCGAAGGCACCGGCACGCATCACCAGGCAGCAGCCCGCCCTAGATAAAAAGAAGAAACGGGAGAAGGGGGGCTGGCAAGAGGCAGACGGGCGGGAACGCGCTGTTTGACTCAATCAGAGCGCTAACAAAAGGATTTCTTCGCTTCAAGACCATCACCTGCAAGGCCGCTGTTGCCTGGGAGGCTGGCAAGGAGCTGTCCATTGAGGACGTGGAGGTGTCGCCGCCCCGAGCCCACGAGGTGCGCATCGAGATCTACTACACCGGTGTCTGCCACACAGGTTCGTTGTGCCCGTCGAGTTGTTTCTTTGCCTAGGTCTAGGCTGCCGGAGGGGCGCGGAGATATGTACTGACAGTTTTCCAGATGCATACACCCTGTCGGGCAAGGACCCCGAGGGTGCGTTCCCCATCATTCTGGGACACGAGGGTGCTGGTGTTGTTGAGTCTGTGGGCGAGGGCGTGACCAACGTCAAGCCTGGCGACCATGTGGTTGCTCTCTAGTGCGTTGTCCTTGCTTTTTCGTTACCATTGTCTGTTTCTAGAGAGAGGATGCTAACAGCTCCGACAGCACCCCCGAGTGCAAGGAGTGCAAGTTCTGCAAGTCTGGCAAGACCAACTTGTGCGGCAAGATTCGGGCGACCCAAGGAAAGGGTCTGATGCCGGACGGCACGTCGCGCTTCAAGGTGCGCGGCCAGGACGTGCTGCACTTCATGGGCACCTCGACCTTCTCACAGTACACCGTGGTGGCCGACATCTCGGTGGTGGCGGTGCAGCCGGAGGCGCCGTTTGACCGCGTGTGCCTGCTGGGCTGCGGTATCACCACTGGTTACGGCGCGGCACGCGTGACGGCGAACGTGGAAAAGGGCAGCAACATTGCCATCTTCGGCGCCGGCTGTGTCGGTCTGTCGGTGGTGCAGGGTGCGGTGGCCAACAAGGCGGGCAAGATCATCGTGGTGGACGTCAATCCGACCAAGGAGGAGTGGTCGCGCAAGTTTGGCGCTACCGACTTTGTCAACCCGACGAAGCTGCCAGAGGGCGTGACCGTCGTGGACAAGCTGCTAGAGCTGACGGACGGCGGCTGCGACTACACCTTTGACTGCACGGGCAACGTGCAGGTGATGCGGGCGGCGCTCGAGGCCTGCCACAAGGGCTGGGGCCAGAGCATCATCATCGGCGTGGCGGCTGCGGGCCAGGAGATCAGCACGCGGCCCTTCCAGCTGGTGACGGGTCGTGTGTGGAAGGGCTGTGCGTTTGGCGGCATCAAGGGCCGCTCCCAGATGCCCGGACTGGTGCAGGACTACCTCGACGGCAACCTCAAGGTGGATGAGTTCATTACCCACCGCAACACCCTGGGCGAGATGAACGCTGCCTTTGAGGTGATGAAGGCTGGCGATTGCATCCGCGACGTGGTGGACATGCGCAAGCTGTAAGCTGTGCGCATGTGTGCTCGAGGAGAGGTCAAAAGCGAGGCTGAAGGTAGAGTGCGAGGGGGCTGGCTTAAAGTAATTTGTGATATGGTTTGTACACGAGAGACATAAAATGACCGGAATACACAAAAAAGAGAGAATACCGAGCGTACAAGTATCGTGGGAACACCCCCCTTGTCCTGAACACTCGTTACATTGCACTGTGATCCACTGAGATTGCATTGTGCCCAACAAATCGAACGAGTCTCATCAAATCGATGTGTTTCTGGGTCAGTGCGACTCCAGTGCAGGATGCCAAGGCCGTTTTTATAGCTGCAAGATCTGAACGGAAAGCATGAACCAGGGTCCCCGGCAGATGGACTGCTGGGCTGCACACTTACTTCGAGCCAAAAATAAGAACCTCTGTGGTCTGGTCGTGCATCCAATTGAGCATGTGCTGTGCATACGGCTCCGGCTACCACTACAGAGTACAGCGAGCAGGTAGTACATACTACGAGGTAGCGCCATTGACCGAGCGGCACCTCTGCCGATCGGCACAGGGAAAGGAGCAGGCATTTCGCTACTTGCTCGAAGGAGGCGGCTATTGCGTGCATGGCATCCTCCTTTTTGCCTCATTGCGCTGGCTGCCGTGCTGATACGCTCCACGTGTCGCCGTGAGCGACTTCTTGGACACATGCAACGACAGATACAGGCCTTTTTATACCCGCCTTTTCGTGTTTCTTGCAGCCAAGTAGTATCCTCGTGCTACAGGATCTAACTGCTGCTTTACGGCCTTGGAACCACCCACAGCAGAGCCCAAGTCCCGGTCCAATGCGACTGTGCTCTTCGGAAGCCGCCGCTAAACAGAGCATCGAAGTTAAACATGGATGTGTGAAGTACTCTGCAAGTGCATCCCGAGTACACTCTTGCTTTTTGCGTTGTGCTGCTAGCCAGCGCATTCACTACACGTCGCTCCACCGCCCATTTCGTGGCAAGACATCGGCTACGAGGTTGGCCGTTTTCTCTGCTCGTTTGCTGACTTGTTATACGTTGGTCGAACGCTCGCTCGCCTGCGTGAAGTGAGTTGTCGAAATTGCAGCGGTCTTGTGTCAGCATGAGCGCGACCCATGGCCCCTCCCCGGTCTGGTTATTTTAGGAGTAGGAGTGCATATGATGCAGAGTACGAGCACAGATATGGAGCAAGACATTCGTATGGTTGTTGGGCGTCCGGTGGATAAAAAGCAACAAGACCAAAGGGCGACAAACAGTCGCAGCCTCTCCGGTCGTATCCTAGGCATGTCTCTGCTCCTGACGCTCTTGCCGCTTGTGACCACGCCAGTTGAAGACAGCGCCAAAGCCAGAGCCAAACCAAAGCCAACCCCCCCCAAAAGCCTCGGCGCGAGCACTGGTATGGAGCCGATCTGGGCTCCCAATGTCTCGCTTGGAAACAACGATGGCGTTTCGATACTGGTGCCGGGCACGCCGCTAAAGCGGATGGGCACAAATATATCAGATATGTCAACTACTATGTGCTACTCGTTCTTGAGCGAGCACGAGTAGTTTGCCCCAAGACAAGGTTCTAGACGGAGTGACTGGTTTCTTGCCCAAGGACTGATGTACATTCCCCGAAAGCGGAGCCTCGCAATGCGTACACTACACACTTGAGGCGTACTCCAGTCGTCGTGGCCGTACACAAGTCTCCAACAGCGTACGTATGTTCTGCGTGCCAAGCTCTCTCGGCTGCACATAATCTGCCATGGGTTGAGGACGAAGTACGTCGTAGACGAAGCGCTTGTGTACCTTGCAGGAGAAGAGCGCTTCTGTGGCGGCTGCTCTCGGTGGCTCCCATTCTCGGACGTCTATCGAGTGAGGAATCTGCAGGAATCCCTGTGTCAAAGAGGCATGCGGAGGGGCTGATGACGGCTGGCCAGGTGCTTATGGCACAGGGAGCGCCATCGAGCGTCAGGAGCGTCTTACGTGGTTAAGTGCACATCCTCGTAAAATATGTACACGTACTCGCAGTAGTGGCTTGTGCGCACTATTGTACATCTCGTACACTACTGTGCTGCTTTCGCATAGTGGGCCCGGGAGTGCTGTAACACACTGTGCAGTCGCCGGACAAACGCCTATCTGTTTGGTCTGGCACAGTGGGAACACGCTACGACAGTTCCCGAGTGACTAGTGAGATACTGAGTACGGAGTACATCACTACCTACTCGGTACCTCGTGCGTATCCGTATCTTACTAGCTACTCGTAAGATACGTACTCTAATCAGGCGGCGGCTGATGCAAGCAGCGCCAGCGAGAGCGCGAGGCCTTGGTTCCAGCAGCTTCCGTATCCCGGGCTCTCTTTCGCCGCCAGCGCCGCCTTCCGTAAACAGCTGGCCAACCAGCCTAGCGCACCCCTTGTCCAACCACATTGGACTTATTCGTATTGCCCCCATGCCTGATTCACCCGCAACGACGAGGTCCCTTTCCTTCGTACTGTACCGCTTGTACCGAGTACTGTCGCTGCGAGGCAGCAAAGATAGTGAACATGGCAGGGGGATGCCCAACAAAAGTTACCCCGTACTGGCCCAGCCCATGGACGATGCTGTACCGCTGGCCGGTGGGTCAAGTACTCCGTCAGTACTCCGTTTGTGCGTCGTTTTAGTTACAGCCACTACCGGCCGCCTGGCCCTCTTTCTCTCTCGCCTGTGACTGTTCCTATTTGGTACGGGCGACGTCCCGATTGAGCTCCTGGTCTTGTCTCTCCTAATACCTAATCCTAATGACCTAGCTTGGGCTGCCGGACGGGTCCACGTGAGTCTCTCCCGACTGCGGCGCTTCGTTCCCAGCCAAGGCACCATTTCCTTTGACTCTTACGCTCTTCCCTCCTCTCTCCCTCTTTCTTCCTTTCTTCTCTCTTTCTCCGTCTCTCCTTCTTGTCTCCTCCTCTTCTTCCTTTCTTCTCTCCTTCCTCTCTACTCACTTCCAATCTTCCCTTACACCATCTCCGCCTCCTTCGCTCACCTCATTCACTTGCCACGCACTTCACTCTGCATTCTGCCCATTAGCTTTGATTGCTGCCCTCACTCTTATCTACGCCTCCTCCTCGGCGCCCTCGTCTCTCGCCCCAATACCTTCCGCCAATCCTCCTCGGCCCTCATCTTACTCTCCTCTCTCTCTCTCTATCCTCTGACCGGTCCTTTTGCTCATCACATCCCTTGTTTCGCCTTCTTACCGGCTCATCAACTCTCCGCTTCCACCATGGCACCTCGCAAGATCAAGTGCTCCTACAATGAGTGCAAGGAGGGTGCCCAGCGCATCTCCGGCGACTGCGGCTTCTGCAACGGCCACTTCTGCGGCCGCCATCGGTTACTAGAGGACCACAAGTGCTCTGGCCTCGAGACGGTAAGTGGTGCTCTCTGCCCTCCAGCTCAGAGCCTCGCCCGGCCCTGTCTCTCTTCTTCGATACGCCAGCGGGCTTTTGACTAACTCGCGTGTCCCATGCAGTGCAAGCAAGAAGCCCACAAGCAGAACGCCGCCCAGCTTGAATCCGAGCGGACCCGTGTCATCAAGGGCGTCTAAGGCACGCTGGCCGTGTGTTGCTCTGGTTCTCAGCCCGCTATTCCTTCGCTTCTGACTTTCGCCGGCTCCGGTCTTCCCGACAGGCTTCTTTTCCGATCGGTCGATTCCTCTGTTCCGATTCTATCCAGTCTCGGGCTCCCTATTCTCTGACGTCGACGTCGCCCCACCGTCCTCCTTCCAAAATGCCTCACAGCACTCCGCGAGCCACTGGACCACCACGACTGCAAGATCAGTCAGTATCGCGTCTCGTGTCTTATCGGCAGCGCCGATCATGGCTATGCGGTGGTATCGACGACTGAGGACGGCAGGCAATCAACTCCAAGACACAAGAGAATGGCCCCGGGGGCGTCCGGTTCGGCCGGCTCTATTCCGAGAACGGACCGGTAGAGCCAGACCAGCAAGAGAATCATCACAACCGATCCGCCCTACCTGTCGGATTGACTCAGCCAAACAAACGCCGACTAAGCGAGCCCATTAGAAAGGCCGCCCCGAGTCTCTACCATCTGCGTCCCGTCTGGCTTCCGAATGACAACCGTTTTTAAGCCACACACACACACACACACAAATAACCTGTTTACATTTCTCCTTCTCATTTTGTCGCTTGCATATTTCGTGTTCGGTCCGCCCAAACACATTTGTCAACCATTTGTATTTTTATGAGTGCACTGCATTGCCACTCCCGACATTGTTGATTGGGCGGCCTCTGCCATGAACCCTGCTTTTTACGCTTTTGATTTCTCTCCCTGTTTAATAGGCAGAACGTGCACGGATTGACTCTGGCGAAATCCGTGCCCCTAATTTCTGTTTTGTTCTTCTCCCTTCCACCATGTTCTGCTTGCCCTATGCACTGGCGTCGGGGCTCTGTTTAGCGAAGGAGTGACACGAGGTGCCTTTCTCTTTTTATGCCGTTCATACACTTGAGAATTTAACTGTTTTGATTACTCCTGCTAGGTTTGCACATGGTACCGCAAGTACGACTGTTTATAGTGTTCTTCGTCCACATGCGTGAATATTTGATTTCCCGGCCCATTTTTCATTCTCGGCGATATAGATACCAGCCAGAGCGTGCCACAGTTTTTTGGGGTGCTTTGGGTGCCTTACCATATCGCTTTGGCAGTTAATATAGACCGGATTTATACTCCGCCATATTACATTGCAGGAGAGTAAGATGGTTAGGCATAACCCTATGGCCCTATCAAGGCAAGATTATGGGGCAATACGCACCACAAACTGCCATTCGCCCTCCAGAGCGGGATATATACGTAATGTCGTCGTGCCATCGTGTAACTTGGGGATCATCAAAATCTCTCATTTCTAGCATTATGGAGAACTCGGAGCACTGAAGGAGGCCAATAGAAATGCTGCTACTCGTCGGTCTTTTGCTCCTGCAGCCGCCGCCGGCCCTCGGCGATCTTCTTGCGGTCGGCTGCCCGGCAGAGTCCACGCAGACCGACGGTGCACTGTCCGCACTTGGCGCCAATGGGCAGACACACGGTCTGGCCGAAGCCGACCAGCAGCCAGTTGATCTCCTTCCACTTGTCGTGCGGCAGCCAGCTCTGCAGCGCGATGCGTGTGCCCTCGGGGGTCTTGGCCGCCGCCGTGCCGGCCTTTTGCCAGCCCCAGAGGTTTGTGATGCGGTGCACATGCACGTCCACGCCGATGCCCTCCACGCGGTTCCAGCCGTGCTCCGCCGCCAGACACAGGTACGCCATCTTGGGCCCGACGCCCGGCAGCGCCATGAGACCCTCGGCGGTCGACGGGATGTCGCCGTCCCACTGGTCGCGCAGGATCTCGGCCGCCTGCTTGAGGTAGCGCGTCTTGTTGTTGTGAAAGCCGACCTGCCAGATCATCTGGTTGAGCGTGTCCGGGTCGATGGCCAGCATGTTTTCGAGGTTCAGCCCCGGCGGCGCGCCCGCTTTGTACGGCGGCATCTCCTTTTGCATCCGCGCCATCGCCACCGCGTTGACCGTGTCCTTGGTCTGCGAGCTCAGCATCAGCGCCACCAGCGTGTGGAAGCGCCGGTCGCGCGGGCTGGCGTCGCGCTGCGCCAGGCGCTCGCAGCCCATGGTGTCGACGGCCGCGTTGGCCGCTGGGCCATCGTTGAGGCGCATTTCCTTGACGAGCGCGTAGATCTCTTCCCAGTCGGAGGGGGGCTCGACATGGGTGGTCGTCTTGGCCGCGTCGCCGTCTTCTCGTTTGACCTCGGTTTTGATGACGCGGGCCGGTTTTCGCGGTGCTCGTCGCGGTGCCGTGGGCACGGAGTGCAGGGATGCATCGTCTTCGTCCTCCTTTATCTCCTTCTTGATCGCGGCTACATCCTCGGGGGCTTCTGGTTTGATACCCGCCGCTTTCTTTCGACTGGGTAGAGCCGCCGAGGCTGCCGTCTTTGTATTTGTGGTCGTGCTGATTGTGTCGGTCCGCTTTCGTTTCCGCGCCACGGAGTCCGCCCGTGCGGATGTGGTTGTTGTTGTTCTCTTCGTTATGGTGGTCTTTGTGGCCTTGCCGTTGGATGTGCGCCGCGGTGTTGAAGAGACGCGTCCCCGGGTAGACACTGCATCCTCTATGTCGCTTCCGAATGACAGCTCTGAGAGGCTGCTTCCAGCGTCGCTGTCGTTGTCTTCTTTCTTGACATCACTCGTGCTGTCGTTATGTCCATCGCTGTCGTCGGCGCCGTCCTCGCGATACCGAAAGCGTGCCAATGATGCCACTCGCATAGATCGCCGCGGGGGGCTGTCGGCCCTCGTTCCGGCCAGCATGATGTGCCGCGTAAAGCTAGTGCCCTGGCAGAGCAAAAAGCACAGGCTCTTGCGGACGCGCAGCGGCTGGAGCTGGCTCGTGGCAGAGGTCGAAAATAGGGCCCTGTGAAATTTTTTTGACAGAATCACGCGTCCCATGCATCCACAGGTACCGCCCGAAAAGCCAAGGAGTTTGGCGATGCCATTCTGGATGTCGTATCACTGATGGTCTGCTCAGATAGAGGCGCCAGTCTGTAAGACCCCTTTTCTTTACGTCGCTTCTGATTCGCCCATCGTCGATTTGTCGGTAGTACTCTATACTGGAGACGCGCTAAGCAAATTACATCAGCCCAAAATAGACTAACGGCGTGGTGGCCGTTCTCCATACGGAGTAGCTAGTATCACATCCACTCTAGAGTCGTGCTCGAACCGACAGAACACGGATACGGAGCACGAGTACATAGATACACGGTCTTGGACATATTGGCACAGTATATCCTGCAGTTACTGTCAAGTTGTAGTGGCAACCTCGCCCGAATATATACCCTGTTACTGTGTATGCATAGTAACGGAGGCCTTCGTTGTTAACTGTGTGGTCCAGTTGGCAGAGGGTGAGGGTCGTGAAGGTTATGAGCCCGGAAGCGTTGTCCGCGAGCGTTCAACCTCCACAAGAAGAGAATAAGACTTCGCTTTTATAAAGAAAGGCCTTTATGCTTTAATACCCCTACCGAGTCCCATGAAGGGATGGTCCGGTTGGGACCCATTGCGAGCCAAAAAGAGCTATAGACCTCAGTCAGTGTGCTAGAGAGTTGATGCTAAGAAGGCAAATAACCATGCGTCGGTAGGGGGAGTGTCAAGTTGTAGTGGCAGCCTTGCCCGAATATATCCCTGTTAGTGTGGATGCACAGTATCGGGGCCTTCGTTTTTTTGGCTGTGTAGTCTAGTTGGCGGAGGGTGCGGAGTTTTGACAGCTTCTCCCATGACAAACCCGACATCACTGCTTCACAACTCCGCGCCCCAACCCCGCGGCCCCTTCTGCTTATTTTCGACCGACAATATAATAGGCGATATGCTCGGAAGGGTCCCAGACGACACACATCTTGGACACCCTTCTTTTCTAGGTTGAGAAGCCGTCCCGCTGGAGCTGAGTAGCCGCCAACATGTTGCCCTTGGAAGAGATCACCGTCCTGAAACGAGAGCGCGTCCACCCGCAGACACCGAGGCCAGATGAGCAGACACTGCTGCTGTCCATGCTGGACGCGACGACGGCCAATTTTTCCCTGACCAACGCTATCTGGTTGTTTGAGCGGCCAAAGGGAATGGGTGTGTCTGACGTTCCGGGCCATCTCCGCCAGACGCTCAGCACCACGTTGAACGCCTACCCCCAGTGGTGCGGCCTTCTCAGGTCCATCGCTGTCATTGACAAGGACCGCATGCCCGAGGAAGCAAAGGGTTTTCCGGTCCATGGCCGCCGGTACGGACGGGTATACGCTCAGTTCGGAGGCGCCGCAGAGGTTGGCGTGGACTTTGTGACAGCCACCAGCTCCCTCACTCTGGACGCGTTGTATACGAGTGCGCGGACAAAGACGCAGCCGCTCTGGGACCGCAAAGACGATCCGATCGCGCGCTTCGCCAATCCGTGTGAGATCGCGCATGCGCTGCAGCCCAATGATCCCGATGCCGCGGCGGCCATCCGGAAACCCATCCTGGGCATCCAATGCACAACGCTCGCGTGCGGCGGCTTTGTTTTGGCCACAAAGATCGCGCATCCGCTGGCCGACATTTCCGGTCTCGTGTATTTTGTCAACGACTGGGCCAGGGTGAGCCGAGCAACCGTGACTAGCTCTGCACTACCTGTTCTCCGTCCTGTATTTGAGCCGGCTAGACTGGACGAGGTAGCCGCTGGCGACATCAATGGCCAGCAGCCGGTCCCTGATATCGCCAAACAGACAGCAGCCTTGCCGCTGCACAGATACGACTGGTGGGCACCGCCTGGCAAGCCGCCTGCCCCGTTTCTCGACGAAGCGGAGGAGCCGCTGACCCCGACGGGCCCGCCGATGCCTTGGTCCGAATGGGATGTCAACGCGCCTGTCTCCGGCTACATGATGCATCTCACAAAAGAGCAGGTGGATGTCTTGTGGCAAGAAGCTACCAAGGGCGCGGATGCGGGAGGACTCCGGATCAGCAAGCATGACGCTGTGTTGGCGCATGTGCTCTCGTGCATCATGCGGGCCCGCCAGCTTGCACACGACGAGGGCCCCGTTCATTGCGATCTGGTCCTCGGTCTTCGCTCTGCTTTGGAGCTGGGTGCGTCCTTTATGGGGTCTCCCATCGTGATGATGAACATTGAAATGCCCGGTGCAGCGGCCTGTTTGGCAGAACAGGGAAAGCCCACGGGCGTATTAGCACCGATAGCCAAAACGGTGAGGCAGACGATTGCCACCATCAGCCACCGGGACAGCCTGTCAGCACATCTGCATACCGTGGCCTTCGAGAAGTCCCCGCAAAGAGTGTGGCAGGCTTTCCTCGGAAGGCGGCACATTCTGGTCACCACGTGGGCTCGTGCCGGTCTCTACGATATCGACTTCGGATTGGGCTCGGGCATCCGGTATGCAGACGGCGTGATGCCGAGTCTTGACGGAGTCGTGCTCATAAAAGAGGCACCCACCGCATCGGGAGGCCTCGTATCAGGATCGGGGCCGTCCTGGACTGCTGACGGCGTCGATGTGGCTATTCAAATTGGGGCAGAGGACATGGAGAGACTTTTGAAGGATCCGTTGCTACTTCCAAGTTGCCAGTAGATGTATTGGGCAGCCTGACAAACTATTTTATCGTGCATTTCAAAGGGGGGTAGGCAATGGTGCCTGTATGCACTGCTTGCACAGGAATATAGGCTCTTGTCTACTTGTATACCAGACGAACGGAAACGACTGCCTCTCCGAGAATTGTGAGTTTGTTCGTCCCCTTTACACTCCGTCTCGCCATCTCAGATTGTGCTGCTGTTCCAGTCGACAGTTCGTAACTGTATTCTCCGCCGCAATTTCTGGCGAATCAGACAGCCCTCGCAGTAGAGTATCTCGGTTTAGCTGTGATGCTCTGTCCCCATGATTGTAAATTGTCGGGCGATGAGAACGAGGCGACCACTGGATGACTCAATCGATGAGGCGGTATTCAAGGTGGACGACGTGTTTCAAGGCCATCCCTCCTCGCACTAGGACTCATCAGGCTCAGACAGCGAAAGGGAGGGACTGCAGATTCCCGAGGACCTTTCGTCGTCGGCATCTCCTGGTCCACTACTCTTAAACTGTGAAGTGCTTCTTGCCATGTTTTAACCCACGAGCAGAATCACCATTGTATAGCTGATTATAACTGTGATGGTTGATAACAGCTGTAATCTATCAAAATAGACTCGGGGGGCTGAACTGGTCGATGAGCTAGCTCTCTGGAGCAGGTGCTATGATATGAGGGTAGCTGTCCTGCGGGGCATATGAATACTGCAGTGGTGTTAGCAGCAGTCTTACGAATGCGCCACGCAGTACGGAGTACGGAGTAGGTCGTGCCCCTGAAGTGTTTGGTGATGGAAGCCTGGGCAGTCACAACAGTGACAAGGTTCGTATACCAAGTATACTACGCAAACAGACCAGGTAATACAGGAATAATTCGACTTTAGGTTTAGCCATTCTTTTCCCCTTTTCTTGTGCTTAATTTGTCGCCGGAGTCTGTGGACAAGTGCGAGTATGTCAAAATGCTTCTACCTGAGGGTGAATACGTAGTTACCAACCTCTAGCCATACGTACTCGTATACGGAACAGTCGCCAAGCCAGGCTTAGGCCTGACATCATCCACGCGTATAAATTCGGCGTAACCGGGCCCCGCTAGGGACTGGCGGACTTAGGCCCTTTGGTATCACCACGGAGGAGAGTGCGTAGTTCAGTGAGTGTCAGCGCCTAGCGCCACAGCCCAAAGCGCATAGCTCCAGACCAAATTCCGGCCTTAACTCCCGTTAACAGCGGCCACCCGCAGGAACACGCAAACAGCCACCATAGTGCAATTCATTGCGCTGGAGTCAGCATGGTGCCGCCTGAAGTGTTCAGTGGCTGTTCCGCCGACGGAGCTTCGGCAAACTGGCTTGTTCCGCGCCCGCGCAATGCGATACATGACTGCATCATTTCGCGGATCCTCGATCGCCATGGGAGGTCGGGCGACATTTTCATCCGTCGCAGTCTCCGCTCATCGATTTCTTCGATTCTTATAAGAATTAGCGATTATCGCCACCAACCTTGCCATACCTGCTGCCTGTTTCTGCCAAAAGCAGTCTATTCAAAGCATACCAATCTCGCGTGCGGCTTTTCTGACTGGTGTTGCACCACAGCGCAGCCTTGCTTACTGTCGATCCCTGAACTAAATACAGCAAAAGACGGGCATTATAGAACGCTCGGAAATGACTTCTTACAACGGTGGAAGCGTGCAGGCCGAGCACCTCTGTGTGCTGGTCCACGGGGTAAGGCGCCAATCCTCCCATAAGAGTAAACCGACGATGTCTAACTGCTTCACATTCACAGCTTTGGGGAAATCCCGACCACATGAGATCGATCGCAGCAGCCCTGCGCGACAAGTACTCCGAAGACCAACTCCACATTCTCGTCGCCAAAACAAACAGCGGCTATTTCACATACGATGGCATCGAGGTCGGCGGCGAACGCGTCTGTCTGGAAATCGAGGAGGCATTGGCGACCGTGGAGAAGGACGGCGGCAAGGTCACCCGTCTGAGCGTGATTGGGTACTCGCTTGGTGGCCTGGTCGCCCGTTATGCCGTTGGCCTGCTCCATGCCAAGGGTGTCCTTGACACTCTTGAGTGCAAGGTGCGATTTACAGTCCATATGGCCATATTTGGCAGAGCCTAACATGATGTAGAACTTTGCAGCTTTCGCCAGCCCCTTTTTGGGAGTGCGCTCGCCTCTGCGCGGAGCCACTGGCAAGATCTGGAATGTCATCGGAGCACGCACGCTGAGCGTCTCTGGTCGCCAGCTCTTCGGTGTCGACACGTTCCGAGACACCGGCAAGCCGCTGCTATCCGTCCTCGCCGACCCCCAGTCTATCTTCATGGCCGGCCTGGCCCAGTTTGAGCGCCGCACACTCTATGCCAACATTGTGAACGACCGCAGCGCCGTATACTACACGACGGCGATTGCCAAGACCGATCCATATGCAGCAGCGAGAGCCGACGAGGGCGAGATGACCGACCTGGACATCCGCTTCGTCCCGGGCTACGACAACGTGATCCTCGACCCAGTCGAGCCAGTTGGGCCACAGACTCAACGGCAGCACCAGCGAATCCGCCTCCAGAATCTCGAGCGGCAAAAGGTGCGCGGCCCTGTGCCGCTGCGCGTGCTGAGCGCCATTGTGCAGTCGCCGTTTTCCAAGAATGCGCGGGCGACACTGTCTGAATTTGCTCCGGCGCTGGCCATCATGGCCCTGCTGCCGATCGCGCTGCCCACCTTCCTGGCCACGTCGGTCTACCAAACGTCACAGAGCCGCAAGCGGCTCCAGCTGCACGAGGGCGGCCTTGCTGGCATCGACATTTCACAGTACCGCGTGCCACTGTGGATACGGAACCTCCGCGAGACCGTCGAGGAGGCCTATGATAACATCAACAACATGCACGACCAGGAGTTCCTGACGGAAACTGACGAAGAACTGCTGTCATCTCCACCCAGCGACACTCTAAACACAAACAGCGAGGCGCGGGACGAAAAATGTGCACTAAAAGCCCGTGCCCGGCGTGCCTCCAAAGCGCACTCTGATGCCGAACAGCCCGACGATATTTTCACTCCCCCTACCCTGGCACTGGCCCCAGAGCAGTTCTCCATGATCAAGTCACTCGACAACCTAGGCTGGAGGAAGTACCCTGTCTGGATTCACAAGGTGGGCCACAGCCACGCGGCCATTGTTGTACGTCACGAGACAGAACGCTTCGCAGAGGGCAGGATTGTCCTGAAGCACTTTATGACGGAGGAGTTCCTCCTTTGATTTCCTCCACCTGGATTTGAATTTGTGTTTTTTGGCGTGGTGGGAGTCTCCCGGTGCCATTTGCCTACCATTTAATAGCATCAGTCAGCGTTACATTTAACGTTTATATACGCCGGCCTTCGAGTTACGGACTGGAGTTTTGGGCTAGAAGGAGTTTTGGAGCAATATAGAGATATCCCTATGCTAGACAAATAGATTACAGCATATTTAATGCTTCATAGCATGATTTACCACGTCCTTCGCTGAACAAATGACATACCGACTCAAATATCCATGATGACTAAGAATTGTTTATGGGCCGCCCCGCCGTGAGACAGCCTTGTGGGTGCCTGAACTCAGCCACTGGGTCACTAGAACTGGCCTTCTCAAAAGCGCTTTGTCCTGGCGAAACCGTTTGTCCCGAATGCGACGATCCGTCCAGCAGCGCCCGTTGCCCCTTCCACGTTCCTTATTTCTTCCTCTTCTCCCCTACTCACATGAATTTGGATTCTCTCTTTCGTATTATTAGCTCAAAATCCCTCGCCAAAGGAGCCGGCCATGGCCACCCAGCTGGGCCTCCTCAAGCACATCCCCTGTCCCAACGGCAACGCATGTACAGCCTATCGATGCCTTTTTCGCCATGCCGGTGACGAAGAGAAGTGGCCGATGCCTGACGCCCGGACTATTGGGGCGGCTGACAGTGCTTCGATTCCCAAATTGCCCGACGAGGACACAGAGAGCAGTCGTCGAAAAAGAATAAAGCTGGGGAATGATAACCTTGGCTTTACGCAGCTGCCGAATACTTCCGCTGAGAGTGCAGTGACGCCTAAGCCACCCAAGAGCACCGTCGCTGGCTCTCAGGAGTCGGCAGGCGCGCCATCTCTCCTTAAAGATGCGGCAGCGACGCTTTCCACAGGTGCAAAACGGCCAGGTCAGCGATCGAAAACTACGACGACGACTAGCTTACCGAACCCGTTTGCACATTCTAAACTGCCTCCAGTCTCGAAATCTGGCACGGAAGCATCGACCCCGACCATCACACCAGGCCCTGCTCGCCCTGCCATAGACAGAAGCAGCAGCAAGGCTTATCTGCAGAAGCCTCGCGGGCCAGACTACAAGCCGCCTTCCTCGATAAAGCTAGAGGTGCTAGCCCAGGGCAAAAGCCGTGGCTCTCGTCCAGCTGAGACGCTCAACCCCCGCCATCTCGGCCGGGCACCAGCAACACATGAGATCCGCTTCAAACTTGTCAAACTTTTACATGCAGAATTAGCTCGCCTAAACGGTTTGCTACTCAGCGAGGCGAAAAAGGGCGGACAGACAGCCGGATCCGGAGCCACATTGCGCCCGCTTCTTCTATCCGCCCAGGAACTGATTTGGCTCGCCCTCGACATTGAGGAACACTGCGCCGTTAGCAAACCAGCTATTTATTCCAACGTTATCAAGAATCGGATTATGAGCTACAAGCGAATGCACCTAGAACAGTGGACAAAAGAGCGCAAAGACCAACGTGAGCAGACTGCTCGCTCCCAAAACGCTACAGATAAAGATCAAGCCCAACGACAACAAGTGCCAAAGGCTACCGCGGCGGGTGAGCAGGATCGCAAGGAACACAAGCAGCTGCAGCAGGCATCTGTACAAAAGGCTACCACCAGCGGCAGTAATCCTTTCACTCTCACCTTGGACAGAACATCAGACACGAATTCCAGCACAGGCAACCAGCCTGCAAGCAGCATGAGCCAGTTGCACAGTAATGGCAAGGCGCTTGCTAGTGGCGACCAGCTGACGCCGCAGCAGCTGTTCTGTCTTATCCAAACTTCCCTTCTCACGCCAATTGAGAACCTCGCCAAATTTGGTTTTGTTCCTGCTATTCCGTCCGACTTGGAAATACAGAAAGCCCAAGAGGCCCAGGAAATCTCGAAAGGGTTCGAAATTTGCGACCGCTGTCGCACTCGCTTCCAAGTCTTTCCCGGTCGCCGCGAAGAAGACGGAGTTCTGGCTTCTGGCGGCAAATGCACACACCACCCGGGCAGAACCTACTTTGTCAAAAGGGCCATCTCTGGTGGCAATGACAAGTCCGAGCGGTATCGGTGCTGCCATGAACCCGTCGGAGACTCGCGAGGCTGTGTGACAGCCGACCACCACGTCTTCAAGATATCCGACCCCAAGCGCCTAGCGTCCCTGTGGAACTTTACCAAGACACCAGAGGTCAATAAAGCACCGGTACCACCGCCAGCGGATCGTGCAGTGTGCTTTGATTGCGAGATGGGCTATACTGTACACGGCATCGAAGTCATCCGCCTCACAGCGACAGAGTGGCTCACTGGGGAAGAGCTGCTGGATGTCTTGGTGCGCCCTATTGGAGAGATCATCGACCTCAATTCCCGCTACTCTGGTGTCTGGCCAGAAGACTTTGCCAATGCTGTGCCATTCGGCAGTGTGGCGACCGGTACGGATGTCAAGGGCGGCAGTGACGGCTATGGGATCGACAGAAGCGGCAAGCCAGGAAGGAAAATCCTACAGGTTGTACCATCACCGGCGGCCGCCCGCGACCTCTTCTTCTCTCTTGTCACTCCTTCGACGCCGTTGATTGGCCATGGCCTCGAGAACGATCTCAACTGCATGCGCATAGTGCATCCAACCATCAGCGACACAGCATTGTTGTACACACATCCCCGGGGGCTGCCATACCGAAACAGCCTCAAGGCGCTGGTGAAGACAAATTTACACCGTGACATCCAGGTTCAGCCGGACCCCCAAGATGCAGCCAATGGTGTGTTTGGGGGCCACGACAGTGCTGAAGATGCGCGGGCTGCCGGCGACCTTGTGCGGTTCAGAGCAGAAAGTATATGGGCTGACAAAAAGAGTCAAGGTTGGACGTTTGCAGGCGGTGTCTTGGTTGGCCCGAATGACACGAACAAATGAGGACAAACGCCATTTTCTGAATCCGAGGCATTGCATTTATTTGGATTATATGCTATGCAGTATGGCCCATTATGATACCCCTCGTCTTTTGGTTAGAACGCTACACTTTTTCACACGGGAATTACTCTTCGTTCATGTTTGTTTGTTTGTTTCTTATTTAGGTTTCTGTTTCCCTAAACTGAAGACTGAAGCGGGGATTCCTAAAACGAGATTAAATCGCGTCCTGCGAATAGATACGTAGAGGTGATTGTACATGAAGGCGTAACAAACCATAGGCCAGTAAAAAGACAACAAGACGCCATGAGTGATTTCTGTGACCGCATATGAGTAGGAAGGCAGAGCGGGCTGTCGTGACCTCGTGTAGAGAAACACAAGAGCACACCCGCTCCTCACCTCCCTCAGCAGATCCCCGCTATGCACCCAACCCAGCCCAACCTATCCCACCAATGTTTTTTTCTTTTCCATCTGTCAAAATCCTATCATGTAGCGGCGTCCTCTGCCACAGCGATGACATGCATGCAAGAAGCATCCGTTTGTGGAGGCTTCTTCCTAGCCGAGGCCATCCAATCATGTCCGGCCGGCGTTGAGCAGGATATTGGTGCCCTGCTTGCCGCCGGGGAGGTAGGCCACGTTGGGGTTTGACGCCAGTGTCTGTGCGATCTCACGGCTGGCCTCGATCTTACGGATCTGCACCAGGCCGTCGCCCGACTTGGCGATCGCCCTACTGATGGTTTCGGCGCTCTCGGCCTCGCCCTCAGCACGAATGACGTTGGCCTGGCGCTCCTGCTCGGCACGCTCGACAATGAAGCGCGCACGCTCGGCGTCCTGCTGTGCAATCTGCTTCTGCTCGACGGCCTTGGTGAACTCCTTGCCAAAGGTCATGTGCGTGATGGACACGTCTTCCAGCGCGATGTTGAACTCGTGCGCCCGCTTGGTCAGGTCGGCGCGGATGCGCTGAGAGACGGCCTCACGCTGCGTGATGAGCTCGGCGGCGTCAAACTGAGCCACAATGGCCTTGAGCACTTCGTTTCCAATGGACGGTAGCACACGCTCGTCATAATCGGTGCCGAGGTTCTAAGAGGGGCGCACTGTTAGCTTTCTTTGCTGTGGCCGCCCCGCGTTATGTCAAGCCTCAACATACCTGGTAGATCTTGGGGAGCGACTGCACTTCTGGTCGGTGCAGAACTCGCAGTGTGAGGCTGACCATCTGCATATCCTTGCTGCCGGTTGTGGTGGCGATGTTGCGTGGCTTCGTGCGGACGTCGAAGATGATGCTCCGTTGCAGCCAAGGGACTAGGAAATGTGTGCCCTCGCTTACCACCGTCTCCTTGACACCGGCCAGACGGTCGAAGATGATAGCCCGCGAGCCACCCCGCACGTCGTAGATAGACGCCTGGAGAACCGCGATGCCGGCCGCTGCCGGAATGACCGACTTGTAGATGAGACCCAGCACGTTTGCCATGGCTTTTTGTCGTCAGCGTCACTTAGGGGATTTTGTTTCGAGGAGTCCGTTATCTCTATCAAATTATATGACAGAGGTGACCTGTTTAAAAAGTCCTTTATCGGTCCGGCTGTGGTACTGTCCCTGCTGAGCGCTGTCGTTCTCTCTGTATTTTTGCCTGCACGGTAAGACGACGGTAGCCTGTGTGGAGAAGCTTCGAATTTCTCATGATGTCGTTGTATGGGGACTGAGCGCAGCGGATTTACTACAGCTTCCGGAAGAAGCTGAGCTAAGCCCAAAATGGTGGCGCGCTCGTCCGGCCTTCCTATTGGTTAGTTGCCGTCGGCCAATTGACCATTCCGACAACTTCCATTCGATATCACCAGGAAAATCTCGCTCACCCAAATTTGGCTCAGCTAACCGGTCTACTGGCTACACTCTGCCACAATCCACCACCCGCCACCACCCACCGTGCAGCCTCCCTTCGCGTCGACTATACTCAGGAGAATCCTTTCTTTATTCTTTCGTCTCCCATTCGAAAAAAATGCTTCCGAGTCAGGCTCTCCGCAGCGGCGGCGGTGGCGACACCCCGCTGGGCAAATTCGGACAGTACGGCTTCCATTTCTCCCTTCCGCCGTGGACGCCTTGTGCGTGCACGACGCGCGCTTCTGCCTGAACTCTCAATTGGTTGAGAACTTGCAGACTTCATATTCAGGATTCTTGCTGACTATTTCTATAGCTACATTGGCGACTGGGGTAACATGGGTAAGTTTATTCTTACTTGACGCGATTTTGCATCGATCCGGCCTGTGCACATTATATACGACTTCGGAAGTTGCGGCAATAATACGATGCGATTTAATATTGCTCGAAATACGACGGACGGAAATTTGCAGGGAGTTTGGCTTCAAATTTTGTTGTTGGGCGGAAGGCGTGCGATGGACAGCTACCGACTCCCAGCTGCTCTACTGAGATGGCAATCCGAATAATTGAGACCTAGCACGATGCATCGATACAAACGGCTCGGATTACTCGGCGCGTCTAAAAAACAAAACATCGTGCTGGATACGCTTTTTTGTTTGGAAAGAATGCCGATGCTAACGTGCATTTTCTGGTACAGGCCCCCAGAAGCAGCGCGGTATTGTCACCTACGGCATTGCTCCCAACCGTCAGAACCCCTTTGCCGGCGCCGGTCACGATGCTGTCTTCAACACCTGGCGGCGGTTCTCCCGGCAAGTCCTGTACTTCGCCCCTCCATTCGTCGGAGCCTACTTCCTGATGCAGTGGGCATTCGAGAAGTATGTGAAATTCTCTCCCGTGGCCATGGAGTCCCCTGCATATGGTGCAGGGCTACATTACAGACGCTAATCATCTTTTCAGGAACCACTACTACAACTCCAAGGCTGGTCGTGCCGAGGCTGCGGCACACGAGGAGTAAAATGGGACAAATAACGCTACGTGGATGATAGAAAGGCATTGAGAGGGTTGGTTTTTCGTTTTGGCTCACTTAGCCCAGCATATACACAATTGTACCATAACCTATCTAGGGCCTTTTCAATGATGCAAGGGTGAAATAACCATGTACAGACGGGTATACAACTACTATTTGGGTGACGTCCTGGTATTTTACCAACACATGCCAACACAGAAATAATCACCCAGCCACATCAACACAAATGCTAGGTCACTCCAGGCCACTCATACTTACCCAAAGGACAAGAATTATAAGTGTCGACGCATTCAGGAGACATCAAGCGTTAATAGGCCGTGTCCAACCGTCGCATAACAGATCGTTCGGGGTCCAAGAATTAGGCCACCTTTTATACTTTGGCTCGTCGCACTGCCTCATTGACTATCATACAGATATATTTACACGTGACTCATGCGCTCCGGTGGATCACGTGCATATGAAACGCCACCCCTAGTGCAAGCGGAGATTGCATATCCGCGCCTGATTCGCTGAAAATTTCACTAGCGTCAAGGCAAAAGTGAACTTAACAGCTGGTCCGTGCGAGGACTCGGAGGTATATAAGGACGGCGTCTCCCACCTTGTGTTTTTCAGATTTCCCTGGCTCTCCGGCACGCACGCGATTACTGGGCTCCATACGAGAAACCAGCCTCAAAAAACAGCACTTTTGCGACACATCCCCACCTGTCGTTGCAAAGTCACTATTCATCAAAACAGAGTTCCTGTTTTATCTCTCGCAGACTCTCTTTTTTTTTATTGCGACTGAGACTCCCTTCCTTTTTTTATTGTTTATGATCATCTTGCCGTCAAGCGTTTGCATTTTTTCCACCCATTCGTCAGCATCGTTCACTACCTAATTTTCATCACCCCTCCACACTAAAAAAAACCTCCAAACGTCGATAGAAGCCGCATCGCTTCACATCCATCTCATCGACTGTCTTTTTGAACATTTCGAGAAGGAGTCTCAAACAATCGCATTTGCATCTCGTAGCCTTTTTGTCGCAAAGAGGTAGCTCGAGTGCACACTTGTCGGAGACATCAGAAGAACCTCACCGATCGGTCTGGTTCATCGCAATCTGCAACACCAGCCAACTCACACCTGTCATCAGCCTTCGACATCGTCGCCGGCTGTTGTAAGTGTGTGGACCGCGCATCTTTTTGCATGGAATAACTGCCTAAAGAGTGTGTGCTGACATGCGTTGAAGTCCCCGACTAGGCTCTGAGCCCTGTTGTGTGCACCCGTTTTCCTTTTCCGCCTCTTCCTCCCTCTTTCTATATTTCTCTCCCGGCCTCTCTTTGACGGCTCGCTTCGCACCCTTTCACTAGGTCAGCTCCGAGCCTTTTCCTTTGCGGCTTGCAATCATGGCGACTTCTTCCGTCACTATGATGAACCATCCACCGACGCCGGCACCAAGCCTGTACACGCAGTCATCGATGGACTCGCTCAACTCTCACCCGTCTACCGCTGCTCAGGCACGGGCTTTCACGGCTCCGACGTCGCTTTCTTTCCCCGGAGGAACAGACACGATGACGCCGCCGCCGTCTGAAAAAGACGGAAGCCAGTCTAACGGCACCAAGGCTGTTTCAAATGTCCCTACTCCAGGACCTGTTGCCACTGGAGCTGCAGCGGCAACAGCAGCGACGACGGTTGGAGTGAGCGGCATCGTGCCGACGTTGCAGTGAGTGTTATCCTTATTGTGTGTCGAGGTTCTCCACAAGAGACCTCTTGAAGTTTTTCCCGTAAAGAACACATGTTCATCATTTTTTTTCGTAAATAAAGGAATATTGTCGCTACAGTCAACCTTGACTGCCGGCTTGATCTGAAGACGATCGCCCTGCATGCTCGCAATGCAGAGTACAACCCGGTTCGTATAGACACATCCCCTCCCCTGCCTGATCTTTCCCCTGCTCTGCGGATGGAATTTGTTGGTTGTCGGGAAGGCCTGTGTCGCTGACTGAAGTCTACTTGGACAGAAACGTTTTGCTGCTGTCATCATGCGCATTCGCGAACCCAAGACGACGGCGTTGATCTTCGCATCGTAAGTCGCAAGAAGAAAGATCCCTGAAATACGGGAAGTATCCATTTTGATGAAGAAACATGTACCAACACATTGTTTTATAGGGGCAAGATGGTTGTCACCGGTGCCAAGTCCGAGAACGATTCTAAGCTTGCTTCCCGCAAGTATGCGCGTATTATCCAGAAGCTTGGATTTAATGCAAAGTTCACGGACTTTAAGATTCAGAGTATGTTACTCTCGGGTAGAGATCTACTGTCGCCTCAGAGGATACTAACTGTTTCTTCAAGACATCGTCGGCAGTTGTGATATCAAGTTCCCCATTCGCTTGGAGGGTCTGGCGTCTCGCCATCACAACTTCAGCTCCTACGAGCCCGAGCTGTTCCCGGGTTTGATCTACCGTATGATCAAGCCGAAAATTGTGCTGCTCATCTTCGTCAGCGGCAAGATCGTCTTGACCGGTGCCAAGGTCCGCGAGGAAATCTACACGGCGTTTGAGATGATCTATCCCGTGCTTCAAGGTATGTTGGCGACAAGAGGGTGCATTATATGTCTAGGAATCTACAAAATACTAACTAATTCTCATTTAGATTTCAGGAAGGTTTAAGCAGTGTCATGGCTGCGGCTCATATTGTGTGCACAATTGTGCCACGAGTATGAGCCTGTACAATATGTGTTCATACATCTTGGGGTGGGCCGCAGCAGCTTCGTTCGCTGCCTCACGGCCGATACGTGCAGTCCCTGCTCCACCTCCGGTATTCTAGCATCTTTGCCCCACAGCAGAGGTGCCGTCCTATGCATCAACTGGCGTTCTGGGGTACTGCATTGTTCATGCCCTTGCTATTTTCTGCGCTTGCTTTACAACGGTGGGAGGCGAGGGAATAAAATGGATCCTTGGCGCAAGCATATTAGAATGTTTTGAAGCTAGAGGAAGAGGGCACTCGGATGACTGCAAGGGGCTTCTTTTTTTTCTTTTTTTTTGCTCCGAGGAAGTTGTTTTTCAAGATGGGGCCTCCGCGCTTGTTTCCGTGTTTTCACCCCCTGTCTATTTGCCTTCCGCACCTCTTCAAGGTTTTCCATGTTACAAACGGCATAGAGGATAGATCTCTGAGGGAGCCTAGAGCATGGGTGGCTGAGATATGCCAGACACGCTATAGTAAGCTAGGATCGTGTTGAGGTGAAGCTATTCGGCCACAGGATGATTGGAAGATTTTTGCTGGAAAAAGTCGGGCTTGACGGGGAGCCTGTTGAAGGGAACGATGATTCTGAGTGGCTGGAACTATGATACCCAAAACACCCCAAAAAAATCAGAAAACATGAAAATTCACCCGAAAAAGAATGAAATCCTGGGAAAGGGACCAAGCGCGAAGCCGTTGTGTGGAACGGGTTCAAACACATAGTTGCCAATTTATTCTACGAGTAATTCCTGCCATATGACTATAACACTGTGCTTGATGTGAAGCGTACTCCGTTTGTTACTCAGTATGTGTAATCCCGCTTCGGGAAAATATTTATACGGGCCCGATAAGAGACAATGCAAGATTGGAGCTTATCGCTTTCGGCTCCCAAAAAAATTTAGAGAAGCTAGTCGACTTTTTACTTCCAAGTGCAAAAGTCCCCCAAAAAAGCCCAAAACAAATTCCTTCAGCGCGTGTAACTTGACCAGCTATTGCATTTCCGCGCATCGAACCCAATATCTGCAAATCTCTTATTTCGAGGTTTTTTCATAACATATTCACTCCCCAACAACACGAATCAACAATGGCTGCCACGAAGGAGCGGAAGGAGGCTGAGGAGGCCGTCGATGTGACCAAGAAGGAGAAGAAGGACAAGAAAGACAAGAAGGAGAAGAAAGAGAAGAAGCGGTCCGAAACCGATGGCGTGCACAAGAGCAAGGACAAGAGCGACAAGAAAGAGAAGAAGCAGAAGAAGGAGAAGCTCGCACAGGCCCTGGACGCACACCTGCAAGCGTCTGCTGCCGCATCCGCCAATGCTGAGGAGGAGGCCGTCGCGCAGAGCACATCCGACAATGTCAACATGACCGATGCCAAGCCGAAGAAGGCGTCCCGTGCTTCCCGGCCGATCATCCAGGGTGCGATTGTCGAGTTCGCCAAGCCCCTGGCCACCGACAAGTACCAGAAGAAGGTGTTCAAGACCATCAAGAAGGGTGAGTTTTTATTTCTTTTTTTGGTCTATAATTTTCTGTCTTTTCGGCTGCCAGCCTCCCAAAACGCTTCCCCGTACTAACCGGTTTTCTCCTACAGCTGCCCAGAACCAGGCTCTGCTCCGCGGTATCAAGGAAGTGAACAAGGCCCTGCGCAAGGCACCTGCGAAGACCCCGACCACCTCGGGCACCGCCAAGACCTCGGGTGCCGGCGCCGTTCCGGGTATCGTTGTCATCGCCGGTGATGTCAACCCGGCCGAGGTCATCATGCACCTACCGGTGGCCTGCGAGGATGTCAATGCCCCGTACGTCTTCGTGGCGTCGCGCGGCGAGCTGGGCCAGGCTGCACGGACGAAGCGGCCAACGTCGGTGGTGATGCTCAAGGCCGAAGGCCGGACAACAAAGAAGGCCAACACGGCCGCGGCTGACAGCGAAGACGAGGACAGCGGCAGCAGCTATGCAGAGCTGTACCAGGAACTAGTGAAGTTGACCCAGAAGGAGTACGCGGCCCAGCTGAAAGGAATCATCTAAATCAACCGGGCGAGGGCGGCTATGGATGGACCCCCTTTACAGTGATATCAGCTCCCAAGGGACTTGAGAAAATTGGCTCTCCATCATTGGGTAATCCGAGAGGCCGTTGATAGGGGAAGGGCGTAAACTCCCTTAAATAAGGGGGTTTGCCAGCCAAAAGAGACACGAAGCCACTGCTAGTGTTCTCTTTTGTGTGTGTGTGTGTGTGTGTGTGTGACATTTTACAGGGTGTACGCTGGAAATGGTCTTTTGCATATTTATTTTCCCTCGCCGGCTTGGCTCACCTGTCATCTTTATTTTTATGGGCTGGTTTTGTTTTTGTTTTTTTTTGCTTCCTTGTTTTTCTTGTCGTTTAGTTGTTATCGGTTGGCGTCGAAAAGGGAATGGAACTGTTTAATGCTATTGTACTCTGCCCATATCAATCAGTCTTGCTCGGAATCGTTTTCACGTTCGGAGGCAAAAGGGCCCTCATAACGATGGCCTGGCAACGTAGCTAGAATATATAATATTACTTAAATATGCGTATGTCATGGTAGCAAGAACAAAATGCCCAAAGCTATGGTAAGCTACTTCACTTGCAGTATGTTCTTGATGTATGAGGTCGATCAAGTCCAGCCTGGTTTTATACATACTACAATATTACAAAAGAGCAGCTTTTACGGGTACTTTTGGTTGGTAAATTAGTTGTTTGTCTTTTCTATCTCCCTGTGACTTGTTGCTCCGTTCGAGTTCCTATTTACTCGAATGGGTTCGTCCGCGTTCCCCACCAGGTCAGGAAGGTAGCCAAGCCAACCGTTTCAATCAGTTTGGCCGCCACGTTGGCCACAACAGTATCCCACGGCCGCTTCTCGGTCAGGACCTCAGACAGGAACTGGGGCGCGCTGGTAGCCAGGAAGATCAAGGTTCCCAGGTAAGCCGCGCCCTTGTAGGACAGCGTAGCCGTGGCATTGATTAGAGCACCGACACCGTAGCTCTGGAGGCCAGCACCGACAAAAGTGGTGCCCCAAGCAATAGCCGCAGAAGTGGCCTGCTTGGACTTGACAAACTCATCAGTGCTGTGAGACTCCTTGGCACGGCGGTAGGCCTCTCCGAAGACGGGCTGGAGCACTGTAGGTGCGGGTTAGGGTGTGTTGAGCTTATTAGGTGTACCATAAAATACAAAACACGTACCAATCAGCTCAGCAGTGTGCGAGAAGACAGTGCCGAGGGCGATAGCCGAAGGCTTGACGGCAGGAAGGTCTGATAGCCAGGAAACCAGTTAGTTTTGTGTATATTGAGGCTGCGTGTTGTCTAGCGTTTCTCAAGCTAGGTTAAAGGGAATAACATATTAAGAACTTACACTGAAGCGACATCTTGAAGGTTTGTAGAGGAGTGGTGTCTAGAATGGAAGTGAGGAAAGGCAGTTTAGCACGATGACGAGGGAGCAAGGAGAGTATATATAGTGTATATGTCGGGAGGAAGAGAGGGGAGAAGAAGTAGGAAGATATGACGTGCTGTCAAGAAATAGTCTAGGCCAAATGCAAAGAGCAACCGAACTAAATGCCAGGGTCCCGTGAACACAAATAGAATATCAGGGTGCTTACCACGTTGCTTGATGGTTGTTTTCTTATGTGTCTTTGTATACCTTGTCTCAGAAACGGGTAACCGAGGTGACAGGAGATGAAAGAAGTAAGTTTGTCAAGAGAGAAAACAGAAGAAATACATAGAGGGAGCCAGGGAGGAAGAGGAGACAGAGGGGGGTGGGGGGGGTGCGAGAAGAGGAAGAGGGCGGTACGACAAACTCCTCCTCTATGGTGATGAGCTATGGGGCAAAGTACATGCTAACCTGCCTGACTTACACATACCTCTCTCCTACGGCCTAGTTAGTACTGCTAATCACAAAAAGAGAGGCGGATCGGAATGCGGACAGGCGCAAAGTTCCCCAGTTTCGTAGCTGTACGGGTACAGAGTACTTTGCCGTTCCGTTTCTGCCGATCCCAAGTACCAGTACTTTTTTATGGGCGGATTTGCCACATTCTTCAGCAGTATGTATGTATTCCTTCCAGATACTTGGCGCGTCCCGGGGTTAAGTCTGCAGTAGACGTAACCTTCATATTCCTGACCAGAGCCTTCTCCCTTCTTCATATGCCCGCTCCAAAAAGCTATAATAAGTGCGGTCGCCGTATGCTGGGACATCTAGGCAACGCTGGCTCTACGAATCACATACTTGACAAGCAGCACAAATTTGCAAGGCGGTATGATGGGAATGTGTATCCGTACTCGTACGGATGCTCTTTCGGCGTGTCTTTCTTGTCTTGTCCTTTCATCCCTTGTTGCGGTTGCCTCCCTACGTCTCGATGATGTCACCATTGTCTCCACCCTGCCATTATTTGCTTGTCCTCTTCCGGGCGGCGGGAACTGAGATCAAAGAAAACCACAGGGCAGATTGTATCTCGTAATAGTCGTGCCCGTCATAGCCACGGCTTGGAACAGTCACGCAAGGGGGCGTCAGCGCACAGTGCATACTTGCACGCCCCAATGGCGCAAGAGCTGACGGCTGGACCTATTCGGCTACAATCTCGAACAGCTAGCTATTGGAATGCAGCTAACAAATGAACAGTGGAGAGCTCCTCGGCTTTTAGTACCATAGAAACTGCAACTATGTTATCCCGCTTGTCTCTTATACATCGCTTCTGTATTAAAAATGCTTTTCTGTAAACAATATACATACACCAGCTAGATAACAGCGTAAGGAGGCGAGAAATCATAGCCTCGAAACTTCAACGGTCGGATGTCAGGATGCACAAGCTAGGTAAAAAGGGCCAACGGTGAGAAGAGGAGGACAGAAGACAGGGAAAATCAATGGCAATGCATGCATTTGGCGACAGATGCCCACCACCCTCCATATACCGGAAGAATTGAACAGGACAAGACGAAGCATTAAAAAGAAGTAGGAGCAACAGCGAACACGAAACAGAAGACAAAAAACACCACATCTACTCCGTACATGAAGAATAAAAAAAGCACCCTCCTCTCCCAAGACCTGTCGCCCTATACCTTGCATATCGCCTCTTGATCGTACAATTATACACCCAGTCACCACCGTCAGCCGGCTTCTTATCTGCTCTGCAACGCAAGCCATGGCTTGCGATTGCCTCTTTTGGGGGTCTTCCCCACCACCGTACATTGTGACCGGAAAGCTGATGCAGACCTTTCGTTTTTTTCTTTCCTACCAGTTGAGATGCGACCGTCCAGTTTTTTTGTGCCCCCCTCCAAAGTGTAATGGTTCGAGAAAGGGAGAAACGCCTCGCTTTTGGTTTTCTTCACTGCTGCTGGTGGTGTATGATGAAACAAAAAGACGATAGAACATGCCATGCGTGTGAAGTATGTAATGTTGTATTGAGAAAATCGAAAATTAAGTCGTTGCATGTCCTCTTCATCGTTTGCCTTCGTTGGACAGCTGGATAGCTCTGTGCTATCTCAAGCCATATGTCGTCCATCCTCGCCGCCGCGCAATGCCAGCAGGGCTCGCACATCCGACACATACTGCAGACCCTCGAGGAGCGGCACTAAATGCAGCAGGTCATTGTCGGTGTGGTCACTGATCCAGCCTTGGATCGGGATGGCGTTGTCTTTAAATAGTAAGTACACAAGCTACCTCTGCGCAGCCCATCAAGCGCAAAAAAGCGGCCACTCACCTTGGTGGAACAGGTAGCTGAGCGGACTGTTATCCAAGATCATCACCTTGCTCAGATCGGGCTCTACGGCGCTCAAGTCCTTGATGAAGGCACCGTTCCGGAAGGTGCAGTGCTGGCGGTAGAAACGGGCTGAGAAGAACTTGCGCTCCGACTCCAGCCAGTCAATGACAGGATCTGCGTACTCCTGCACGGAGGCTGTAAAGATGACCAGATTGTACCACTTGCAAACCTATTTGCCGCACAACAGTCTGGTTAGCTTCTCGCTCGCATCATCCAGAAACATGGCAAAACCACGCCAGCAGAAAGGTCTCTTACCCTGCGCAGAAACTCATCGCAATACGGCCGCTTGTGCACATAATACAGGATCGGATGCTGAGGGCCTGCGCTAGGTTGGCCACCAGTGCCAACAAACGTCGTGTTTAGGCGCACTTCAACCATATGCCCAGTGCTCATCCGGCCGCCCTTGGACATGCTGTGGATCAGCGTCTCGTCGAGGTCAAGGATGAGGGTCTTCTGATGTGATTTGTCAAGAGGCTCGAGATTCAGGTAGGATGGCTGTCGGCGTGGAATGAGTGGCCGCGGGGGTGCCGGAGTCCGAGGGTATTTGGTCAGCGCCCCGGCCGGAGACGTCGGCGACTTTAGTTGAGCCGAAATGTCCTTGGGCACTCGCTCTCCGCCGTCATTTGTGCCGAAGCCGGCACTCGCACCAGAAGAGGCCCCCCCCCCGCGTGACATAGTAGATGAGGAAGAAGACTGGCCCTTGCGGTGCTTCCGCTGCCGGAGGGTGTCGTCATTTAGTTTTATGCGGACCGACCGCCGGTTGCCGCCAGAGCCACCAGCAGAGTCCTCGTCGCCTCCGGACCGGCTCCCGGTCGTCCCTCTTCGTCCCGTGCCGTCTCCGGTGCCCTTTCTTCTTGGGACACCACTGCTGCCAGATCCTCCTCTTTCCACGCCTCTTTTCCTATCAAAATCAGACTCTGATTCGGAGGAAATCGCGGACGAGTTGTAGCTTGCGGGAAACGAGGATGCAGAAACCGGGCGATTTCGTGCCTGCCATGGGGGCGCAGAGCTCTCGCTCTCTGTTGACAGCCTCCGTGACTTCTCGCTTTCTCGACCAGAGTCTTGGTCTTGGGCTTCATCATAGTAGGCGGCCGATGACTTCCCCGCCCGTATCCTCCGTTTGTGTTTAGGGCGTGCAAAGAGCTGCTTAAGCTGGCTGAGCGGCGCGAAATGGCCCTGCTCATCACAGAGATAAGCAAAGAGATATGCGCCAGGCGCAGTTAGGGTGTGTAGGACCCAGCGGATGGAATTCCACAGCGCCATGACAAGGCGTTTGGGAAGAGAGCGCCATCTTGAAAGCCGTGCTTGGCTGCCGGGTCCGTGGATATCCTTCTGCGCGAGAAGGGGAGAGTTCTCATCTATGACACCTTCCAGAGGGTAGTCTGCCTCGGCGCCGTCCAGGCCAGCAGCAGAAGGGTCCTTCTCATCCAAAGTCCGGCTATTGCTGTTGGTACTGTCGGTACTGCCGTAGGACCCTCCGCCTTTAGCTTCTGGGGGGGCGACGAGACTCAGGGTGCTGATAGAGTTGGATCTTGAGGGAGCCGGACTGGCTGGAGGGGACACGCGAGACGACAGTATGTTGAGCGAGTTCATCTTTCCGTCACGGCCGCAGTGGACTCCGGACCGCCATGAAGAACAAGACTGTGGTGACGAGAGCACGCGGAAGACGCGTGAGAAGAAATGGGGAGTGGGTATATAGAAATGGGGATGAGGAGTAGGCGAGCAGAAGAAGAAGGAAAGGGGCGAGAGTCGAGGGTGGCTATTTTTTTGTGTCAATGCACGGTCGCCCGAATAAGGTACACCTTGAGTGACTCGACCCTGCAGTCGAGACAATCGAGATGGAAGCGTCGCAATCGTCGAGTGTGAGAAGCCTGCACGACCTGCGGAGCAGCCGGGCGAGAGTAAAACAATCTCCAGCTATCTCAGTGGGAGGGGCGCTCTCCAAATGGAGGGTGACGTCGTTACGTGGGGAGGGAGGAGAGAGCCGTCGATTTGGGCCAGTTTTGGTCTCGCCAGATGTCGCGTCTTGTGTTTGTCTCCGTCCGCTAGATGACCGCACTGCTCTCGTTTACGAGGAGTGAAGTGGACAGTCGAGCAGTGGCACCGCTATTATTTCTGCTCCCTCTCAAAACACGATGCGATAAGCGAGCGACGGAGGGTGGGAAGAAAAGGGCGTGCTCTCGGAGATCGGACGGCTGGTGCTATGTATGCGTTTTACAGAATCTGTGCGTCGGTGGTCCGGTCGGAAGAAAATATGGCTGGGCGAGAAGGGTGGAGGGTACGAGTATGAGCGTGCCGGATGAAATGGAGCTATCGGGTGAACAGAGGCAGCGAAAATAGGATCGGATTCGGACGAGTTCGAGGTTGGAGGGGGTGGAAGAAGAAGCGAAGGCGCACCGAAGAAGGGAGAGGAACGAGATCGGGAGGAAAAAAGAAGCAAGCAACAAGACGGCGGTCAACGCCGGGCCGCCATGAGGATGGGGGGGCGGGAAGAACAAGAGGAAAGCGCTTCTGGGGGGGCCGCTGTGTTGTAGGAGGATGCGGGACTGCTGACAAGTCCTGTGATGCCGTGGTTTGTTGAGAGGAATGGGCGAGGGAAAATGCGGGAAAGGGAAAATACGAGTACATAAGCGTCAAGGGTGTGTGACGAGGAAAAAGAGGAGAAGGGGAGCCGGATGCTAACGGGCCCAGACGCTAGGCCCAGAGCCAACATGAACATGCCCCAAAAGACCGCTGTTAGTCAGTAACTCGTAGCTTCCGTAGCGCTGCAGAGTCGCTAAATCCCATCGCTGTGGCCGCTGTAGCCGCTGTAGCCGCTGTGGCCGGTTATATCAACGGCTTCTGTGCCAACACGGCGCAGCTCACAAACCAATCGCTGATATGCCGCTGCCTGGAGTTCACGAAGGAGGTAAAAGCACAACAAAACAACCCTGCAAGCTCAATTCATCTCACGAGGTTTCCTTAGCCGCATATCTATGCCAAACGGTCGGGGAGCACCGCTCGGAGTGGTTAAGCCGTGGACGTATGCCCAGCTTGCTGGCTGTCTCTCAAATCGCGACTGCGCTATAATGCTTGCTGCCTTGGTTAGCCAGAATCAAAAAGGGTCAGCAGGTGCAGGTCGTCTGCTCCGTCCGCCAGCTTCACCATATGTACATAGTGACCCAAGTATCTTGCCATTGCCGCAGTTCCACTTCTGTTCCCACGCCCACGTGAAGCCGAACTGGCTTGCTACTGCGTGCCGCTGTGGCAGGGGCTCCATAGACTTGCAGCACAGCGCCCTAGCCCACGGCAAGTCTGCTAGTTTCGATGCTCCTCTAATTGCACGATGCCGAAATAGCGAGTAGTTGGGAGTGACTGCAAGCGACAAAAACGGCCATGGGACTCATTGCGGAGGCACTAAACAACTAAGCAGCGATCGGCTTTCGTTCGGGATAGAGGGGGGCTGTTACCGATACGGCTTCCGAAGCTCGAAAACGCTTCCATGCAAACTGGTGCACACGGCATTACCTTCATTGGATGTATATTTAAAGTGCTGATGGAGAATACAAAGTAAAATACACAAACGGGCCAGACCACCGTATCTTAGTGCCAATTCATCGACCCCAAACTCTCAACGTCTTTCAGCATGCCAGCGGTTTCCTCAAAAAAGAAACAGGAACAAGTACAGAGCAAGACCATCGGCTTACTCCCCATGCCGCGATGTCCCGACAGCCATCGACCTCATCACATACATCAACAGATTCGCATGTGGCAAGACGTGCCCTAAGCTTGGGCAAAATGGCTTAGGGGCATTAAAACAGCAAATAGGGCCCTAAAGGCTCGACAGCCAAAGACCCTGCCAAAATTAACAATATCGTCGTATACCACCAGGAAGGGTGATATTTCCTTGTGCCTTGCCATGTTCACCTCCCCCTAGCTGTCACAAGGAAGGCGCATGTACCGGAGTATCCAAGTAGCCATAATCCAATAGCTAGCCAGACAAAATGAAGACAACGCGTCCAGTCTATTGGTGGCTCCCAGTGGCCAGGCCATTCCAATAGGCAGTCTCACAAGGCCACTCGCTCAAAAGAAAAAGTACCCCAGTAAGAACGCGATGAAACACAGCAACGCTGTGACCTTAACCGTGACACCCTCTGTACCTTGCCGGACAACCTGGTCTAGCTGTGGTTTTGCTGTCGCTGCTTCCGCGGTGCTGGCGGCGCTGTCCGAAGTGGTGGCCACCTTCCGTTGCCGAAGGCCGCCTTCCCTCTGGAGAGAGGCGATCAAGGCGTTGGCTTCTTGTAACTGTGCCCTCAACGTTGCGATCGTTACCTCACTAGACTCGGTTGAAGCCGGAACGGAGACGGCAGGGATGGCGTCGGGAGTGACAACATTTCGGCTCTTTTCAGAGATAGATTTGCTGTCGGGTGAAAACTCGCCAGGAGAGGTGAACACTCCGTTTGCTTCCTTGAGCTCCTCGTCTGGCGATCCGTAGGCAGGCGGGGGCACATCCGGCGTGTCGTCGACCTATATGCAAAGGAAGAATACTGAGTCAATAGATAGTTCGAGGGCATTGAGATGGTACGGAAAGGGTTAGCTCCTTACCTCGTTAACAGGGACACCGCGTGCAGGTGTAGTAACAGTGCCTTCATCGATGGGCAGGAACGTGACCCTGATCTTTTTCTCCTGGATATCGCTCTTCTGGACCTCGTCCCACTACCTCAAGTTAGAAAACCACATATTTCCCGTGGGCTGTGTTGAACGGCTATACGCACAATGTCCTGAATGCTGAGGAACTCCCTATCGCCAGTAATGGAAACTGACTGCACAAGGAACTTGTCGCGGCACTTGTAATCTGCAGGAAGCTCCTGCTTGAGTGCCTGAAGCAGGACTGTGCAAGCGTTAGCATCGTGCTCTTCACCGTCCCCCTCGAAGACAGTAGACAAATCGACTAGAACAAAAGATAGCCGTGTCACATACCTGCAACCTTAACCGACCGGCCTGGCTCAATCCGACCCGAGTTTGGGCGAACACAATATCTAAAAGAAACGCAATGTGAGCATGGTGCTAGCATAGCGCTGAGAAGCTCTTTTCACATACTGCTTCGGGGCCGTAGTCTTGACTTTGAATGCGATCGGCAGCGTGTTCGGGTTCGTGATCTTGAGGATTTCGGTCACCTCATTCTTAACTAGGCCTATTGATATGGGGGAAATTTGTCAGTTTCCATGTCCGGCACGCACTTTGCGCCAAGCATTGTCACGCCGTGCCGAGTTGGCCCAAAGCCACCGAAAACGCGACATTGAAGGGGAGAGACGCACGGCGAAAGCCAAGCTCCGAGGGCTCGATATCAACAGACATGGTTGGCGCGTAGATTCGTGTCGTGTTTGGCGTAATCGGATAGAGAGGGGGCGTGGACAGCGACTCGAGTCGCTCGGCTGATAAGCGCGCGGAGGGACGTTGGGGAGGTCCCGGAGAGGGCGAGACGTCGCTGTCTGTCGTCGCTCTGCGGAATCCTTGAAGAGCGGCCTCGCTCAGAAAAAAGGGGAAAGGAGGGTTTGTTGATTTGCGTAGCGGCAGCAAATGTTTCGAGATCTGCTTAGCAAGCAGAAACGAAGGGGCGGCTCAAAAGGAAACAGGCAAAGGAAAAAAAAGAGCAGGGAGCGAGGAAGAAAAACGTGGTCGTCAAACCAAGGCACGAGACGCAAAACAGATGGCCTTGAAGAAAAGTGATGCCGGCAGGGGTGTGGGTGGAAAAAGGAAACAATATGCACGATCGCGTTCGTATGATTGGAAGGAGAGACAAAAGTCGGAAAGGAAGGTGAGGGCTGAACACACAACGGAGAAGTCGCACCTTAGATACCAAAGCAGTTACGACATCGAAGGGCCAGGTTTCAATTACCACAGAAGGCAGCGAACCAGTCCCAGCGGTCATTTAGTGCATCTCCTGGCCGATGGATAACGCAACCGAGTCGGAGGAGTCCGTGCGTTCAGTGGCCAGTTGGCAGCGCAACAACCTACTAAGAGGGGAGGGAGCCCGCCTGTTGGAGGCCCGTTTCAGCCACAGCCATGCCCGCCCGCCCTTCTATAATGCTCACTTCAGCGGCCTGCGCCCCGTCATTTAGTGAATGCACTGTAAGCCGATGTTCAGGACCCGCCAAAAGATGACGACAGTCTTCTGGAACCTAATCCTCACAGCGTTGAGGTACTTGTCAACTCAGCTTCGTTTGTCGGTGTACCCCACGTCGTCCAAGCTCAACCAGTTGCTCCCACGCTTTTTTTTCTCACCGTCAACACACCCTCCTCTCTACCTCATCAGGTGATATACTGTCACCTGTGTAATAGTAACTTCAGTCAGAATTGAATCCTCTAGGACACGCATCTGACACTTCGTCTCGTGACCCCATCAGTCTACATCCAGCAGATTTGTTAGGCGTGAGGCGAACTCGCCTTTTGGGACATCATGACGCAAACCGATCTGGAAGCTTTGCTAGAAATGGGGTTTGATAAGGAGCGTGCAGAGCTGGCTGTCAATAAGTCTGGTGGCCTACAGGGCGCATTAAATTGGCTCGAGGAAAACCAGGATACCCCGCTTGAGAAGCTGCACGAAGCTGCTGCTGCCGCCGGCGAGGATTCTGGCGACGAGGATGGAACGAAGGCAGCCATCAGTGCACTTGAATCTGGCGTCGAGGCAAAGTCTCTCGTTTGCGGCGAGTGCGGCAAAAAGTTCCGGAACAATACCGCCGCCGAGTTTCATGCTACGAAGTCGTAAGTCTTCCCCTTTCTAAACATCCATTCGGTGTCCATCTTGACTTGATCATGGAGAACTGACCTGAAACCCCCAACCTTTAGTGGTCATACCGACTTTTCCGAGTCTACAGAAGAGCTTGCACCCCTGACGGAGGAGGAGAAGAAAGCCCGACTAGAAGAGCTACGGGAGAAGCTGAGATTAAAGCGAGCAAATAGGGCCCTGGAAGACAAGGAGGATGCCAAGAAGAATGAAGTGAGAAGTCCTCGTTTTTGCAAATGACAATAGTTTCGTGTGCCTCTGACTAACATACAACTTTCTCAGAAAATTCGGATGAAATCCACAAAGGAGACCCAGGACCTGAAAGAGGAGATACAGCGCAGAGAGCAGATCAAGGAGGCTGCAAAGAAGCGTGCTGAGAAACGCGATGACCTGGAAGCCAAGAAGCGTATCAAGGCCCGCATCGAAGCTGACAAGGCGGAGCGTCGTCGCAAGGCCGAAGAGGCTAAGGCCGCCCGCGAAGGCCGCGCCGTGTTAGAGCCTTCTGCTCCCTCGCCATCGGCAGCCGCGCCCTCAGCACCTAAGCCAGCTTCAGCTGCACACACACAGGCTCGGCTTCGTCTGCAGCTCCCTACTGGCAATGTCCAGAAGACGTTTGAGGCGGACGCTACACTCTTCGAGGTGGCTCAGGCCCTCGAGGCTGACGACGGCTTCAAAGCAACTCGCTTTGAACTGACCTTCCCGCGGAAAGTATTTGAGGGAGCAACAGATTTGAGCAAGACGCTCAAGGAGCTTGGGCTGGTGCCCAGCGCTGTGCTGCGTGTGCAGTAGATAAGAAAAAGCTATTCTGTGGGAAAGTCTCATAGAGGAGGGGTGGAAACCGGAAGAAAGAAGCGTCGGCAATGCGAAAATGAAGTCAACGGGTAGCGTTTGGTGCATGCCTATACCCTACAAGCATGCCATCTTGAGAGAATGGAATGGCTTTGCTAGGGTCGACATGGAGTAGCATGGCGTGAAATGGTTATTGGCACAAAAAGCCGTTTACATTTTCAGGCATGAGTTAGAAATGAATCAAACAGTCTTGCCACCCTACTGTTGCTGGATGTGTGTCCGCACTCATTCTTTTCGTTTTCAAAAGGCAACACACCAGTTGCCCTGGATAGTCCTATTTTTTTTCCTGTCTGAGAAAATCTACCACCCTGATATTCCCTTGGTCATTGCCCGTCACTGGTTCCGACTCCCGCTCCGCGTAGTCCCAGGATCTTATCCGTTACCACTTCACATATAAGACGCTGGTCTTAGGTCACCAATAAAAACCGGCCCATGTGATCGATACCAACAAAACCCATGTTTTATTTCCGTATAGGAAAATATAACAAGTAAAGCAAACACTTATGAGACCCTTCGCCGCTGAACCGCACCCATGCAGTAAGGACGATATTTTTAAGTTTGACATTTTTTTTATATTCTTTTTGGTATCATGTGTTGAAGTACAAACAAAGGTGAGGCAAGGAGGTGTAAGTCAGGTAAGAACGCAGGCAAGAGCATGCTGTCCAGACTCCGTTCCGAGGCCTTCGTCTCTCTTTGTTCTCCGTCACATCCTTTTCGGTCAGGGTTGTCGTGGCAGAGGCGCTTAGTCGAACAGACCGAATCCCATGTCGTCGTCTGACTCCTCCTTCTCTGTTTAGGGTTAGTATCTGGATGTCGCCAGTACACGAGAAAGGGGCGAGCGTGAGCTGCAGCAACGTACCCTCCTCCTTGGCCTCCTCCTTGGCCTCCTCAGCGGCGTCACCGCCAGCAGCGGCAGCACCACCGGCAGCCGGGGCGGCAGCACCGCCACCAGAGCCAACGTTGGACAGCAGGTCCTTGACGTCCTTGCCCTCCAAAGCCTAAAACCGGGGAGTATCGTTAGTCTTCATGTCCCTAAAATCGTTTCGCCGCGCAGCTATTAAAATGCCTCCTGCGCCCTCCAATGCATCAACGCTGCCCTCCTTGGTGTTTTTGGTATTTTTTGCGCAGCCCCATTCCTTCCATTCTTCGGGTCATCGATCGTTTGTGATGTTTCGTACCTTAGCGAAAAGCTGGGCCCAGATCGGCTCGACTTCCAGGATGTTGGCAGCCTTGATCAGAGTGTTCAGCTTGTCGGCCTGCAGCGAAAAAGCACGCGCGTTAGTCACTTTCATCCCCGATACCCCATCAACTTCATTCGGCCTTCGAAAGTTTCCCTCATCGGCGTGGGAGATCGATCAATTTCATCGCAGGTGTAAACGCACCGTAATCTCAACCCCATCGTCGGCGAGGATCAGCGCCGCGTAGGACGTAGCCAGCTCAGCGGTAGACATTGTTGCGAGATTGTGGTTGAGATTTGTGAGGTTGGTTGAAGTTCGAGAGTTAGAGGTTCTTCGCTGGAAAATCTGCGAAAGTAAAAAAGAGAAATTTTGGTTATAGATTTGCTGGATAGGCCCTAATTTTTCCTGCCTACCATTTGCTGCAGCGTTAGTTCCGCCCCTCCACTCAAGTGAAAAAATTGGATAGATTGTGCGTGGGCCAAAAACCCTTATGGAGCACTATCCAATGGGAGACGCAGCTGAGAGTGTGACCCACAAGCACCGGAGAAACTAAACTTCCAGCACCGGATACTTACTAAGAACCAGATAAGCTGATAAGACTTAGTATCTATGTCCGTTCGCAGGGCGGCAACGTCGGTATGGCAGCGGCGCAAGTTTCGCCAAAAACCCCTCCTTCGCCCAGTTGCCTCCCCCGCTCCTGCCAATTGCGCCCAGGAAAACTAGTGAGCGCAGAGCGAGAGTGCCGAACAGTAGACAATTGAATTCCTTTGCTTGCATAAGCCGCAAAAGAAGCGCAAGGAAACACCTCTCACAAAGCCAGAGGAATTCTTAGTCCGCCACCTGTAATAACAACTACAAGCCATCTGATCCCGATTGCGCTCGGTTGACCAGTCACGACAAACAACCTGAGTTGCTTCTAGGTCTGCCTTTATTCGGCTCCTCCGAACATCGCACCAGAAATCAGCGTCTCATTGGTTCTAGACACAACCACCTGTTTATTACAGAAGAACACTACATACTCTCGTTCTAGGCTGTCACACCTGTTGTTCGCCCAAGCCTGCCAAGCCTTTCATTGCTCCCTCGTGTTCCCTAAGCCACTGTCCCCAAAATCCCGGCAATCTGGCTGGGGCTTATCTGTCTAGAGACCTTCCTCCATTGAATGGTAGCCACCACCCTATATATCCCAGACTCCCTCCCCCTGCCACAATCTGCTGATCTCAGCTTTGACTCAATAGGACGCTCTCGACTCAGTTTTCAACTCTTCGCTTTGAGTTGTCACATTGACTCTTTTCACACCAATTTGACATTGGGCTCGGCTTCATCTACGTCATAGCAGTCCACCATGGAGACGCCGGCAATTTCTGCACCGAGAGACGCTCGTGAGCGTGATGTTCTCGCCCACCTCGAGTCCATCCGCGACCAGCTGCTCCTTCTCAAGCAAGATCGCACCAAGTACATCCGCAGCCAGGATGTCATGCAGCTTTACGACCAGACGATTGAGCAAATACGGATATTGAACCAGGTTCGCGACGGCCGGACGTATGAGGAAAACCGATGTTGGTCTCCCTTTTCTCTCCCTTCCTCGGCGGCTGTGTTGAATGCCAAAAGCATCACATCAGGAAGTTTCACAAAACAATGCTAACGTATGCGCTTTTTCTTCCAATAGTGGACCGCGTTCTCGAAAGCTGCTTCCAGCTACTCTCTCTCTTCTTCATGACGATCGGCCGCACGGGCGAGGTCCCAGCCGCATACTCGTTGACGTCCACAATCAAGCGACTGCTCGACCACTTAACCGAGGCCAAGCTTTTCTCTGCCAAGGACCTGGAAAGCATTACACATACGCTTGGGAGACTCGAGGGCATTGTCAAGAACACCGAGTCCAGCTACTCGCCATACCTCGTAGAGTTGCTATCCCATCGCCTTGATTTGTGCACAACATCAATCGGGAAGCTCCAGGCTGATGTCAAGCGGCTTGAGCCACCGCTGCCGGCAATTCACGAGAAGCTCATCTCTATTCTGAGATCAATGTCTCTTGCCAACACAAAACCGAGAGTATGTATCTCTCAGATGGGTATCATTGAGTCTCCGGAGCTACGTTACTGACTACCCCCCCCTACCACTAGTTCTCTGTCTCGGAAGTCCAGAAGCTACAGTCGCAACTAAAGGATCTTGACCAGCAGCGCGAGGACGGTAGCTTCCACAACGACAAAGGAGAGGTGCCGACAGGAAACGAGGATGTGTCAGAGCTGCTCACCCGGTGTCTAAAATGGGCTGATATTGTGCTCGAGAGAAAGGGTGCCATATCTGATGACTTCAAGCCTATGTATGACACTCTCGTGGGGATTCGGAACGACCTAGAGAAGCTGTCAGTGACACAGGCATGGTCGTTGCGAGAGACCGATCTGTATGACTACCAGCGCCAACTCGATAAGATAGATGAAGCCCGAGTCGACGGAAACTGGCTCGATGAGGATGGAAATCCAGCAGAGCTCTACGTGCAAAGGGTAAGTGAAACAATCCATTACCACTAAAGTGCTGCAACAACAGAGCGCATTGCTAACGCAGAACATACAGACTTGTCTCTACTTGATCCGCAGGAGCTATGGTCTTGTCTATTCGCTGATGATATCCTCGGAACCCGTGTCGGAAGCACTTCTTCCCATCTACAACCAATTGCAGACATTGAAGCGTTGCCTTGTTGAAGTGAAGGAATCAGGTGGTGTCACTTCGTCGCGGGAGTTGTATCCATATAGCATGAAGGTGGGTTTCTTTTTAGTCTTTGGTCACCAACACTTTCTACAGGGCTAACAGAATTTCCACAGCTCACCTCCATCGACAACATGAGAGTCGATGGCAAATTTATGGTGGGGGATGATATTCCCGAGGGCCAGGGCAGCATCAACGAGTTGCTGGCTGAATGCTTCGAGCTCAACTATGAATTGAGAATAGCAGTCGAGGAGAAGGCCTCTCAGCCCGAATGAACCGGCCACGAAGACTACCAATCTACGCCAATGGCCGTGTCTTGATACTTTAACAAAAACCCAATTTGTTTTCCACGTTCTAATTTTTGCCACGCTTGTACTTTCAGTGATTGGTCCAGGGGCTAGGTAAGAGGCTCTCATACAAAAATGTACACTGTATTGCCGGTCAGTTTAGAGTGACCCGGCTAGGTTCTGACGGGGCAACGGGGGTGCGATGGGAAGAGCTGGGAGGCGTCAGGCCATGGTGTTACATTTTTATTTTCTCTTTGTTTTCAGTCCTTTGGTATTATGTTCCGAGGGCTATAGACACCACCTATTGCTTTACTAGGGTTTATAGCTCGCGAAATCGGTATACGTATCTTGCTGGTGCTGGATGTACGGCTAGGGGGGTGAAAGGCAGACATGTTTGGATGTGCTAGTTTTTATTGTATATCTAGTTAAGAAACTGTCTTCTACATACCATGGAAGGCTTAAGGCACACGAAGAGCCGTCTTCACGGGCCAGATTTGCGCCTACATCGAATTAGTAAAAAAACAACGAAAAAAACGACAACAAGGAAAAAGAAAGAAGAAGGGCGTTATATACCTTGCTCACGTCCCAGACACCTTCTTTGGCGTAAATATCGCTCTCCAAATGAGCCACAATCTCGGCACGGCTTGCCGCCAACAAGATCATCGAGCTTCCAGCGAATTTAAGAGTAGACGGGTCATTAGGATCCGATGGGAGGTCCTCGAGAATAGCACCTGGTGTAATAATATTTAGTAAAATGAGCTTTGTAGCTAGAAAGGTGAGCATGGAAAGCGTACCTCCAAACTTCAATGTGCCAGACTCAATAGCTCCCTTCAGGTTGGCCAAATGGGTGCTTTGAACGAAAATAAGTCAGTAACGTTGCACCAACATTCACAGCCACCTAAACTATACAGAGAAAGACATACGGACGGATCTCCAGCCGCTTGCTAAGTGTGCCTGGGACGTCGGGGACGATGGCAAGCCACTCAACCTTTTCTGGAGCAGAAGACATGTTGCGGTAGTGGTTTGGCTGACGGAATGGAACTGCTTGTATACGCGGTTGTTTGACCGATGTGGCGTACCTTGACAGAGGTAGAGCAGCAGAGCGGACGAAGACAGGGCTGGGAAGAGAAAACCGACGAAGACACAAGGCCATTTATGGCCTTTTTCTTTTTTTAGAAAAGCTACCCAAGTGAAGCCGTTTTCGGTTGGAATATTGGCAATATAAAGTAGGAGAAACAGCAATAGTGTTAAGGCGGATTTCTAGTGAGAGGTCGGTAGAGCATGAAAGTGCAGGCGAAGAGCCGAAGTCAGTCCGGTGCGGAGAGCAAGCGGTTGAACACGGAACGATGGCCCTTAGTGGAGTTAACATTGCGTCTACCCCAAGAAAATTGCAGTGTGTGACTACTCGAACTGCCGCCAAAAAGCGAACTATGGGCGGCCATGTCCGCTTCCCAGGTTCACCACATCCCATTACAACGGGTTGGGATTAATGACTGGCGAGCGTTGGCTCTTTGCTAGGAATTTGAGATTGAACAGTTGCGGTGTCGGTAAAGCTCGACAAGTTCTCCTTATACTTTAATCCTTGTTGACGGCTATCACAATGTTCACCACTTTCACCATACTATCGCGGCAATTGTACCGAAGGAGGTCTCTAGCGTTTGATTCAGTACTATGTAAGCAGGTAGCAACAAGTGCATAGCTTCATGTCATCAAGCTGGAGTGCTCCGTAATGCTGCTGCTACAGCTTGGTGAAAGACAGTGGGATAGTGGGCGCATTTAGGTGCCATTCTGTTTGGTGGGCGCCAGAGCTGCCTCAGGCATTAAATCAGGCATTTGGCGCGAAAGTGCTGAAGCTTAGTCACATAACATGGCCAATCGAATGCGCGGCTTTTTGGGTGACTTTGCACCCTGGCAGGCCGGACTGGCGGGATTTTGAGGAACGGCCAGAGCAGAAAGGATCCATTCCAAAAAAACACCTGCTTTTCTTCGACACGAGACGCCACGGCCAATTGAGCTCCCCCCACGGCAATCGACCACACAAGAAGCGACACGACTCATCTCTTGGTCTACTTTTCGATTTTCTCAATTCTATCATGTCCTACATTTCTCTCTACCCGCTCATCCGCCAGCGGCCCTGGCTCGTCAAGGCCCTCAAGCCGGTCGCTGACTGGTACGTCAACCTGTCCGGCTACCGTCAGATGGGCTTGAAGTAAGTAGTGTCCCGTTAATTGCGCGAGGATTTTGCGATGAGTGTTCTGTTTTTCCTTTCTCCCCCTGTTATCCGTGTTTTCTTCGAGGCAATATCGCGAGGAGCCAAGCCTAACACATGTTGCTTTTCAGGGCCGACGACCTGATCCCTGAGGAGAGTGACGTCGTCCAGCAGGCTCTCAACCGTCTGTCGCCACAAGTCAGCTACGACCGCGTGTTTCGGTTGCGCCGGGCTACGCAGCTCAGTCTTCAGCACAAGCTGCTCCCCAAGGACCAGTGGACCAAGCCCGAGGACGACAAGCCATACCTGGTGCCGCTCATCAAGGAGATTGAGGCACAACTGAAGGAGCGGGAAGACCTGGACACCATCACTGTGATCAAGAACCACTAAAGGAGAGGTGTGAACCTACCATGTTACAGCAGCTTTTTGCATCACACGCAGATTACATTATAGATGGGTTACTGCACAAGTCGATACAAACCCATCATGGCGATGCGCCCCGGGCGACAATGGATTGGACGGTATCAGGCGATACAAAGATGAGAGATGATGGATCTAGGATTGGGTTACTGTCAGAGGAGCGCTCTGATCGAGTTGGTGGTTCATTAATATCATTCTCGATATCCATGTCACTTGTACCATCAACATTTAAAACGCCAAAAAAACAAAGTTATAGAACACAAATATCCCCACCGCGAGTTCCCTTTCCGTGATATTTCGAGCCGATGGCAGATGATTGCTCAATCCCAGCCCCTAGTAAACAGCATGGAAAATCAGTACCTGTATCGGAAAGGCGCGAGTGCCTCATGGGGGATAATGGGGGATCCAACATCGCCCAGACACAACGTGGTCTTTAACAAAATGATTATAGACGCACATCTCCTGGCGCGGTATAATTACTGAAATAAGAGCACGTCTAGAAATATACGTCACTAGAACCGTAGTTGTGGTGAAAATATAGAAAATATGTATGTATAAGAATTACGCTTCTATTTCTCATGGTCGGGTCATGGTCTGATATATGCCCACCAACAACAAAACATAACACTCCATTGGGCCTCATTTCCTTCTCTTTCTCCATTGACGTCCCAAAATCCAAGGTTTCAGTCGTTGCGAACGGGAAGAGGCAGGCCCAGACTTTCTCAGCAGATGTCTTCATTCTTCTATTCCAAACCTCTCCCTTGCTTTCCATCACGCGCCAAACGCAAAAATAATGAAAACAAAAAAAGGGGGCGCGCAAGAACAGGACAAGGGAAAATATTAAGTCAACCCGGACGACCAAGACAAGGATTTTTCTGAGATGGTCAAGTTCAAGAAAATGCTTCTCGCGGTCCAGATTTTAAAAGGCGCCAGCAGCTATTGAACTTGGCATGTACAACAAAATAAGTGTAGCAAGAAGAGAACATGAGTATAAGAGTGAATAGAAAACACTGGGTCATAAGGTGTCGGCCGCTCAGTAATTGGAGACTCTGGGTCGCAAAAAAACTTTGTATAAGATGTGTCGAGTCGTCAGCGGGACTGAATCGGCCCCGGCCTCTCTTATATAGAGTGTGCTGCACATAGTATTAAGACGGCGATGGCCATGTGTAAGGCGACGCTCTGAGCTCCAACGAGAGCCTGCGATGGAAGGCAAGCGCGAGGATAGAAAACCCGACAGGTCGACGGCAAAAATGGCGGAAACAGCATCGATAGTACCAGGATCGGGAACTCAGCCCCAGTGAAGGTGGGAAGAGACAGACGCAGTCAGAAGAAGCGGTAAATGCATAAACAAATGTACAAGAACATTCCCAAACCAACTCCCCTAAACTCCTCATCCAGACGATCAAGTGTCCGATGCGGCATGTAGTTGTGATGTTTCATAAAAAAAGGGCAAAAAAACTGGATCGTCTTCGCGGACTGCAAATGTGGAAATAAAAGCCAGAATTCGTCGATGACCAAGACTGGTGGTGATGAGAAGCCGGCAGCTTGACAGCTTAGCAGGCCACGTCGCCACACACACAAAGAATCGTAGTTTTATGCGTTGCCGCCCTTTTCCTCAGTATCAATATGCCAGACGACGTAGTTGGGAAGACCATAGACGCCGTATCCAGCGCGCTTGGCCATTTTGGCGAAGCCCTCGGTTTCGGCCTGGTTCTCGAATGCGTAGCAAGGGAAGTTAATGCCGGAGCGGTGCACGTCTGCCTTGACCAGGATATTGACGCCACCAATGCCGTCGAGCTCGAGCTCCACGTCCTTGTCGTTCCTCCAGTCACCCATCCGAGCCATGTAGGTGCGGCCGGTAACATACTGCTTGTAGCCTGCAAGCGGGTGTTAGATTTCAATTCTGTCCTGTACAAGAATGGGTGTGACATATAAAGAAAATGTACCTTCAGCGAGAACGACGTCCTTGTCGAGGCTGGCAGACAGCCTCCGGCCCTTGTCAGACTCCACCCATGAATTGTAGTCAACTGCAGCACAAGGTTAGAAGCTATCACATAGGACAATTAGAGTTGTGCTTGTCTTACATCTCCCCTCGATATCGCGGCCGTCCCTATACCGGTGGAACCAAATGTCTGTGATGTTGTGTAAGCAGGACCGAACCCGACAGTTCTAAACGCACTGATCAACGGCCACTAAACATACTGGGAACGAGAACGTCGCGATCGTGGGCAATAAAGTCCTCAATGATCTTTGGCGGAATGTCGACAATGTCGACGTCGCGCCAGTACACCCACGAATGCTCCGGCTTCAGGGCCGAATACAAAAGATAGTTTCGCGCACGACCCATAGCCTTGCGGCGAGGACCTTGGGCCTCGAAAGAGTGACGATCCTCGACGTTCTGGCTCAGGTGGAAACCAAAGTCCTTCTCAATCACGGTGGCGCTGCGGAAGGGAATCTTGTCCGGGCGCTTCTGGATGCGGTCGAGCTCGGATGCCAGGACAGCAAGCGTGTCGTCAGTGGAGTCGGACACAAGGAAGGCAATATCGATGAGGTGGTGCGGGTAAGTCAGCTCGGCCACGAGCTCGAAATACTTTGACAGGTAGCGAGCGGCGTCCTTGAGAGGAGTGAGGATGAGGATTCGTTCTTCGTTGGCAACCGCCTTGCGAGTGGAGTGAATTGGGTTCAGGTCGACGTGTTCTATTGTGGAGGAGTTGACGGTCAATGCCGCATGGTGGTTGAAGATGACAGGAGTCTGGAGACGAGCGTTCCAGGCCACCTGCTCGTTTGGAGTCATGGCCATTGGAGGCTTGGACGGGCCCCAGCAGTAGAAGCTGCCAAGATGAGAGGCGCGTGATTAGCGTATGCAACCAACACGTCTAAAAAACAAAAGCTTGTGACGGCTTGCCTACCTGTGCATCTCTGATGCGGAACTGCTAATGCCTCGCCATAGTAATAACACAACGCCGGTGATCGCGACAAATAGAAGGAAACGGGTTCTTGTTAATAGCACCCAGAAAGCCCTCGCTGGCGGAAGGGATGCTTTGGCCGCTTTCCAATTCATGCCACCCTTGGGAAGTAACATGATGAAGGTTTGCTGGGAGGCCCGCGAAGGAGCACACCACCCGAGTTAGATGAAGGACGAAGAGAAATGTGGAGAGAGAGGGCGAGGGAGAGGAGGACAGCAAGCTAGTCCGTTTGCTCTTCTTGGTGTCCTTCCGTGGTCGCTTCTTATCGCACTGGACTCGGTCTCGTGCTTCGTTGCCGCGTTCCAACCTCGCGTCCAACGGCGTCACAGGTCGCGGAGGGTCGTGTCGGATAGAGGCGGACGTTGGTGTCGGAGGAACTCGTATGTATCGCTACCTTTCTGTCAACCAGTGAGGCTTACGCGTAAAGGGCTCCGCGTATCGTCAGCGGTCTCCAGTGAAGTCCAAAGGAACGGTGACTCCGCCGACAGGAAGAAATAGGAGCGAGGTGGCTAAAACGAGTGACCACGAAGCTGCAGAAAAGAGAGCAAGATTGCGAGGAGAGCCGCCCAGATTGGCAAACAAAGCCGACGACGATAGAGGCGGTAGGATGTCGGACGAGTCGAGCCAAAGGCGGGAGGAAGAAAAACGGGATCGGTTGCGCGAAAAGGCCGACAAGACGTTTCGCCGTTGCGATGGCCGTTATTTTTTCTAGGCGGATTAGTCGCAGTAACGGAACTCGGAGTGCCTGAGACGGATCACGCAACGGGGCGAGGGAATAGGCGCAACGACGGGGCACAGGCGGCAAATTTTGCGACTTTTTCAAAGGAAAGAGAAGGCAAAAAAAGAATGGGACGCGAGAAAAGGCGCACAAATTCGGAACCGGGGGAGACGGTGCGTGTGCGCGTGTGTGCCTGTGCAGCAGTATACGAATAGAGAAGCGAAATGGAAGGGAAGTGTTTGGCGATTGGGGATGTACTCGTAGTTAGTAGGGAGCATCAGGGAAGGATTACGGTTAGGGGAGACCCAGCACGACGAGAAGCCAACCAATCAGGAACGGCCAAACGGACAAAATGGCTGATGAGTGACGACCCCATGGTGGAACCCTGTCTTTTTCTGCGCTGCCCTCTCCATACTGTCGTACAGTACCCCTTCTGTAGAGGACAGGTTGTAGGGTCTGTAGCGGGTACTTATCAGGCGCCACCCACGGAACTCGCGTGCTTGTCAGCAACAATACTGGCAAGAGAGACCTAGCTCATCACGGTCAGTGCATTCTGGCAGTGGCTACCGTCCCATAAACCGCTGACGACTCTGTATCCGGAGCTGCTGGAGCCGCAACTCTGCCGCATCAGCCATTCTGAACAGCGCCATAAAAAACGCAAAAGGCGGCCACAATGCTTTTGTTGGCAGCTCGGCCTCGACGGTGGTCTAGCACGCGGCGACGGAGACTATTACGGGGCATTTCGCTGCTGTGGGTACCGAAGGGCCTAGATTACACTGAGCACGCATCGAAGTAGTTTAATTGTGCTCCCCTACTTGTTGGGGGATGCTCATCTCACATTGTGGTCGTGCAGACAGACACCAACGGCTAGAAACTGGTAGCCAATTAGGGGTGTGCAAAACAAGTTAGACAGCATGCTGAAAATTGGGCCAAAAGTATCAAGTACTACATACGAATATGCGACAGACGGCGACTCTGCTCATACTAGCGCGTTTTGGGAGCGGCCTGGAGCTCTTATTGGGGCAGCTAGCAGGGGAGGAACCGTTAATTATGACCACTGGGACCAGTGTCCTTGCCTGCACGGTTCGGAGGTGTAACCTCCCCCCCAAAAACCGCTTCAGAAGGGAAGATAACACAATGTCGTTGAAGCCACAATATTTCCAGCTGGTGGGTGTTCCGTACGAGCCGTGTGAGCTCTAGGTGTGGGCGAAGGAAGCTACTACGGAGTATTGGTGGCCTCGATGCTTATGTACAACTACAGAGAAAGTCCGGTGTCGTACTGGGCGGCAGAGTTATGGGACTCGCATAACGCATGCCAAAATGGAATGGCTGAGGAACTGCAACCCAAAGCAGGATTGCGCATGTGCATGGTACCGCTGTAACCGGAGCTGACGCGGTTGCTCACTACTCCGTACCGGCTTCCCTGATCCTCGTGCTCTCTCGCATTTATTCTACCGAATCCTCAGCCTTGGCCATACGAGGGAGAGGTGCCTTGCTGTTTTTGTTAGTCCTTACAGCACCGTCAGCAGCTGAGAGCTATGCCCGTTGTTTGTACGCTGTACGAGTACGTTTTCAAAGGGTGCCCAATACACACACAAAACTTAAATAAGATCAAAGGGCCAAACAGTTCGTGGGTGGTTCTCTATGCAGTACTGGCGATCATGATTACCTCTGAGCTACATATGCACACACAGACCGTGCCATCTGGCGCCTATGCAGTGCGTATGACCGCTGTGAAATACGAGGAAAACATGATTTGCGCGTACCGGGCGACAAAATAGCGGCCGTGCTGCAGACCAACTACTCGTACAGGCGCCACATGTGCATGTGCATGTGCAAAAATAAAAACCGGTTCACAGAACTTATCTCCCACCAATCTGTTCTTCAGAGGCACAGCATCTAGCAGGGTCCAGCCTCGCGCAAGAAAATGGTTGGTTTAGGCTGTCTATGAGATTCAGGCTCAACAGATATAGTAGACGAAAGAACAGGGTAAAAGAACACGATGTGGAAAGGGCGGAAAGCCCCGACCCATTCGCAGGCGGGCAACCTGCATAGCGAACACCTGCTCCAGGTAGCTGCCCTGAAACCCACGCCAAGCTTGGGGCTTTTAATTGATCACGTGCACAGGCGACAGTGCTGGTGACGGAGCGCGTGCTTACAAACCGCCAACGCGTTTTATTCCCCCCGATCTTACTCCGTACAGAGCACTGGCTCGCCTAATTTCTTTGTGCTGGTTTGTGCTGGGCACTGCCTTTCCCCTCTTCTGTGGTCTGTTGCCTTGCCAATCAGACCCTCGAGACAACGGGATAGACCATGGAGTCTATCGAGTAAACTGCGCCATTTCTTCTTCTGCCTGCAAGCATACCTGATGTCGAGACCTACGCGCTAAGCTCTTCTTTGTTCTTTCTGATAAAATTATCGCCATCGCCTCGGCCTGGTTTCCATGTTGCCGTGCATGCGACTCCCCAGTATTGGCAGTATCATTATCCAGGGGATAGCATTTTCTCGGCCTGCTTTTCACAGACAAATCGGCTTCGTGACAGCGCTGCTACCGTCACCGTTGTCTACAAGCCCATTGAATACTTTCTCTACTATGGCATCTTTACGACGTTCGTCCCGGCTGAGTAGCGGGGACATTGCCTCTAATCCCGTGGAAGAGCCAGTGAAGGCTCCGATTCGAAAGAGAAAGCCGGTAGCGGCATCGACTGCAGCTTCCGAAGTGCCTGCCTCGAGCAAAGTGGCCAAAGCTGCGCCGAAGAAAGCAGCGCCTCGCCGCCGTGCTTCTGGGGCAGCTAAAAATGATGCGAAGCCGGCCGAAGCCAAAGCTGATGCCGAGGAAGAGCCTCCTATGCCGTCCACGCCGCCGCCAAAGAAGCGCCGAGGAAATGCAATCCCGTCTACACCCGAGCCTAATGTTCTACCACTACGCCACGCGGCTATCAACCGCTTAGCCAACCCGGAAGCAACGAATGCGCCGCTGTTGTCGCCGGAGACTTCACGGGTAGTGTCTGCATTGCCACTGGACCCCCAGACGCCGAGCACGACACGGACGACTACGACTACGGACACCCTGCTGAAAGAGGCCTGTGAGCATTTGATCCGCACCGATCCACGCATGAAACCACTCATTGCAGCACACCAGTGCCAGCTGTTCACGCCTGAGGGACTGGCCGAACAGATCGACCCGTTCGAAAGCCTGGCTAGCGGCATCATCAGCCAGCAGGTGTCCGGTGCGGCCGCCAAAGCCATCAAGGGGCGCTTTATAGGGCTGTTCACAGACGGTGATGCAGCAGCTGCCGACGATGCTCCTAGCAAACGGGTCCGGTTTCCTCAGCCATCACATGTGGCTAAGACCTCCATTGAGCGGCTGCGGACGGCCGGCCTGTCGCAGCGCAAAGCTGAATATCTTCAAGGCCTGGCGGCCAAGTTTGTATCGGGCGAGCTGTCCGCACAGCTACTGGCAGAGGCGCCGTACGAGACGCTGGTCGAGCGGCTGGTGGCCGTCCGCGGGCTGGGCAAATGGAGCGTGGAGATGTTCGCGCTGTTCGGGCTGAAGCGGATGGATGTGTTCAGCATCGGCGACCTCGGCGTGCAGCGTGGCATGGCCGCATTTGTCGGGCGGGACGTGGCGAAGCTGAAGAAAGCCGGCAGCAGTGCGAAGAGTGCCAAGTGGCGGTACATGACGGACAAGGAGATGGAGGTCATCGCGGAGCCGTTCAAACCCTACCGTAGTCTGTTCATGTGGTATATGTGGAAGGTGGAGTTGACAGACGTCAGTGCGATGGGCTCGTGAGTGGAAGGGCAGCTGTGTGTGGCTCTCTCTCCCCCCCTTTCTCTCGCTATGTTTATATTAGGATATGTGTTTGACCTAGGAGGCTGGCACTGTAGGGATATAAAATCCGAGCTCTATTTTCGTTTCATTTCGATGATGATGTTTGTTCCTTGTTCGGCGGTGGTCGTGTGTGTTGTGTGCAAGCAGACCTACCTTTAACAGTGTTTGCGGTAAATGATACATGCATGACGGGTGTGTGCATACCGAGTAGTTATATCACGGCGTCTGCCTGCATAGTGAGCCATGCTAAGCTAGGCCATGCAGTTGCATGTATGCCATCAGCTAGCATACAATTGAATGGTGGCTGAAGGCAATGTTATTTCAAGCGAGACACTCAGGCTATCCATTCAAGGAAGGCAGACAACCTGGAATCTGAAAACAAAGATAAAATGCCCGGGGTATGGGATAAAATGCCCGTGCCTTGTTTTGTGCTGCATTGCTATTTCACTCATACTGTGCCCACACAAACGAAACATATTTGACCTAGGACGGAGCAACACCACCGGTTTTTTTATGACAAGAATGGAAAGATGGAATAAGGGTCACGGCGCATCTGCCCAGCAGTACCAAGCTGCCCATAAGGCAGGCACAACAACCAGCTATACACCAAAGGACGATGTTATGTTGCTGTCCATATGTGCTTGGAGCCCTGGAAAGGAAAGTGACGATGCTCGTACTCGTACTTCGAAGAATGGACCGATAGCCCAACGATGGTGGGTGTGTGCATCAGAGGTTAGTCATGCACAGCAGTAAAATTGTGGTGGCGGATGCGATAATGGTTACAGTTACAGCTACAACGCGCCAGGAACACGAGCTCATTAACCGAGGTCCCCATCACGAGAGACAGAGCCCACCCAAGCGCGCCGAAAAGCACAGTAAGGGAGGTGGATACAACACATGTTGAGAGGAGCAAGCCCCTTTTTGCGGTTATCCTGTGGTGGGTTGCAGAGCAGTTTACTCGTATTATGAGAACTGGGGCTGGGCTCAGTAATGCCAGCCGAGTCAGGTACAGGCACCAAAGTGGGTTTGTTAGGTATATTTGTATGTATGTACGACGTACTCCTTCCTCGTGGTAGCGATGTGCGGTCATAAGCGATAGCTCCTTGACAAGCTACCGCCACGAAATACAACTATGTACGAGTGCACCTATTTGGCGTCGCCAAAAGCAGCCGTAAAAAATCGGCGGGAACAGGACTCGAGACCAAAACTGCGCCGTCGTGAGACCGATTGCCTGTGGCTAGTTGCTCCGTGCTTTGTCGACATCGGTCGACTGTTTCTCGACGACTCACAGTAGAGTGTGTCCCCCACCCCCTGTTTCTACCCTGATCCAGAAACCAGAATCATACAAGCATCGGTAGGTTCTAAGGTTATGTGTGTTCGATGGGGTCTAAGGGGTACATGGGAGTGGACAAACAACAAAAAGCAAGCAGAGACAAGAACGTTTGTTGCTGAGACCAGCATTGCCAAGATGGACGGGCCTCCCATCGGCAGCTAGTCTATTGCGGTATGCTTGATCAAAGTATGAGTACAGAGTACTCCGTATGGAGTATTCGTTTGTGAAAGACGGCACGTTTTTTGCCTTTTCTTTTTATGCTGCTGCGTTTCTGTCCTTTCTTGGGAGTTCCTTGGCGCGAGTCCCACAGGTGTTTCATCGCTGCCGGCGACGATCTGCAGCAGAGCCTTTACTCGTAAAGGAAGAGGGAGGGACATGCGCCAAATCCTCGGATATCCCGGTGGCGGGAGAAGGAGTGAGGGCAAAGAGAGAACACAAGAGGGAAGGAAATAAGGAAACGTTAGTGAGGGGCCTGAAGGGTGACTTGTCCGATGCGCCGTCTTTCTCATTCCCGTGCGACAAGAGCAGCCGACGCTGTGCGCTCCTCCCTTCTGCGATGGTGTCTGACAGAGTCTACGACGACCACGACTACTCCGTGCGGAGAATGTGCGAGTACGCGTACTGTACAAAGCCAATCGCGATGGAGGGAGGGTGCGTAGACATGGAAGGAAGAAACGTCATAGAAGCTGAGTGGTCGGAATCGTCAATAGCGCCGCCCAATACGGCCTGAGGCGCTGCGTTGGGTGGTATCTGACTGCCACAATACGAGAACAAAAGTGCAGTGGAAGGAATAGCGCAGCGCCCGGGTCTTTCAGTCGAGTCTGTTTGTAGTTGTATACGAGCAGTTCCTCGTGCTGTAGAAACGGGCACGCTTATCTGCGGGCATCCCGTATCAAAGCAATTAGGACCTACCACCAACTTCGGGTGCTTTTCTACGTCGTTCATGTGGGAGCAGTTCTCGCAAGTGGCGAGCTACGTAGACGCGTGAGCTTGCAGCAACGCTCTCATCTATCCTCCTCTGTAGTGTAGTTATTAGCAGGTGCTGATGCATGTGGTATTGCAACAGCTGCCAGCATACGAGTATGGAGCATGTATCTCATTTGTCGCAGAATGCACGATTCTTACGCCTAGAGGCAGGTGCCATAGACACCCACTCGGCCATTGCGCGCACCCGCATAACCCTCTGGCGGCCGCCATGGTCTTCGTAACCACTACATATGTATATTCACACTCAGCAGGTATGATAGCAACAAGGCTTCTACACTATGCCGTATACGTAGCGTAGCAACGGACAACCTCGAAAACCTGCTCCGGTGGGGCCATATTTTAGAACCACCCCCTGCTGGTATCCACGCCCTCCTTTTTGGTATGTACGAGTATGTACGACTTATGTTCCTGGCGCGAGAGTGAATAAATGCCAACTCGGGCACTACACACAGGGGACCATTTCCGCCGTAGCATGCTGCTGTACGGGGCAGTTGCCCCTAAGAGGGGGAGAATGCGCAATCCAGGCCGTTCTCAACGTAGTCGCATTGTTTGTCGCCAATATTCATGATCGGAACGGCCAAGGAAGGTTGCCGCAACGGAACGGATCCAAATTATCGAATGCACGAGTATGGCGAAAGGCCCGCTGCGCTCGCCCATTCCACCAGCCAACGCAGCCATGCCAATCGTTGTGTCCAGACCATCTTGATCCATGCACGAAAAGTCACACTCCACACAAACATGCGGTAGATGTGTATCATCTACGTATGTGTGTGCGTACGAGTACGTGTCCGTAGTCCGTTCAGCGGCTCCCTGCACCTATAGCGCGTGAATCATGGAACAAGACCCGTGCCGTACAGTACGCCGACATGCTAGATGTGGTGCTAGAAACTGTGTACGCGTACGTTCTATCGGAAAGCAGAGTTTTCGCCGCTTTCTGTTTCTTTTTTTAAACTCCCTTAGCCTGTCTTTCCCACGTCCTAATCATCAATGTTGCCTTTTTTCTGTCTCCGCCTCCCATGCCATCGTCTTGTTGGCCGCGCAGCCAGGTGCTTCTCAGCTGTCGTCCACGCCTATCGTACGTAGTATGAGTAGTAGTCGTAAATCTTGCTCCGTACAATATATACTATGCACAAGCACCTGCAGGACTAAAATGGACTTTCTCGTAGTGATCTGCTATGGAGCGGCAGTAGCACGGGTGCACACACACAATGCTAGTCGACTACGTCAGGTATTTATGGACATTAGATCCACGGCGTACTCCATAGAAATGAAATTTGCCAGCACCACCTGCCAGGGCCTCAGCGCTGGGAGCCACCGCCAACAAGGACCATGGCCTCCATTTCCGAACTCCGCCGTCGTGACTATCCCCTCCTGGCAATCTTGATCTTAGCACCTACGACGCACATCCTTGCTATGGCTACTGCCGTCGGGCATTGAAGCTGTGCCGCCGTGCATGTGAGCTTGTCCTTCGCGCGAAGTGTCCGAGTAGTAAGCGACTCAGCAACTACGAGGAGCCCGAAAGAGTCGCTCATTCGGAGTAAACTACAGCATATGGCACACGCATGCGACTCAGGTTACCCTCAGGGTACATAGCCTTGTGCAGCGGCATGGGGCCTCCCACGACACTACGAACATTTGCAAGTGCGACTCCGAAACAGCGCACCGAATGTGCTTTCCTAGCACAATGACTGGCGTGCATCGTGACTACAGATATGTGGTGCTGCGCATCCAAACTCCCCCACAAAGCCATATTCAGCGGCCCACCAAATTTGGAGGTAGCCACGAAGACAAGGTTGTGAGGGTGTGCGCTGGAGGTGGCCGGGCCTTGTGCGAGCAGCTGGTCACTACTATCGTGTGTTCTGTACATACACCGTAGCTAGCACTCATCCTTATAGCACGCTGCCGGCGCAGGAACGCCGAACGCGTGGGCCTTGTGGATCTGCGCGGTGAAGTACGTCGTAGACTACATACGTATGTAGTGTGTACGAGTATGCAACATACAAAATGTGTACTCATACGGAGTACACCTACAGCAAATCTTCGGGCATACGAGTTGGCTGTATCTTCACTACTCGTACGGTCTGCATTGACAGAAAAGTACTCCATTCGGCGACATATTCGTCTGTTGGCGGCGCTCCGCACAATTTCGCGGCTGTGTCCCTCTCTGAATCAGCTGAAAACAAGAAAATGCCGGCTATATTTCCGGCCAGCGTTACCAGGACGATGCGCAAAACGTTGGCCTTTGAGTCCAGGGATTACCACTGACAGACGTGCAGCCCAACGGCCGCCAGCTTGGCCACAATATACTAATATCCATCGAGGCAAATGCCAATGGCCTCCCCCAGCGTGTGCGTACGCCACATACGAGTATTTTCTGTGAGCTCGGTGCCCGCGAAGCAAGGAACCAGAACCCCAGCACTGCATTTCGCGCGCCTTGAATCCTGGCAGAAGCCCCGGAGGCCGTGACTTTTTAGTGGCGTTGGTGTACTCCGTACTCGTACTCTGTGGAAGGTGGAAGCAGGGGAGGTGTGCATATATCACACGTACCATCCATAGAGGCCCGCTCTTCACAGATGATTAGCTTCCAATTACCCCTTCCCCCTTCTTCTCTTGTCCTTTTTTCTCCTTCCCCCCCCCTTGCTAGCAATCTCTTCCCGTTTTGGAATTACCTGCTGCTTGTACATACCTACCTCTTTTTCCTTGGCCCTGCCCTGGTAGCACCATTCCTCTCCCTTTTCTTTCCTCTCGTTTCTGACCTCAAGCAAAAACAAACATCCCGTCGTTCTTCTTCTTTTCATCGTCCATCGTTATCGACAGTTATTTTCGTCGTCGTTCTTCTTTACAGTTCTTTGTAGCTTCTTTTAATACCCTTTCCCTCTTCACGTCGAACCATTCGCTTGTTCCATCGACTCGAAGAGCCTACAAGAAGACACTTTTTTCTCGCGACGCTCGCTTTCTCGATATCTCAAAAGGTATGTGTCATGATCCAGTAGAGGCCATTCGGGCGTCTGGTGTCCTCGGCATCCATTACGATGCCCCATTCCCCCCTTGTTTTTGCTGCGACGAGTCTGCTGTGAAATCATTACGCGTTTGTTTTGTCACAACCTGCCCATCAAAAACCACGCTTTGCACCATCGGCCGGTCATCTTGCCCGGAGGCCATCAACAACGCATTGCACACCAATTTATCACTCGCTAGTCTGGCCTCGATAGGAGAAAGGCGGGCAGACTCTAGGCCTAGATTTGTTGAATTGCCGTTGCCTGCCTGTCTTTTTTCTTGGTCAATGCGAATGTCAACATCGTTATAGGACGGGAAGGGGCGACAAAATCCGACGCGTTTTTCAGTACTCACTATCCAAGCGGGTGCTACCACAACAATTTTTTCCTACAAAACCGGACTGTGATACGACTCAAGGACAATTGGGGATCGATTCAGGCCGCACTGCAAGCTCTAGGAACCTGTTGGAACGGCTAGATCACCGGATGAGAAGCAGCGATTTGGGGAACTGCGGGCCTCTAATTGTTTGGTGCATGCACCACAGCTTCAAAATTCCGTTTCTTGGCTAGCCGGTCTGGTTCTGCTGGCTTTGTGCGACCTGCGCGTCGCTGCCACAACCTAAGTCACATTGTTGGCTGTATCAGCTGATATACCGATTGCTCCAAGTGGCACTTTTGGAAACAGCTTCGGTTGGCCCCTCTGCAAACCAAACCCCTATTCGTGGAGCTGTATGACGCAGTTCCTCACGATTCACTCCGTGCTCACCTTCTTATTAAGCGTCCTTGCTTTTCTTTACCTATTGCTCCCTTTTTATTCTCTACATGAATAATTTGCATGCAGCTTGCCAAACCCGCACCATTTGTGCATCGCGAGCTTCCTATTTTCACTTTAGATTTTAGTAGCTAACAGGATCCAATAGTCTCCACGATGTTCGCCAAGGCTGTTGTCGCTGCCCTTGCGGCTGCTGGCGTTGCTTCCGGTAGGCTCAAATATCAGTGGTCTTCATACTGGACCAAAATGCTAACATGCCCTCGTGATAGCTGCCACCACTGCCTGCACGCAGACCACTTTCACTATCAACTCCCAGGCCGACTTCTCTGCTCTGCAGGGCTGCTCGACCCTCACTGGTAACGTGGTGGTTGGCAACGACACTGATGTGTCCATTGACCTGAGCGGCCCCAAGGCCATCAAGGGCAGCCTGACGCTCACCAACAACAAGCTCATCAGCACCCTGAGGAGCTCATCTCTGACCTCGATCTCTGGCGCTTTCCACCTCCAGAACCTGACCACTCTGACCACCCTGGCGTTCACTGCGCTTGAGAGCGTCGGTTCCATCAGCATGACCTCGCTGACCACCCTCGACTCGCTGACCTTCACGGCTGGTGTCACCAAGGCCGCCAGCATTGTCGTCAGCGACACCTTCCTCAGTAGCCTGGACGGTCTTGATGTTGCCTCTGCTACTACCATTGACATCAACAACAACCGTCGTCTGGTTGAGTACACCTCGTCCATCGGCAACCTGTCTGACACCCTGAACATCAACGCCAACGGTCTTAACCTGCAAGTCAGTTTCCCCAACCTGATCTGGATCGCCAACATGACCATCTCCAACGTCTCCAGCTTCAGCGTTCCTTCTCTGGCTGTTGTCAACGGCTCCATGCGCTTCGACTCCAACTACATCAAGTCCTTCTCTGCCCCCAACCTGACCTCCCTCACCTCTGGTGACGTTTCCTTCGTCAGCAATGTCCAGCTGAGCAACATCACCTGCCCGGCCCTGACCACCGTCGGCGGTGGATTCCAGATTGCCAACAACACCGCCCTGGAGAAGATCACCGGCTTCGCAAAGCTCAAGTCCGTCGGCGGCGCTATCAAGCTGCGGGGCAACTTTACTGAGTGAGTATTCCTTTCATGTACGCAAAAATGTGGACAAAGATCACTGTCACTAACAACCTAAACAGAATCTCTCTCCCTAACCTTGCCGATGTCAAGGGTGCCTTCGACGTTGTTTCCACTGCCGATATCTCCTCGTCGTGCACTACCTTTGGCAAGCTGGCTCCTTCGAAGCAGGGCGGCAACGGCGACATCCAGGGCACCTACACTTGCACCAGCAACGACGCCAACGCCAACTCGGACACCTCCTCCACCTCGTCCAGCAGCGGCAGCAGCACCTCCAGCAGCTCCAGCAAGGGCAACTCTGCTACTGGCCTCACCATTAACGCCATGGCCATCCTGGGTCTTGCTGGTGTTGCCGCTCTCTTCCAGACTCTGTAAATCATGGAATTGAACGGAAATTGCGGAGGTTAGTAATATGGGCATAGGGGATGAGGTATGCCTAGTTCTGTGAAGTAGTAGGAGGGGAGGATGGTACATATTCTGCGCTGCTTTTAACGAGAAGATGTGTGGACGGACAAACTGTGCTACCCGGAAAAGGCTGGCCCGTTTCAAGTTTTGCTCTTCCGTCTTGTCGTTTGCTTTACTGTTACTGAGTATTTCCCGACAACGTCGTTTTCGCTCCTTTATTACTATTTTTTTTTTTCATTACCCAACACTCATTCCGAACTGCTGCTCTTTATGAATCTTGTTTGTTCTACGTATACACCCACTACAACTAATAGCTCTATTTCTCTTGACTGTTTCCACAATCTTTCCGAAAACTGCTATTATGTCTTCCGTGCCACTCTTCCGTAGCTCGTACTCGTACTCGTACAAATACATAAGCTCGGATTCGTAAGAATTCTAGTCACGTGAGTCAATCTGAGCCCGGAAAGCTTCGACTCCGGAGTCCAGTTCTCGTACGAGATTAAGAAGTGTCAGGGGTAGTTTTCACCGCCCTACCGGCAGAAATTTATCTGTTAGCCAAGCTATCTTAACTTAGTATATGGGCGAGTTCGCGTAGCATCCCCTTTCCAACAGTTGTTCCCTTCCCAACAACTGTTTTCTTTTCTTTCTTTCTTTCTAATTCTATTTCCCAAATTTCAACGGTTTGGTGCTCACTCCTTTGCACAATGAGATTTCTCGCAATAATTGGTGCCATTCTGGCCACCACTGTTTACTTCATTGAGAAGAATCTTGACTCGTTTTACATCTTTCAGACGGACGAGCTGCACGCTTTGACGAAGCGTGCCATTGAAACCCACGGAAATGACACACAGGCAGTGGTTCAGTATATCATCGATGACCTGCATAGCCAGCCAAAGGTGTCCAAGCACATTAGCGTGAGCCAGGAATGGTTCTTCAACAATGCCGGTGGTGCTATGGGAGGGATGACCATCCTCCACGCCAGTGAGTACTCGACACTCCTCAGGAGGTCTATAGGAACAAGACTAACCATCGAACAGGCATTACTGAGTACTTGATCTTCTTTGGTAAGTGGCTAGCGTTTCCCGTTTGATAGATTGTCACATTGTCTAACTTGACTTCCCTCAACATCAGGCACCTCTGTTGGCACCGAAGGCCATACTGGCCGCCACACTGCTGACGACTACTTCCACATTATCCACGGCGAGCAGTGGGCATACGTCCCTGGCGAGTTTGAGCCCGAAGTGTACCCGACGGGCTCTGTGCACCACCTGCGCCGCGGCACAGTCAAGCAGTACAAGATGCCCGACAACTGCTTTGCTCTCGAGTATGCCCGGGGATGGATTCCCCCCATGCTGTTTTTTGGCTTCGCCGATGGCCTGTCGAGCACGCTCGACTTCCCTACCCTCTGGATCATGACCTGGGTGTCTGCCCGCGAAATGGTTGGCAACCTGTTGATTGGCAAGATCTAAGCACCTGGAATTTGCCGTGCATCTCACAAGGTCTCCGGTGAGACTGTCAATGGGCTTACTGCATGGACGTTGGGGGCTCTTCTAGCCCTCAGCTGGCTACACTTCACTGCCATCAAAATGGGAAGGCCTTCGTCAGTATGAGGGTGGTGGCCGGTTATTTCGCCTTCGTTCCCCTCGCATAGGTTGAGGAATAAAAATATGCGCGATCGCTGTGTCGCCTCTCGAATATGCACATGGAAAAAGGAATGGGCATTTACACTTACTTGGTCGTATAATTTATAATATATTTTGTTTCCTAGCTTCGTTCCTCGATGGCTGTCCTAAATCCAGACCGTTGATCATGTTTTCAAACGGGCCTACGTCACCCGCGTTTATTAGTCAGCAACCGATAGTGCCAGGCCATATCCATAGGATTGGAGGCAAATGCATTTACCGCTGAACAAGCCTCGAATCCGATAACTGACTAGCCGATCCGAGCACTTGAGTGATGGAGATTGATTCTAGCCGTGCTGCCGCCCATGGCCAAGATGAACCACCGGATTTCCCTGGTGGTCATGGTGGCCCTAGTGCTGGAGGCGGTGGTGCTACGAAACGAACCCGCGTTCTTTTGAGCTGTGCTCCTTGCCGGATATCGAAGCTCAAATGTGACCGTGAGTCTCCGTGTGGAAACTGCCTGAAAAAGGACCGTTCCGATGCCTGCACATATGTGCCACGGCCCGAAAAACCTGCTAAGCCAGTCAAGGGCATGGTGGCGCGGGTCCGCCGTCTTGAGGGCATGTTGCGTGAGATGTTGGAGAATGATAGTGCGGAAGCCGCCATGTCGAACTTTGGCGAGGCCGAGACGGGGCCGCTTCACGGCAACCGGGGCACCGGCCACATAAGTGATACGACAGCCTCTTCGACGCTGGAGAGTGGCGATAGCAGGATAGGGAGATTCGCGGCGGAGGCCAAAAAAGGCGGCGCGGGGCGAGTCGTTCGCGGTGACCGAGCAACGACGTACGTCGGAGCGACACATTTCATGGCTATGCTAGACGATATCGAGGATCTAAAGTCGTATTTTGAAGACGAGGAGTCGACCGTGGACGACGAGACGCCAGAGACGAATGTGGCAGACGACTCGCCGGAAATGGTGATACTCGGCTCTGTGGGCAGCTGGAAGAAACACGACATTTTGGCCCTTGTACCGCAGAGAAGCGTCGTCGACCGACTGATTGTGCGATTCTTCAGTTCCAACTCACCTTCTCAGTGTATGGCAATAAACATGACTCCGGTTTTCCCTACTATCACTTGTAGGTTTTACGGCTAACAAAATGGGCAGACACTATACACCGGCCAACCTTCTCGAAGCAATATAGCGAGTTTTGGCAGAACCCAACACAGGTGGATGTTTCCTGGCTGGCTGTGTTGTTTACTATCATGGCGCTGGGCGCCCACTTCTCGACGTTTTCGGCGCCGCACGAACTGCAACACAACTCAGCTCTTCCGGCAGCGGAGCAATACAAGCAGTACCGCGCCGCTGCTTCATGGGCCTTGGCGGCCAAAAAGTTTACTAGTCCCAGCCTCTTGACCATTCGGGGGGTGCTTATGCTGGTTGAGTCTGAGTTTCTTGTCAACCGTGCTAGCCAGACCAACTGTTGGCTACTCTCGTCGGTGTGCATACGGCTGATGCTGCGAATGGGGCTGCACCGGGACCCGAGTAAGATGCCCAACATCTCGGCATTTGAGGGAGAGATGCGCCGGCGGTTGTGGAATCTCGCCATCCAACTAGACCTGATTGTGTCTTTCCACATGGGGCTGCCAAGCATGATCCACGGCATACCCAGTGATACGACGCTGCCACATAATCTGCTGGATGGAGACTTCGACGAGGACTCGAAAGAGCTCCCGCCGTCGCGGCCGGAGTCGGAGTATACCACGATGAGCTATCCTATCTTCAAGAGCATGATGTGCCGGGTCTTTGGCCAGGTAGCAAGGCTGTCGCACACGCTGACGGCACCGTCGTATGCGGAGGTGATGCGAACAGACACAATACTTGACGACAAGTGGAAACAAGTGCCTGGCTTTATGAAGGTGCGGCCACTAGAGGACTGCGTGGCCGATCCTCCCATGCAAGTGGTGCAAAGATTTGGGCTCGCATCGCTATACGAGAAGAGCCGGTGCGTGCTGCACCGCCCGTACCTGGTTGAGCCGGTGCTGCAACCGGAGCATGCCTATTCGCGCCGCATGTGTCTCAAGGCGGCGTTGACGTTGCTCGAGTATCACGAAGCGATTCACGGCGCTACTCAGCCAGGCGGACCTCTGTACGAGATTGGCTGGTTCATTACGGGACTGGCCATGCACGATTTCCTGTTGGCGGCCATGATTGTGTTCCTGGTGGTGCAGAACAGTGAGCTGTTCGACGGGGAGCTGATTTACGACGACAGCACCAGCCCGGATGTGGAGCTAAGCAGTGGTGGCTCCAGCGTCGGCCTAGGCGGGTGGACTGCGGCGACGCCGTCGATGTCGCTGCCCACGTCTGGCGGAACCGACAATACGGGCACAAGCCGCGGCGCGGCGTCGGTATCTCTTCCTGTCAGCAGGACGTTTCTGATCCAGCTTCTGGCTCGATCGTACCAGATCTGGCTCGATGTGACCAAGAGCAACCAGGATGTAAAGAAGGCAGCTGATGTGCTCAGTATCATGCTTGCCAAGATCAACGTCCAAGAGCCCAAGTACACCAGCTCTGAAAGCAGGCCCAATGAGAAGGGCGTGGCCGATCCCACGCTCGCTGGCTATAGCCATACGCATATGGCTGCAGGCGACACTAGCCCACGGTACAGCTTGGTCGATCTATCGCCATCGGCTATTGGTGTGCTTGTACAAGGTTGGTTTCACTGGGAGCAGTCCCTCCCCTTGTATAACGCAACGTGATAGAAGGGGAGAAGAAAACCACTAACCACCGGAATGTGTAGCAGACGCAGCACCAGACGTGACGTTGGGGGCGCCTGGGTCTGGCCTAGGAGGGCAAGGCGAAGGCCAGACTAGCTTGTTACGGAGGGACCTAATGCCTCATCCAGAGACTGCCATGTACCATGGTGGCACGACCAATGCAGCGACGCTAGATCCATTTGGAAGTATGGCCAACACGTGGTTTCCCATGTCGTTGACAGCACTTGACTGGGTAAGAAGACATTTGCGCCTGCTATTGTGATATGGATGGCCATGGACGATTGCTGATATATATGTGTGTTGGACAGGACGCTGTGGACAACGGGTTAAGAACAGTGATGCAGTTGGAAATTCAACCTCCAGACGAAGACATCAATTACGTCGCTACGGGTCTCTGGGATCAGTCAGATGAGCAGTTTTTCGGCAGCCAATGATGACCGGGACGAGCGGTCGAGGACGAAGTTTGTAGTCACGGAATACTCGTATGTACGGAGTGGATGATGCTGTACGGTAGTGGGCCAGCGTATTTTATGAATAAGGCAAGCCACCGCTTATAGACGAGGACCTGCACTCCAGATGTACGAAGTAGCTGTGCAAATCTCGGTTGTATGTGCGAGTACATAGTTACCGCTAGTGTGCTGCGTTTGTCCACATAGACCAAACACGTTTTCATACCAACCCCTCCTCCCCGCAAATTTTATGTTCACAAGACCGTTAGGGCAACTAGAGGCTATGTTGAAACATCGTGACACTATGAGGAAAGAGACGGAAGTGAGATCACCATACGGCAGGAAGGATGACTCGAGAAAGATGGCAGCAAGAGATGGTAAAGCAAGAAGAGCCAAGGCAAGGAAAGAAAACAAAAAAAACAAAAAACCAGTTCTTCCGCGGAGATGTTAGATCGAGCAGGCGTTAAAAGTCACAAACTGGCGGTTTATATGCTGTCCAGCGGGGGGTAACTGGGCTTTTTCGTACGTAATGGTTATGGCATGGATATAGAGACACTGGCGGAAGAAGCAAGCGGCAAAGACGCACAGCTCAACCTCACTGTTTCCTTCCCCCTCTCCTGTGACAGGAAGCAAGAAAAAGGAGAGAAGAGCCTACGCAGTACGTGCGGAGTTCGAATAGTTAGCCGATCAAGCACAAAGGCAGAGTACGGAGTAGGTATATGCTACTCAATATAGTGAACAAGCTACGAGTAGTTTAAATGTACAGTTTACGACTACTCGTACATCCGCACATCAACTCCGTACCACTACGACTACTGCAGAGGACTAGCTTTGCCCAACTCCCCAGCCATTCCGCAGGTGGCCAGTGCTCTGGCTAAGAGGCGAGGCTTGGGACACATGGGCGTCTGAAGGCAACTAATTTGATCCAGCCACAGCGGGAGCAGATGGCGCAAGTATGTACATATGATGAGAAGCAGATCCCTTGCGGGGCAAGCAAACCCCGAACAGACAGCCTTCCACGGCACACACAACACATATATAAGATAAGGAGCCAATCGAGCAGCGGCTGAGGGCACAGGCAGGTTGTGTGCAATGTGTGTTGTGTGGTGTGTTGTGAGCTGTGTGTGGGTGTGTGTCAAATAGGTCGTATTGTGGGCATTTCCAGCTCAATGACGATTTTCTGTGGATGGAGCAGCTAAGTACATACAGGCAATTCGACGTGTGTGCAAACTGTGGACTGGGAATAGACGGATGCAGTAATGATCAGGTAATGGAAACCAAAAGTCGGCGCACTAAGCTGCTATTACGCATGATTTTTATGGCCCTTTTTTCTGCTTTCTGTTTCCTCCTTTTACTTCCCTTTTAGTGGTGTTTTTGCCGTTGGTTTGGTCATTTCTATGAGTTGACAGAAGCCAGCAGCCAATCAGAAGCCGTATCCATCGACTGGGTTCTTATCTGATTGATTTTTGTGGCAGAGGGTGCTGTGATACCACACACGCCTTGTGTTAGCGGGGAAGGACGAAAAAAAAAAAAGAAAAAAAAAATTTAAACCAGAAAAACTAAACGTGCCATCTCGCCATGGGCTACTCAAAATACAGAGTACATTTGGTAGAGAGAGAGCAGACAAAGAAAGAGCAGGCACACAGGCCTGGGAGGCAACAACAGGGACATGATCGCTGTGTTGTTTCTTTGTGCCGCTGGGTCCAGGCTGATAAAGCACGAGCTTATCTACGGAGCAGAGGTCAAAGGAAAAGCTTGAAGGAACACTCTTCCAGTCAGTTGATATCTATGCAGCAGCTGGAATTTCCACCACTCTAGAAGCGCATGTAGCACATAGTCGTACTCGTACACACCGCAGCGTGTATCGCGTGTTGCACTCGTATTTTTCCACGATGCATGCATGCATGGAATCCCCAACCATATTCGCGCCCCATCTGCCTCCGCCCTTACGCTTTGTTGCGTTATGTACACCCATGCTTGTCTCTTTGCCCGTCTAGGCTTTGCCCAGGCTGCTGCACGCTTCGGACGACCGCAGCCTGCAAAGAGAAACGCATGTAGCCATACTCGTGGGCAGTTCTCGTTACGTTTAGCTCCTACGGCTTCACCGCATCATCCTGGCTAGATCCCATCAGGTGCCATCGCGCTCCTGTCAGACTTCATATCGTCATAGGCCCGCGCTGCAGCGTGCCCACAGCAGGCTATTAGGCACTAGCCATAGTTGTCATGTCGCCATGGCAGAGAGCGCGTATGGAGGAGGACTCGTATGCCGTTCTCGTAGTTACTCCAAAGCAACATTTGCAGTTGTGCTCGGCTGGCCGTCTTTTTCCACCCAGGCCATTTCCGCCGATTGTCAGGTCACTTTGCGCTAGCGGTGTGGTCGTGGAATTGTGGTGCTGATGTGTACGAGCGTACGAGCTCTCGTACACACGAATGTGCGAATAGCCACTTATCGTTTCAGTACTCTATGTCAAGCCTTCCAGCGCATCGCGCCATCGCTCGATATAGCGTTGTTGCACGGATGCCCTTCCTGTCGCATCTACCCCATATAAACTGCGGAGCATTGCCCACCGTCCTTCTTCCACCCCCCCAAAAAAGAGAAAGAGCCCAAGGCCCACCTTCTTTTTTCAACCTCGTCGCTCGTAGCCGCCATCCCCGAAAAGAACGACTGAAAGCTTGGATACTGTGTACTTGTAGCACGAGGAGTCGACAGAAGCCCGCCCAGGCTTCCAGGCCATTCGCCCCCTACCAAACTACGACTACGCCTTGCTTCTAGCTGAGCACGTTCTCTTTGCGCAGCGTCTTAGACAGCGCTAGCCCCAACAGCCCCTCAGGGTTCTTTGACGCCGTTGCCGGCTCGTGTTATTGCGGCAGAAAATTTCCTATTTGCGCAGTTCTTTAGCTCTGTCGACAAGCTTGCTCTGCAAAATTTCTTCGTCTTCACAACCAACAAACCCAGGCGACAACAGCTCTTCTGTCTTGGAGAAAAGGAGAAGAGACACATCTGACAGCACAAGACGACACTGGCTATTTTTGCTACCGGAGAACCAGCACAGCGGCGAGCAGCCAAGGTGTTGCTGGCGTCTTGGTTTCATTTTAGACCATTGACTGATAAGGATCCCCCGCAACTGGCCCTCTACCAATTTTTTTCCATGCTACAGCTGCCAGCGAGCCTCCTCGTGTGGTGACGCGCAACCACTTCTTGCGATAGAGACGACTTTGCACCCCTTTTCTTGATTGTACCTGGATGGTAGCAGCCCTCTCTCGGAGTACCGTTTTTATTTTCATTTATCGCCCGTTTTCCGAGTTATCGTGACAGCTTTCGAGGTCACCCCGGCCGTCTGGTTGATTACTGGCTGATAATATCAAACGCCTCTTACACGAAGGCCGACCCCCTCACTTCCGCACCTCCCTCTCTCCCCTCCCCCCCAACATTTGCGCCGAGGCTCGACGAACGGCGGCGGGAACAGGCACGAATGCCCGCCGAATTTCATGCGGATCTCGCCATCCGGCCAGCTCCGATCAGTGTCGGCGCCGGGGGCTCTAATTCCGGGCCGAGCAACGGCATTGGCATTGGCATTCCCATTCTAAACGGCGGTGCCCACGCCCGCTCCAAGCACAAGCACGCCCGCTCCTCCTACTCCGACGCCTCACCGCTGGTGACACGGAACAATTCTCTGGCGTCCCGTCCCACAAAACGTCCCATGCCGACACCTGCCAAGACCATCGCTGTCATCAACGCCAGCGGCCGCCAAGCTGCTTCGCTGATTCGCTATGCTACAGCGGTCGGCTACCATGTGCGGGCGCAGATGCGCAACCGTCTCGGCGTCATAGCCACCGAGGTGGCCACGAACGAAAACGTCACCGTCCTCGAGGGCGAGCTCTACACGCGACAGCCGCCACCACCGGGGGCTGGTGAGGGTGACAAGACCGACCAGAAGCGGACTCCGAGCAGCTCCGGCATTGGAGCAGCCTACGTCGATGTGACGCGCGACGGCTCGTCACTGCCGGGCATCGGGGTCAACTACGAGCTGATCGCCGAGCTGTTCCGCGGCGCGCAGCTGGCTTTCATCAACACGACCTTTTACGGCGACGAGTACAAGATCGGCAAGGCGCTGGCCGACGCGGCGAAACGTGCCGGCGTCCAGCACTACATCTACTCGTCCATGCCGGACCACCGCGAGTACAACCCGGACTGGGTGTCGCTGCCGCTGTGGGCCATCAAGCACAAGGTCGAGGAGTACGTGTCGTCCATCGGCCTGCCGGCCACCTTTGTCTACACGGGCATCTACAACAACAACTTCACCTCGCTCAAGTACCCCCTCTTCTGCATGGAGCTGCAAGACGACGGCTCGTTCGTCTGGCAGGCTCCCTTCCACCCGGATGCCAAGCTGCCGTGGCTGGACGCCGAGCACGACGTCGGCCCGGCCATTCTGCAGATCTTCAAGGACTCGGTCTCCAGGGACACCAAGGATTCCAAGGACCCCAAGGAGGCGACCAGCAAATGGGGCCGCGGCCAGCGCATCGCCCTCGCCTACGAAATGCTCTCGCCCCGCGAGGCCTGCCGCCTCTTTGCCCGCGGCGTCGGCCGCCCCGTGACCTACCGCCGGGGTCCCATCCAGATCAAGGTGCCCGTGCCCGCCGGCTACCGTGCCCAGCTCAAGGCCCTCGAGCAGCTCTACATGCTCGGCGGCGACGACCCCAAGAAGCAGCCGCCCTACTTTGGCAGCCAGTGGCTCGACGACTGCGTGCCCAGCGTGGCTATGCAGCTGTGGGAGGGCCCCCGCGGCATCGAGGAGTACGCGCGCGAGGTGTTTCCGCTCGAGGAGCAGGCCAACGGCATGACGTGGATGCTTGAGGACGGCGACGATGACGGCGAGAGCAGTCTCGGCGCTAGTGTGCCCAAGGCCTATGGCAGCAGCCTGCCCCGGGCCTACGGAAGCAGCATACCGAAGGCATACGGGAGCAGCATCCCCAAGGTGTACGGCAACATCGGAAACACCGGGAGTTCCGGGAATGCCGGAAATGCTGGAAATGCTGGAAATATCGCAAATGTCGGCGGGGAGGCTGTCGGGTACGGTGACGACGAGGCCGATGACGACGGCGAGGAGGACGACGACGAAGACGGGCTCGTGATGCGGGTCACTGCTCGCGACGACGAGGAGTGGCTGCCATGACTGCCGAACTTGTCACAAAAGCCGAAAAGAGACACGTTGCTATGCCAAATCACACACACACACATACATCATGGCGTTTTGGGAGAGGGTACTGACTAGGGCATTGTCTGGGACTTGGTATGAATTTAGATCAAAATAACGTATGGCGGGGGAGAAGGGTCAACCAAACTACACGCGAAAGCTCGAGACGATGTTGCAATGTTTACAAAAATAGCGGTAGAGCAAAGACAACAGTGATGGAAATGTAATCGGTGGTCTCATTGAATCAAAAAGATGCGCATCTGCAAGATATTACCAAAACCAACAGTACTGTAGACAAAGTACAAAAAAGCATAAATCCGTGTCTTGTATGGCCCCCACAAGAATGCGCCAAAACTAACTCTTTTCAACCCTTTCCAGCTCCTCTCAGCTCCTCTCATCTCATCTCCTCTCACCGCGTAGCCAATGTAGCATGCACTTCGGCATGTAAGCCACGGCCCGTTGCCAAGTCTGGGTGTGCCTTGGCTCTATGCTTGGATGAGACAGCCCAAGCCACACTCTTAGTTCAAGCCGCAGTCCGGAACCAGTCTGGCCAGTCCTGAGTATTTGCTCCTTAAACTAGCAGGTAGCACCGGAAACCTTGTGACGGCCCCAATGTGCGCGTGAAGACGCACGCTGGCCAAGCCACCGCCATTGTGAATGGGACCACTTGGCACCATATGCCAACACAATGTCCTTTTCGCTCTTTAGGACACCGGTGCGCTAGGCAAACCCTCGACAACGTATTTGCCTCGGGCCACGCTCATGATTCTGCAACCTATGTCAGCCAGCTATTTTCGGTCGGTGATACAACACAGAGAAGGGAACGTACGGGACACCCTTGACTTTGCGGATGCGGCGCTTCAAATCACGATCGTTGGTCGCCACAATGTACTTTGGATGGTGTTAGTCAAGAACACGATAAAAGGAGAGGCTAAACCCGCTGCCAAATGAAGGCCGATGCTAGGGCTATATAACATACAATGCTGTGCCGTTTTGTTAGCTTCACGTGCTTGAAATCAACTTGGGATCACGGGAAGACGTACCGATGGCGAACAACGCGGTCGAAAATGCAGTCGTCTGCGTAGATGCTGTAGACAAAAAATGTGTCAGATGCTGCTCCAGTACTGCCATACCACCACTCGAACGTCCGCCAGCACGAAAAACCCACCCCTTGTGGCTGCACTTGGCACGTTCCCAGCGCTCGTCGCGGGCGATCTTAAGGGCAATCCGGTACTTGGGGCCCAGCTTTTCTAACTCGGCCATGACACAGTCGGTCATGATCGGGCGGCACGTAGCATAGAGGCAGTCCATCTAGATGGCGATTGTGTTAGCGTGAGAGGTCCTACGACCATGCATATTAGAAGACTGTCGCTCACCATGGTCTCTAGTAAGGGAAGCTTGCGCTGCACGGTATGGGACAGGAAATTCTGTGGGAGGCAAGAGTTAGAAAAAAAGACACAGCAAAACAGAGACGACCCGGCACACGGCTGACAGAGCGCTCGACTCACAGTGTCAATAAGCACTTGGTAGGGCGGAACAAGGGCGGTGTTGGCATTGTGGAAGAGCGAGAGGGACTGCTGCGGTCTGTGAGGCGTTAGCAAGGACATTGTCCGAAACATAGAGGACATGGAGGACGGGCCGGATCATTCTAGCCAACGGGCAACACGGACATTTCACGAATCAGCTCTGGCGCCTTGTCGGCCTCCTTCTGCTTGCTTCCGGCGGCTCCCTTGTCGGCGTTCTTCTTCAGCCGCGAGTCTCGCTGGCCGATCACCCGCTTGACCTGTGAAAGAAGTGTTAGTTGGTTGGCAGAAGCAAATTGAGATGCGGCGGGGATGGGCGAGAATGGACGAGAGTGGACGAGAATGGATGTAGGAGGTAGGAGGTAGAACGTGCCTGACCGAATTTCCTCGTTGTCTTGGCGACACCCATGTTGGTAGCGTCGCTGTTCGTGGAGAATGGGGGTGGATGGGATCGTGGAATCGATGCGCCAGAAAAAAGGCACTTTACGCCTCTACACAGACATCTCTACTCGTACTTCTCTGCATCTTATTTTTCTCGTTATCGATAAGAGATATATCCTTATCGGCATGTGACACAAAATTGCGTGGTCTATGTGGCAACACCATCATTAGTCATCTCAGTTGCCATGGAAGGGGGGCAGGGGCGCTGGTTGCCGGTTGCTAGGTGTTTCGGGCCTAATTTGCCAAAAAGGCAGGTTTTCTTTTATTTACTTGTGGACACAGTGCGATTTGGCGATTTATTTTTGGCTCCGTCACTATGCACATACCATCACCCAACTCGTATCCAGTCTCTTGCGTCATTCCACACAGCGTAACGCAGCACCACGTGCTGGCAGTGTCGCAGGGTCAAATGGAATGCAGATGGTGATGGCCGCCATATGCATGGGAAGACAGCATATGGAGACGGCAAGCATTGACATCCGGATATGAAGTCGTATGAATGCGTTCTGTACCTTGTGCGGCGTACTCCGTACTCTGTCACTACAGCATTGCGTGACGTTGAGCAGACAGGTACCAGATGCACGGTGCGCATAAAGATGGGGCACGGTCGGAGGATGTCTTTGGCTCAAACAGGAAACAGTCAAAGAGCATAGCCGGCAACTCCATTTGTTGCTCCGCTGGTGTCCTGTTGCCTCTGATTGGCAGTCTGATGACTTACATGTTTCTCGTATAGTTTCGGGGTCGCAGCGTAGCTACTCTCGTAGCCGTATGTACAGCTACTCGTACTCCATACTCCGTTCTCGTTTAGGAACCTGGCATATTGCCCCTCCCGTCCTCTCGTATTGCTTCATGCCCCCATATTCTGCCGAACCCTTCTTTTTTTCCTGCACGACTTCGCCTTCTCCGCTTGTGTCCAGATCCAAGACTATTTTTCTCAGTGTGTTCTGCGTATTCCCAAACCCTGTTTCACTCGCCCATGCAGCGTTGAGCGTCTCCTGATCCTGGTACTGATTCGTGTTTTATTACCCTGTTTTGTTACCTGGCCTATCCTTCTTTTCACCTTCACGATCGATCGTACATAACGCCATTTCCCGTATTACTACGCCACCTCTACTCCTCAACACATCTAGACAAACCAGCAGCTAGGATACTCACGTCGTTTTGGCCTCGTCTCGCCCACAATGAGCCGCCAACCACGGCGTTCGCTGCGGCGGGCGCTCCAGCTCTCGGCGCTGGTCGGCCTGTCGCTCCTGTCGGCCGGTGTGTTGGCTGCAGACTCGACCAAGACCACCGCGACCAGCCAAGCGGCCACAGCGACCACATCGCAGCGAGGCGGCCGCACAACGTCGGAAACGCCCGCCACATCGGCTGCCACAACGGCCTCTACAGCCACGGGGCGCACCTCGGCCACCTCGGCCGACCCAGCCACGACGGCAACCACAGGCTCTGGCACTTCAGCGATCACAAACAGTGAGACGGGCACGACCTCGACCTCTGGTAGCCAGACCTCGCTGCCTGGTCTTTCTGGCTCGTCGACGCTCTCGCTCCCTACGCTCTCCACGATCAACACGGCCATCCCAACATACCCAGCGCCGTCGGTGCCGCCGACCGCCAACGCACCGTTCATGCAGCACTCGACGCTGCCGGACGGCACGGTGTTCATTGCGGTGGGCTCGATTCTCGGGGCGTTTGGGGCGGCCGTGCTGGTGTGGCGGGCGGCTGTGGCCTTCTTTCTGCACCGGTCGATTGCGCGGGCGGCACAGGCGCAACATGCGGCCAATGACAAGGCCTCGTTTCTGCCGGGGCCGGCTGCTCCTTTTGCCAAGTATGCCGACCGGGATGGAGGGGGCGGTGGCGTCGGTGGAGGCGGCGTCGGCGGCGGTGGAGGTCCCGGAGGACTTGGACCAAGTGGTGGCATGCATGCTCCTCACGGCTCGCACGGCACGAATCCTGGAGGCGGGCGTGGTGTTCGCCGGAGCCAGCGAGGCCCCACGCCATCTGCCGCCCCATCGCAGACCAACCTGTTCTTTTCGCCGACAGCAGGAGGTATGGGAGGACCAGGGGCGTCTGGTGGTGGTGGTAGTGGTGGTGTTGGAGCTGGAGGGAACCGAGATTCGCGGTTGCTGCCTTCGGGATTCTATGCCGCCGGATCGGCATCGCCGGCCGGAGGCCATGGCTACAGCCACAGCTACAGCCATAGTCAGAGCCATAGCCAGAGCCACAGCCACAGCAACAGCATCGGCAACAACCACGGCCACGCGCATGCCGCCAGCTACTCCAACAACACGCGGCCAGAGTCGTTGGGTTACGGATACGGATACAGCGGAAACGGGGGAAATGGGGGACGGTCAGGCGGTCACAACAACGACCGGGTCAGCCCGCCAGATTCACCGTCGCCTGGGCCGCGGTCTACACCGACGCCGACAGGCCTGGCTGCAGCGCGCAATATGAGCGGCAGCTCGCTGAGTCTGAACCGGCCGCCGAGCGGCCGGGCGCCAAGTGCGTTTCTGGACGATCTGCTGGACGATCCGGCCGGCGCTGTGGGTGCGCCGCATCAGCACAACTATTCGTACAGCCACTCAAGTCAGGGGCGGCACTAGGTGGGATGGAAGGTTGTGAGAAGGAGGGAAAAAGGCCTGGGGCGAACATGTATATATGCATTGCTGCAAATGGCTGTGGTTGGATTATTGGCATGGCTTATTGTGTTATTGTTATTGGTGTGTTGGATACTCGTACATTGTTCGTCATACAACTTGGATTGGTTACGATGGCTATGGTGTGCACTCACAAACTAGTGCAGTTAATAGATTCTGCTGTGGTGCGAACGTGCCTCATTCTTACGGGTCATGTTCTCTGACGGTCAGCCATTGTCTCACACAGCTGAAAGCTGACCCTGACACAGTAGGTATTTTGATTGCTAAATACACCGCTTGCTTTGAGTGATCACGCCGTATATATATCTCTCTCTCTTGATCTTTTGTCCCCCTCATTTCTCCCACAACGTCCTACATCTTTCTTTTCCCACCTCACACACCCTGGCTCTGGATATAGCTCTCCAGCTTGCTCTGGGCCGCCTCAATGTCCTCGAGGCGGATGCCGCTGCGCTCGCACATGCCGCGGAAAATGCCGCCTTCGCGCGCCCACAGCGCCCGCGGGTTGTCCAGCTCGGCAATGGCGCCCTTGTCCATGACACAGATGCGGTCGTAGCCGATGATGGTGCGCAGCCGGTGCGCAATGCACAGCAGCGTCTTGCCGCGGAACCCCGACGCCATGGTCGCCTGGATCTTGTCGTCTGTGTCCATGTCCACCGACGACGTGGCCTCGTCGCACACAATGATCTGGCTGCCGCGCACCAACGCACGCGCCAGCGCCATCAGCTGCCGCTGACCCAGCGAGAAGTTCAGCCCGTCCTCCTCGACGATGCTGTCGAGCTGGATCCGGGCGCTCGTCGAGGCGGCGGCCGGTGCGACGGGCGACACAGGCGAGATGACGAGGTCGCTGCTCGTCTTTTCTTCGCTTGCTCCGTTCGGCCCGTTCTGTCCGTTTTGTCCGTTTTGTCCGGTCTGCCCAGCTTGTCCTCCACCCCTCTCCTCGTCGCCCACCAGATCTGCCTGCCGCAGCGCTGACCACAGCTCCAGGTCGGTGTGCTCGTTGAACGGATCCAGATTCGAGCGCACCGTGCCGCGGAACAGCGTCGGATCCTGCGGAATAATGGCCAGCCGCGAGCGCAGATCGTGTAGTCCCAGCGTGGCAATGTCCAGCCCGTCAATGGTGATGTGGCCGCCTGAGATCTCGACCAGCCGGAACAGCGTCGACATGATGCTGCTCTTGCCGGCTCCCGTGCGCCCGACAATGCCGATGCGCTCGCCGCCTCGTACATGCATCGTCAGGTCGCGCAGCACCAGCGGCAGCCCCGGCCGATAGCGCATCTGCACGTGGTCGAAGACAATCTCGCCGCGCTCCGGCCAGCTCGGCCGCACGTCCACCGTGTGCACCGGTGCCTCTTCTGCCAGCTGCTGTCCGTAGTACTGCAGCCGCTCGACCGCGTTCATGCCGTTCTCCACCTCTGCAAGCTGCCGCACCGTGAACTGGATCATCTGCACAATCGCCAGGATGTACGACAGCACCAGACCCCCAATCGACGGCGACACGTTGAACCGCGACGTTACCACCAAGATGCCCGTTGTGAACACCAGCAGGTTGCCAATCATGTCTAGCCGCACGCTCAGCCACCGCTGGTTGCTGAATGTCAGGTAGTAGGCCGCGTTCATCTCGTCGATGGCCGTCCGCAGGTCGCCCATGAACCGCTCTCGCAGCCCATACGCACGAATGCACGCCACGCCGCTCAGCCCCTCGCCGAACTTGGCAAACACCGTCGACCGCAGCACAGACTCGAACCGCTTGACCTCGCGCGCCGACGCCCGGTAGTAGGATGTCGCCAGCAGGAAGATCACGAACAGCGGGCCCAGCGCAATCGCAAAGTAGTGGAAGAAGGCGATGATCAGCGCAAACACCGACACGATGCTGCCCACGCTGAAAAAGTACATGCGCATTGCATCGCTCAGGTTGTTGTCCATCACGTCTACGTCGCGGCTGAAGCGGTTCGTGATCCGTCCGATCGGCGTCGTGTCGAAGAATCCCATCGGCGCTCGCAGCACCCGCGCAATCGCCCGGTGCAGCATCTTCTTCGACGCCCGCGTTCCGAAAATCGACAGCGACACCATGAACGCAAACATCAGACCGGCCTGCGCCGCTCCCAGCGCGGCGTATATGCCAATGTACGCCCCCGTCGTCAGATCAAACTTGCGCGATGTCCAGTACGACAGCCACAGCGATGTTGTGATGTTGGCTCCCTGCGACAGAATCAGCAGCATCACCACCAGCGGCCCGTTCAGAATCGTCCCCGACGCCCGGATGTAGTCCGAGTATGTGGACCACGGCACGCTCGAAACGGCCCGCTCTTCGCTCTGCATCAGGCTGCCCTTGGGCCGCCGCTTGTGCTTGGCCTTGGCCTTGGTGTTGGTCTTGCCGTCGCCCTTGCCCGTGGCCTCGTCCTCGTCCCCTTCTTCGTCTTTCTCGCCGTCTTTCGCTGCCGCCTTCTTTCCCTTCTCGCTCTTTCCCCCCCCCCCCTCCACGGCCGTCGACTCCATCAGCTGCTGAAAGGCCTCGTGGTCGCGCATCAGGTTGGCAAACGTGTCGACTGCCTGGATCTTGCCTCCGTCCATCCAGACGATGCGGTCGCACCGGTTCAGCACCCACAGCTGGTGTGTTGCTAGCACCCGGCACTTGTCCTTGAGCAGCCCTAGGATCGCATTGTCAAAGATATGCCGGCCCACGTGGGCGTCCACCGCGCTCAGCGGGTCGTCCATCAGCACAATGTCGGCGTTGAAGTAGATGGCCCGCGCAATGTTCAGCCGCTGCTTCTGGCCACCAGAAATCGTAATGCCACGCTCGCCCACCTCGGTGGCATCACCCGACGGCAACATGTCCAAGTCGGGCTGCAAAGCGCATCTGTGCTGTTAGCTGGGGCCCCTGAAATCAAACAGCACTTTGGCAAGGAAGAAGGCACAAGACGCAAGGGAAATCGGAAAGAAAAATAAAACATAAACTCACGCTGCCACCACTCGCTGGTACCAATCCTCGTCCATGTCCTTGCCAAACAGAATGTTCTGCCGCACCGTCGCATTCTGGATCCAGGAATACTGCGGACAGAACGCCCGCGACGCGCCTAACACCACTTCGCCGCTCGTCTTGCGCATGTCGCCCGCCAGTGCCGCCAGTAGCGAGCTCTTGCCGCTGCCGACGCTGCCGATCACGGCCACCAGTTCGTGCCGCTGGATGCTGAACTCGAGGTCGCTGAGACGGAACGGCTCCTTTTCTTCGACCAGTGTGCTGGCTGTATCGCCAGCCTCGGCGCCCTCGGCCTCCTTGGCTGATGGCGGTGCCTTCTTCGTCGACTTGTCTGCCTTCTTCTCCTCGCCGTCGCCCTCCTGCGTCGGCGTGCGCTCCCACGTGAAGTTCGCGCCGTGCATCTCAATGGCATGCTCCCCCTCCGGCCGCCACGCCACCTCCTCCTCCTGCTCCTCGGCCAGCAGGAACTCCTGGATCCGCTTCAGCGACGTCCACGCGTCCGTGACCTGGCCGATCACCAGCGGCAGCAGGTTCAGCGGCATGCGCAACCCGTTGAACAGCGCCAGCGACGAAAACACCTGCGCTGGCGCCAGGTTGTGGTGCGACAGCGAGTACGTGATGAACGATAGCATCGACGCAAAGATGGGCAGCGACAGGCTGATGGCCATGATGGCGTTGCGGATCGACAACAGCACCTGGATCAGCGAGATCTCGGCCGCGCGATATTCCTCTAACCGCGCTAAGAAGGAGCTTTCCCAGCCAAAGAACTTGACAAACCGCACCGACTGGATGATTTCCTGCGTCAGCGACACCCGCTGGTCTGTGATCCGGTTGATCAGCTTGCGCCGCTTGAACAGGCTCTTGATGGCGCGCGTCAGCAGCGGCACGCCCAGCACCAGCAGCGCAAACCCGGCCAGCGCCGCGTACGTCAGGTTGACCAGCAGCAGCACCAGTGTGACCAGGCACGCAATCGGCGCGGTCCAGATGACGTGAAACAGACCACACGCCTGGTCCACGCGGTACGTGTCCACGCTCATCAGATTGACAATGCGCCCGTTGCCCCAGCCGACGCCGTCGCCGGACGCTTCAAGGCCGTCTTTCTTGCCCGGTTTTTCGGCTTTTTCGTCCTTTTCCTCTTTTTCGGCCTTTTCGTCCTTTTCCTCGGGCGTGCTGGCGGCTCGGCCTCCGGCTTTAGCCCGTCCCGAAAGCACCATGCTCTTCTCGTAGATGAGGTTGATCAGTGCCGCCCGGGACTGTCCACCAATCATCATGCCGCGGAAGATGAAGTGGTTGGTGCCCAGGCTCTGGCACACCTGCATGATGGTCACCGCAAACACCAGCCCGAGGCCGCGGCCAATGTGCGGCGGCGGTCCGCCGTTGACATTCGCGTTGTAGGCGTCTGTCGCAAACTGGATCAGATACCGCAGCGTAAAGGGCGAGATCACCTGGAACACCGACGACGACAGCTGGCAGAAGCCGCCGAGCCAGAATTCCCAAAAGTACGCCTCGTGCAGCGCCCACAGCAGCGGGTACTTCTCACCGCGAGCCACCCGTTGCTTGAACGAGCTGCGCACCCGCTCCGACATGGGCGCCACGGCTCGCGATGGGTTGACCAGCCAGATATCCTGAGCGTCGAGCGGCCGTTTATAGCCGACCTGTCATCGTGTTAGCTGAGCTCGCCGTCCTTCCGGAATGCGCACACGCATGCGTGCATCTACTCACCCGCATCAGGCTCCCCTGCCAGTGGAAGATGAGCTTGCTGAAGAAGTTGGCCGTGGCCTCTGGCGACTCGATGCGCTTCTCCGGCACCGCGGGCACGCCGCCCCAACGCAGCGGATTTGCCCGCCGCAGCCACGATGTCTTTGCTGCTGCCGCCGCTGCTGTTGCCGCTGTGCCTGTCGACGTGGCCGCGCTGGCTGCGCTGGCCGCCGTCGCGTGGCTTTTCATGCGCCCCAGCTCGCGGTTCACCTCTTCGTCGTCAGGTTCGGCTGCGTCCACGTCGTCGATCGCGCCCAGGGCCACCTCCTTCTCGCTGGTCACGTCTTCCTCCGTCTGCGGCATCGCCGCATTCACAATCGGGTCCGGGCCCGGCCCTAGCTCCTTGTCGAGCTCGAGCTCAGCCGCTTTCGCCGCATCGTCCCGCCCGGCGTCGCTCATAGTGGCAGCAGGGCGGTGTGGCGGTCGCTTATGTGTGTAGTTGAGGTCTTGAGCTCTTGGTGGAGGTCAAGGGCCCAACTAATTAGAGAATGAAAGAGCGTTGATAAGACTGACTGCCTACGCAACGTGACTAAGACTGCTCTTTACTCGTACAAACATCTCGTTATTGTTGGAATGTCAGGTCTGAATATGCACCATGGCACATCCTGCGTGGCTTCGTAGGGGAGCTATAGTTATGAAGAAACTAAGATAAGCTGTGTGTGCGCGCGTGGTGGAAAAATCCGTGGTGGCAACGGCGGTTCCTTTTTATTCCAACTTTATCACCATGCCCGTTGGACACGCTTTAGGCCAGAACCAATTCGAGAAGGTGCACATCGGAGATCACGGCGATTATGGTTCCCGACCACGCCAGTGGAGATAGCACACACCAAAGCGCCGTGCTAGAGGAGCCCCTTCGTGCCTTCCTTTCTTTACTCTTTTTTTGCCGTTAGTTTTTTTCTTCCACGCCTCCTGGTTGGCTGCCGCATCTTGATTTATAAGAAAAAGGACCGTCCCTTTTCCTGTTTCCACCCCCCTTGCTCGGCCAGCCATGTGCCTACGACGTACATACTCGTAGAGTACTCTTTCCGGCGAGTAACGACTAACGACTGCCTCCTCCGTCGCTGCTACGAGCTAATCATAATACGGGGCGGCGGCTGCCGGGGCACTGGTGGGGATTTTCACTTTGTTGTTGCCTACAGCCCGTTGTGATCATGATGGCCGGGGTTCTATCTCTTTTTCCCTTGCATTGGTGACGGTCGGCACGTCCTAACCTCCGAGGCATCAGAGCTAGCTGCTGGCTTTTGCGTGGTTGTGTGGTTGTGTGGTTACGCTGCATCTCTGCTGCATCTATAGCTTTCAAAAAAGCACGGAGTATGTTGAGTGGATGGCAGCGCGGCAAGTGCAAAGAGAGAGAGAGAGCTGCAGTTTTTCCCGGTCTTTGAACTGCCGGCCGCGCCTTCATGCCCGTTGGCACTGCTGCACTGCTGCACTGTCTACCCGTTTGCTGGAACCAAGAAATCATACAGAGCACACACGGCAGGAGCTGGTGGGGAAAAGGCAAAGTCCTGGTGATGGCTACCCTGGCTCGCCTGGCGGCCATCGCCTACGAGTATGTATGTACATATAATGTACGAAGTACGAGTACGAGCCATCACTTACCGTATGTACATAGATACGAGCCGCCGGCAAACCGGCACCGGAAAGGCTACAGCCCCACCCGGGCGCCATAAATTTTGCGCCTCGCTGCCAGCAGTGGCTAATTTATCTTAGCTTTGCAGCAAAATCTAGCCCGTTTCCTGTCCCCTCCACTGTCGCTTCTCCGTGTTCATACCCAATTCGGCTCTTGCTTCTTTGATTGTTTGCACGCTACGTACACGTACGAGTACGAGTACACGGGCGTATGTACATATAATACATGTATTCCACGTACATTTACATACGAGTGCTCGTACGGCGTAGTCTCTGTACGAATGGCCGCCTAGCCACTAATGCTTCTCGGAAAGCTTGTCTGGAGGCCTGAATCCTGGAGTAGTGCACAAAGTCCGGCCGCTTGTTTTTCTGTCGTATAACTTTAGAGTGCAGACAATAGCACACCGCACGACTTGCCCAGGCTCTTCAGCCCGGCGTCGTCAGCAGTCTTGGCGAGGTCATCACTCTTGACATCGCCTCGAACACGCCATCGGTGCTGGGGCACGCCGGCAACGGAATGGGGGCTCGGGGTGGTTAATTTTATTTGGGTTTAACTATTTTCTATGCTTTTTTTCGCCGCACTCGGTCCCGAACAACTGGGATTTTCTGTTGGGGAGCAGGTAGACGTATTTTACTACGTCGTAGTAGTCCCATCCTTCCCCACAGAAAGGTTGCTTGCTCTTGTTGGCTTACCAACATCGCACACAATCATACGAGCAACCGCTTCTGATTGTGCGCCCTGGAGTAAAATATCTTACCTTCTGTTTGAATCCACGTGCTCACTCAACTAATCCCCCGAGTCCATCATTTTCAAAGGCGCCAATTAGCGTCAGCCCAAAAAACAAGCTCGCAGCTTCCCTCATTTACTCGGCGTAATTTGATATTAATATAAACACTATCCTCGACATCCCGCCTACCTGTTTAACATTCCGATCTAATTCAGCCTCATGGAGATGAACTCGTTTGCAAATGACACAGCCCGGCAACGACCCGGCTTTACTACAACATACAAATATTATACACATACACTTGGATATAAGCATCAAACAGTAAACCAGCGAAACCAGCCCAAATCAAAACAAGACACATCCCGTGTGCAACCAATCCATGCCGTCCCTTCGCCCCGATTTTCTCTCGTCGCCATTGCCATCGCCGTCTGCGTAGTTGTATGCTTTCGGTACGCCATTGATTACGGCGTATAAACCTCTTCCGTCTCGGCATACATGTCGACGTCACCGTCCACTTCGCCATCGGCCTCTGGCTCGTCCTGCTCCTCACCTTCAGCGCCATCCTTGTAGCTCTCCTCCAACCCCTTGGTGCCCTTGGCCCCATTGGCCGCTCCGCGGCTTGAAGAGGACCGGGGCCGGCGGTTATTGGCTGCGGCTGCAGCTACAGCCGTTTCAGCCGCCCTCGCCTCTCTCGCCGCTTTCGCTTTCTTCGCGGCATTGGATCGCGGTACGCCAGGCGTTCGGCGCGGCCGGCTGAGAGGCTGCGGAGAGGGGCGAGGAGGAGGCTCGAGCAACGACATATCTGCCTCCATATCAATATCGGGCTCTTCTTCGGTCTCGTTAGGATCCTTATATCCCAAGCCGCCATTGACCCGAGGCCGCTTGATAGTGGCAATCAGAGCATTGCCCATTCCTTCCCACCGGTTCAACCGACGGCACGCCCGGCGGATCGCTGCACTGTAGTTCAGCGCTTCTTCGCCAAAGTCGTCGGGCTCCTCGTTGAGAAGCACCAGGCCACCAAAGCCTCGTTCGCGGAATGCATCCCCCGTCGTTGTCGTCTGAGGAGCACCCGGCTGTGCCGAGAACAGCTTGCTGTTCCAGCGCGTATTCTCCTCGTTCTCGCTGTCCTCAAACGGCTTCTCCAGGTTCTCCAGACGCCGCGCGGCTCGTATAATGGCGCCTTCTGCCTTTCGTGCCTTCCGCGACCGGTGCTGCTTCCGGTGCATCCCGCGCGATAGTAGATACTCGATCCGCTGCTTTCGGTTCTTCTCCACCGCAATTTGGTGCGCCGTCGGCGGCCGCGGCTTGCGGCTGGGTGCAGCCGGGATGCTGAAACCGACATCGGCATCTTCATTCTCCGTGTGGTAGTGCGGCTCCTGAGATTTCAGCATAAGCAGGCGCTTCCTCTTGGCCAGCAGCTGTTGTTGCTGGGGCTGCAGCTGCTGGATCAATGGCGGGGGCTGCCGCACCGGCGACGACCCGTCGATGATATGGTATTTCGGGCCCAAGCGCTTCGAAGAGCCTCCCACACCAGAGCCACCAGGTGCTGCCCCGAATGCGCGGTTTGATGAGCGTGGTGGCGGCGGGGTCGAGCGGGAGCTGTCGGCGTCGCTCTCATGCTTCGACGGTCTTATCCGAGGAAGTATGGCTTGGGCGCCGAGACGCTCGCTTTCTGCCAGGAGCAGGCTGTTCTCCTTAGCGTTGCTTGCACCGGCCGAAGGGCGTGCGCGTGCAAGTCTTTTGGCCACCGGTTCCGTGCTCGTCTGTTCCTGCCGGAGAATCACGGAGCGCTGGTTCTTCTTCTTAAGACCGAATTCGCGCTCCTCAGCTGTATCGTGATTCTCCAACTCCTCCTGTTCCGGCGTTAGTTCCTTCATGACGGGCACGCCCTGGTTGGCCACGTCGACCCCGTAGTCCACGCCGGCTCCGAATGGGTTTTCTTCGCATCCTTCTTCGGTGAAGTCCGACTCGAGGTAGAACCACATGATCCAGAGGAAAGCAGCCGCTCGCGTCTTACTCGAGAGGTTGGTCCTCATGATCAGATCGTGGAACTCGCGACCTGGGGGAAAGTGTAGCTCGGCAACCTTGGCGGCGTTGTTGCAAATCAGGAAGATCAGATTCACCGGGTTGGTCCGCGGCACGTTGTTGTCCTTGAGTTTGTCCAGTGATCGCGGCTCCGGCCGGTCCTCAGACCCGCCTTTAAGAATGGACTTGAGCCGTGGCGCATCCTGCAGTTGCTTGTAGTCGCGCGCATCTTGGTGCACTTGGAGCGAGGGAATCGCATGGTAGGTTCGCAGTTGGGCACGCATCTCTGGGAAAACTAAGCCATTAGCGAGTACTCGCGACAAGGAGTGTGCATATAGGACATAGAAATGGGAAATGAAAATAGAAAACAGAAATAGAAAACAGAAACAGAAACTATAAACCGGGACAACATACAGTTCAGCGTGGTGTTCATGCGACCAATGTTGACCAAAAGACAGACCATGGCCATGTGCTTGGCGGCTTCTCTGTCGCTAAGAAGCTTGTCGTGCAGCACCTTGCTGGTCTTGCTGCTCCTGGCCATCGTGTCAATGTAGAGGTCGGCAAAGCACTGCTTGCCCACCGTGTCTGGCTGGTAGCTGTTGGTAAACACAGCCCGGTCGTCGTCGAAAACAGCGCGCAAAAAGTCGTACTGGATGTCGCGCCGCCACAGCGGCTCGCCGTCTTCCTTCTTCAGATGCCGAATCTTGCCGATTGCGCTGGGGTCCCTGAAGAGACTGCTGCCGCTGCCGAGCCCGTAGCTAGAGTCTCGCGCCCCACGGCCGCGACCCCCTCCGCGCCCGTACCGTTCAGACATCGAGGTCGTGTCGCCCATTCTCGTGTCCTCATCATCCGTCAACGCCGCACCCGGGTTGTTGTACGACTTTTCCCGGTACGCTGGGGAGCTGGGCGGCTCGGCTTCCGAAAGGCCGGCCGGGGAGCTAGCTACGACCGACATGGTCAAAGCCGTTGATCTCTGCTTCGTCCTCGGATGCGGGTGTGCGAGATGTCCGCGAACGCGTCGAAAAGGAGAGGTCACCTGGAACCCGTTTTCTGTGAGCCTTGAAGAATGCGCAGGTGCCGTCAACGTTGGTGATGAAAATGCTGCATATGCGAAAATTCATCAAATTTCGGTGAACTGATACGTCATCCACCGCACACGACAGAAATATGCACAGGGACAAAACCCAAATGAATGGCAGGTGAGAAAAGAAGACAGAGCACGGGTTTGGCGAACATAGGAGGCTAGACCACAAAAGGGAGGAAGGCTGGTCAATTATCTCCCGCGTTGTCGTGTCCCAAACATCCCCATCTTAGTCATGACACGTGATTTTCGCTTGCTATTTATAAGTGCTGTCACTAAATGGCAACGGCTATCTCTGGTCATCGGAGAGCTCCAGACCGGGAAGATAAAGAAAATCTCTCAGACATATTTTTTGAAAAGGGCTCTGTTGGCTCATAGACACATTAAAATCAGGACACGATTGTACTTTTTGTGCTAGGGCACCGGACGAACATGACCACCGCGCAACTTCCGATCATCGACCTTTCTGGCGCCAACAGCCCTGGAAGAACGGCCATCGCTAAAGAATTAACAGCGGCCGCCATTGAACACGGATTTGTGTACCTGCGCAACACAGGCCATGACATCCCCGTTCAGACAATAGCCAATGCCTTTAACATTGTGAGGAGCTGGAGAGCTATCCTTTCTAGGACACGGACGGGGAAAGATCGCCAATAAAATATTAGGTATTAAAGTTTGACTAACACGCAACTACAGGCACGGAAGCTCTTTGCGTTGCCGACGGCTGAAAAGGAGCCATGCAGCATCGCCGAGAACAACAGGGGCTGGAGCGGCATGCGTGTAGAGACTCTGGATCCGGGGACACAAAAGGTGAGCTTGCATTCGTCTCCAGTCTCAGTGTCTTGTTGCATGCAGAATAGAAGCGTTAACCTGGTGTAGGCTGGTGACCCGAAAGAGTAAGAAGGCGGCCTAACGCAGTTCCCAAGACAGCCCACCTGCATAGTAACAGATGCAAGATCTAATGCGCATTTTCTGTCAGGGCCTTCAATTTTGGCGCCTTTGTGGATGGTAAGCCACAGCAGCCCATCCCTGCTGCGATTGAGCCGGACGCACCACAGATCTCGGAATTCTATGAATCCTGCTACCAGCTCTGCCTCACCCTGAACGATCTCCTTGGCATCGGCCTTGAGGTGAGGACTCTCCACGATTGTACCCCAAGCGATCCCCACTCACATCCCTAGGTCAACCCGCCGGACTTCTTCACGGCGGCCCATCGCCGCGAGGCCGGTTCGTCCGGAAGCATTCTCCGGCTTCTCCACTACCCAGCTAAGGCGGGCTCGGAGGAGGATCCGGACGGCATTCGCGCCGGTGCGCACTCTGACTATGGCTCCATGACGTTGCTGTTCCGCCTCGCTGGCCAAGCTGGACTCGAGATCTGCACGCAGGACGGCTCCTGGGCACCGGTGCCGGTCACGCCGCCTGGCACCGAAAACGATCCGGCCCCGCCGATCTTGATCAATATCGGCGACCTGCTGTCGTACTGGACTGGCGGGCTGCTGCGGAGTACAGTGCACCGCGTGGCGTTTCCGAACAAGGCAGCAAACCCGGCCGAGTCGTCGACGGACCCGCGCTACTCCATTGCCTACTTCTGCCATCCAGCCGGTGCCAGCCCGCTGAATCCAGTGCCTAGTCAACGGGTGGCGCAGGCAGTGGCCAAGCGTGGAGATGCCATGCCAAAGCAAGCAAACGGAGCTAGCATCTTGAGCAGTTCCGTGATGACGGCAGACGAGCATCTCCAAATGCGTCTGCGTGCGACATACGCAGACCTGTACAAGGCTTCTTGATAGGTAGTGGTCGCAGCAAATCTAGAACCATTTCACCCAATTTCCAAAAAAGGCAAAAAAACCATGAGAATTGCAAAGCATCATCATATTATTCATCGCGCCACTCTAGGTGTATGAAGACGTCGTGCCTCCCTAGGTCACTGTAGACCTCTTTCCCGAACCCCTCTAGAACCTGGAAAAACCGGAAAAATCAAACAAAACAAGTAAAAAGCAGATTCAAGTAAATCGAATAAATATACAAGCCAAAATATACAATACTGCATTAGGTATGGCCATCAGTAGCGCCCCTGGTGTCGGCGCGCTCGGCCACTGCCAATGTCGATCCGGCTCAGCTCTTCCACGAGAGCCAGCTCGCCCCCATGGGCAGCTGAGCCAAGCCCGGGTGAAGCGTCCCAAGGCAAAGCGCGGGAAACAGGAGCACTGGACAGTGCGCCGCTCATCATGGGGCTGCCACCGCCGCTGCGGGTGCTGACAACAGTACCGCTGTCTCCGTAGCCCATGGACACCTTGGCAGGGATGGGCGGTGCTGCCGCGCCAAAGCTCAACCTCCCAGAGCCACTGCCATAGGGCGAAGGCGAGTGGTTCTCGTTGGGATAGTCCATTGTGGCGGACCGGTGAGTGTCCCGAGGAGGAGTAAAGCTCTGATGCCGTGCGTTTGGCAGAGGAGCCAGAGGGCTGGAATTCTGAGGAGAGTTGGACAAAGCGCCCACCATGGTGCTCTGGCGGGCCGTCTTCTTCTGCAGCCGGTTTCTCCCAGTGGGCGTCAGCGGCACCCCTGGGGAGTCATTTGATGAAAATGTGATAGCGGATGTCGACGCTGTCTGTGGCCGCCCAGCAATCCGCAGCTGTCTTCTTCCAGATGGTGGCGTAGAGTAATTCCCCGTGGCAGGCGAGAAACCCGATGCAGAGGGATCCGTGCTGGTATTCCCCGGCTTTGGCTCTGGTTCCGGAGCCCAGGTCTCGACGGGCAGATGATCTGATGGGTCGATCTCCCGTCCATCGTGGGTGATGATTTTCCCTGTGGCTTCATTGTAATCCGGCCGCACAGGATCCATCGACGCCGCGATCGAAGGATTCAGTGTCTCGTAGGAGTCCGGGCTGAAGGGAATGCCAGACAGTCTGCGGCCAGAATCAGCGATAGATGGCGCAGGGCTGACGGACTTCCGCTTGATCGTGTGGTGCGGGTTGGGCGAGGGATCTCGGCTTCGAGCCGACACGGCCGGTGACGGAGGCCCTGAGCGGCTAGCAGGATGGCCATAGTCATATCGCGGCATAGGCCGATCGTGCATGGAAGTCTCCTGGCTGAAACTGGATCTGCCATTCATGCTGGAGCCTGCCATTGTCGGTTGCTGCTGCGGCGGCTGCTGGTACGTGTTTCGCCGCCGCTGCTGGTGTTCAATGTCTCGTTCTTCTTGATAGATGCGAGATCGAAGTTCAACAGCTAAGCTCGGGTCAACGCCCGGCACAAGCGAGGATGGTATGGGTGGAAACACATATTGGTTGGGACTACCAGAAGGCAGCATGACCTCCATATTGCTCACAGACCGTTGCTGCTCCTCGCTTGGTGCTGCATAGTATCCCCCACCTGCCATCGATAGCGGCTCTGCGTGCACATACTGCCCAGACTGAGAAAACTCACGGGAAACGTGCTGCGGCACGGTCTGAGCAAGCTGGCGTGAGTCCTCAGGCGGGTAGGAACGTGGACTTGGAGAATACTGGAGAGCCTGGGGAGGAGGAGGGGGCGGGTTGCTGATTCTATGGCCACTCAACTGCAGTGGTGCAGGACTCATATCAGCCGGCTGCTGTGCATAGTCGTACGGCAAGCTTTGCTGCAAGTCTTGCTGTGGAGGCCGGGTTTCACTGCTTCTGAACGAGTTTTCTGTGTGGCCGCTGGAGCCGCGGCGCTGGGAGTCGAAGGAGGGATCGTACGCAGGCTCATATTGAGGCGAAGAGTGCCGATAGGACTCGGGGGGCGGGCCTGCCGATGAGGCCCCTGTAGGTGTCGTGGGCGACGGCGAGCTGTAAGAAGGCGATGGCCCGTCTAGCGGTCGGTATGTTGGCCGTCCCGGGTATGCGGAGGATATTGACTGTCGATGAGCCGCATTACGCAATACATCGTGCCGCATTGTCGATGGCGGCGTGCCTTTCTGCATCGATGAATCAAGGCTGTTGCGAAAAATGGGATCCAATGGCCCCACAGGCCCGCTGCCGCTGCCGCTGCCGCTGCCGCTGCCGCTGCCGCTCACACTGTCTCGGCTTCGATGAACTGGCGGTGGAGGCGGCCGGTCATCGGCAGGGAGTCCTTGGGTGGGATCGCCCATGGGTATGGGGATGGGCATAAACGCAGGAGCAGAAGCCGGCGGAGCGTCATAGTAATCTGTTCCGCCGTGAGGCTCATACGGCTGCTGTTGGACCAAGTGGCCGTCGTTGAAGGGATCGCGGCTGCTGTGGTAGCCTGCTGGCTGTCCCTCGTACTGGTGCTGGGCGGAGAGGCGGCGGAGACTCTCGTGGCTTGCTGTGTGTTGGTGCTGACGATGTTGGTGGTATTGCAGTTGGCGAGCCTCGGGCTGCATGCTGTCAAAACGGGGATCTATACCCATATCGTGGGAGGGTGTAGGTATATGTCCCATCTGGGCGTCCTGGTGATCCGGCTGGTCGTAGTACTGAAGAGGTGAAGGAGCTGCAGGCTGCTGTAGTTGCTGCTGGTGCTGGTGCTGAGGCTGACGTTGATGAGGAGGTGTGGACGGGTTGCTGCTGTAGCTGCGGGCCGCATAGCTCTGCTGTGCCGGGCTGTGTGCTGGCGCTGAAGGTGGCAGCTGTCGCGGTGGTGTCTGGAGGTGATCCAATGGCTGCGGTACAGCCGCGTCGGAAGACGCCAGCGGAGGCAGATTCGAAGGAACAGGGGGGGGCTGGCCAGTCACGGGATCTGAGGGCAGCGGGCGACGCTTAGGAACAGCTGCAGACTTGGCCATGGGGCTTTGTCTGGCCGGTTCAGCTTGTGCCATGCTCTTGGTGGTACTGGAAGGTCCCTGAGACACTGCATGTATGTTGGCTGAGGCTACCGGTTTCTCACGCTTCGGACGACTGTCGTAGTAGGTGATTTCGATACGAATCTCGCCGGCATATTTTCCTCGACAGTTGAGCGTTTGCCACTGGTCGCTCTGCCCACCGCCGGACACAACAATGTCCCTCAGATCGATCCAGTTCTCGCCGATGAGCTCTGTCTTCTTGTCGTCGCTAAAAACAGAAACCTTCAGCTGGTAGTAATCGGGCGAGTCGTGGACCGTAAACCGCAGTTCTTGGTCCCTAGGCCATGGGTTAGCAAAGGCTGCGCTGGACATGCGTGTGCATTTGTTTGGCAGCGGCAGCGACAGCTCCACTGAGGCGCTGGATCGGGCACATCTGACCGCTGCTTCAGCCACCCAATACTCACCATTTCGGCGTCTGGCCGCCACGAATGTCGGTGGCCGTCTTCTTGGCTTCTTTACCAAGACGAGCAGCACAGTAAGGGTCTTGCTTTCCAATGGTCTTGCGGTTGGGCAGGTTCTTTGCACGGTCGATCACCACAACAAGGGTGCCGATCACAGGGCCGTCGATGGCCATGTCGGAGAAAATGCCCGCGGTGTGCACCCCATTGAGGGGGTGTCCTTTTTTGGAAGCCATTTGGTCGCTGTTGCTCGAAGGACGGCGGTCATAAGCAAAAGAGAGCAGGAGAGAGAGTGCGTCAGGCAAGACCAAAAGCCCTCTTGTAGAAATACACTCGAAGCGGCAGCTGGTCCGCAGTTTGGATGGATGTGTGCACAAGCTGCCTTGGAATCTGGCAGCCGCGGGGCGTTCTGCAATGGAGGGGAACTCGATATGAGTCTCGATCAGAGCGGCGAAGAATCGGCAGGGGCCAGGGGGCCAAAAAATAATAAAAGAGAGCGACGTGGGTGCAATTCAAACACAAAGGAAGGCACCGACAAAAAAGATCCAGACCCTATGAAAGCAAACGAGAAAGAAGAGGAATGCAAAAGCAGATGCGCCGCCCTCCGGATGTGTCTGCAATGCCGGCAGGTTGAGGCAAGAAGAAAGAAGAAAACAATCGTCCCCGTTCTTTTGTTGACATTCCCAGCTCACTAGCGCACCCACCTTGGCTCACTGATACGGATACGAAGGCCTTGTAGTGCATGTGGGAGCGAGCTCTGTGCTTTTTTGGCCTACCATTGGATAATCCGCGAGGTTGGGGCCACCCAGCCCACTACTCAAACCGCGTATTCCGTCGTAGTATGTTAGTGCACTGCGGAGCAGAGCGCTATAATTATAGCAGCCTGCCCCTGTAGTGTAGAGGAGGTGCGGCCGATTACGGTGGCTGGGGAAAAAATAATACAGGCGCCTGAGACAGCGCCGCCATCTATTGTTGATTTTTGATACCACATCCTAGCAAAGGTCAGTGCTGCGACTGGGCTGCCGCCCGGCTGGCCCCTGTTTCCTGGCCACAACCCGTCTTGCCGTCCATCCAAGTTTCACGGCCAGCGGCTGGCGAATGGGCGGCTCCGGAATGTTGCACGGGGCAGCTTGTCAAAATACTGCGTGCTCGTAAGATACTGTTTTGTAGCACTGCGATATCTTACTCTCTACGGAGTAGTAAATCTGACAGGCGCTGTACGGAGTATGTACTGGGGCCACAACAGCGCTGTGCCCCGCCACGACTAGCGCTACGTAAGTGCAATGAGCTACTGTAAGGTCCATCCTGTGCAGCATCTTGATATTGTTTGTTTAGGCCCCGTTGCTGGGCAGGAACAGGGTCAGCGGCACTTGCGCGGCCGCTAAGCCGCAATAAAAAACCACTAAAAGCCAACTCCAGAATTGTGCTGCCTGCCCTGAACGCGAATCGGTGTCCACCACCCTTTTTGATTCGTCTTCGCCAAGAGATGGATGCCAGGAACGCAAAGGGTCACAACCGTACGCCGAAAGGCACGCACCAGTATCACCGTACTCGTAATACAAAATAGACTACTCTGCATGGTGTAGTTACTCAAACGGATCGCCCGGATGCTTGCTGTGTATAATACAAATTCGACGGCAAGGCGATTGCAAAGGGGCACTGCCACTGCTTATTACTGGTCCACCCAAGAAACGGCGGGCCAATCACAGCCGAAATCAGCGCCCTGCGTAAATTACTCGAGTTTCCTCTCAAGCGTGCATTAACCTCCTATGGCCGTTGCATTGCGATCGCTACCCCCCGACTGCCACTGCGCCCGCTGTCTTTCATTTCTTTTGGGCTTATTGACACATTGAGCTTTCCTGCTAGCGTACCACGTCGTAGCCCTCTCTCAAAACTAGGGCACACATACGAGTAGCCTAGGAACAAGCCGCCAGACACAAGGATTCAACCTTTCGGAGAGGCATTCTCACAGACCACTCCGCAGCCTTGTCCGTATCACTCAGCCGGCACTGGTTTCTCACATCAGACGCATACGAGTAGCTAGCTGACAGGGGTGCAAATTCTGCAGCTCAGTCTGTCGGTGCCAACAACCTTCGCAACCATGGATGCAGTGCCAGTCGACGCCCCTCACGCGCCACCAGCCGCCAACTACGTTGCTGGTTTTCTTCTCGTTGGCCTTGCCTGGGGATTCACTACTCCCTTTTTGCGAGCAGCAGCCCGGAATCACCACCCACAGCCTCACCCAGTACTGCAGAAGGAGTCTATCCGCACCAGCTTCTTCAGGAGGCATATCTTTAGTGCCTTCTTTGCAGTAGTTGACCTTCTCCGCAACCCTCGATATGCTATTCCCCTCATTCTCAACCTCACTGGAAGTATTTGGTTCTTCCTTCTTATTGGGCAAGCAGGTATGTTTTTGACTCTCTTTGCGGCATTTTAGGGGTATAGCTGGAACGGTTTCTAAATAGCGGACAGAGCTCAGCTTGACGGTTCCCATCGTCAACACCCTAGCCTTCCTTTTCACTGTTATTGGTGAATGGTGGGTTGAAAACAAGGTGATTAGTAGAGGTAAGCTGCCCTAGTTTGAAACCCTATCGCTCCCGGTGGTATCTAGATATTGACATGAAGCAGACACTTGCATCGGCATGGCTATTTCTTTAACCGGGATAGCCCTGTGTGTTCATAGCAAGGCGTACTGACGTTCATGGTGCGCTCTTTTTTATTAGGATTTGTGAGATTTTGATTCATAATAAAATTATTTGTATATTAAGTAGCGTATTTGTCCTTCAATTCATGCCGAACCTGCTCCAGGCAGGCCCGGGGAAGTAGTCGAAATATAAACTGTTGCCTCCCCATAACCTCGGGTATCTCTGAGAGCCGATATTATCGTAGGAACGTGCTCACCGACCGGGCTCGCTGCTGAAAAGGAAATAAAACAAAAACAAAAACAAAATAAAACAACCAAAAAACACAACCAGATATGAGCGGCCCAGAGGTGCTCGGCAGAAGCTGCGCAGAGCTACCATATCCACCACACTGCGATATCAATGCCCATGACCCTATCATCATTACAAAGACATGCATAAGTATATGTTGAAACCAAGAAACCCTAAATGAGAAAATGCTTTTTGTTGTTGGACCCATGTTGTTCCCTCAATCCTCCTTTTTGTAACGAAGGCCCAGCCCAGCCCCTTCATCGCCGAGTCCTTATCCAACGCTGCACTGCGCGAAGGCTGGGATCCTCGTCTATCCATCGGCCAAGCTCCAAGTCAGACGCTTGAAGCTCCAGGTAGATGCTTTCATCCGATATTTGCGAGAGCTCCTGGTGCTGTGTTAGAATGTCTATCTATGGCTAGTTCTGTTATGGTCGAGGGCGAGAACTAGGCACACTCACCAACCATAGTTGCTCATCGCATGCCTGGAGTTGTTCTTGATGCTCGAGGCCAGGCCGCTTTCCTTGAAGGATACTTTCACGCCACTCAATCCATCGTTGTGCAGCAGTTTGCCGATGATAAATCTTTTGGCCTTGGTGCCTGCGCGCAAGGGCATCGAGATGAACCCTGTCTTGATTAATATTCATCTTCATTACGCCTTCAGGAGTATAAATCATAATCTGGTGGTACCTACTGTTGTAGTTCAGCCTTGCTTTGCTCTTCTTGGCCCCCCTTGGATACCGGAACCCGCGTGTCGGCTCCTGTGTTGAGGATGTGCTGGCCGTCGATGGCACACTGGCGGAGCGCCCGCCAGCCTTCTGTATTGTAGTCGTCTTGGTGGACAGGCTCTACTGGGGCCGCGGCAATGTAATACTGAAGTGTGGTGAAGTCGGCAAGGATCTCTGCGACACGGGCGCGACGAAAGTCATTGACTGGGCGGAGAAGTGTTAGCCGTCGTGGACTCAGTTGGATTGAGATAAAATGAGATGTCATCAGGAACAGAAACACTCACGACCATCCATAATGGCCTCTAGCTAGCACGTCGGAATGTCAAGGACGAAAATGAATGTATGCACGCGAACAATATGTTGAGGGGAGCAGTAGAGCCGCAGAAAAGTCGAGAGGCAATGGGACGGTTTTGAGAAAAGAAGGGAGTTTACGGCGAGTTTTGTGTGGATATATTTATGGCGCCTGCCGACAAATATACCAGACTTGAGAATGGAGCGGTAAGAAGAGACGGTGATCGGAAAAGGGGATTAAGATAAGTATAATATGGGAAAGCGGTGCAAAGAGGGAAGGAGAAAGTAAATGTAAGACAGCGGCCTCTTGGGTATGAATGAAGAGGTGAAATATCATAAACCCCGGCGGTGTGACGAAACAAATTCCGTTTTTTGAAAGTAATTATTTATAAGGCAGCAAGGTATAGGGGTGATCCAGAAGGACCAAATGACGGCCAGATCAGTGGATGTGATATGCGTGGTTAGATAGGTAGTTGGTATAACGATTCTGGTTGGCTGGAGCCAGGGCAAGGTGTCGTTTTCCTTGCAGGTTCCCTTAGTGGGCTTTAGGATATAGCTTCGTAGTGGCAAGAGTGTAGGGTCAAGAGGCGGATAAGGCTGGTGGGAAGCGGCCCGTTGCCTTTTTGTAGTGAAACTAGAACAATGGCCGAATGGGTTTTCGTGTGCGTTATAGGGGACTAGGAAGCTTGCCCCTTTTGTAGATGGGCAACATATCTGTGAAGAATAGAAAGTCAAGTGGGAACGAAAGCTTGCATCCGGCCACAGAGTAAATCAAAAAGTCACCACAAACGGAGACCCCTGGGGGCGGGATTAGAGGAAAGGGGGGAGGGCGGAGGGAGAGAAGCGTTGATTAATATGTCTAGTATGTGATGCTGTTCTTATTGAAGTGTCTCACGCTTGGCCATTCCTGCGATCGAGCAAAGTAACTTCACCTTCATCGCCGTTGTTATTACATCAAGGCAAGTGGGGAGACGGGTGGGAAGGAAGAATGGGGGAATGGAAGCCATATGTCTAACGCTCATTAGCAAGAGCCCAAAAGCACACAGAAGTCTTCCTTCAAGAATAGCTTTCTGGGGCTAACCTGTTTGGCCGTACACAGATGATGCCTGGGGCGGCATAGGATGAAACGAGATACAGAGTGTCTCGTTGTCAGCTAGCATGAAGCTATGTCCTCCAAAATCTTCAACGAATCGGAACATGATATGGCCAGTCCACTGGCATTACGAGCTTTTTTGGTGGATGGGCGATTGTATGTGTGTCTCCGCAGGGCTTGGATAAAAAGTTTTGGCGCTTTTTGTCCGTAGACCATATCGTCGTCGCTGGCGGCTTCTGAGCTCTCTCAGTGGCTCTGTTGGACCTGAGTGGTTGACACCATCCCTGCTGCTCGCATGCCGTCTTTCGTTTCTTCTCCACAGCACCCCGTTTTCTTCCCTAACGCTTTCCCTACCAGGATATTTTTCGCAGCGGGTGTGGCCCACCAAAGCTGCCGCTATGTCGAAGTGGCCGAACCTATGGAGCCCATTGCAGTGGAAGAACCGGGTGGATAGGAAGATGGGGGTGATGGAGAGGGGGAAGGGGGAGGCAGGTAGGGGGTGAAGACTGCTCCGTAGTTCTAAGTTCGTACAGCCTTAGTGTGGCGTGAATTCAGCATCCAGTCGGAGTGGAGGTAGGGGAAAAAGAAGGGGAGGGGCAAGCCTGGGAGAGAGCGGTTGGAGAAGAACGGAACTGTTGACGGTTGTGTGTGGCAAAAAAGGAGATAGGGATGTGACTGGGGGACATGACGAGGGCGAGGGAAAATCAACCAAAAGGAAAAAAAACATGCCCCATGCCTTGCATAACCGTTTGTGACTGCAGACTACATGCAGAGACTAGGGGGACCGTCTGCGTAGCTATGTGGGAGCTTTTGGCTACGCTCCCGACGGGGACACCCCCGACGCTTCGCTAAGATGGCGTGGTGAAGCTGGGGCCTTTCGACGAAGACGGGAAGACAAATCACGACAGAGAAAGGGTCCCAGAAATGGAAGCCACTGGAATTGCCGAAGCAGCCACTACCAACAGGGCATGAGTATTGGGTAGAAGTATCCCGGCCATTCGGGAGACGACACCCAATTGAGAATGGCTTGCTGCACTTGATCGGCCACCAGCGAGGGGGGTTGATTTAAAAAAAGAGCCACGCTGATGGTCGATGGCATGCATGCATAGTCAAGAGAATAATGACTGGGCGGCAACGCTAGGGAAGAAAAACGAGGAAGATGACGGGACAAGAAGATTGCGGATGGGTTCTGCATGACACGGAGAGCCCTGACACTGACAGAGATACCAAAGAAATGAGAACGAGGACTTGTGCACAGCTGAGCCTTGGGATCAGTTTGCGGCTCCTCACCTGGACTTGCCAAAATGAGGTTCGCGACCCTGGGCATCCCCGACGGTGTGGGCAAGGCTTGGGCCAATAGCAGCACAGAGACGGCTAGTACCAAGATCCAGATGCAAGCTGAAAGGCCCCCCAACACAATCCCAATTGAGCCACTATCGGCTCCTCGATAGTGGACACAAGGTCTGAACACAGTGGCTAGTGGATAGTGACGACATGATCTTTTTATCCCTCATTCTCGTTCTTTCGCCTGGCCCTTTTCACTCTCTCCGTCTCTTGGGCTCTTGACCTTGAGAGAGGTGTTTTTGTGGGGAAAGGAGAGGAGGAGACCAGGATGCCTACTGATCGGCAGAGCTTTCCAGCCGGAACGAACAACAGAGGGGCGCTGAACTCGCCCAAAGAAGAACAAGCGGCCCGCACACCGCAGCGTGCCTGGCCTATCATTCGCTCCCCCACTGCCTGGAATCTGCCGCCCCCTTTAAATTCATTTTTTATTTAATTCTTTCTGCCTTGCGTGGCTTCACTCTGGACACTATAGTAATGCACTCCGTTTCTCCCCCCACACCCTCTTCCTTCACTGCGTTGGGGCACTACGAGCATCTGGCCTTTGTCGATTATTGACTGGACTCCCTTTTGACTCCCCTTTGCAAGTTACGTCTGCCGCGGCTGGCGACACGCAGTCTGTGAAGTGGGGGCTGTTTTTTTCTTCTTTTGTGCCTGGTCGAGAAATACTATCCACGTACTATTGAATGTGTGGCGCACATTTCGGGGGGGCAAAAATACCCTGCCACTGGCCACACCTGGCTACAGGCTTTCCTCTGAATGGCCGCCCTACAGGGCAGCAGACACGTCTGAAGCCGCCAAGAGGTACAAGTCGAACAGACAGACACGCGGCGCAGAAGCCGCAAAGAAGCTACACAAACGTAGGGCCACCGGGAGACCCGACGAAAGAACGCCATGTCCGATGTGGCGCGCCCCATTTGCACTCGTTTTGAGAATCCTCTGCGCCAATAGAAACCGCGCGTTTTGGGATTGGCTGGTCGAAGAGCCTCATTCTCGTCACGGACAACATGCTCGTCACCGTTAGACGCTAAGCACTGCGCATTCTGCCTTGCCATGTGTCTGGCGTTTGCAACAATACACGCTTGCGTACATGCTGTAGCAGCCATGGGGATCGTAATCGCTTTGGAATCTGATCATTGATACGCCTTGTTCGAGGTGATACGGCAGCCTTTTCAGCTATGACTGGCAACCCGCTCTGGCTGAACAACCACTATTATCGGCCCTGTTCCACTTGTCGTAAGCTGTCCCCTCGTGTACTTCGTACTCCGTATTGTATCGTTACATTCACCCATTCTCCATTGTTTCATCTTACTATGGCTCTTTCGACGACAACAGATCACCGCAGCAGGATTACTTTCTGGCTTCTCGTACAGAGCCGACAGTCGAATTGGCACGATGCATGTAGTCCTTCATTGTCATCTTTTGCTCTTTACTAGCTCCCATGTTTCATGCTGGTCCTCCCTAAACGCTTGGGGCGGATGCGTAGTATACATGCACCACATGCACCACATGCACGAAAACCGGCCCGGGTCGCTCCTTAGTCCTTGTCTGCAATGGCCTGCAGGCGCTCGTCGATCTCGTCTTCCGTCAGAGTCCGGAATCTGGCCTCCGTTCCCTCCTTGCCATCTGCCCGCGGGCCGCCGACGATGCCAATCTCAATCTCCGACTTCTTGAAGTCCATGCTTAGTACTGTGCTCAGCGTGGTAATAGCCAGCTCCACCACATCTTCCCAGGTGCCTTCTGCGTGGTCCTTGTTCTTCAGCTTCTTCTCCAGGTGGTTTAGCGCCTCCTGCTGCTTGGGCCCGGCCGACGTTCCTTTGTAGCCAGCATAGTAGCCGGCTGGGTCGCACTTGTACAGCTGGGGGCCGACTTCCGAGTCGAGAGATATCAATGTGGCTGCAACGCCGTATGGGCGCATGTAGGCCTATTGTTGCGGTTAGCTTGTGCTGGGACATCGTCTGGAAACAAGAACTATCCACATACCCGCTGCGTGTAGACTTGGCTGATGTTGGCTAGACGCTTGGCCAGTACATCACATGGCATTTCGTAGCCAAACTTGTACTGGAACTCGGCGGCTTCGCCCTTTGCCCGCTGGGCAAATGCACGCGCATCGGCAATGGAGCCCGTCATAACGCAGCCAACGGACGGCGAGATCTGGAAAATGTGCGACACGGACGACGGGTCGATAAGCTTGTCCTGCATAGAAGTCAGCGTCAGTTTTGTCCTAGAACCAGGCACCGGCACGTCAGACGTACGGGAACTTTCTTCTGAGACAGCACCACGGCGCAATCTTTGCCCCTTACGCCAATAGACATAATATTGGCAGCAGTAATGGCCTTGAATGCATATTCTACAGCCGCAGAGTCAGCAACAACATAGCATCTAGCGGTGCTTCCATGATGCGGAAGAATGAGGCTGCCGTACCGACTTGGTATAGCCGTCCCTGCTCCGAGAAGATGGTGATGTGTCTGTCAAAGCCCGCGCTCCCTGACGAATGGCACAGCTAGTTAGTCCTCAATTCTGAACCTAAAGCTAGGTATGGATGACAAGCTTCAAGGAGGGGGTTGTATCGCACCAGACATCTTGATGGATTTAAGCTTGCAGTTGAGCAAGCTTAACTAGATTCTCGGTTTCGGCCGTATATAGTTGGTTCTAAAAGTAAGATGACTTCAGAATGAGAGATGGAATGCCGTACACAGTTCGAGGGATGCTGGCCGTGAAGATGCTGAATTCGCTTGGGTGTCACTACCTATGAATGGCGGAAGCTTTGGATTTGGCCTCTCTGACAGACGCGTTGCAGGAGCTTGCCTAGAGAGCCAACCTGGTCCGTGCATCGTTACCAGCCCGTTACGCCCATTGCTCCTGGTAGCTGACGGTTGCGGTCCGTTAAAAATCCGACACACGTGATACTTATCACTATCTTATCTCTTGATGTTATCACAATTAAAGTAGGACTTGTAAAAAAAAAAAACAGCATCGTCTTAGTCGATTGGCGATTACAGCGTCTACATACGTCGCTGTGAATACCTTTTTTCCATCTTCCAATCCGAGAAGCTGACCAATTCTTACGGACACGCCTACCCGAAGTCTATACCACAAAGGCAGTCCTTTCACGCTTACGAACACATATTGACATACTCCGAGCGTCAGCTCTTTCGGCTATGGCGGCCAACGATTTTGGGGGACAACGGTTGCCGGCATGGAAAAGGTTAGGCCTTAAAGTGAAAGGCTCTGTGCCTGGCGATGGCTCGTCTATACCAGCACCGAAGGCTCAGGATGCACAGGTCTCTACACCAAGCGTGGTATCACATTCTAGCCAGTCGGTGCCAAAACGGAAACAACCCGACACATTGCCGTCTACCTCCTCCCCTGCCTCGAAGAAAAGAAAATCCGTTGCTGTCGATGAGAACACCGACACGCAGGCAGACAAGAAAGCGGCTTCTGACAAGCCTAAGGCCAAGAAGAAGAAGAAGGCTAAGAAGGCAGCGCCGTCCAAATCCGCTGCCAAGGGTGCCGAGGCGGCTCCCAATCTTCAGCGCGAGTTAGAGTACCTAGAGCAGTGGAAGGCCGATAAGGAGCATTGGAAGTTCAACAAAAATCACCAGAATCTTCTCATCAAGTATGTATTCACAGCCGACCGGATACCCTCATCCCACATCGACACATTCTACGACTATATACAAGAGCTGCAAGGCGGGGTTCGTGCTCGGCTGCGGGAGCAGGCGGCGGAAATCAGCAAATCCGACAACAAAGAGTCTGAAGCAACAGAAGAAGAAGCGGCCTATAAGGAGATTGTGGCCAGTGCACAGAAGAGCACCAGCGAGGGCAGCGGGTGGATTAGCGAGGCGGATACTATACAGCGCACATCAGAGACCAAGCTGCAGCATCGCTTGATGCGGAGGATTCGTGCCCTGAACATGCTCGAAACACTAAGCGATGGCGGAGCGGCTCTGCCTGCGGCATCATCGAAACCGGCGCCGCCTGCCACCACAGCGGCCAAGCCTGCTAGTAGCAGCGCCAAGCCTGCTCCTGAGAAGAAGGTAGTGCCGCAGAACGATGGGCCAACGAAACGGCCTGCGCGAGACCGAAAGAAACGAACAAACCTTGCGATGTCTGATTCCGATTCGTCTGATTCGTCTGATTCGTCTGACTCGTCTGACTCCGAAGACAGCTCAAGTAGCAGTGATGACGACGATGAATAGTTAGTGAGCTAAAGAGGAGGCTGTCTGGCAACGATGCGCTTGACTACCACAAGCTGGGATACGATACCAAGGAGCGGTCCCGGCCCTGCCGTCACTGCTATTGTCAGCAAGCATCAGAGGAAGCTGGGTTTTGTAAGCCAGAGCACAGCAGCACCATACACCAAGAGGAAGAGCTACTGTTAGAATCAGGCAAACCTGTACATCAAGCATCTAGTGTAGTGGCCCTAGAAGTTGGAACTAGCCAACATCTGAAGGGAATAAAAGGGATCTTCTGGGCGGCTTAAGTCCATCTTCACGGCGCATGTGAGCCGGAGCTCGAATGCAGAGCTGCAGCCACTCGATAGTATGTGTCCAGATGGTCTTGGAAGAGAGGAAAAAGATGATAGCATAACAAAAAAAGGCAAAGATACCACCCCCAACCTAATTTGAAAGGAGACAAACCGCCGAATAGAACATAAAATAAAACAATCTTGTCTCGCGCCAATAGCTACCCATAGAAAGCAAAAAGCCGCCTTTCTGTCACACTGTATGTGGGATATATATGACGTGGTTCTCGGTGGTGTGTGCCAAGCGACATTTGTCCAAAATAACCAGAAAAAAACAAAACAAAATAACAAAAGACAAAACATCGTCCTTTGGCTTGGGCCGTGTGCTATCCCTTTCCCATGCTGTCATTCGGCCTGCTGTAAAAAAAAAAAGGCCACCCATTCAATGGCCATCACTGCAATATGCTATATGTGTTTCTGTGCACGTGTGTGCTCATGCAATGATGATATCCTGGCGCTCGATGACGCCGACAATGTTCCCCTGGTCGACGAGAGCTACGACGGCAATGTTGTCCCTTGGCAGACTCCTGGTACCGCCAGCATCTGACACGACGTCGCTGCCGTCTGGCACGGAAGCTAGCCATTCCACGGCTCGGCGTGCCTTGGTGTCGGCAGCAAACACGACCAGATCCTCTTGGGCCACAGTCAATTCGGGGACCTCCTGGACCGGCTTGGTCAGATCAGAGGCCTTGAGGCGCCGGATACGGCTGGGCGGCGCGAGGCTGTGGCAGATACCGATGTTGGCGTCGCCGACGAGCCGCACCCAGCCGGTAGACGAGCCGTAGCCGGCATGCAGCACGTCGGCACAGGTAGGAGTCCCTGCTTCCATCCGCAGGACCGGGATGTCGTTCCAGGCGGCGGCCAAGTGGCGCAGTTCATCGCTGACTGGACTCGCTGGGCTGACCGGGCTGGCTGGGCCGGAGGACGGCCGCCGGAACGCCTCGCCAATCGCTCCGCCGGGGTGGTTGCGGCTGAAGACCGAGCTGACAGTCTTGGGGTGCATCTCCTTGCTAGCTACGATGGCTAGAGCATCGCCGACCGCGAGGGCTGTCGTGGTGCTGGCAGTGGGCGCGGCCACGCCAAACGAGATGCGCTCCTCCTCGGGAATCGGGGCCGGCACTAGGATGGTCGGGCCGAGAGAAGGGGGCGCTGCCGCGGATGAAGCGGGCGAGGCGCAAGACTGGCGCCGGTAGTGGTCGTGGCGGTGCTGCACGAGCTCGCAGGTCTCAGCGGTGACGTGAGCGGTCAGCAAGATCAGCGGCAGCGCTGGGTCGAGGTGTGGCAGCAGGGCCGCTAGCTCCTGTGTCTTGCCCGAGTATGTGATGAACAGCACGGCATCATGAGCGCGGATGTGGCCGAGGTCGCCGTGCAAGGCCTCTGTAGGGTGCAGAAACGATGCCGAGACGGCTAGGCTGTTGAAAGTGGCCGCCAGCTTGCGGCCAATGTGGCCCGACTTGCCCACGCCGACGATGACCAGCTTGCCCGGGGGATGGGCGGTCTGGGTGCGCACAATGGCGTCGATGGCCTGGTGGAAGCCGTTCTGGGCGCTCGGCGACGTGGCATAGAGCTTGGCTACCGAATCGAGAGCCGCAGCCTCCGTAGTTAGGACGTGGACAGCGCCGGCCAGACGCGAGGCCATCGATGCTTGATTCTCCACCTCCTCTGCCTTCTCCTCGAGGGGAAACTCTGGCAGCAAAGCCGGAAGAAGAGCCGGGGAGGGTGCTGTGGAGCCAGGAACCGAAGCTGGTGCCGTCACAGGCGGCGACACAGAGACGCCCTCGGCGGCTGACGAGAAGGGCGAGAGAGAAGGCGAGGCGGAAGGCGAAGAGGATGTGGGTGAGGGGGATAAGTTGCGCCGTGACGGCTCTGGTATCGACGAAGACGACGACGACGAAGGCACGGGGACGCCGTCCACCGCATCTAGCGAGAGGTCTTCGATTGGCCCACATGCAAGCTCTCCGTTTCTGTTGGCCCCTGGCGATGGCGGCGACGGCGGCGGAACTGCCGCGAACTGGGCCGCGCCGAGCAGGTAGACGGCGCTTGTTTGGATCGGACAGCGCTCAGACATGGTCTTGTGTGAAAAGGCAAGGGAGGCAGGGGATACGGTGCAGAGGAAGGTGGAAGAGGCTGGCGAGGGCTCTTGGAGTGCTCCCAATGATGTAAGCCGGATGTACGGTTCTGGTCCCTAGAAGAGGGATCAAGGGCTTCAGAAGAGAACCACAGACACGAAAAAGATGAAAGGATGAATGGTGGAAGAACGAAACGAGCTAGGCTGTTCGGGAGATTGTTGTCATGATCCTCCGGCCCGTACTGGGTTTTGCTGTAAAAGACGAAAAGGAGAAGGTGCTTGGAACCCAGACAAAACCTATTCAGCAACCAGGATGGAGGTTACCAGAGCCATCAAAGAAGGGCCAAGAGCGGCCGAGACGTCTGTTTTTACCTAGGACGGGTTGGTTCGCCGCTAGAGAACTAGAGCCGTACGCAACAAGAGATAACACGAGAGCTTGGAACAACTGCCTTGGCGCCCCAGCACGAGTACTTGCACACAGCTGGTCCAACAAGCACAGGCTCTGTTTCTCAGGATCGAAGTAAGTACTGGCTTTCAGGGGTCCCGGCTCGATGGAACGGGCAGGTCCCTAAGCACATGCAAAGAATCCCGCAGCACGACATGACAGAGCTCCACGGTTATCCGCGATTAGCTGCATGCTGCGGCGTACGGAGCAACTACGATGACGAGTTGGCCACCCGTGGTAGTACGTACTCGCATGCTCGGCAAGGTCTGCCTGGGACCTGGGTTGGCCCTGATAATCAGCCTGCTGTAGGCACGTCGCTAGCAAAGAACTAAGGCGCCTGGTTTTCGATGTGGCCGTGAATTGCTCCGCAGATAAATGGATATATTTCGGTTCTTTTTTTTCCCTCTTACGGAGCACATTAGCTACCACTACCACCTACTTTATCTCCGTGCACCTGGGATGTCCGCGCGGTTTCCGAATACCAGTCGATGACAAACTGCGAGGCATGCTTCGCGCATCGAGCATAGCTGAGATCCTGGTTTCTGTAGCCCCTGTCATTCCTGTTTTCCCTCCTTTGTTTCTGCTAGAGACTCGCTACCACGTACAAGCACAAGCTACATGTTGGTGACTCACGGCCACTATAGCTGCCGAAGTATGGCTTACTGTTTGGTGTGGTTGCTCTTTGTCCCATCCTATGAGCCCTCCATGTCCCCCAACAGTTGCGGAACAAATGCCCAACCCACTATCCATCGCCTCTACCATCCAGGGCTCAGGCGCTAAGTCCGGCCGTGTTAGGTTTGCGTGATTGGAGCTAAGGATGGGCAAGGGAATGCTGCTGGAAGGTGCGTCTGCGGCAAAGAACCCCTCGGGGGTAAGCTAGCGTACCATCGGCAAGTCTCGCGCCCCCTAAGTAGCTGCTTCTGTAGTTGACTCAACCGGCGTTACTAATCACGACTGGCACGCAAGCTCGAAAACCAGGTGTGTCTAGAGCGAAGCGAGGGTGGGCAACATCGCCCTTCTCCTTTTTGGTGCATGGCCCTCACGACGGACGCAGTATCAAAGAATTGGCTATGGATGGGCCACGTGGGCGATCCTGTCGCTAGAAAGATCGAAACGAGGGGTCTCCCAACCAGTGTTTTGGCTTTGCTAGAGCTCCTATCAAACGACTTTATCTTTGCTGCGTACTCCGTACACTCTTGTTGATGAGCACCCGCTGATCTTTCCTCCTGCTTTTATAAGCTGTGGTTGCCGTGGCCGGTTAAGTGGTCTAGATACTTCGTAGACAGGCTCGTATTCCCAGCCTTCACACGCATACGGCGAGACACATGTGACAACAAGTGTGGTGGTAGCCAGAAGAGGCCGGGCTTGCTTCTATTACATTCGTCACCTGTTTTTTTCTTTCTATATCCCAGTAAACGCCAATGCTAATATTGTCCATATCGCGGGGTTGCCGCTGCCAAATACCAAGACACGAAGATTAGACGCCTTTCAAGACAAAACCTCCCTCTCCCAACCCGATAAGGGAAAGAGAATCAAACTTTTCTTCTTTCGTTGTTGCTGTTGCTTTTTCCTTTGATCTTGGCACCCGTGTGATCATGGCGCAGCGCTCATCATCAGGTTCTCAACCATGCCGCTGGTCTGGCACGCCAGTTGTGCTTGCTCGACTTCCCGCCGTACATTCTTCCACAGCAGCTGGAAGCCTTTGCCAACCTCGGCCGAGGCGTCCACGTACTCTGCGTATAAGTCCACCAGATGTAGGCCGACGTCCGTGCAGATCGTCGTGAACCGCGGGTCCACAATGTGCCGGCACACCCATTTGAGAATCGGCTGCACCGTGACCTCGTCCCGGTTGTCCAGCGCATCCCGAAGCGCGCTCCGGTGGCGAAGCGCCATCAGCAGCGTCAGTGTGTTCAGCGGGCTGTGGTCCGGCGCCTCGGGGTCCAGCACAGCGTCGAGCGCCGCGCTAAACCGCTGATGCCGTAGATCGCGCTGCCACCTGGGCTCCTTCTTCTGCCGCTTGCCCGCTGGGTTGTCGATGGGGTCGATGACATGGTCGATGAGATCGTCACTGACGTTGTCCAGCCGCTTCTTGACCTCGGCCATCTGCTTCCGCTTCGACTTGGCCGCATCGTACTGGTCGAGCGCGCCGCTGTCCCGCGCCGCCTGCTCCTTTTTGCGCTCCTTGTCGCGTTCTGCCGCCGCACCCGTCAGCCGGGTCTTGATGCTCAGAACACCCGACACCATGCCGACCGCAAGGTGGCGGTCGTCGTTGTTTGCACCCGACGTGATCACCGACACCGACAGCACCGGCGACGGGTACTTGGCGCTGGCCACGACGTTCCACGTGCCCGTCTCAAACACCTTGACATGTCCGTCGAGACCGCCTGAAACCACCCGCTGGCCGTGCGAGGCCAAGCAGAGAGAGGTGACCGTTTTTTGGTGGCTGGTTAGCAGCTGCAGCGGCCGCGCCGCCACCACGTCCAGAACCGAGATGCTGTTGTCCACGGCGGCCAGAATCGCCGTGCCCGAGGGCATGGGCAGCACCGACTCCACCGGGGCCGCATGCTTGAATGTGAGCACAGCGCCACGAGGCACACGTGCATCCCATAGCCGCACGGTGGTGTCGTAGGAGCCTGTCACCACCATATTGTTGCCTCCTACTCCGCCGCCCGTAAAGAACGCACCAGCCCGGACGTAGTCCTGGTGGCCGATAAAGGTCCGCGTCGGATCAGATCCTGTAAGATCCCACAGCCGCACCGTCTTGTCGTCGCTCGCACTCATGAGGGTCGTCAGGTTCGTCGGGCACCACCGGGTCACCCATGTCGGCTGCCGATGCTTGGTCCACGTCTTCAAGATAACAGGCCGCGAGCCGCCGGCCACGTCAAACACCTGCATTTTGCCCGAGTCTTCGCCGGCTACTAGTACCCGTCCATCGGGGCGAATTTCACCACTCCGTGCAATCGATTCGAATCGTCCAATGGTCTTGAGAGGCTCTCGCTTGCGGATGCTGTAAATGTCGACGCGCATACCCGCCGTCACGGCAAACAGGTCATTGGACTTGGATGCCGCAGTCGACGTGGGCGTGACTGCTCCCGAAGGTACCCCGGATGAGCCAGGATAGCTAATGTGCGTCACTGACCATGAAGCCGTCGATGTGTGTGATTTCTGGTTCTTGAAGGACTTCCAGTACCGCTGTTCCGCTGTAAATGGAGTCGGGCCGGAAGGCAGCTTCAACTGCTGCAGAGGAACAATTTGTGCCGCCATTTCGGCGGTGGTAACGAATTTGCGTGTCTTCGCGCACTGCCTTGGATCAATTCGTTCTATGTGAAGAACAGCACGGGATGCGATGCTCTAGAGGCACGCATAATTTTTTTTTGCTCTATTGGCATCTTATCTTCTTATCGATATCCACCACGGAATTTTAATTTTCCGCCCCACCTCTCAGCCCCAGGCGCCATCAGGACATCTCGAAGGCGACCGACACACCGTACAGGCGACGCTCTCTCTCACTCTTGTCTCGTGCAAACGGTCTTTGTATTCCCGCTTTGCCTCTTCTAGCTACCTGCATTCGCCTTTATTCATTGTCCACATTTCTTCATATTTAGTTGCCGTTGTACCTCTGGATAGCCCACGTTGCAACGCGTCTTATCCCTCAAAATAAACGGCTTTTGGTTCTGTTTGCACACCATACAAACATACCACAACATCAATTATGTGCATTCATCGGAGCTGTATGGAGTTGTATTGGGAGTAGTATTCATATCATTGTTGTTGCTTGACCGCGAACGAGTCCTCTCCGGCGATCTTGCATGCCGATCATGGTAAGTGTCCCATAGCCTTAGCGCCTCTAGTTTCTAAGCCCTGCTTTTCTCATCGTGACCGTTGATCCCTAGGTCTCGACTCTGTATTCCTAAATTAAGTGGGCAACGAACTCGACCAAAGGAGCACCATGCTCCCACCAACCCAGTCTCCAGCACAACTGGATACTGCTCGGCTTTCCGTGCGGGAGTCTCGGATTGCACCGAGAACTATCGCCTCAAGAGACCATGCTCGTCCTCGGAATAATGCTAGCACCACGGGAGCTCCGAACGGCACACAAACGGCCTCTTTTCAAATCCAAGCAAGCGGGTTAGTTGGTTTCTGGGAGATATTTTCTGGAAAGGCCTTTTTTGGGAGTTTTTCGGACACTTCTCTTCCTCTACGATGATTTATGCTCAAAGCTCTAACAGCGAACTGTCTCTTAGCGTATCTAGCGGTGCTTTTGCTGTACCAGCAACAACTGAGAATGGAATTTCCTTCGGTACAACGGCAGTCCTGGCGAGCCCCGTCTTGAACACAGGCCTCGGTCCGAATGCTCGCCGTATCACAAGTGCTAGTGATGGAGCAGTATTCCCAAACCAACCGGCAAGCGGGGGAGCGGCACCAGCGACAGTGGCCGAAGCTGGGGGCCATGGTCATATACAACAGGCCCAGCTTCTACCTAGAGCCAATGCTTCAGAGAGTCTAGCTAATGGGCCCATGACGCGTTTTCCTGCGCATCTGCACCTCGCACCATCCGTCTCGAATCCACCAGCTTTTGCCACGAATTCCGAGATTCAGCCAACACCAGCAATCATCCCGAATAGCAGACACAACGAACATGCGGCATTTCCTCCACAAGCAAGACCCACGATGGAAGCCCCGACGGCCTTGTCAGCTCTAGACTCATTGATCCGGTCTTATGGTGGCTTGGTCGCATTTTCAGCCGAGTCCGAGTGTCCTCGCATTCTTGATCTAAGGACTGCTTGCGAAACCCAAGACTACTTCTTTATTGTCTTACACCAGCTCTATTCTAAGTGGTCTTTGCATACCGGGTCCGTGCATTCGCTGCTCGTGCAGACACCACCTCCGTATCTCGACAAAAGCTTCTCCTACCTGACGGACCTTCTCAAGCCAAACAGTACCATACGCCATGACTTGGCTACATGGTTTTCCGAATTCCCCGCCCCTATTACGCCAGAGAGAACACAGCATCCCCAATTTGGGCAGGTATTTCGTGGCGTTTCCATATTTTTGCATCACTTTCACTCTCAATGGCCAATGATTTGCCAAAAGCTTCCGCACCGGGGGTATCCTCTTTTGATGGATGAGATTGTCGGTCAGTTGGGATGCATGTCTCCGCTATTACAAAATATGCTATTCAAAATTTCCCGGGCAATAGCTGGCTTTCCTGAAACCACCATGATTGAAGCTGTGTCCCGTCTCTTTCAACAGGATCAAAACAAGCATAGGCGTGCCGAAGGAGGTTTCTGGTCGTCTACCTTTTATGACGACAGTACTCTAGTAACCCTCAACTCTGACTTGGTGCTCTCCTACCGCCAAATTGGTGAGGCATGTGCGGTACAAACACGAACGCATCTGGATGCTACTCAGCGAAGTGGTTCCGTAAATGGCCAGAGGCATATGCCTCTTCAGTTTTCGCCCCACCTTCCCATATCCTCTCCAGTTTTGCAACAGCAGCCGCTAGCAAGTCCTCGAAATGTTGGCGATCCTCCTATTGCACACTCAACGCAAGCCTTACCGCCACAACCACAATATGACTTATCCAGACCATCGCTTGACGGCCGAGCCCCAGATCTCACTAACGGCCAAGCCCATTCTCCTCTATCCCCTTCAGCAAATATACCCATGAGCCACCTGATGATAGCAACAAGTCCGACTTTGCAGGAAGGAGTTCATTTTGCTCCTCTTTCACAGCAGGCACAACACACCCAACAACTGCACCAGACACAACAGCGACAAGCTATTCAAGCACAGCAGCAACACGTATTACATGCCCAGCATCAGCAACCACTGACGGGACAGCAGCAACAGGAATCACATGTGCAACAGCAACACATAGCTCACATGCAGCATCAGCAACACATAGCTCGCATGCAGCAACAGCAAGCATTGCACATGCAGCAGCAGCAAGAATTGCCGGCACAACGAGGTCCACAAATTCAGGACCCGCAAACAACGGCGGCGCAGCAACACCAAAGAGAGCAGGCAGTGTTCCAAAGGGCAATGCAGGCGAACCGACAGCAAGCACTACAAGCACAGGCACACCTGCGGCTAACACATAGCGTGCGAGCACGACAACAGCACGAGCTGCAACGGCAACAGCAGCATTTTCAACAGCAGCATCTTCAACAGCAGCATCTTCAACAGCAGCATCTTCAACAGCAGCATCTTCAACAGCAGCAACTGCAACAACCGCAACTGCAGCAACGGCAGCAAACGCAGCAAACGCAGCAAACGCAGCAACCACAGCCGATACCTCAACCTGCTCAAATAGAAGCAACAGGCCCGGTTGTGCCTATGCGGCGGTTCGCTCCTTCATATCATGCTACTCCTATGCAACCCCGCCATTCTCTAGATTTTGCCTCTGCACAAACAGTTGCTTTTCCACGTTCTGTTCAAGAATTGTTACCACCGGAAGAATCCTCATCTACGATTGCTTTACCTCCTAATGTGAACGGGCCTCCTGTTGTTACAGCACCCATACAAACACCAACACCGGAGCAGCTCAACCAACCTGGAATAGTGGATAACAGGATCCAGCCTGATCCCAACTTTGCAGTCGACTCTTCACAGGCTGGGGTGCAACATAGCTCTTTTTCAATGCCTCAGTTGATGCCTCAGTCGATGCCTCAGCCGATGCCTCAGTTAATGCCTCAGTCAATACCTCAGCCGATACCCCATTCAATGCCTCAATCGGTGCCACTTCCTTTTCTTCCGGCTTCCCCAAGCAATGGCCTATCGCAACAAGTAAGGTCAAGCCCTTTTTTCCCCCCCAATGGCGCCATAATAGGTCGTGCTGAATACGCCCACGACCATGGCGACAGGCGATCATTGGCAATGTCATTGCACCAAGCAGGCGTGCGCAGCCCGACTAGAGTCGTCGTTGATAAGCAAACCAAGATAAAGCCCCCCCTGCGACTGGGCCAAGAACGATTCTACCAAGCGGTCCAGCGTATGGCTGTTGGCCCTTCAACCATATCTACGCACTACGCCATACGCACGTTTACGTTCATGGTTTCAGAGGCAGAATGCTTGTCTCGCGCTATGCGAGTCTTGGGTGAAAACCAGCTTCTTCCAGTGGAAGAGCAATTCAACGGAAGTTTGCGTTATCGGCTCCGCTGCTGCAGCATCAACAATGCAAACTCTGGTATTACTGAGGACGTCTGGGTGAGCACGAAAACTACTTGGCCAGCCACCATATTTATCATATTCAACAATTCGCACCTCCAAGTGAGACGGCAGCCGCATAATGGGAGAGATATGCCTCTGGAACTTACTCGTATGATCCGTGCTGGAGCCAACACTTTGCAAGTGGTAATTCCGGAAGACCCCCAAAAGGACAGCGGCCCCAACTCTTATGCTCTCGGTGTAGAGATTGTCGAAACTAGGTCCCATTCCGATATTCTAAATATGGTTCAGACGTCGGCACATATAGCACCCGATGTCACGTTGAGCAAAATTGCCACCCGCCTCAGTAGAACGACGGATGAAGATGACGCCGTTTCCGCCATCCAGAATGATCTATCAATCGATGTTGCTGATCCTTTCAGCTCTAGAATCTTCAAAATGCCAGCTCGTGGGGAGTACTGCCAGCACATTGAATGCTTTGACCTAGAGAATTGGCTTAATTCGCGGCCTGTTGAGCAGGATGGTTTGAGGCAAGGCGAATTGGAGCCTCCGAATACCAACGACGCCAAAATTTCCCTTCCAGACAAATGGCGTTGCCCAATATGCATGGCAGATGCTAGACCGATGAGCCTCCGCATTGATGGCTTTTTGCTCAAAGTGCGCCAAGAGTTGGAAGAGAAGGGCCAAGCAAGCTTCACCAAATCCATCCGGGTGACTGCTGATGGAAATTGGCGACCTATTTTGGACCGAACTATAACTCCACCCGACACTGAGGATGAGGGGGATCTAGCATCGAGCAGAAAAGTCGCGAGAACATCCGCAAGCTCAGCCCCTGAATCACGGCGGCAGTCTCAACCCATCACGATCATCGAAATAGACTGATATGCCGCGAAAATATCGTCATTCCCTGCCTCACACGGCCTGGCATTGATGGCATCTACTTATACCCCCTGTTTATTTGCTTGCTTATTATTCTATTTTTATTTTTTGCTTTCAGCTCAGCTCACGACAAATTCACGACAGTCATGTGAGGCGTTTCGGTTGACATCTGGTTGTTGCTTTTATCTTTATTTGATGATTTGAATGCATTTGTATAATGTATCTATGAAGCGAAAAGGAATATGCATTAGTGGGGGGCGGGGGATATGGAAAGGCCATATAGTGAATGCATTTACTGCTTTTTTTCGTATTTGATAATAAACCGAATCTAAATTTATATTTTCGGTGGTTGATTTTTACATACACATGAGGTTGTTCATGAGAGGCTCTTGGTGCCATCGCTTTAGTGCTGGTTACGTCATACTCTATGTAGAAATGTGGGTCTCTATACAATATGTAGCGGCCACATCATTGGTTAAAGTTTAGCATACTCTCGGGATGTATCGATAAGATAAATATTTTTTTGGAGCCGTTCACCGAAAAATAGCCTCTGCGCTCTACGATATTCACAGCTATTTGTGTCCGCCAAAAGTTCGCCTTACTTGATAAAACCACGTGCTTTCCATACAGGAACAGGGACTACATTATCTTTAGAAGCCGACAAGATGGGGAAAGCGAAAGTAGGCCGGAAAGCCGGCGCTGCTTCTTCCTCAACGCCGTACTCGCGGCCAGCAGCCAAAGGCCCGGCGAAAAAGACCAATGTCTTCAAGTTCAACACAAACTTTGGCCAGGTATGTTGGACGGATTAGTGGTTAATGAAGAGACATTCTTGTGAATTTATAGCCTGAGATGCCGCATGATGTTTCTTATATGCTTGACGGGCCTAGGCGCATGGATCTGGGAAAGGGGACCAAGGCTGACAAAGTATCCAGCACATTCTGAAAAATCCGGGAGTGGCAGATGGTGAGTGATTCTGAGTCTGGCCTCTGATTTTTTCATGCTTTTCGTGTTTTTATGTGTTGTTTTTTTTTTGGTTTCTAGAATGCTAACTTGTGTTAAAGCGATGTAAGTTATTACGATAACACAATATGTTTTGAGATTTGGGTTCCCAATCTTGGAATAATGCTGATAATTTCTCGCCCCAGTGTCGCTAAAGCAGAGGTAAGATGACTTGCCACGGTTCGAAACGTGTTGCTTCTAGGGCTGACAATACTCGATGAATAGCTCAAACCAACCGATGTGGTGCTAGAGATTGGTCCAGGTAAACTCAGTCAATCCGAATCACTCCGGTATCCTTACGATCTAGTTACTGACATATGATTGCAGGAACGGGAAATATCACAACCCGTATTCTCGAAAAGGCGAGAAAATGCATAGCGAGTAAGACTATCTGATTGTGGGATGTTCTTGCTGCTGCGGCTAGTACTAACCCACGCAGTCGAACTCGATCCACGAATGGCTGCCGAAGTGTACGTGCTACCTCTTCTCACCACTATTTTGTTCCGACACTTCTTGAACAGATATCTAACATACCCCAAGAACAAAGCGAGTGCAAGGAGGCCCGCTCCAGAAGAAGCTAGAGGTAGGAGGCCGTCTTGATTCTACCGGCGTGCCAATTCACTGGATGCTACGTGGACGCCTTTTGCTAAACCATATGCTACAATAGGTCCTGTTGGGTGACGCTATCAAATCGGAGTTCCCACCATTCGATGTAAGAACTTACACATGAAAACTTGGATTTCTGTCTCCCCTGTTATGCCGAAGACATGCCAGGAGAACACGACAGTCTAATGTTGTGCTCTAGGTTTGCATTTCAAATACACCTTACCAGATCAGCTCTCCGCTTGTGTAGGTGACCTTTTTGATGCCTCTTTAAGCGCAAAGGCTAACCTGGAGGATAGATTCAAGCTCCTGTCACTGCCAAACCCCCCACGCACAGCTGTTCTCATGTTTCAAAAGTATGTCTCCTTACATATCGCAGATATACCCATACCATCAATTACATCCTCTAATCATTATGCTCCACGTCTAGAGAATTTGCACAGCGCCTTGTTGCTCGTCCCGGAGACACTTTGTACTGCCGCCTGAGCGTCAACGCCCAGTTTTTTGCCAAGATCACTCACGTGCTGAAAGTTGGCAAGGTAAGTGACGCCGTGCGTCCTCTTCACGTGGAGCATATATTGACATCGTCGGCATCAAGGCAAACTTCAAGCCTGCGCCACAAGTGGAGTCGGCCGTCGTACGGATCACGCCCAAGACGGGCAGTGAACGGCCCAAGTTCAACTTTGCAGAGATGGACGGGCTGCTGAGAGTACGTTTGTTGCCCCTCCTCGCCGCTGTGTTTTTGGCAATACACACGAACCACCTCCGACACGAGGACGCTAACCGCACCAGATATCCTTCACCCGCAAGAACCGGACACTTCGCGCCTCGTTTGGCAGCAAGGAAGTCGTGGCGATGTTGGCTCGCAACTACCGCGTATATGCATCGATGAATGGCATCTCTGTCGATGACACGCCAGTGGGCGACGACGATGGCGATGGCGACGATGATGAGGACATGAACATGGACATGGGCGATGACGAGGGCGCCGACAATGGAGGCGAAACGGAGGAAGACGACAAGGAAGAGGAGTGGGGCGGCATGAGTATGGACACCGCGACTAAGGACGACAGCAAGGGTGACAGCGACATGCCCTCCTTCTTCCAGGAGGAGGAGGCGTCTTCGGCCGCGGCGGCAGTGCAACCACACCTGATTAAAACGCCAAGCCGCCGCAAGCGGACCAAGGTGGACGAGCTGGTGCGTGCCAAGATCGCTAAAGTGCTGCAGTCGCTGGAGTTGTCGGACCGGCGCGCGCGGCAATGCGATGAGCACGACTTTTTGGAGCTCTTGAATGCGGTAGGCCTCCTCTTTTGTTCCCTGACCCGTTCTCTTGTTTTGCCAATGTCTTCTTTTCGTGCTAACGTTGCTAGATGAACAATGAGGGCATCCATTTCTCGTGAGGAAGTGTTGGATACCTAAGAATGGGATATAGGTAGTTACCGATACACATGTCAAGGCAGTGTTACGAATGAATTTCTTGTTTGCTTTTTGATTTTGTTTGTTGCATTGTTCGGGTCTATGCTCCTGGGTCGGATGTTGATATCCGCTACCAGAGTTTCCTGCATTATATAAACACGAATATGCTGCTGATTTTGATACATGTGTTTTGTCACAGCACACCGATGGGCTCGCTCTTTCTGTGGCATGATGAATGACATGATGGGTAAATTTGGAGAGTACCAAAACAGTTTTGATGATGGGGGGATGTGAGGGTAGGTAGACGTAAGCTCATTCTTCGTAAAGTAAATACACAATCCTCCTCTTGACAATTTCTTTTATCTCTGATGCCCGCCTCCTCCATCTTTCCTTCTTTTTGAGGGTGTTTTCTTTCCTCCTTTTCTTTCTTCCTCTCCTCCTTTCTTGGGCCAGCCTCATGGTTGCCCATAGGTGATGGATGTCCGGTCTTCTATATAAACGATGTCCCTTTGCTTTGATATTCTGGGGTCCTTTTCTAGTTTTTGTTTTTCTTCGAAATGCGTGGAAATGATACACAAACTGTCTTTTTAAAAAAAACAGGCCCTGCGGTGCAGCGTTCAAAAAAAAAAAGGATAAATGCATAGATGTGCCTTCCCATGAAAAAAAAACACAAAAACAGGGGGAATAAACGGGGCAGAGCAATGCGCTTGTAGGGAGCAAACTCCAGTTTTCCTTACTCGTACAAGGAAACAGAAAAGGGATACAAAGGAAATGTATATGACAAAGGAAATATGTAGCATCAAGTATGATACTATGTCTTCCCCTACGGTTGAATAACCGAAAAGGTGACTGTCCTGTTGGGGTGAAGACTGGGGTCGTCTGCAGCGTTTGGCTTGACCGTGGTGCGGCCTTCGATCAAAGCGCTGCGGACGCGCTGGCTGAGTGGAAGCGAGTAGCGGAGCACGCCCTTGACAATCAGATCGAACTCGTCGTCGATGATGCGTTCCCAGCGCTCGGATCCGCCGTCGGTATCGTTGCCCGGGCGACGGATGCGGACGCCGCTGCGCGAAGTCGAGAGGCCATGGTGGAAAAACGAGCCCTCAAAGGACAGCGGATTGTCAAACTCGGTAAACTTGCCCAGCAAAAAGTTGGGAGAGCTGTCGGGTTGGTCGCGCGGTTCGTTGCCCCAGTCCGTGAAGTCGGCGTCGCCATCGCTGTCCGGTGCGCTGGAGGCGGGCGGTTTGCTGCCATGAGGCCGGCGCCACCATTCCGAGTCTGTGCCGGCGTGCGGCGACTTGGCAAAGACCTCCATGTCGGCCGAGTCGACGGTGACAACGACAACATTGGGGTTGTGGGCGCGCACCATGAGGTCGAACATGAGCTCCTGCTCGCTGGCAATGACACCGCTGATCTTGATGAGCTCAATGTCTTCCAGGGGCTGCGAGGTAGCAAACATGAAGCCGATGGCGCCAGAAATGACGAGCATCAGCATCACGGTCAGCACCAAACAGCTGGCAAAGCGGTTCAAAAAGGATGCGGGAGGGTGGTACGACTGCTGCTCCAGAGATCGCAGCGACACATTGTGCCGTCGTCCGCGGTTTTGTCGGCCGGGCCCGCGTACCGACGAGGCAGCAATCAGCGGCGTTCTTTCGTCGCTGATGGTACCGTTGGCTGTCTCTTCCATATCATAGCTCAAGCCCGCATTGGACTGGCTGCGCCTGGAATAGGGACCTCCCCCAGTGCGACCGCTGATGCTTCCAACCGACGCTCTCGGACTCGTAGCCCCAGACTGTCTGCTGGTATATGCATGGGCACCGTCGCCGACAGATTGCCTCGATCGAGTAGAATGCACCGGGAAGGGCGACTCGTTGTCGAAGAGCGACTGGTGTCCGGTTTTCGGCCCACTCAGGCCCCAACGGCCAATATGACTGCCGCTACCACTCACATGGTGATGCAGGCGAGAGGTTCCACGCCCAGAACCCTGAGTTGGACCACTTGGACCCTTTGTTTCTTCGTCGCCGAGGCCGCTGTCGTTGCCGCTACTGTTGCCAAACGTGTTGACAAACTTCATGCTCTTCTTGACAGTGGCGCTGGGGCCAGGCCCTTCGAGAACGCTGTGGATGGAGCGCATGCCGTTGCGGTTGTCGTTGGCGATGGAGGTGGCACTCGGCGTCCTGGAGTGGTGGAAGCGATGTGGACGATCGCGCGTGTCGGCGGGATTGGAGTCGTACACAAAAGTCTCTTCCGAGTCCGAGGTGTTGGCTTCGTCGACAGCACTGGCCACCTTGGCCTCGAAGATATCGGCTTTGGATGTGGCTGTAAATCGCATTCGCATTAGTATGGACAGGACACAATCGACGTTCATGTAAGCTCAACTCACCAGTGCCAGACGTCACCGATGTCTGTTTACGGCTCGCTTTTCTCTTCTCCTTTTTTGGCCGGATGGTCTCGGAGCTGGGCTTTGTGCGAAGACTACCGTTCACGCCTTGTGTAGCAGCCGGCCGCAGATCCACGTTGGGAATCGATGTGACCGTTTCGGTTTCGACTGTCATCGTCGGCTGCGATCCCTCGCTAGCCTTGCCCTTGCCACCAGCACTATTGCCCTTGAGGGTGCTAGATGGCCGCGACGTGAGCGTGGGTGGCGCTCCGCCAGATGTAGGCGCCGGGGTGCGTCGGCCCGCCCGAATGCTGCTTCCGGGTCCGCCGCTCTCGCTTCCGCTCTCGACCGCGGCCTGGGCAGCCAGCTGTTTGGCGCGCGCCTGCTTTGTCGAGGTTGAGGTGTTAGAGTCGGCCGTCTCGGATGCAGTAGTGTCCACATCAGACGATGCGCCGGTATATTGCAGCTGCTCCAGAGCACCATGCAGAGCACGCGGCGACGCCAGCGGGCTGGCTTCTTGTACGGTTTCGAGGGTGGGGATGTTTCCAGAAACGCCTCGCGTCGGTGTTCGGAGGCCCGAATGCGAGCTGGCGTCTTCGGGGTCGTTGTCAAGCAGGGCCATGACGGCTGACGGAGGCAGCACGAGGGGCTGGGCTGACACGTCTTGTTCGCTGTTGGCTGTTCTGCGCAAAGTCGGTGTGCTAGACGCTGAGGTTGATCCAGCGGCATTGGACGTCGTCGAGAGCGCCGGACGGGTGAGGGAAGGGGGGGGTGAGCGCAAACGAGGTGACACTGGCCAGCGCGAGGACTCCCGGCTGTCCAATTTTTGCGGACCTGCAGCGCGCAGAGCAGCCGGATCGGAGGGTGCTGGCAGCAGCGTGGGCGTGGTGGTGGCAGATAGGGTCGAGACGCGCGGCGTACTGGCATTGGCAGTAGGCAGACCGGAGCGGCTGGCTCGCGATGGACTGGGATCTTGCTGGCTGTTTCTGCGTGAACGAGTTGTGCCGGTGCCAGGAGTTGTGGGTGGATATGCTGATGTTGCTGATGCCTCGGCGGCAGCCGCGGCAGCAGAAGACGCAGAAAAAGAAGCCGTCACGGTTTTCATGTGTGCAATTGACCGTGCTGAGGGCCGTGTGGGTGACGGTCCCCGTGATGCGTAGGGTGATGTGTTGGCCGACGTGGCCATGGATGGGGTTTGCGTTGGTGTTTGTGTGGCTTGCATCGCTTGCAGCGTCTGCTTAATGAGCAGCGAGTCATCCGTCCGCTGTGTCGAGGACTCGCGACTGCGCGTGGGGCGCGGCAGCGTGTGCGGCAGGGCGGCCGTTGCCCCGTTGGGGGCGGTAGAGGGTTTGTCCATGGCCATGGAGGCCTAAATGGACACCGAGGATGAGCTGGCAGGGAATGGAGCGTCGCAAGCGGTGGCTTCGTAGACAGAGGAAAGGAAAGCACAGACGGATCGAGTCGCTGTGTTGGTCGCCGAGGAATAGGAAAAAGAGGAAGTTGCACGTTACTCACCCATCAACGCCGACAAACTTGATGGGCTGAACCGAATCGGGGATGCCAACGATCAACTCTCCAAAGTAGCTGCATCGGTTATGACAGCATCATGAGCGTGCATTTGTCGTTGTCCGTTGCGACGCGATAGTGCATGCAAAAGCAGACGGCAGTCATGCACAAAAACAAACGGTGGGTGCCCTAGGACTTGTCTGCTATGCAATGGTGCAGCTCAATGTTGTGACGCGACCGCAGTCTTGATGACGTTTCGATTCCGGGCAGAAAGACACGAGCTGACAACAGCGCAAATAGCACTAAGAAATCGTCCACAGGCCGCAGAATCAAAGCCCACAACCGCTAAATGGATGCCTGGCCGCTCCAGCGACCAGCTCGACGGGCAGCAGGGAAAGGCCACGGGACGGGAGTGGCAGCCGAGCGAAAACAGGGACAATTTGGAGGCGAAAAACAGGCCAGGGCCAAAAAAGAATAGAATTCGTCAAGGGAATGCGTGGCAAAGAGTACGTAGGAGGGAAGAGGCCCGGAGAGCTAAACAGGGAAGAAAAAAGGTGATTGGAACAACGATGGCAAGCTCAGTCGCTAGCAGAAGAAACGCTGTCGGGCTTTTGCATGGGCGTGTTGGCAGTGCGGCATGCGAGTGTGAGTTGTTGATGTGACAGTTTTGCGACGGGTTGCAAGAAAGGGCGACTTTCAGATTGGTGACCAAGGATTTGGCCCGAGTTACACACTAATCAGCATCTAGCGCTCTCTGTCAGCTTCTGCAGCAGTCCTGCGCACTGTGCAGGTGGAACTACCGGTACTCCGTACAGGTTCGCGTGACACATATGGGTGGGAACCGCACTGCCGACCTAGTCCAGGGTACGGCGTCCCGAGCTTGCGCACAGTGTCTATAAAAAGCTTCGGCTTCCTCCTATTCCCAGCTACGAGGTACATACGAGTACGAATACGTTGTGTACAATACAGCAATATCTGGGCTCGGTCCCCTGTCGTCGTTCCGACGGCGATGCAACCCTGTCGAGGGACAGGTTCTCTTCCCTCCTAACTGTGTACGAGTACCAACCTGCCGAGAAAGCCAACACACACGTGGCTCATTCCACATACGGACAGCGGTATATACCTCGTATCCACAGTGTGCGTTGGCAATCAGGACGGCCCTTATTTTTTTTTCTTGCTTCGCCTTTATTGGGAGCAAGCATCCATGCAACATGTCCGTGGATCAACTGATCCCGAGTTTTCATCTTGTCGATTCGGCTGCTGCTGCATGGCTCTATCCGCCCGTTCCGGTGGCTAGGAAGAAAAAATACCATTAAATTTTTTTTTAGGTTTTGCGCCCTCGACGCTTCTTCTTCTTGCTTCGCTCGGTTGTTTTGCTGCTTTCGAACTTTCACACCCCCGGACTCCACTAAGGCTTAGTGTGCGTGGTCCCGTTATGTCCTGGGCTAGGCCTGCCCGAGGCAACGGTTCTATGTATGTACGAGAATGTCAACTATCTATCACCTGGGTGGTGCATTCTTCAGGAGAGACCCGGCGCTGGGATCCTGTTGGGGGGGGGGGGCGAGAGAGAGGAGTGTCCCCCTAAAATGGTGGCGCCCTGAACAAGTCCTCCACCCGTCATTTTGCCATCATGACATCCGAACATCAGGAAACTTCGGCACAGCTCTGTTGCTGGGGGTCCCTTTCTGTGTGGGTTTTTCTGCGACCTGCTTCCACCTTTCTAATTACCGACCGGCCTTTGGCGGCAGCTCTTATTCACATCCTCTGACGCTACTTTCTTTTTAAGATTTTAGCCCCTGGCTATCTTCACCGTCTTTGTTATCATGCACACAGGTGTGTGGCCTTTTTAGTTTTCAGTCAAGTAACTATGCCGTGAAGGGAGATCCCTCTCTTCAAAGTGACAGCACCAATGCACTCTCCTCTGGAGTGCTCCCCCTGGAAGTAGAGCAAGTACGGAGCACACACATACGTGGACACCTCAGTGGAGAATGGCGCTGTATCTTCGAGTACACATGTACTCCATACAGAACCTAGAAGAAATAGGCAGCAGTTCCTGGCCTCTCACAGCCGGCGACGTGGCGTTCCTTCTCACATCACGCGCCGGCTGCCCCCACGCCGCCGTCTTGACCATTTACGGCATAGAGTGTCTCTGCCAACAAGATCCTTTACAATGGGCCCCGAGGTCTTTTGTCGAGGTCGAGGTAACTGCTTTGAGAAAAAGGACGGCCAAGAGTTGCAATTATATAATCGTGCTTAGTTACGTGAAGCCGCATACAGCGAATGGCTGTGTATTCGTAGTTGTGAATATGCAGCGGTCTACGCACGGGGTAGCCAATGCCCATGCACTTTGTACTTTCGCTCGACGAGAAGTGAACGAATAGTCACCGTGCTGTTAACAACCTCTGTATTACCATGGTGAGGCATGTCAAGAAACAACAAACCTAGAGAGCTTGCTCTAGCCAGAATTACGACAGATGGATATTGTGAATTACAAAAGCTTAGAAAAGGCAATGCTGACAATAATTCGAGTCACAAATTAATTCTCAGGCATGCAATCTGTTAGCAAAAGACCAAGTAGAGTCATATCTGCGCATCCTTCCTGATACATTCAAGATGACAAAACAGGCTGTCTCGATAATTGCGGCGGTTTCTTTTCATCGGTGACTGTTGGTGCCGGCAGCTAGGGAAGCCACAGAAGCAGCCAGCAGCGAGAAGCCAATAGCCAGTAGCAAGCAGCCGCCAGCAGCAATGCACACCCCGCTTCGTTGCCACTCCCTTTGACTCACGTGCTTTAGGGCAAAAATAACTATGGCGCGGGGTTCTTCCGGAAGTGGCCTAATTACGCCCCCCCCCTTCTGTTTTACAGGGCGCTGCTGAGAAGCCTTGCGCCGCTGGAAGCCCCTCTATTTCGCCTCTCTGGCGGTCCAATCGTCGACAGTTTCGAAAAGGTTTTCTTTGGACCGCTCCGCATCACGTCGTGTCTCCTGCTCGAACAAGACTGCCAGAGACAAGAAACGCAACACCCCGTGCACATAATCCAAGATGCCGAAGAATAAAGGAAAAGTTAGTTGTGCTTTCCCTCCTGCTGCAACATTGCAGAAAGCGTTGCCCACGCGGAAGAAAACAGCACAACAAAAACAGAATCCACTGACTTCTCGATTAGGGTGGTAAGAACCGGCGGAGGGGTAAGAACGAGAGCGACAAGGACAAGCGCGAACTCATCTTCAAGGAGGATGGCCAGGGTACGTGAACTTCAACCCTTCATGAGGGAAGGGGCATGCTGTTGGGGTGTTTCTTTCCCCATTTTCTTTCTTTTCTTTCCGGTGGCCGGGTTCTTACAGACAAACAGAGTACGCACAGGTCGTGAAGATGCTGGGCAACGGCCGGTTGGAGGCGCGCGCCTTTGATGACAGCGGCACCATCCGTCTGGCTTCTATTCGTGGAAAGCTTCGCAAGAAGGTTTGGTATGTGAACACGAGAGCAAAAGGCGTCGCGTACAGCGCTTGTTCGGCTGCGTATCAGAGACTAATCCTGTGCAGGATCAACACTGGAGATGTGATCCTACTATCCCTCCGTGACTTCCAGGACGGCAAGGGTGACGTGATCCTGAAGTATGCTGAGAATCGCAACATCCTTCTTTCTCCCATGAACTGCCCTGCTAACACGTCATAGGTACTCTTCGGAGGAGGCCCGCAACCTCAAGGCTTATGGTGCGCACACGGAATCTACATGACAACGCACAACATGCGATGACCATGGGTATACTGACGATTCTTCCTTCTTTTAGGTGAACTTCCCGAGCACGCCAAGATCAATGAGACCGATACCTACGGCGATGGCGGCGAAGGCGATGTCGGCTTCGAGTTTGACGAGGAGCGCGACGACAGCAGCGACGAGGGTGGCCAGGGCGCTGGCGACATTGCCATTGACGACATTTAAAGCGAGTCGGCTTTTCTTGTCAACAAAAGGGGGATGGGTTTTTTTTTCGGCCCCGACAGCAGACGCGCGTGTTTGTGCATAAGATGACCACGGCGACATAGAGGCGAGAGGGAGGGGAAACGCCGCAAAAGATGACGGCCGCTGGTGGTCGGAACAACAGAAACAGACGCAGCTGAACGCCAACGCCACACTGTTACGCCCCTTGTAGTGGTGGCGCTTGTTGCGGCGTTGCTGGCTGCGTCGGCAACCTGGCAGTACCACGAAAGCGATCATGAGAAAAAGGAAAGGAACAGCACGTTTGCCATCCTCCATCTTATTTTTTATTTGTTCTTCTTTCGTTCACTTCTCTCTCAACCATACCGCTTGCCACCAGCCGCCATCATGCCGGCCTGCTGTTGGAGGAAGAAAAGCAAAACCAAACCTCCTTTCATGCTCTCTTACTAGGGTCTGTCATGTCGATTGTCGACACGGCTAGCAACGTGTCGATGGTTGTGTTGGATCGGTTCTCATGAGTACAACGACTGCGCAGACGGATAGATCGATATGCGAGATCAGACAAAAATGAATGTAGTCGTTAGGATACGAGCTGATCAATGGAAGACAAAGTACGGAAAGCACTCTCAAAAATACTGCAAGACTGGCGTAACTCATTGATTTCCGGGGATAAAGTCAAAAAAACAATATCTAAAAAAAGTGCTCGTATAAACGTCATACAATGCATGCCCTTGTCTTTGTCCTTGCCATGCCAGTAGCTGCTGCCTCCCTCCGTATATGAAACTCGACGATATTCCGGACATCGCAAAACCAGATAGATAGGGGCGGGGTGTTGGAGGAGGTGGAGAAAAAGGCGTTCAAAAGAAGAACAATGAATCGAGTGCTAAAGACACAGCTTTCGTCGTGGGTATCCAAGCGAGCATTTCAGACAAGAAGTAAAAGTAAATCATGAGGGATATCGCGAAGTAGAAGAAGAGCATGTGGGTGAAACCAAAAGGCATAAAAGTGTACGGGAAACCTCTAACCAAAAGAAAGAACGAAAATCGTCAACGTGTTAACAGCGGATGGGGGACACATTTGCGGAGAGAGAGCTGGTTTGTCCAAGCTCTTGTTCAAGGAGGTGTGTGTGTGTATGCATGTTGGGGTGCTTACTCCTGGATCGAGTTGCCTCCGGTCAGTGTACTTATGCCTGCCGACGCTCCCATGGTCGCCGAGGTGGGCGTTGCATCATCCTTTTTACCGAATGCCCACCCGATCCAGCTCGCCCGCTTGTTCGCCATGTCGCTCTTAACGCTGTCCGGGTTCTCTTGCACCAGTCGTAGCGGCCGTGGCTTCGATCCCGTGAACGCCGTCTTCTCGTGCTGCCGAGGTGGGCTTTGACCGGACGACGAAGGCGCCGTCGTCTCGCTGGCAGCCCCGGCTCCGGCTCCGGATGCCGAATCTCCCGATACGCTCGACGTCTCGCTCTTCATGCCAGGAAAGTTACCGCTGGATGCCATGCCGGACGCCGACGTCCCGGGAGATCGCTGGCCGGAGTTAGGGCCGTTGGCAAAAAAATGCGATCCGCGTAGGGTGGGAGACAGAGGACCGTCCAGCCCTTTGTACATTGCGTTGACCACAGATGCCGCGGCCGTTCCGGACGCCCCTGAACCGCCGCTGCCGGTGTACTGTTCGCTCATCGGCCGCATTCGCTGTCGCACACTAGTAGACCGCGACAGCGAAATCGGAATAGACGGTGCCGTGTCTGGGTGGCTCAGGGCACTTTCCGCCATCACACTCATAGGCCGTGGGCGAGGCTTTGCTGCTGCTGCCGCTGCTGCTGCTGGCGGAGAGGCCGACGAATTAATAGCCATAGACTTGGTTCGCTGGAGGAACGACTGAATAGCCCCGGGCTGCTGTGCAGCTGCGTTTTGCTGCGGGTTGGCCGAGGGAGGGAAAGGCAGTTCCTTGTTGGTGTTGATCACCAGAGCAGCCTTTACGTCCTTTGTTTCCTTGCCATCCTTTCCGTCCGTCGACTTGTCCAGAATGTACTCGTACTCCTGGTGTTCCAAGAGACGCTCGATGATCTTGTTAATGTAGAGCGTCAGTGCCTTGTTTTGGTCGCGAGACGACTTGAGTTCGGCTTCTAGACGCCGGTGAGCATCGGTAGAGCCATCAGCAACCAAGCCACCGTCGCTTTCGTTCTCAGAGATTCCGTCCAGCTCGTCGGCGAGTGTTGATCCGCCGCCAGCACGGCCTTCCAGCGCGTTGAGAGCATCCTGGTTCGACGACCGCGGCCGGCTGTGGCTCCGGATGTTGGAGGCATAACCGAAATCGGCTGTGCCAAAATCCCCCTTCAGCGTCTTTTCCTGCAGCAGCAGTTGGTAGCTCTCGTTGTCCTCCATAAGACGAGCGTTGGCCATTCGAGCCTCCATCAGCTGGCGCTCAACCTCCCTGAGCCGCCCGCCGCCTTGGTTTTCCGACTCGACCAGCTTGATTTGTGCCTCAGCGAGCTCTAGGCGCAGAGACTCGATCACCTTGTCTTTTTGCAGGAGAAGCTTTGAGTTGTTGCGCGAATCGCTGCGGTGGAGAGAAGATGGCGGGGCAAAGCTGTTGCTGTCTACACTGGGGGAGTTGGTATTTGCTAAAACGAGACACCCCAAGTTAGCAGCGAAACGACAGAGCAAAATAAAAAACCTTCCAAATAAAATGGCATCCTAGGGCCAAGCACAGCATGGGAAAGCATACATTGCCGCGAGGGCCTGCTGTCGTCGTCACCATTTGCAGTTCTCTGGGAAAGGCTGTCCTTGAGACGCTGAATCACCGCTTGCATCTCCTCTTCCCTGTTGGACATGTCTTCCTTTTCCCGCGTCATGGCACTGCGCTCTGCCTCGTAGATGCTCTCCATCTGTTGCATTTTGCGGGCGACATCGCGTTTTTCGTTCGTCAGCGTCGCCAACTGCTCATCGTATTCGTGTGTACGCTCTTCTAGCTTGATCTGCTCTTTGTGCGCCTCGTCTAGCTTCGCCTGGAAGACATCGCTCTGGCGACGGTAGGTTTCGGCTGCACTCTCTGCCTTGGATAGGCGTTCCCTCAGGTCGTCCAGAAGCGCCAGGTTTTCTGCCCGGGCTGCCTCCTCTGCTTCAATGGAGGTCGTGCTCGTCGAGCTGCTCAGCAGCGATTCACGGCGTTGAGCAGCAGCCCGGGCAGAAACAAGAGTGCTTGACCGAACAGAACGGGTCCGGCTTACACCGGACGTCGGTGTCGATGCGGTCGTGTTCGTTCTCTCATTAGGATTGGTGCTGTTGGGGGTCGCGGCTCTTGGTGTCCTAGACGGCGACGAAGTGGGAGTCGTTGCAGAATCGCGGTGTGGCGCCGCTGGCCGTTTTGTTGTGGGGGTTGACATGGTGGCAGTCTGCACTCTGGGTCAGGGACGACTCGCTCTTCCCCCTCCACTGTACAACCGCGTTGACTTACCTATTATTCGTTCTCTGAGAGCCGTGTTTGTCGATGCGATGCCCGTTCGGATTCTGGCGGAGGGAAACCGGGGAAATGAAACAATTGCGTGTAACGCGGAAAAGATAGGAGATCCAAAGAGTATGAAACAGCGTACAAAAACAAACAGTAGGCAACAATAATACGACGCGGGCAAGTGCAAAAAAGCTTGCACCAGCTAGAGAAAAGGAGTCTCCAGACTGGTGGATAGGACAGTAAGGCAATCTTGAGGAGTAGCAAGAAGTGTGCTCGTGCAGGGTTCACCTCGCGACTGGAAACGTTGCAAAGAACGACTGTGGTGGTTGTGGCCTTCGCGGCGGAGGCAGTGCTGGATCTGAGCTCTATATTGGCCGCTGTTATAACGCTAGAACTTGACTGCTAAAAGTGGAGTTGCTTCTGAAGACATGGCAAACTAATCAGCGTTGGGGACTACTATGCGTTAGTTACAGAAGGACCACACAGTACCCCTTGCACGCAGCCCCCTACAATTTGGGCGCTCACCGTCTTTCCTAAGCACCTACTAAGCCGATTGCACTGAATCCGTGCTAGCAGGTCTTCTGCGAGGAATTTGCCCCAAAAAAAGGTTGACCACCCTTTTTTTCCCAGGCTAATGCATCAACCACTCTGTGGGTGTCGCAATTTTTTGTGAAAGCAGTACTGCCAACCGATTGCGAATTCAGTGCATGCACACTGATTTAGTGGTCTCTTTACAGCGGTGTTGACGGAGATACGCCCCTGGTTTTTGCTTAAACTCTCAAATGAGTTAGTTGTGTCATATAATCTCAACGGAAAAAGGGATTAATTAGCTGGTTCATGCACCACGTAGCTCTATCACATGCCCCTACTTCACAATTGGCCACGGTATCTTAATACTTGAAACTAGCAGCATAGGTGGGTAGGGATTTCTAGAACATCATTCCCAAGCCAGATTGGGATGAGAATATCAGATCTAAGATTCACGAATTTGAAATGGTATTTGTTGAGCGGACATGTATAGTAATAATACATGCCTACAACATAGAACTATCCGCCATGGCTCTTGCGAGTCCATCCAGACCATCCTCGTCAGATCATCCTCCGTTTCTTGAAGTTTTAGGATTTTTTTGGCCCTTGAAATCATGAATAGATTTGATATCTTTCACCCTGAACGCCTCATCATCTAGCCCGTAACCTTGTGTAAATGCCAAACATCGAACCGCTTCTTTACTGCTGGTCCGACAGGATGTCAGAGTCACCAGGGTCCAGAACAGCCATGGTGGAGCAACGGAACATCTTTCCGCAGGCAGTGCCCAGCTCGATCTAAAGAAAAATGCATGTTAGCCCCAGTACCCTCCAAAGCCGACAAGAGCGACTTCTTCGCAGGGTAAACCTAGACCCGGTCATGGATGCACCGGGCCGTAGAAAATTAGAAAAGAAGACATTATAATGATATACGTACGTTGTTGCCAGAGAAGTGGTGCCTGCAAACAGAAATATTGTTAGTGACGTGTTCCATGTGTATTTTATGGCCGGGTAGCGAGAGAAAGGGAAATTTCTTACACCGAGGTCTTGCTCAGCATGCTGTAGTACTCCAGCTCAGACTTGCGCAGAGGAGCAGTGTTGGAGGCAATGAGAACCAGCTTAGCCTTGCCCTGTAACCGCAACTGTTAGTACGCTGTTCGGAAGCTCGCCGAAACAGAAGCCGCAGTTTAACGTACGGAGCGCAGAGACTTCAAGGTGCTCTTGTAGCCCATGGTGACTGTATCTTGTCAGTGCTGAGTTTCAATGCGACTAGATCGAGGGGTAACTGTGATTTTGCATACCCTTGCCACTCTTCATCACAAGCGCCAGGCGCGAGTTGCTGGAGGTATGTTAGTAAGGACTGCCGGAATCGTAAAATCGAGCACGGTATACCGTGCGAGCATCGTCAAAGCTTTTTGAGGGTATATTTACATAGAGTTGGAGTCCCTGTGAGAAAGACGGTTAGTATTGAATCACTTGAATAGAACTGTACACTGCAGCACAATTGTACATGCTCGAATGGTGGATTTTGCTCACTTCTTGCTCTTCTTGGTGGGGGCCATTGTGTCAACTTGAAAACAAAGTCGTGATGTTGTTGTCGTGTAGAATGAATGTGTATAGACAGGTTCAAACGACGATGAAAATTCACCAATAGCTTTTTGCTGGTCACATAAAAAATCCTGGCGGGACACTAGCGCCAAAAATAATTTTGAGTCGGAGGAGGTGTTTTTCCGCAGTGAAGTGTGAAGAGGGCAGCAAGACCTAAGGACCCCACTTTTCCGTAATGTAGACCAGAATGAACTCCGAAGTGCTTTGAAATCAGTATTAGCGAAGGCAAATTCTGTCTAGGGCATATTAATTTCTTGCCTGGAAGATTTGCCGGACGCTTTCTCCTCTACCTCAAAACACCATATCAACACAATACATATTCCAGCACGACAACGTCAAAAATCAGCAAAAATGGCCCGTCGTCCCGCTCGTTGCTACCGGTACTGCAAGAACAAGGTAAGAATGAACGAAAACCGAGAAAAATAGGCAGGAGGGAGGGAAAGATGGGCGAAAATAGGGTGCTGGAAAGGCGAAGTGGTGGATGAGAGTAGCGACTGCCTTTGCACGACGAGCGACGTCCGCTGCGAAATCCTGGCTCTCCTTCTCAAACCCAGCGTCCCTGTTCCTTTTGTCGATTTTTCCGGGGAAAGAACACATTTCGAAGTAGGACGCATGCTAACAAAATGCACAGCCGTACCCGAAGTCCCGCTTCAACCGCGGTGTCCCTGACCCGAAGATTCGCATTTTCGACTTGGGCCGCAAGCGTGCCAACGTCGACGACTTCCCGCTATGCATCCACATGGTGTCGAACGAGTACGAGCAGCTGAGCTCTGAGGCTCTGGAGGCTGCCCGTATTTGCGCCAACAAGTACCTGGTCAAGATGGCCGGTAAGGAAGGTTTCCACCTCCGCGTCCGCGCCCACCCCTTCCACGTCGTCCGCATCAACAAGATGTTGTCGTGCGCTGGTGCCGATCGTCTGCAGACCGGTATGCGTGGTGCCTGGGGCAAGCCGAACGGCTCTGTCGCCCGTGTCAACATCGGCCAGATCATCATGAGCGTCCGCACTCGTGATTCGAGTATGTTTCCCTCCCAAGTCTGAAGGAGTTGCTGTGCGTATCAGATGCTGACTTTTTAGGCCGTGCTATCGCTCTGGAGGCTCTCCGCCGCTCCCAGTACAAGTTCCCTGGTCGCCAGAAGATCATCATCTCCAAGAACTGGGGCTTCACTCCCCTGCGTCGTGAGGAGTACCAGGACAAGAAGGCCTCTGGCCGTGTCCGGATCGACGGTGCCTACGTCCAGTTCCTGAGCAACCACGGCAGCCTCGCGCAGAACATCAAGCGGTTCCCCGACGCCTTCTCTGCATAGATTGTTTCTCACAGAAGGAAGGAAGGACGGGAGTTCGCATGATCTTGTTTTAATCGGGTTATTTCAGTCTTTTGTTTTGCTTTTAAGTGAAGGCTTGTGTGTCCAAAACACACTAGAAGGGGGGCTGGCATAGGTTCCGCATCAGGGGTGGTTTGCCAAAGAGACCATGCCCTATGCGTGGATCTCGGCGTCCTCTGGCATCATAAGGCAACTTCTTTGTTACCTAGATGCGGGTATCAACTAGAAGCTATTACAAAATGGCACTGCTGTGCAAGTGCTGTGTTCTGCCCGGTGAAATGAATGCTGTTTGATATGTACACTCTCTTTACAAACTCTTATCAATAGGTGTGTGTGCACTCCATTCGTTTGTGTGAAGCCGCACCTGCCGCAATGTAGTCGAGAGTCGGGGAAGAAGCACAATCTCGGCGGAACACGGTCAGTTTCAGGTGTCACTCTGCTTATGTGACAGCTGTGCAGCCGGTCATACTACACTCCGTTGGCTGTGCTTGTGTTACAGCGCTTACTAGCTCTCAGTTTCTCCAATCGCCGCAGTGTCCGATCGAGAGGGCTTCTTTTGCCACGAGTCCGCCACGCAAAAGCGGCCTGGTCTAGTCATCGAGTCATATTTTTCGTATCAAGTATGACTTGGCGTTTTGGTTACAAACACGGCATCGGCAGACGCACAGTAAACGTGATGATGGACAATAGACAAATACGACTACGATACGTGGATAATAATATGGCGAGCTGGAAACCGCCTGAGAATGGTAGGTCTGCAAGGTTATTGGGGATGATCGTTGAATAGGCTGGGGTCGTGGGCTTAAAAGAGTGGGGGTGGAAGACGATGAGCTCATACGCTGCTAAGTGTTTCTAGGGATCAGCTGTCGTCTCGTGTTCGACGCAACGGACGAAATGTGCGTGAAATGAGGCGGTGACGCAGAAGACTCCTATGGCACTCATTTACCCCAACAGGTGAGCTGGGCAATCTGAGCGTAGATCACCTGACCGGTCTCACTTGATAAGAAAGCAACGAGTGAGATACGGGGCCTCCCTGGCAGTGCCACATGAGCTTACACTACCATATCGGTCCGTCCCCAACAGTTCCCCTGTGCCACGCAGGCATCACATTGGGCTGGTTTCGCTTCCGCTTTTTTACCGCTTAGACGTGGCCACCAGCGAAGGCGCAACAAAGGGGCCCAGTGGCATGCGAATCCCGATCGCTACTGTGTACTTCGTACTTTTCCCATATATTTCGACTTTGGTTTGCGCGGACAACGACTACGACTACTACGACGACTACGCTTCCCGCCTTTATCGCTAACCTTAGCCTGGTGGTTAGCTCGCCGTCTTCGGTCTCCTGGAAGATCCGATAACTACGACACTCGAGTGTGACTTAACCGACACACACCAAGTTGCGTGTGAGGGGATAGACACGAAACACATTTCTTGCTTCTTTCTTTCTGGCAGTGTCTCGCATTCTTCGCTGGTCATGGCTTTCCAACATCACACACGCCAGACGGCACAGCGTCTCTTTACACAAGACGCAGACGAACGCGAAGATAGCCACAATGACGCAACGCCGCCTGCCCTTGTGGCCGAAGCCCAGATAACGGCGGAACCACAAACCTGGGTGCTATTCTCGCCCAACACCGACGACATCACCACCACCAGCGAGTCGCCCTCGCTGCGCTCTGTGACCGAGTCGCAGCAAACACCAGGACGTTCACGGATTAGCGATCTTGGGAGTTTGCACAGTCTCGGCCGCTGGAATTATGCCTCCTCCTATTCCCAGTCGGCCGTCGCCCACCGCGTGGCGCCCCCGCCTTCGTTGTTCGATTCATCGATAGCGAACATCGATGCTGCCGATGCCGTAGATGGCGAGGAGGCGATCCGGGACCAAGATGGCGATGACGACGCCGAGTTGGACAGTCTGGACAGCCATCTTGCCGACTTTCGGGCTGTCGACAATGCCCTCACGACCCCTGTTGCCGAAGCGGGGCTGCTATCTCTACCGACCCCCCTCTCGACCATGCATCTTCCCGGACACGATGGCTTAGGTTCCTTCCGACTGGGGGCCACTGGCGAGTCGAGTACAGCCTTCCAGGAGCAGCTATATGCATTTGAGCAGTTCAACCCGCGGCGGCAGCCCAAGCGGCGTCGGGAGAGCCTCGATTTGGCCCAGCTGCATATGCAGAACGAGTACCTGGAGGAGCTGGAGCGGACTCGTCGTATCGAAAACTGGCGGCTCGAACAAAGCAGGTTCCTCCTCGGTGAAATCCAGAAGGAGACACGTCGTCGGCGAGACTCAGCATTGTCAGTGCGTCGGGGCTCTTTGGGGGGGCGATCGGCCACACCGATAGCTAGTCCAGACGGCGTGATGGCTGAGGCTAGCGGGGACTGGCATGAGCAGGAGGAAGAGGACGAGCGCATCTCTGCCAAGAGAAAGGGCGGTGCCGGCGGCAGCGAGGATGAAGAAGCTGAGCCGGAGACTGAGGGCCGGTGGTCTCGCCTCACACGCAAGTTCATGCTCGAGGTCATGGGTATCGACGACCGGATTCTCTCGATCCTGTTTGGTGAAGCACTCGCAGCCGAGGACGACGAAGATTTGATCGAAGAGACAGGCCTATCGACTACACCCAAGGCTAATAGCCTCTATCTGGGCGGCCTCGGCAGCAGTGCTGCTGACAAACTACGGGGCATGTTTGAACGGGAGAGTGAGGGGCAAGCAGACAGTGCAGCTTCGACGTGGCAGCTTCGCATGATCGAGAATATCGCCAAAGAGCTCGGCGTCCTCGTTCACCAGCACATCGCAACCGCCCACCCGGGCGCCTTTTCGACGTTCCAACAGGTGCAGCAGGCGCCGCTCCCGTACGCCGGCCTTCCGATGATTCCAGAATCGATGGTGGCAGGCAAGTCCACCTCCGCAGTCGATGTGGACAGCGGGAACAAAGCCTCTGGTGTCGCCACAGATGCAGCTGCTACCCGTTCAGCAGCCACAGCTTCCATCCCCTCCTTCCAGCCCACAGCCCAGCAAATGCCACAAGCGGACGTGAAGGACTCCAACGAGCAGACAGGCACTCCATCTGTGGTCGGTGCCTCTGCTTCGGGGACGCCATCACCATCGACTGCACCGGCCTTCACGCAAGAGGAATGGGAGCAGGACCTGGACATCAAGCTCGTGTTCCGCTATCTGCGGTCGCGCTTCCTGTCAGGTAATTCGAACGGCGCCGACCACCCACACCACCAGCTGCACCACCGCCCCTACGGACTGTTTGAATACAACAACCGCGCCGCCGGGGGTGCTGCCAGCACGAATATGCAGGACGTGGCGGCCAAGGTGGCTCGGGTGCGCCAGCACCACCCACTGGTTGGGCGGAATGCGGCGCGGCAAACCGGCGACCGGCGGGCGATGTCATCAGGGCGTAACGCAGCCGGGGTGGCAGTGCCGAGTGCGTCGTTTGGGCTGCGGCATCCGCACGGCACGCCTGGCTCATGCGCCAGCCAAAGCACGCGGCGGTCGGTGCGGCGGAGCAGTATCTCGTCGAGGCCGTCGTCACGGCACTATTGGGACATTGGCGGCTCGATCGGGACGGGGTCGATAATTGCATCGGCGGGGCCCATGGGCAGCTGGGGTGATGTGTGATAGACCAGAGGGGATTTTTTTCTTGTTTTTCTCCGAGCATTTCATGGGTGATCTGACAACATAGCATTTGTGTGCGCACAGTTTTTTTTTGGGGGGGGGGGGGGTTATCTAGCTGTTCCCCTCCATTCTTTCCCTTCTGCTTCTTTATTTCTGTCTCTTTTCTTTGCTCGTTCCCCCTCATTTTATTTTGCATGCATGCATATGGGTATCGTGTACTGTTTGAGCGATTGTTTAATGTATTTCGGATGCATTCATTGGCCTGCATATACAGATGAAATACACCTCACATGATCTATCAAGAAACAAACAATATTTTTTCTTCGTTTTGCTTTTCTAAAAATACTCTGAACTTATTCGACGGGATAGTGCTCCCTTCATTCCAATGAACCAAGCAAGGGGGGCGGTGACAAAGGCGAGATTTGGACTGTGTACTCCGTCCCAAGTACATACCATAACTATGTATACTGTGGAGAGTAACTTCACAGCTAAAGCCGGGTCGAAAAGAGCCAGTACAACTAGTTACAGCTGTAAGCGCCGAGCCAAAATCGCCCTATTGTGTGGGTCGAAACGGAAAACAACAAACAAAAGCATCAACGGGCGAATCGAATGTCGCCAGTCAAGTGCACAGGTGTTATTAGCTGGCCTACGACTACGGAATAGAAGGGGGCCAACGCGTAGAAGGCGCGGTCGCCCACACAGCGGCCTGTCTTGGACGGGGTGCTTTAATGGATTGGCCGCCCATTTGTTTTGGTGTTGCGGTCGCACTAAGGCGGAAAACACTTAAACCCTCCTCGACGCGTTTCGGCGGGGTTGCATCGCGCGCCCTTGAAGCCTGGTCTATGCTGCGCATCTTACAGGTAGCCTGCCGGAAGCCTGCTGCTGCCTAAGGGGGGAACCTACGAGTAGGCCTGTGTAGGAACGTACGAGTTCTCTGATTCGGTGCTAGGGAAAGCCTTCCCGCTGTGTCTTCCCACGGCCTATGAGAGACCTGCCGATAGCAGTTGTATCTTGCAGGACAGCTGCGCAGAGACCACGGAACAGAAGGCAGGAGGGAGCGGCTTGTCTCGACTAGCTCCACTCCACCTTCCGGTTTCTCGGCCTCTGGCCCATGCCCACGCCCATTCCACGGGAGTCACGTCCTGGTTTTCCCTTTTTTCCCTCTTGTCTCTTGAGCCATTTGATTCGATTCTTCCGCATGTAGGACGCCTCGCCTCTTGTGTCTGTGCTGGAGCGTGTGCTGTTGTGTTCTAGCTTGAACAGGGTCCCCCCAAGCCCCCCCCCCCATACCCACCTTCCCCCCGAGAGTTCGAGTATCTTTCCCGCTGTACTCCACCTCTCGCTGTATTTTCCTGTTCTATCTCTACCTTTCTGACTTGATTCTTTTTCGGGTTGTCGACCTGTGATTCCTTTGCTCACCGTCGACGCCTTTCTGCAGCACCTCAACTGGTCACAAGACACAAGACACAAGACACAAGACACAAGACACACCGCCGCCTTCTTCTGCCTTGTGCTCTTCGTGGCGTGTATATAATTGATCATATATGCGTGCTCGCTACATTGATTTTGCTCCATGTACGTACCGGTCTTCTATTTGCCATATATTGGTCTCTTTTTGCCTCACGGCTGGCCGGGCCTGCCATTCTCTGCCCGGCCCTCGATGCAGCCACCCCAGCTGCCCGATCTGGCTGCTTGTCCTTCTGTTCGTGAACGTTTTGCTGACCCGACCGTCTTGGCCTCCAGACCACAGCCCTATGCCTCCCAATTCTTCGCGAGTCCTCCCCGACGCAATTGTTCGACGACCACCCTGCACTTTCGGGTCAGTCGATACTTGAGCTTGCGGGCTCGATTCATAACCCGGCTCGAGAGCGCCCTAGAAGACCGAATAGCGCCGCCGATAGCCTTGCATTTATCCTCTCCGCCGCCGACTGCTGCCTGGGGATGAGCGCCTGCCAAGCTATCAATGGCTGCAACCCACCCTGACGCCATATTTGCCGACTCTGATTTTCCGGCCGCTAGCTCCTCCTCTTTCGTCTTCGATATCTACGACGATGGCCGGGCGGCTGCGGCGGCCAATGGCCCGGCATCTGCCACTGAAGCTCGCTTCCCTGACGGTCCTTGCGGTTTCGTCGACCTCTCCCATGGATCCAGCGGCGCCCAATGCGGCTGTCGCCGATTCTGGAGCCAGACAAATGCCAATGCTGCCTCCTCTACGCCGGTATCCAGCAGCTTCAACGCTCTAGACGCGAACATCTACCAAACCAACCGCTTCGACTCCGCCCAAGCCAATTGGTGCATGTGCTCCCACCATGCCTGCTTTCACGACCAGGCCCCAGCGCCATCGTCATTGCCAACAAACGCATCGTTTCAGACCCGAGACGCCCCGGCACTTCTCCCGGTTGCTGTCGGCCCATCAGCCACCACCATCAGCCAGGCAGCCATAGACTCCGAGTTATTCGCTTCTGCAGCTCTCGTTCCGGGGCAGGAAAATGAGCGGCCGCGAGCCAATCGAGAACCCTTGAGTCCCATGGAAGCTCCGACCTCATTCCAGCAACTCTCGGATCCCATTATAGGTCATATGAGCAGGCGGTCCGATCACGGCGATGTGGATCCTGAGAGAATGCGCTCGTTATTTTTTGGTCTCCCGCCTGCTGCCATGCCGTCCCAGCATGTTCCGGCTGCTACCTCTGTGTTGGCGGCGCCTTCAGCATACGGTCAGCCTCCGGAATTGCTACCAAAGGCGCTGCCTGCTGTCGGGGTGGGTTCGGTCTGCTCCATTCCCGATACACTGAGCTGGGGCCGTCTTGGTCCCTCGCAAAGAGACGGTCCTCCGACCCAGTCATCATCGTGCCTTCTTTCTCAAACAGCCGGCGGCCATCCACTCGCACCACCTTCCACCGCTTCGTCGATGAGTCACACTCGCTTTCTTCGCCCGTTCGCCGGAAAAGGTCTCCAAACGTTGGCGCCCCTCAAGGCAGAAGCCGATAGAACTCCGGCCACATCGGCGTCTGACGTAGTCCTCAAAGACTGGAGCAAGGACCGACAACCTGGGCCGAGTATGAGTCCTCGTACGGCTCTATCATATACGGGCTCGTCACTAGGGCTGGATCAGCAGCGGGAGCCCTTGGCTGCGCTGTCTAGTGCATTGCAAGCTCACGAAATGCGCCTAGACAAACTAGAAAATCCAACCTTTCTCAGCCTACCAAACCACGAAGAGTACCAAGACAAGCACGAGCACCTCGATGTGCGTGTGACAGAGCTTGAGTCACGGGTTGAGGAGGTCGAAAAGCGCCTCCACAACGACGACAACTCGACCATTGCCAGCAATGTAATCCAGCGTCGGCTACTTGGCCGTGACGATGACGCCGCCCAAAGCGTTGTGTCCATGGCCACTGAGACGACATCCAGTGCCGATAGCCACGTCTTTAGCGGAGAATCTGTCCCAAGCAGGGCTTCGTTATATCGACAGATCCAATCGCTGCAGTCCGTGGTCGACTCGTTGCAGGCAAAATCCTCCCCAAATCACGACAACCCCTGGGAGCTTGAAGTCGTCTTCCTGCCATTCCCTCTCAAAGGCATCTGGGTAGAAGCTGGGCAGTTCCCTCCAATCTCCAACACCCAGAACAAAGCGTCTGCACATGGCACGAGCGACAGCGATAAGTACGAATGGACGCAGATGCCCAATTCCATGAGCAGACAGACACCCGAACCACAGTCCTGTACAAAACATGGCGCCAACCTCGACCTTTGGCCCAACGACTCTCCGAATATGCCAAGACTGTTCCCTCGAGTATGTGTCCCAGGCCGAGTCATCGATAATAGGCTGAGAAGTTGCGGGCTGGTCAAGACACTATCTGTCCGCGGCTCTGATGCTCACAGTCTGCATTCCGCCATGATGGCCGCTTTCGGTCGGGTGCTTGTGGCCATGGAGAGCTCTGCTCCTCCCAAGCATCGTGATCTGGGTGGCCATAGACGGTCTTCTTCTGTCTCGGCTTCAGCGGAAACACTCTATGCGCAATTCCTCGGCCTCCAACAGCAGTGGATCCCGCTGCGCAAAATTCACAAAGACTCTCGGCTACGATTTCTCACACGAGCTGAGATGGTGTCGCCGGCGCTTTGGGATGCCAACTTCCTCACTACAAGCGTGATCATGAAGGCGACTGGACTGCAACGCCTTTATGTGACTCAGCCAGCTGCCTATCTTCAAGATCGTCATGCCTATAGGCACGGATGGTCGTGGCAGCGCTTGCGTGAGCTTTGCAGCATCCATGATCTCACCTCTCGCACTCCTTCGATGAGCGGTGCAGCCCACGACAGCCGCGCCCGAGCTTCATACATTGACCCAGCTGCCAAAGACTCCTGCTGGGCTTGGGACAGTCGGTGGGATGAGCCGCCTACACCGATGACTGCTCATTTCAGACCCTCGCCCCCCCCACGGAGCAGAGATGCAACACCTGCCAACAACTCACACCTTCTTCGCCAGGCCCGTAGTGTGGGAGCTTCAGAACGCACATCTCGCTCCTCGTCCGAGGCTCTTAGGTCTATGGAAGAGTTCTTCACTGCGTCGCAGTCACCCCCACATCCGAGCACTAGCATTTCGAAATCCCAGTCTCCCTTTTTGTCAGCCTCTCCCCACCAGCAACGCTTTTCGGCATCCGACTTACCTCACCCCAGCCCTCTACGTGTAGCTTCTATGCCTGTGCCATTACACCGTGGACCGTCTGCCTCCTTGGTTTCACCGCTGAAGAGTCCTGCAGGGTATCGTCGTGTCCATTCAGCAAGCTACCGACCACCTTCATCATCTTCAGCGAACGGCATACGAGATCGCAGTGCTTTTGCCTATTCGTCACCTACAATCCATGCATCACAGCATCATCGTGCTAGTCCTGCCCGCCCACCTGCAGCAACCCGCAAATCGCCAGCACCAATTGTTGCTGGACGCAGTACCTTTGCTGCCCCTAACCGAGGCGTGCAAAAGCGCCGCAGCACACGCTCACCTAGTTACTTCCGACCACAGAACACGCCTCGGCGTAGCGTGAGCTATAGCCCTGGACTGGCGCCATTGGCAATCTGGACAGACAACCCATTCAGTGCGGCCGATGTGGCCGACATGTCTGCGGTGGAGGATCGCGTTCGAGGAACCACTCCGTTTTGTTATGCGACGCCATATAGCATTGCGCCAGCTACAGAGCCCCCAACTTCCAGACGTCAAGGCCAACCCCTCATGCATATGGATGACGGTCTAGAAGACGGTAGCGACGGAGATGGAAGAACAACCGATTTCAATGGCGACGACTTCGATTATCCTATGGCCCAGGAAGACGAGGAAGATGGAGATAGTAACATCGAAGTATACAGAGACAACAGCGATGAATCAGACATGGAGACTGGACTCGGAATCGACAACCATTCAAGTCCCAGTGCCACCAGCGTCTTACAGAGAAAGGAAGCGTCTGAACACAGTCAGGTAGCCCCTGAGGATGAACCATGGCCGGGAATCGAAGACGATGACGACCGGGACATGTCTCACGCCAACGAGAATGATCATATGTCCGATGACGAAAATATGGAGCCTCTGCTGGACATTTCTGGTACGGATTTACTAAGAGGCACTGAGAGTATTCGGCCTAGTGAGCACATGCGAATTGCACGCGATATCGCCGTTAGACAGGATGACGCTCAAGCTGCTCAGCTAAATAGCACCTCTCGCTCTACCACACGGCATTCAAGTCATTTTCGCCCTTCAGTTTCAACAAAGGGTAATATTTTCGGACAGCGGTTACTGGAGCCTCAGTACAGCGACTTTGATGATTATGGACATGACGATGACGGGTTTGAAGATGCTAGCCACGATGATGACTCTAGCGTTCCCTTCATAATACATGAAGACCCCAACATGGAGCTGGAATAGCCAGCATGTCTATCCTTTATATTTTCCTTTGTTGGCTTCGTCTTTTTTTCGTGTATTTATGACATTTATTTACGGGATATACTAGCGGGGGATACTCTCTACTTGGTGTTAGATATATGTTTGGGTGAGGGAATAGCGTTATGATGATTTTTGGACATTTACAGACTCGAGCGTTGTAAGACAGAAGGGGCCATTATTATGTGGCTTGTAACTTTCAATTGAAGCTTTATTGGACACCACAAAACAAGCAACCCAAACGCAGTTGTTGACTGAGTAGCTGTGGTGTATCGGCATCAGATGTTACCAACTTACTCTGTCTAGCTTCCTTGTGTCCTAGAAAGGGTTGCGGTCGCCTTAATAATGGGGGGTTAAATCCAAATCATACCCCCCCCCTTCGTAGTCCTTTCACGCTATGAGTAATCTTTCTGGGATTTAATAGGATAGGTGTCAGGTTATGGGGTTGAATATGGATTGAACGTATGCTCATATTCCTCTCTGGCCAGGGAACTCTGCTCGGACATGGCCGCTATGCCTAAGGCTACTTGTGTACGGAGCGTGTAGAGCTGACAGTGGCCGTCGTGTAATATCACTTCCACGCAATTCTTGGTTACTACGAGTCGGGGCTGCTTTTCAACATCAGATGAAATCTAGGTGAACCCTACAGCAAAATAGTTGTGCAGGTTGGTGCACAGGGCTTGTACCTGGTCCATCCCACCCGTTCGAAGAAGTACGTTTGTTGGTTGTTGGCAATCAGAGAGTAATTTAGCGTCGGCTGTGGTATTTACGCTATCATATACGTCCCGTACATCTTGATTATTATCTGCGCCACGCACCTGCCTCCGCTATCTGCAAATTATCGAGCAGCTCATACCATATTATAATGAAACGGCAAAGCATGTTCTTTCACATCCGGGTGTGTTGGTCAGAGGTTGGTAGAAGTCGGGCAAATGGTACTGGCCAGGTAGCCCCCGAGCTGGAGGCGTGGGATCGTGTAACGAGATGGTGCAGAGATTGGCGATCTCCTTGGATTATTGGAGAAGCTGGTAAAACCTCACGCTCCTCCTTACAGATTGCGCCTATAGATAAGAAAAGGGGGGGCGTGCTTTCTGCCGTGCCGTTTTACTCGCACCCTCTAAGATCCCGGGATTTCGCTCCCTCTCTCATATTTCCATTCCCTCTGACTTTTAGTTATGCTGTGGTAATGCAGAGTGTGAACTACTTCGTCGCTTAGCACCCATAGCGCCAGGAGCCGATAACCGACAAAGTGAATGTATCTGAAGACAAGACCTGATGGGAGATATCTGTGTAGCCATTTGATCGCCATTCTTTGATATTCTGTAGTTTTGACTTAATGGGGGCGTCGATGCGAAAGCATTGCTCCGTTACACCTCGGGCTACTCTTGTGAAAATAGGTGTGTAGTTGTTTCCCCTGCAAGCAATTCTAAGCCAAACATTTAAGTATATGAAGCTGTAGAACGCTAGGAAGTGAAACTGTTGGTTTTCTAGAAACGAAGCCAAGGCCAGGAATCGAGTAATATTATGGTGGGCTTTGGAGGCGCTGCCGGCCTTTAAGGTGGTGTTCGACTTGCTACCTGCCAACGAAGCCGACCAGAACTTCAGGTTTGCTCGCGACTTTGAAATCCAACGGATGGTGGCCGCGACAAAAGGGGAACTGCCTCTCGGCTAGAGGCTTTTAGAATGTGTCAGTTATCTTGACGGAGGCACCGCTTGCTTCCTCCGAAAATCGCCTCTTGCGAAACAGTGCCGAGACTTAGAAGGTATAATGGCTTCTGTATATCCCGCTTCCTGCTTCTTCCGGGGTTTTGGCCTTTTTTCACATTGTTCGAGTCCACTCTCACCTATTTTGTGCTTTAACCTAGTGTCCCGGTGTCACATACTCTGGTAGAGGTGCCACCGTTAGCATCCAGTTTGTCTAGATGCCACAGCAGCAGAACCCACCTGGAAGCCAGTCGGGGGCATGCATGCACACAGACGCTTGGCCGCAGCCGGCCGGCATGGACGCCAGCAAGGGAGAGGGGGCGGGTGGTGGACTGGGGCAAGCGACCGCAATACGGCACCACGCCGCAGCTCGGACCAGAGGACGTCGACGCCCCGGGCACGGTGTTAATTAGCCATAACAACAACAACGGGACCGTGGCAGCTCTCGACGTGCGTACCGGCCGGCTCCTGTGGTCGGTGCGCGATGCCTTCCCTCTATCTGCCCATGCTGGCCGACGCCTACTATATGAAGGCAGTGCCGAACCTTCAGTTTGCCTGTATCAACATTGTGTGTATGGCTGGTGGTGCCAGACCGGCCGGCTTTATAACTGCCGACGAATACGACGACGCCTTTGGAGAGGGCCTGTCGCTGCTGGCATTTTTGGCGTCTTTTGATCCGTTGGGAGAGCAGAAGTCTTTTGACACCCAAGCCGCGACTACGACGACGACAAATGAGCAGCAGTAGAAAAAGTAAAAGAAGAGGCCATCCATAATCCCCCAGATTAGAGAGTTCCACGCCGCCTTCGAAGACTTGGCGTCACGCTCTACAGAGACAGGTGAAAATGCACCCACCGCCGTGACATCCAAATGATGCTCGCCTGAATCAGCCACCGCCGCCACCGCTACAGCGCAACCAAAAGCCCGAAGAGCTTGTCCGGCCACCGTGACCGATATTTCCCTCGATGCTACCTAGACGATCTCCGCTGTCGACAAGGCGTAGTCCCTATGGTCACCAACGCTACGGTGGAGATAGGGGTGATGCAGAGGGCGTGGTGAGTGGTGATGACTGTGACGAAGATGAAGTTAATTGTGTTAGTTACGCGATTAGGTTCGTTTTCGTTATTCCTGCTAAGTTCGCAAGGAAGATTTGAGGACCTGAAACTCATATGGGTGCTTTCCTAACCCCTTACTACGACGAACATGTCTTTGACGGGCTCTATGACAGCAGACATGCTCAGCGGCATCTCTAGGGTACGCAGCGCTGGTGCTTAGCCCCTAAAGCGACGAGGGAACTCTTATATGGACAGGTAGCCTAAAGCTGCCCCCCTTATAACCATTGTTTTAATTTCAAAACGTATTAATAACAAAAAGGTCGTCGTAGTTCATACTCTTGCTGTCCCTCGCTATGTACTGGTCGATACTGGCTTGCTACCTGTGCTCCGACTTTTCCCTTTCCCATTTGTCACTATTCTGTTTAAGCGGGAGAAGGAAAAAGGATAAGACGTCATGGATGGCGGCTTTATTATATTTTATTGCGATGGTACCTGAATAACCATATATCCAGATTCATCTAGCTCGCGTTACTTTCCGACACCCGGGCCAAGATATAGGTGTCATGATTCCCTCTTATCACTTATATTGCTTATGGTGCCGACCCAATTGCCGTGTATTTTGATTGTTTGCCTGCAACACATATTGGACTATTCTCTTTCGACTAGAATCATTCGTCTAATCTACACTGCTGTTTAAAACTCGCATGGCAAAACCAATCCATCAATATCGACTGAATTTCTTGGCGAATTGAAGGGGACTAAAGCCCACAAGTGAAGCCCCTCAACAACGGCTATCGGTGCCGAGAAAGCATTGCATTAGTCTAGGGTCTGCGATTTCTCGAAGAACAAGTTTGTATTACAGTTTCAGGGGCCTTGGAGATATAGCACCGAAGTCGCTGGCCACATGAGCTATAGAGTCACGCAAAGCTACAGAGCTCTTGCTACAAGACGTTCTATTCCGCACCGCCCGGGCGGGAGCTGGCGGATTCTGGATGGCAAAGATCTTTCTGGTTCGGCCGCCGTGCCGCTTTTCGTACCATACCTTGTAGTACAAAAGAGCACACATATGGGTAATATTCCTGGTTTTTGGTCACAAACGGTGTGCGCTTCATTGAAGCACGGGAATTTTAATTGCTGGCCCTTTCAGCCCGTAGGGGTAAAGTTCAATATCAACACTTCTGCAGAGAAAGCTTTAGACGGTATAACTTGCGGCTACGAGTTCCCACTTTTCGAAGATGGCAAGATTGGCACAACCTACTTTCGCCCTGCTTCTTTTCGTTCTCGATATGTTATTGCTGGCCTTTTCCGTAATCGGCAAGGTTAAACTCCCGATGACGACAAATATTGCAAATATTGTGATCCATTTTCTAAACACTACAATCACCCGGTAGCTACTTGAAAGGTGTCTTGCATCTGTAATATTGCTATAATATACTGTAATATAAACGATTCCACATAGACAAACCGCCATCAGCACGATCCTGTCTTTAAGACTATTACCCCCACCTCATCGTCTTCTGGGCACATCCGGGCGACGGTTAGCAGAAACTAGCCGGGGAAACGGGTGTCCGTATTAAAGAGGGGAAGCACCAGAATATGGATGAGTGAGTACACACGGAGAAGATAAGATGGCACCTACAGCATGAATATATAAGAGACCATGTCGGTTTTCCCAGAAGTAGACGACGGCCTATCGACATTAACTTAGTTCCCTAACCAAGTCATACCAGCACGGCGTCTTTGATCGATACAAGCTGTAATCATGAAGCTGACTTTCGTATCGATCCTCTTGTTGGGGTTTGTCACAGCTGCTCCAGCTCCTGTGGCTGCCCCAGCCTGGTACGATCGCCGCCTTCCGGCTATCAAGGGTGAGTCAAGCCAAACATTGAGAGGCGGCACCGCGCTCACATATACCTAGGTGAACCACCTGTCAACGTTTTTCAACGCGGACAAGATGTCGTTCTAGCAAAAACATCGGCTGCTAAGGCCACGGGTACCTCCGCACCCACAGGTGTTCTCAAGGCGACCGGAACCGGTGCCAAAGCACCATGGGTCACGGGCACAGGGCTTGCCAAGCCTACCGGAAAGGTGGCTGGAACAGGGACTGCTTCCAGCGGGCTTGCGGCTAAGGCGACTCCGACAGCAAAGAGCACCTACAACTTCCCGTCTCCGAGCACGTACCAGGTGGAAGCCCAAAGAACCCCTACTGCTGAGCTTTGGTGGCTTCAGGATCAGTAAAGAAATTCAAAGGGCAACGTATTGAGTGTGGGCAGTATTTCGTTTGCTTGCAATATAGCAAGAGATATGGGTTCAGGCGGGTGTTTTGCAGACCTTCTATTCTGTGGCTTGGGCCCTATAGTCATGGGCATTTCGAATACATTGGTTCATTTTTGTCTAGTAGATATACAACACCATATTATCATTCCCACCTAAGATAAAATGCCCTTGACCTATCAATATTCTGTGAATTTATTAAAGGTAATGAAGCACACATTATTTTGAACCTATAAAAGTTTACATCATCGTATATAGAGGCTGTATTATGCAAACATAGTAGCTATATTAATAAGCCGCGACTCGCCGGCGAATCAACTCAGGAGCATAAACACTTTCATCTGACGGGCAATATCTCTCCACGAAACAGTAGTATCACTGGTGTCGCGTCTGAGCCATACCTCATTCACAACTGATTCCGCATTCTCCCCGTTTCTGAACCCTGCAGCTGCTGAGTATCTCAAGCAGGCCGTAGCCCGTTTCCGCAGATCTGAGCTCAAAGCCTCGCAGGCGCTTATAAAGGCTGGCCAGACAATGGTGCCGATTCGCCTACAAGGGTAGTATTTCGTTTTAATCGCCTGATGGCATTCGAGGCAAGAAATAACTCGTTTCACATAATGTTGTAGGATCTTTGGGTTCGCGTTGCGGACTTCGCGAAAGAAATAGACCAGCAGGGCATTATGAAAGGCGACACGCATGCAGCTGGCCATTGTGGCAGTGGCATCACACTCTGCGGTGGTCGTTAGAATGCCAAGAGGATCGAAGGATAGATCGGTATTAGGGGCTGCAGTATCTGAGTCTTCCAAATAGACATTGCAGTCGGTCTCTGTATCGCAGATTGACTGTTCCAAGTCGGCTGCTGCCCCGAGAAGTTCTTCTGGAATGATATATTTAGAGCTTTTTCCTTTCGGATTGCGAGCTTCAATGGCGTTGATGAGCGCATTTGCTTGTAAGAGCATTTTGGAAAGCTCCCCAGAAAAGCAGTAAATGTTGGTCGAGCCTTCATCGCTCAAAAAGCTGGACTGTGGATTCGGCTCAACGGCCCGGGCTTCGTTGGGGACAGAACACCAGCTCGCGATGTCGCTCTCATCTGCTGGGGAATCCCTGACTAATGTGACTTCGCTTGGGAGGATGTCGTTCCCCTTTAGAAATTGTAAATAGTCTCCTTGGGAGTGACAAAATGTGGACTGCTCCATTACGTTGATGAATGCGAACATGCGGTGGAGCTGAAGCGCTTTTTCCGAGAACTGGCACTTTGTAGCAGCCGCTTTTCGGATTATCTGTTCACACTGCCGTATGTAAACCCGTGCATCCCAAGGATCACCGCCTACCACTCCAACACAAACTAAACTCATAGCGGCCATCAATGTTTCCTTGTACTTTTGCTTTTGCGATTGCTTCTCAAGGAGATGTTTGCGGAATGCCGTACGACCAATTCCTCGAAATTTCTCAGCTTGCTTTTTCCAATGCTCTGAGGTTGACAAGTCTCGAAAGCTAAGATCGGTAGTGTGAGACGAATCGGCATAGAGGGCGCTAAGGTGATAGCATGTCAAAGCTAAAAGGCTGTACAGCAAGGAGACTCTGGCCAGGCTTGAAGATCCAAGTAGGTCCAGTTCCCCGTAGGCTTTTACAGCAGATGGTAGATGCAATTCTCGCCAAGGTGCCTTATCGTGAGCCAACGGCATAGCAGACAGAGAATCGATGACTTGGTTCTCATAATGGTGCAGTAGAAACCGAACATCGTGGGGCAGGTATGGGGAACCAGAAGGTAGACGCGTTGTTGGGAGACTGGAGGATGGGATGCTTCCACCAAGACTCTGCAATGAGCTAGCCGTAAAAAAATTGTTAAATGTTTCTCTAGAGTCGATTGCCAATCTTGGAAACAATTCCATAGGAGTAGAGCTAGAGATCATCTCTTGGCTCGCAGTCGGCGTGCTTGCAGATAAAGAGAGCTCGTTACCGGTATTGAAAACAGATCCAACAGAGAGATCTGAACTGAGACGCCGCTCATCGGCTAGAGCTGGGTCGAAATAGAAAACCGCAGAGTCCAGATCCGGAAATTGGTCAACGTATTCGGCGGAGGAGAGGAGGTTTGCGCTGTCTTGGCTGGGGAAATCGGGAGGAGGCGAGGAAGCTCCAGCGCTACTCCTAGACGAGAAAACGGTGTATGGCCCAACTTCTAGCTGGAAGTCGACAGATTTTGCCAGCTTGCTATCATGACCGGCTGCTTTCTGATCCAAACAGTCCAGCAAGTCCCCGATATCAGAGCTCTCTGGAGCTCCATCGAGGTGCTGTAGAAGTTTGGCCGATTCCATTTTTCTATCATGTTCTATAGAGAAGTCAGCCAAGTAACTTAATAGAACAGAATACCATAGCTTGCAATACTTACCCGTCAAGAGCTCAGCTCGAGGTCGCCTCGATCGATCTGTTTTCAGATTGGCGATTCTCCCAACATGGTGATTCTCATGTGAGGGATTCCACGTTGGCATCCAGGACAGCACTGCCCCATAGCCAGGGCATGCGATACTAAGACGCCGGCAGTTGGCACAGTAGGGTTTCCCAAGGTCGCACTTGACCTTACGAGACCGGCAGGCAAGGCAGCCTGTAAAGGTCCGGGATCTCGGCTTCGGAGTTCTTACACTGGAGTTCGACATGAAGGGTGGCATGCACGACACTTGTGAACGACGTAGAAAAGATGAACTGGGACTGATGATGCAAACAGGGTTGGAACGTCTTGCCGATAGATGCTCTCACACGATATGCGTATCAACTCTCGCGCTGTAAGATAGGATATCGACACGCTAGATACGGGGTGGAGAAGTCAGGCCCCACACCAAGATCATTAACATCAAGAATTGGTTGCATCGGCTTATCTTTTATCGCCAAGTTCCCCCTCAAATGTCGGCGAGGACTGCTTGTTCCATCAGCCTTAGAACGGAACTAAAAAGTAGCTGATTTCTGCTCCTGGATTAGTCTATGTTGAGCAGCTTAAGCCAATCACCTTTTCGCCTGATATACTGTCGATAATGCTATCCCGCAACGACTTTGCACCGAGTATGGCAAAGTATCTCTTTGCTAATAATCTTGTCTATCGCTTTAGATTACATTCGTCTTTGTGAACAGTAGCCTGCTTCAGAAATGGGTAGTATCTCTCAGTATGGCTTCCTCCTCTGCAGGATGCATTTGTGTGTGAAGTTCTGGCTGACTCAAATTTATGTTTAGAAAAGATTTTGGCATTACGCCAGTCAACTACAAGCTCTCGGTCTTCGACATCAAATTTTCTCCGGAATGGCAATTTTCTGCGTCCATCAGTATCGAAGCCCGTGTTCCATGCTCTACGGATGAAGTCAAGCTGCACGCAGTCGGACTGGACTTTCTGCATGTGGAGCTCACACAAGGCACCGAAAAGACAACCCGTCAGTAATATGTGGTCGTTCACGGCAATCCATGCGCTGACATGCTTAGAAATTTGCAACTCGGTCGGCATCGCGGACAAAGACGATGGCGTTACATGCCTCAAACTTTCGAAGCCACTCGAGCCAGGGACTGTCTATATAAAAATCGATTACCGGGCACCGATCGGAAATTCCATGGTTGGTTTCTTTCGTGCCAGATACCGAGCCAATGGTGAGCCGACAAGTATTATCAAAGATGGGGCGTATGCAACCATGCTTGCCACGCATTTCGAGCCTTGCCATGCAAGATTTGCACTCCCTTGCTTCGACGAGCCACACCTCAAAGCCACGTTCGACTTTGATATCGAAGTTCCCAAAGAACTCACCGCACTGAGCAATATGCCAGTGAAAGCGTCTACGGCGCTATCTGGGCTGAAAGAGGGCCTCGTGAAAGTTCTTTTCCACAGGACTCCTGTGATGAGTACTTACGTGAGTTCTCATGCATATGGCCCCATAAGAAACGTCAGCTACTAATCAGAATAGCTTCTTGCGTGGGCGGTTGGAGAGCTAGAATATATCGAATCTTTTACGGACAAGACACATGGAGGTATCAAGGTGCCCGTTCGAGTGTACACCCCGATTGGCCTGACAAAATATGCTACGCTTGCGCTGGAGTGTGCCTGGAAATCACTTGATTTATACCAGGAACTCTTTGGTATTGATTATCCAAACCACAAGTGCGACCACCTTGTTGTGCCAGAGTTTGTCTCTGGAGCCATGGAAAATTGGGGCCTTGTCACATACAAGCCTACGAAAGTCTTATTCGATCCCGAGACCTCCGACAATCGAGTCAAGTCAAAGGCAGTGTACGTAGTTGCACACGAATTGGCACACCAGTGGTTCGGAAATCTAGTGACGATGGACAGCTGGTCGGAATTGTGGTTGAATGAAGGCTTTGCTACATGGGTCGGATATCTTGCTGCTGACTATTTATTCCCAGGTAAAGCAGCCCCATTCCCTAATATCAAACTTTATGATCCAACTAACGCTAAGAGAATGGAACATCTGGGGGCAATATGTGGTAGGCACTTTTATAAGAACGTTTTAGGTTGTTGATACTCAGTCCACTAACGAGAAAATAGGCCGAGATCGTTGATGAAGTCATGAAACTTGACAGCTTACCTACCACACATGCTATCAAAACGCATGTGCAAGACGAGAATGAAGCGCATCAGATGTTCGATCAGATTAGCTACTTTAAGGGAAGTTCAATCATTCGTATGCTTGCAGCATATTTGGGCCAAGACGTTTTCTTGAAAGGCCTATCGGCATACCTGAAGAAGCACTCCTATAAGAATGCGACATCGGATGACTTGTGGGATGCATTAAGTCAAGAATCGGGAGTCAATGTGGCTGATCTGATGGACTCTTGGATATATACCTGCGGGTATCCTGTCGTGCACATCTCTGAGTCTGATGGTCAGGTCAACATCGCCCAACATTCCATTTTGGAAGCAGAGAAAGGCAACAACACCTCTGCTAGGATGTGGAAGATTCCTCTGGACAATGTGCAAAAGAAGAGGCTCAATGAATCTCACGTTGGCTACTATTGCATCAACTATGACGAAAAGGAGGTTGATTCCATTGTCCAGTCTCACAAGACATTGACATCAGCCGACATAGCTGGTGTGATCGTTGACTTGAGTACGCTGGTCGCAAACAACATAAAGCCGGGGAGTGACCTCCTCGAATTCATCTGGAATATCAAGGACACTCATGATTCGTTCGCATGGGTTTCAATCAAACGATTCCTGTCGTTTGTGGGTTCCGTTTTTTCGGAGGATGCAGCTATTACTACCGGCCTCCAAGCATATACGACTGCTTTGATCAGTGAAATCAAGCAAAGCCTCTGTTGGACGTCTCTACCTATGACCTACACCGAAGCCGAGTTGAACAAGTCTATTGTTGGTCTCGCCTTCGCGTGTGGCACCAGTCTTGGTGACCCAATGGTGCAGGAAACGAAAGAACTCTTCGCAAAGTGGACTTCTGGCGAATACCTGGCTCTTCCAGCTAGTATGAGAGGCACAATATTGTCGTCGTCAATCAAATCAGGCTCTCATGCCGACTTTGACGCTGTGAAACAAGCGTTTAAGAAAGACACATCGCTCGATGGCCAGGAGATTCTTCTTGTTGCTTTGGGCTCCGTCAGCAAGCCGGAGCTTGCTAGCGACATTCTTGACTTTGCGTTCTCGACCGATGAAGTAGCGCTTCAACACCTCCACCTTTTGGGTGGCACTCTTGGACAGAACGACGCTTGCAGATTAACTCAGTGGGAGTATACCAAGAAAAATTGGGAGACAGTATCGAAACGACTTAACGTTAATACCGTCTGCCGTGATTGGTGGATTGAAGAGAGTCTAAGCCACTTTTCTGATCTGGCCCTGAGTGAAGAAATAGGAAACTTCCTCCTGGAAAACATTGGTCTCGCAATCAAGAAGCCTCTGGAAAATGTGAAAGCGAACATAAAGAGAAACGCGGCCTTCAAGGAGAGGGCAAGGCAGAGCTTGTCCGACTGGCTCACATCTCGTGGTTTTATTGTTGCTTAATTAGCCTACAAAGTCATGGTTGTTAGCCGACTTCTATTTACCACCATTTACGGGGTAGTTCGATCACAGTTGTATATACATTCATTTTGTACGCCTTCGGGTGTGACTACGAGGACTAGTTGCCGTGCTGTAGCGTTCGTTTTGGTGGAAAGGGAAAGGACAACTAGAGGACAGGATCATAGCATGACCTTATACGGCTGGAGAAATGACTCGTGCTAGAGTCCATAGTCTAACTTGCATAAAAAAATCTCTCGGTGGTTTTCTCGAAAGTATTAAAGTGACAGCTTCTATATATACGTAGTAGCCCGTATAGGAAAGCTCCCTGCTGGAGGTTGAGTTTCCCTGGGATGAAGAATCTTCAAATTTCCCGAATGCATATTGGACTGACACGTTTCATGAGCCTTTATATACGAAAAAAAAAAAAAAGATGAGCCCTTCGCAATAGAGTCCAGCGACGTAGTCCCTGCTATGTGTTGCGACAAACAAGAATATGTGATAGCCCCTGGATTGAGGCTCGAAATAACCGTTTAGATACCATATTCTATACTATTTCACTGCCTTAACAGAACATGGTGCTTTAGGCTATTAGGCCTAGTTTTATAGGATTCAAGAGCATTATCGATTGTTATCCTTGTTCATTGTAACAAGCTTTTGGTAATGTGGACTTTTTACACGACGACCTTAAATTCATCGTACTACGAAGAGAATAAATTATTATGGTGAAAATATAGTCTGATTCAAAGCGTCTAGTTTAAGGAACTACGTGTCTAGGTCTAGTCAGACACGACCGTTTTTGTGGCCACTGCATTCTTGCCCGTCTCTGGATCGACCGCCTCAGCCTCTGATGTCGAGCTCGAAGCTTCGATCATCTGCTCATTAGCCAGTACCGACTCGGGTGTTGGGTACTTATAAGGAAACACCACGTGGAAAACATATGCGAAGAAAGCGGCTATATCAGATTGTTAGCAACTCAAACTTTGAAAACATGAATGGGAGCGCGAGCCTGGAGAGCATAGCAGACAAAACTTACCGAGTGAGAATCCAAGAAGGAAGCTCAAGCTGAAGATGCGGTTCGCACCCACACCTAACTTGACGCTGCTGTTGACCGAACCAACAAAGCCAGGCATACTAGGAATGACAGCCAGAACCCAGGCGAGAGCTGTACGCCAGTTCACGCCCCACTTGTACCAATACACAGACGAAGGAGTGCCATTATAGAGGTCGGGTACAACGAACACCTGCTTCTGAATGATGTAGTAATGCACACACAGAAGGCCGATCATAGGACCCAGGAACACGGCGTAGGCGCTGAGAACGGATAAAAATCTAGTATGGAAGGTTAGAAAAATTTTACAGTGGGAAAATATGGCACCAGAATGAGCTTACGTCGAGCCAGAGGCAAGCTGCTGCCAGGGGTTGGGCAGAACAGAGAGTGCGGCAAGGACATAAGCACCCCGCCGCAGATTAACGTATCTGGGAAAGACGCTGGCCACGTCGAGGCCACCCGCGAGAACGTTGCCTACGACGTTGATAGACAACTGCGAAAATATAAACACAATGCCCAGGAAGAATGTAGCGGCTCGTCCACGGGAGCCATGTGTATCTTGGATTGCAGCAAACAGCTCAGCGGGGTCCCAGAGAGGAGATCCATTTCCATATTCTTCGGTTTGATTAGCACGGTCCAATAGTATGGCCAACGGTCATCGAGTGGCAAGGGGATGCTTACGGTTTTGCGTAGCAGCAGTAACAACAACACCAATAATGGCAACGACGCAGCTACTAGTCATGAAGGACACAGCCTGGGACCAGGTAACATGGCTTGGCTTTTTGGCGAAGCGAGTGAAGTCGTTCTGGTTGAGAATACCGGAAGCAATGCTGCCGATAACGGACATCATGCCATTGACCATCTTCCAGCCGAGATCAGTGGAAGACAGATCTGTCTTCGCATTGAAAACCTCTCCATAGCCATGGCTTGAGCCGACAGCCCACCCAAGCAGAACGAAGAGCGTGACAAAGACCAAAACGGAGGCGAAATGAAAGTATGGCCGGAGCTGCTGAGGGCGGAACCAGATGAAGATGCAGCAGAGAAAGTTGAATAGCACATATCCCATAAACTGGGCAGTTGTGATGCCGATGCCGGTTGGGAGAGTGTTGGGGATGCGGTCATCCAAGTCGATCCAAATAGACCGCAGGCAAATGTAAATCATGCGGCCGCCGATGACCGCCTGCACGCCGTACCACACAATCGATGTCAGGATGCGGTTTAGGATGGGAAAGTAGGCGCCATACATGCCTGCACACAAAATAGACTTAGCAAACGATACTACAGTGCATTCTCCCCACTCCTCCTGCAATTCGTCTACCTACCCCAGACGCTGCGCGAGACGATGGGGAAGCCGAGATGGCTTTGAGCCCCTGATACACTGTTAAGCACAGCAAAACCAGTGGCCATGGCATTGCCAAATACGATGACAATGATGGCTTGCCAAAAAGTCAGCCCTGCCGAGAGGAGAGAGGAGCCGGTTTGGTAGCTGCTCATGTTCAAGTTGATGCAGAACCACAGCTCAACAAACTGGATCGGCCCTGGAGAAAGCTATTGTTAGCACGACACCGCGTTCGGCACATACGTAGTTACATGATATCTAAGGCTTCCTTACCCCAATTCTGGCGCTCCGGAGGAACCGGGCGGATGTCTTCGTTCGTCCATCGATCCGTCTTCTCCGTCTCCGGGAGAGCGATTTTGTCGAGAACTTTCTTTACCAAGGTCGCCATGGTGGATGAAGCATTTGCTATGTCGGAAATCGGCTGGCAGAAGACATAGCGAAAAGAAGATGAAGAGATGGCGAACGGAACTAGAGATATACTTGACTAATCTCTGCACAATGAGAAGGCTACCTTGTCCGTGCGGAGCAACTGTTGATGATCAATCGCATCGGAATTATCTCTAGTGGGCTCTATCTCACTAGTATAACTGGCATCCGTGGCCGACATATTGATAAGCCTGTACCAGCAGGTTGCAGGATAAGAACAATGGGTGTCAATAACATCGAGCTCCGCTTATCTGTTGGATGCGTAACTATCAATAACTTAGGGCCGTCGTTTTTGGAAAGCCTCGGCGAACAGAGCCGGCCAGAACTAGGATCCACATACCTAAGCCGACCCGGGCCGGTTTAATGCGTGAACCTCGTGGAGAGAGGGGCAGATAACAGTTGCTCCTAATCGGGACAGCTGTTGCTAGTACATAGATCTCAGCTATGCGTGTTCATGAAATACGGATGGTCGAACACATATGAATCTTTAGAATCGCAGGAGATCTTGCCAATGGTATCCGTTAGCCACGACGCAATTTGTTAAACCTCCGCTGTACAAGTTTTACTGTCTACCTGAAAGCATCCATAATTACTCTCTCAACATGACTGTGCAGAACGCCTGTCGTATTGGTGTAGATGTTGGTACGCAACCCCCCCCAACTTATTTTGTGCGAGTTAATGGCACGGATCAAAGACTAATCATGCAACCATGTAATGTAGGTGGCACTAACACGGATTGTATTGTCCTTCGTACGTATCTTGTTGCCTTTTTACACGCTCTTTTCAACATCTAACTCCATTCAAGGTATTGGGCAGGCCGATAGTGACAACAGAGGCATCCTAAGTGCTTTCAAAACCCCTACGACGGCGGATGTGACTTTAGGCATTACCAAGTCCGTTCAAGGAGCTCTAGCACAATGCCAGGTCCCCAACGAAAGCATCGAGGCTGTGATGATCGGCACCACTGTATGTAAACTTATAGTCCAACTTGATGTTACCCCGTGCCACTCACTAACACACATCTAGCACTTCATCAACGCCGTCGTCCAAGCAGATGAGACAAGCCTGCGGCGCGTTGCAGTGATGCGGGTGTGTGGCCCGTACAGCAAGGAAAATCCGGCTTTCCTCGACTTCCCTCCCATTTTGTCTCGTCTTATGAAGGGCCATGTGTCTTACCTCGACGGTGGCTTAGAGTGTAGGCAAATATAATTGCCTGAGCTCTGATGAGATTGGAACCGGAAGCTAACTTTGAGCCATATAGTTGATACACGAGAGATCATGGAACTCAACGAGGAGCAAATCCGATCTGAGTGCAAGCTCATCAAGGAGAAGGGCATTACAGATGTTGCCATTGTGGGCATCTTCTCTCCTCTGGATACTAAGGGTACTCAAGAATATACCGTGAAAAAAATTGTGCAAGAGGAGATCCCCCAGGCCGATATTGTGTGCTCACGAGACAGTAAGAACATCTCTATTTTCCCAAGCCTTTTGCATTTTGATTTTAGTAACTAGCAACTAACTCTGCATAGTTGGACAGCTGGGTTTCCTCGAGCGCGAAAATGCCACTATCCTGAATACGTCCATCCTCAAGTTCGCAAGAACCACTATTCGGGGCTTCAAGTCGGCTATGCGCTCCCTTGGCCTGACATGCCCCCTTTTCCTGACCCAGAACGACGGCACCATCATCGGCGCCAACGCGGCCATGAAATGCCCCATCAAGACATTCTCCAGCGGCCCTACCAACTCCATGACTGGCGCGGCGTATCTTGCCGGTCTTGATACTGCTCGGGGTAAAATGCCTAACGCTCCTGTGATCGTGGCCGATATTGGCGGGACCACTACAGATGTCTGTGCATTGTAAGCGATTTCTCTGCATATGAATAGTTGTGTTTAGAAGCTAATTGATTTTATAGACTGCCATCCGGTTTCCCTCGCCAAGCCGGAACATGGGTCGATATAGGAGGTGTGAGAAGCTCCTTCTCTATGCCCGATGTTGTGTCCGTGGCATTGGGTGGTGGTACGCTGGTGGAAGAAAAACACGGCCAGGTTCTGGTCGGGCCGGAGTCTGTTGGCCACAGATTGACTACTGAGGCCTTGGTGTTCGGCGGAAAGACCCTGACAACAACCGGTAAATACTATCCGTGCACTATTTAATGGTCGGTGGCGAGGTTTCTAACATGTGGGCTGCTAGATATTGTTGTGGCTGCTGGCAAAGCCGAAATTGGAGATATCAGCAAGGTCGAGGGCATCTCGGCTGCTCTTATCCAGAAGGCACGAGATGGCATGAAGAAGATTCTGGAGAACGCCATAGACAGCATGAAACTGAGCAACGATCCGGCTGTGGTGATTGTCGTTGGAGGTGGAAGCATCGTGAACATGGACCCGTTGGAAGGCGTAGCTGAGCTGATTCGTCCCAAGTACGTTTTGTGCAATTTTGGCAGTTTCACAAGATAAGCATGCTAACAAGACCTAGATTTCACGACTGTGCCAATGCTGTTGGTGCGGCTATTGCCAAGGTGTCCGGCAGCATGGACGTGATCAAAGTGATGGAGGGCCAGAACGAGGAAGAAGTCGTTCAATCCGTGTGCGAGGAGGCGAAGCAGAAGGCGATCGATGCCGGCGCAGATCCGGATACTGTCAAAATCATCGAGCTCGACAACATGCCCCTGCAGTATGTCCAGATGAGGGCAAGCCGCATTGTAGCGAGAGCTGTGAGTATCCAACGCTCCCCTATTTTCACATACATTCGCAATAGCTAACGTGAATTCAGGCTGGAGCACTAAGCAAGAACATCCCCGCGAGCCTCATCGAGGTGGAAGAGGGTGAGGAGAAGGAGGACACCTGGGTCAGAGCGGCTCGCAAGACGGCCAACGCCGACAAGAACCCGAAAGACTTCATTGTCAGCCCGTCGGCACTCATTGACATCAACGAATACCGCCCTGAAGTCGACAAGAACGGGACGTGGTGGGTGTCCGAAATCGACTGCGAGTTCCTCGCCACTGGCTGCAGCGTTCTCGCCTGCGGTGGTGGAGGCCCAGGATATATGTCCTATATGGCAGCTCGTGCTGCAATCCAGGCCGGAAAGCGGCTGGCTGTTGTCGACATAGAAACTCTGCCGGAGGACGAGTTCATTATGGGCAGCATTTCATACGGGTATGGAAAGATGATCCCGAAAGATTGTTTCTAGTAACACAGTATGCTAACCAAAACTAGTGCGCCAACTGTTACCCTTGAGAGAATTCCGAGCGGCACGGAGGCAAGGGATGCAACTGATGGCCTGCTGATGTCCTATCCGGGACTAAAGATGGCAGCTCAAGCGGCGGTAAGAGACCTGTGCAGATGAATGTCGTCAACTGGGACCTTTTGCTAAGCACTTTGACAGATTGAAATTGGGGGCATGAATGGCATCCGTCCCCTTCTGAACAGCATCCACTACGGTGTTCCTACTATCGACGGAGATTTCATGGGCCGGGCGTACCCCCGTCTTTATATCATGACCCCATTCCGTGAGTCTCTTGTCGTTGGGCCTTATTGCGGAACGCAAGACTTTATTGACAAATTCGGATAGTGTTTGGGTGCAGCCCGACGCCTTGCACGCAGAGTGACGGAATGGGCAATGTCGTGACCGTGAACAAATGCGCAGACTTCCGGAAGCTGGAGAAGATCCACCGCAAGGCTGGAAATGAGCTTGGACTCTTTAGCGAGATGGTCATTCCGCCTTTGTCGGTCAAGGACACCAAGCGTGTCGGCACTCTTGGGACAACTTCCCTTGCTTGGTACATTGGGCGGGCAGTCTACCTTGCAAAGCAACAGAACACCAGCATCATGAAGGCCATCGTGAGTGCCCCCATTTACTGTCTTTGATTTATCATAACGGGCAGAAAGGCTCTAACCATCCACAGGTGGAAGCTAATCCTTCTGGGCGGGTGCTCTACACGGGCAAGATTGTTCACGTCCATCGCTACGTGTCTGCCGCTGGTTACACCGAAGGAAGCGTGCGTCTCAAGCCGCTAGGGGAGGACGAGCAGGAATATGGTGACACTGTCAGCACTGAACGCCGGGAGATGATTCTTCCTTTCCAGAACGAGTACCTGTATGCCGAGCTAGTTGAGCCAGGGACAGTGTCGAAGGCTGGCAAGCCGTCTGGAGAGGTTCTCTGCACAGTTCCCGACCTTATCTCGCTGGTTGGCACAGACGGATATGCCTTGGGCACACAGGATCTGCGCTACGGCGTGAGAGTCAGCGTTGTGGCTTTTGTGGCCCATCCTCACTGGTATGTGAAAAGAAAACGGTGAAAAGAGGCAAACATCCAGGAGACTAACCCGATTTTCAATAGGTACACGCCTCAGGGCATTCGTGTCGGCGGGCCGAAGGAGTTTGGCTATGATGATCTAGAGTTCAGGCCGTTGGGCACACCGTACTACGAGCCAAAGCGGGTTACTAAGGAGTTCCGGCCCGAGTAAATTTGCCAAAAGCAAATGCAAGTAAAAAGAGTCGGCATTGGTTATAAATAAATGATGTGCTGAAAAAAAAAGAGATGAATAGGGTAGCCAAGTTGAAAACCTGCAAATAAGGGTGTAGGAGGTTCGTACTCCATGTCAGAGGCTCAAAACCGTCTAGAATACTTTGCGGTCATCTGTGGCTGCAGGACCGAGCCGCAATAGGTGACAAATGCAAGGCTACAGTGCTTGATTCATCAGGGTCGCCTACGCCTCTCAGGTGTGAGGATAGCTTCATACCCCATTTGGATAGAGAGCCTCTAAGCGACCAAAGATCGTGCTAGATCATAGGCAAGGAGGGCAACCCGGTTGGATGGGGACACCTGGGTGAAAATAGCAATTTTGCACCACCCGTCTCTTCCACAGCATCCGTGTACGATTATGTTTTACGGTTTTGTTCGGGGGCTCAACGGAAGAAGATAGTTCATTGCTCTTCTACTTGAACGTTTGAACAAATCAGAGGCCTTAAAGGGGCTGGGCCGAGTACCCCTACGTTTCCGTGCTTCAGGCGCTCATGTTGTTGCTGGGGACTTCGTTAGACAAACCAGCCACACCATGGACGAGCGTAACTGATATAAGAAAACACAGCCACAGATGTTTTTGTGGCCGATGGCGACACGGGCAGTGCCATCACCGAGGACGGATGACCCGGTGTTAGTCATACCGGAAACAGTGCCTACATTCACACGAAGTGACAATGATAACGGCATCGCTTTCGTCCCATCAGGGTAGCTGCAGTAATGCTTCAGTGACCTCAGGGCTGGCCACTGTAGTCAGATATTCCTAGTAATGACTCTACATAGGTAGTACCGGGAACCGGATTGCTGGTAGATTATCTTTTACAACATCGAACCAAGGCAGCTGCCGAAATACGTGAGCACGGCCATTCCTGTGCGGGTGTGCAACATCACAACAAGGCGCAAGTATGTAGCTCGATTTGATTTGTGTCTGTATTTCTGTGCACATGCCGATGTCTCGCACTCAGTGATACAGTGCTTGGCACCAAGCACGCAACGTCATGTACCTGCGATTTAGCGGTCAACACGACGCGCAGTCGGCACGAAACTCGAGTGCCGCACGGATTGTGGCGGCTGGCACCTTACTAATATGACAGCCTTAGAGAGCCGATGGCGTCTTTGACTGGTGCCAGACTGATGTTGTCTCCTGCACATGGGCATGGGTGAGCCAGTCGACGGCAGTGACAGCTGCAAACGGCTCCTCTCCCCCCCTTTAGATTCTCTATTGCTATGCTAGGGGCAGCAACATCGACGCAAGCGGCGGCTACCCTGGGAGCAAAGTTGAGCGTTTGGCCAACCCCATTCAACTGGCTCCTTGCGGATGCTACGTAGTACAACGTATCGTACACGGCGCCGTGACCATGTACTTCATCTGCACATTAGTGAGAGGATTTCGGCCATACTAGTAGGATCAAAGGTGGCTTCGCAGCTGAATTCAAAGGACTCAACGAGTGTAGGAGGAATCCCTCTAGCTAGCTAGCAGGACGCATGAAAGAGGGCCATGCCACGATAAGGATTTGAGATTGTCTCTCAAACTATGCCTTACGCCAACGGCGGCAAAGCCACAGGATCTAGCGCCTCCTAGGCGTGCAGTGGCTATGCACGGACACGTTGGCCGGAAGATGAGCGGCGGACGATATGCCGCAAACGGAACATGGAGCGAGAAGCGAGAACTATGATAGCGAGCATCTTGGAAAAGGAGAGGATACAGATATGCGGCTGATAACTCTGTGCGAGCAGCTACGACCTTGCCGCACATAGATGACGCAGGCCGGTGTGCTGGAGAATCAAACAGGAAAATGGGACGGGGGCGAGCCAGACGAACAAAAAGCGACGAGTACGGAGTAGTGACGACATGGCTTTGGAGTCTGGAGCTCATAGTGGGTCGGGGAACGTATCTTACACTTGTAGCGGATCCAACAGTGACAGCAGTGCGCTAGAAAAGGTCCAAAAACGTTGGGAAAGCGGGCTAAACAGGACCCAACACCCAAACTCACGGTGTGTCCCGGGCCACTTTTGCCACTAAACAGCAAGACCGTTTACAAACGGAGTACTCATAGCACTAAACAATACATTTCGCAACCGGCCCATCCACTCAGTATTTACTTCGCTGCTGCCGGCGTCTTCTGTCGGCGTCTGCTCGAGCAAATGATCACCACATCAGTCACCCGGCCACCCGCCACCAGCCACACGGTTCCGCACCAAGGTGCCTGGGTGAAAAATAAAAGAGGTCATGAGGGCTAGCGTATTCTTCCGCTGACAATCGCTCTCTTTTCCCCCCCAGACGAGCCGGGCATCAACCAAGACCGGAAGAGGGCTTAACACGCTCTGTTATGTATTCATCATCTTGCATAGATGCATTTCTTGGTTGGCCCGTTTCTTGATTCTGCGGGCAGTCGGCAGGACAATGGCGCAGTGCTACTGGGTGCGCTGCCGTTGTGCTGTGGTTTTGGATCTCCCTGTTTGCTGTCTCTTTCTGCAGTCTTTTCTCTAGGTTTTCGGCCGCAAGAGAGTCGCAAGCAGGCGGGTCTGATGACGCTGTGGGTATATGCAGTGGCACCTGGTAGTAAAGTGGCAGAATGAACGCTTTCCGTCTGCCGGGAGTGGCGGCAGTCTCGCCACCGCGTGGATGCAACCAGGACTTGTGGCTGCTGTGGCTTACCGAATTGTGTGTCTGTAGAAAGCGTAGCAGCAGCCACAACGTGCAGGGATGCACGCGATTACTGCGGGGCCACGAACTGCCCCTCCGTGCTAGGTCCATAGCATCCCACTTCCTTGCGTCACAGGCAGCAGCGAACAACGAGGAAAGCCTGGCAAGGCAGGAAGGTGCGCCCGTCAGCACTTCGCCGTTTGCCAAAGACGGCGGAATTGCACACAAAGCACTGGGGCCGCACGAAGTATCGAGCCAGACGTCGGCTGCGCACGGAGGCTGTTTGCCGCTGTTCGTCCTGCCGAATGTGCTCGAAGGAGGCGCGATCGTGGTTGTACTCGTACGGGTAGAGCCACATTCATGGCTGTTCCTCACACCTTGACCGTGGCTCTGACCCTGGGCCTCTTTCGTATCTTGTTCGTGATTGGCTGGAAGGCCTGTGGTATCCCACCAGCGCCTTCCCGGGCACGCTCCTGCCGCTCCAATCCCACCTCAGTGGCCAACAGTGCGGCCTCCCCAGCCCCTCTCCTCTCTGGTCTCTCGTATTACGACTTCTCTGACTCCCATCCTTGCTCCCTTCTCGCTCTCGCTGTCGTTTTGGTCGCATTCTGCTCGCCCGGCCAGTTCCTTTCCATGTACTTCTTCCCTGCCCCCTCCCCCGCTTCTTTCGCTCACCCTCTCGCGCTACGTCAGTCGTTTTCTCCCATAACTTCCTGATTGCATCACTATTTCTTCTCCAAGAGCTACTCGTATACATCTGCTGTCCCCCCTCTCCCCCCCAACCCGTTGTATACGTCTACAAAGCGAAGCTACACCACTATCTAGTACATCTTTTTCAACTTGTGTGCAGACTTGTTCTGCCTATTCGCCCCGTGGGGACGCCCCTGACTACTCGCTGCCACGCTTGATTGTGCCTGAAAGCCTCCTCTGGCTACTTCGCCCTGCCAGCTCATCGCCATGCCAGAGACAGACTACTACGAGACCTCGTACCGCCGCGACATCGTGCACTCGTCCGACGACGACGAGCGGTACAAGCAGCGGCCGGCCGTCCGACGGTACAAAATCGGTTCTGGCCGTGCCGAGCGTGTCGAGAAGGTTGAGCGGACGGAGCGGATCGAGAACTTTGAGGAGCCGTTGCGGCGGTCGTCGAACAATCTGCTCGAAGTCGATCGCCGGACGTATATTCCGGAGCGGCCGCGTTCGGCGCTGGACATCACGGAGCACACGCGCCGTGTTGAGCGCCAGCGAGGGTATGATGACCGCGACCGCAACCGTGACGATGTGCGGACCGTCGAGAAACGGCGCGAGGTGGTAGAGCGTGATTCTGACTCGTATGTCACGGACCGCGGCTCGCGTGTTGTCTATGAAAAGACCAAAGAAATCGACCGTGACGTCGAGCGCCGGCCCCGCGACCGTGATTTGCGCATCCAGCGCCGCGGCGACCGCGACGACCAGATTGTCGTCGAGACCTACTCCGACGACCGCCGCGGCGACGGCTACGGCGGCGAAGTTGAGCACTGGCGCCGGGAGACCGAGTACTACGAGCCGGCCGCCCCGGCTCCGGCCCCCATCATCATCCGCAACCAGCCGCCGGAGCAGAAAATCATTGTCCAAGAAGCCCCGGCAGCAGCTCCGTTGATTGTGCCACAGCACCACCACCACGATGTGGTGGTGCTCCGCGAAAAAGAGCGCGCAGAGCCCCGTGAAGAGGAGGATTACTACTATGAGCGCCGTGAGCGCCGCGAAGTCGGCCCCTACCGCGGCGACCGGGTCAAGGACGACGAGCTAGCTATTGCGCGCTTCGACCGCCGCGACGACGGCGGCGACCGGCACCGACACCACCACCATCACCGCCATCACGACGACCGCCGCGACTATGCGTCGGACGGGGACTACAATTCCGGCGACGACTACTACGTCAAGCGGACCGTCGTGCGCCGCGAAGGCTCGCCGCCCGGACAGCACCGGCTGCATCTGGCCGAAGGCGCCATTGCCGGTGCAGGTCTAGGAGCGCTGATAGGATCACGGCGCAAGGCCGACGGCGATTTTCAGGAGCACCGCGGCCGCAAGGTCCTGGCAGGCGCTGCGCTGGGTGCTGTGGGCACGGAGATTCTGAAGCGCGCCCACAGTGCCTACAACGAGCGGTTTGCCGACAACGACGACGACCGTGATCGTGATCGTGACCGCGACCGCTCTCCTCACCACCACTCGAAGCTCAAGACGGGCCTGGGCCTTGCAGCTGCTGCCCTGGCGGTGGCCGGAGCGGCTAAGTATATGCAGTCGAACCGCGTCGACCGCGAAGAGCGCAATCGCGGCCGCAGTCGGCGCCGCTACAGCGACGACGAGGGCACCTACTACAGCCGCTCGCAGTCGCGGGCAACGCACCGCTCGCGGTCTCGCGCCTCGGTGGCCAAGGTGGCCGCGGGCACAGCTGCGGTGGCCGGTCTTGTACACCACTTCCGCTCCAAGTCGCGCAAGCGTGAAGGCAAATCGCGGTCGCACTCGCGTCTGCGCACCGGAGCCGAAATTGCCGCAGCCGGACTGGCCGGCGCGGCGGCCAAGAAGCTGTACGACAGGCGCCAGGACAAGAAAGAGCAAGGGCGCGAGCGCGAGCGCGAGCTGTCCGATGAAGAGTACGAAGAAGAACGCTACGACCGCCGCGGCCGACGAGACCGATCGTCTGGCTCCCACTCGCGCTCTCGCAGCAGGTCAGCACCTCCTCCGGGCTACCACCCCAACGATGGATACCCTCCGCCCCCAGGCGCTGACCGAGAACTAGGCTTGGTTGAGTACGGCAACCGGCCGCTGCCCCCTCCAGGACCGCCGTATCCCGAGTCTAGTGGCTACGGCTTCCACGACGGCGACGACTACGACAGCGCTGCGGAAGACGGGGGCCGGAGCCGTCGACACCGGAACCGGAGCCGCCGCGACTCCCACAGCGGGAGCCGCCACCGCCACCGCTCGCGGAGCGTGGAGGACCCGGAAGACTCCAGCTATGCGGACATTGACGACGTGGAGCGGAAGAAGAAGGAGCGCAGCCGCAGCCGCTCAAGGCTGCGCGATCTGGCCGTGGCCGGTGCGGGCGCTGCGGCCGCCGCCATTGGCATCAAAAAGTATGACAACAACAAGGAAAAAAAGGAGAAGAAGAAGCAAGAAAAAGAAGGCCGGGACAGAGACGAAGACCGCCGTCGCGATCGCCACAGCAGCCGCGACGACGACACATACCGTGAAGAGTCTCGGGACCGGCGGCATCATCGTGCGTGATCCCTGGACAGGCAGTGAACAGACCGTGCACAGAAAGCTAACCGTCTCATAGGAGATCGCCATGACAGCGAAGGCGCGTACGACGCGGGTTACTACAATTACGACGGGCACCGCACCCCGTCCCCCCCTCACGCATCGGGCGGTGCCTTCTTCCCTCCCGCCGGCCCAGGTCCTGTTGGGACCGGCGGTCTGATGCAGCATCCCAACGTGCCCCTGTCCAATATCGACGAGCCCTACCACAATTACAATCCCATGGACTACAACGGGTTTCCGCCTCCACCCCCTGGGGGCCCCCCTACGTCAGGCGGTGGCGGGCCGCCTCCTGCCGGGCCGCCCATCTTCTTACAAAAAGAGGGCGGCCCAGGCGTAGATCCCGCTGCTCCGGAGCTGGGCTACGACGGCCATGCCGGCATCCCTCCTCCGCCTGGCGGCCCCATTATCCCCCCCACCGACAATAACCATGTGAGTTTTGCTGTTCCCGAGTCTCAGAGCGCTACGTCGCCGTTGTCTAAGAGCAAGGCGCTCTCTGAGGGTGCGTCTCCCAAACGCTTCGTATTCTGCTCGCAACACAATCCGTTGCGGCGTGTGCAGTTCTCGGTTTACTAACGGCGTTCTTAGACCCCATAGACAGCCGTGCCAAGGCTGTGGCTTTCGTGCCCCTGTCTCCGCAATCTTCGCGCGTCTTGAAGCAGCACCATGAAAGTCAAAGCCGGCGCGACGACGACCACGCCGACGGCGAGGACTTGTCTGTCGTGCCCTACACTGTCACCCGCGACAGCAAGGACCGCGGAAAGAGGCGATCTGCGTCTGAAGTAGGATATCGGCAACACGCGCCAGGGGCTGCTGAGAGCGACGACAGCGGCGTGGAGTTTCTGCCAGACCGCTTCGACGACCAGGGCCGCCCCATCGATCGGCCTCGGAGGTCCAGCTACAGTGCCGACCGGGCATCATCTCGGTTCGCGTCGCGTCGCGGCGATTTTGCCAGGGGCGGCAACGGCGGCTGGTCCATGCGGGGCCAATGGGGGGTTGCCGGCACGGACGCGGACACAGTGGAGCGCATGGCCGAAAGCATGCGGAACATGGTCGACGGCATAGGACGGGCTCGGCCCTCGGGCCTGCTAGGCGTTCTCGGTGGTGTTTTAGAGGGTTTGGGGTCGTCCCACCGGGCCCTGGCGGATCGCGATAGAAATGGGAGACAGAGTGGTGACGATGACGATGACAACGATGACGATGAAGAGCGTCGACGCAGAGATCACGGAAGCCGTCGTCGCGGCAACGGCGACGACGACAGAAAACGCAAGAGGCGCAACACCTACCACGGCGGGACTGGCGGTGCGAGCTACGACGACCGGGTAAGCCGTGAACGGCGCCACGGGCGTCGTGCCAGATCTGCGTCTGCCGACAGCTACGATGACCACTACCCGCATCAAAGCGACCACGGTAGCACCTCGACTAAAAAAAGGAGAAGCTGGGGGAACTGAGCTGATGTTGAGATTTACGAGTTTCTATTTGTTATAACTGGTTTTTATTTGGTTTATCTTGGTTTGACGTGTATTTTGCGGATTTGTTTACTTTTTTTTTTTTTGGTTACGAAACCGCTTCGCTGTTTACGAGTGCTCGATCGTGGTACATGGACGCAGATGGGATGATGGATCGATTGGGTGACGACTTGTCGGGGGAATTATGACTCACGGACTCCGAGACCTGTTCTTGATGTGTATGAAATATTCGCTTGTTTGATTTATCTGATATGCATGATGAGTATTATGACGTGCGAAGAAGACCCAATGTGAGCTGCCGTAAAATGGTCAAAAGTGACACCGCCTATCTCTTTATGTCTCGGTAGTTACCGGCGATGCCCCTTGGGCAGCTTCTTGTCCTCCATCTCCTCCACGTCCTTCTTCTTGTGGAAGTGCGGCGCCAGCTCCGATAGCCACTTGGGCTCAATCGGCAGCACCGACCGCATGTACTCCTTGGTCGTCTGCACCAGCTCAAAGTAGATGACCATTTTCGGCGGCGGATCGCTGTCCATCAGCACCGAGCTCGGATGGATGTACACCGTCGTATGGCTCTTGACCGTGCGGTAGCTCGCGCCGTCGCGCTGCATCCGCGCCGCATTCGGGAAAAAGCCGGCTGTAATGGCCCGCTTGATGGGCGCCAGGTTGTTGGACCCCGCCGACGTCAGCTCGACTTCGACGCGCTCGCACAGCTTGGCCAGCTGGTCGCGGACGTCGCGCGCCCGCGTCAGCGACCGCTGCTGCAGGAAGTTCTCCTTGGCCCAGATCGGCGAGAAATCGCTGTCCACCCACTGGTTCCAGATATTCAGCAGCGTCAGGTGGTCGCCGCCGTCCTTGACGGTGAACCGCGCCCGCGCGCTGTCGGCGTGGATCTTCTTGTCCTTGGGCCGGAAGAAGAGCGCCGAGGCTTCGCTCAACATCGACACAATCGACAGCACCTCTTCCACGCAGCCTTCCTTGCCGGACGCGATGACGGCTTTGGCCAGCATAGGGTCCGTGGGGAACTAGTCATGTTAGCATGCGATAAATCCATAGGCAGGGTACGCAGAAAAGCCAAAAAAAACCAGAACAATATAAGGCGGCGCTCGCTTACCTCGGCCATTTGTCGCCCAACTTTCGTGAGCTCGCCCTTGTGGTTCAGCGCCTGCAGCGCAAACAGCTGGTTCAGAGACCCAATCAGTGCCTCTGTCGGAGGCGGATCCATAAACTCAAAGTCCAGCAGCTCGTTGATGCCCAGGCTCTTCAGCTGCAGCACGACAGCGTTCAAGTTTGTTCGCAGAATCTCTGGCGTCGTGCTCTCTTCCATTTCGTTCATATATGCGTATTTCGTGTACAGCCCTGCCAAGTTAGTGACGAATTCCCACCATCACATGTGAGGGCACGAGGAAAACGTACGGAAGCATTTGCCAGGGCCAACACGTCCAGCACGGCCGCTGCGCTGATTCGCCGAGGCGCGAGAGCACGGGACCACCACCAGGTTGGACATGCCCGTCGCTGGATTGTACACGTTCTCTTTCACGTAGCCAGGATCGATCACGTATACAATGCCGTCAATGGTCAGACTCGTTTCGGCAATGTTCGTGGCAAGAACCACCTTGCGGGCTGCAGCTGGCGTCGGTTCGAAGATCTTGGCTTGGAGCTCGGAAGGCAGGTTAGCATAGATCGGACAGATCACCAGCTCTTTGATGCGGCTGCCGAGCTTTCGCGAAATCTCCGTAATTTGTAGTTCCGCCGCCTCGATCTCATCTTGGCCGGTAAGAAAAACCAAGATACTGTTTATCGTTAGTAGCTGCAGAACTAGGAATAGTTTGAAATTCAACGCTCCGTGGCATACTCACTCTCCCTTTTGCTGGGTCGTGTGGATTTGGAATACAGTCGTAACTGCTGCCAAGAGATAGTTTGCCTCTGGTGCAGGCGTGTAGAAGATATCAACAGGATACCGGCGGCCGGGCACGTTGAAGATGGGTGCGTTATCAAAGTACATGGCGAACTTTTCTGCATTCATCGTAGCCGACGAAATGAGCAACTTCAAGTCCTTCCGCTCTCGCGCAAGATCCTTGACCAACGCCAACAAAATGTCGGTGTGCACCGTACGTTCGTGAGCCTCGTCAATCCTAACGTCGGTTAGCTGCTATTCCGCGTGCAAAGGTGAATGCAAAAAGGTGCCACGTACATGATGGCAGAGTAGCTAGACAGTTCTGGCTCTGTCAGGAACTCCCGAAGAAGCATACCGTCGGTCATATACTTCAGAATCGTCTTTTCGCTCGTACAGTCTTCGAAACGGATGGCGTAACCGACTTCCTTGCCTACTTTGACACCCATCTCGTCGGCCACACGCGCTGCCACGCTCATCGCGGCCACACGGCGAGGTTGGGTACAGCCCACTTTCAAGCCTCCCTTAGTGTATCCGGCTTCGTGCAAGTACTGGGGCAGCTGCGTAGTCTTGCCGCTGCCTGTCTCACCAACAATCACCAGAATCTGGTGATCTTCGAGAGCCGCTAGAAATTCTTCGCGGTAGGCGTAAATGGGAAGCGACTTGCGTGTCTCTTGGATCGATAGCTGTCTTTTCTCCTCGGCATCGATCTGTGCTTGGAGGAACATTTGCTCCTTAGTGAGACCTTTGCCCTCTGCAGGAAGTCGCGAGTCTAGCGACCAGTGGATGTACTGTTCTTTGTCCAGAATGTAGTCGTATTCACCCTCGTTCTCGCGCTCGCGGCTTTGAATTTGCGCCTTGGCCTTGGTGGCCTGCTCCCGCTCCCATTCTTCGTACTCCGTGACATGTCTTTCTTGCCCATGTTCGTCCTTGTCAATGTATCGCTTGTACAGGGCCTCTTCCTTGCGCTTTCTGTCAATTTTTCCTTTCTCTGTGATGTAGTCCTCGGGCATGTGGTAGCCGTCGCGGTGATCGTCGATTCGAAGCCGCTCTTCTGCCAGTCGCAAAATCTCTCGGTTTCTCGCAAACTCGGCCTGCTCTCTTTCTGACAGTGGTACGCCGCTCCGGAGCTCGGCCTCTTCTTCGCCGACTTGCTTGCGCAGCAAAGTCAGTCTCTCGGCTTCGCGCTTCTTGAGGTACTCTTGGCGAGCACGTTCTCGCAGCTCCGGGGCTGCTGCACGCCGCGCTTCCGCATCGTCGGCCAAGTTCCGCCTCTCTGCAGCTGCATCGCCATCTTTGCCGCCCTTTTTGCCCTTGCCACTGTCCCTTTCTTTTAACCGATAGGCAAACGCTTCCCGCTCGTCGCGGTCTCGCTGCGCCGCAAGTTCCTCACGCGTGCCCTCCGAGAGGTCGGCATCGTCTTCAGGAACACTTCCGCTTCTTGTTCCTGCGCCCTCCCTGCTTCGCTTGTCGGTTGATTCGGCAGCGGTCCTCTTGCGGTCATCGTCTGAATCGTCGTGATTGCGCTTAAGCCGTTTTGAAGCTGACTCGTGGAACTCTTCCTCCTGGACGCTATGGCCGTCGTCGGACGCGGGCCCATCGTCTCCCCATCGGTCATCGCCTTCCCTTGTGGAATAGTCGGCTCTCCTGCTGGTCTTCGTTCGGCTGCTGTAATGCCTACTTGAGTCTTGGTGTGGCGATCGCGACCTGCTGCGACGAGAACCGGAATGCCGCGATGATGACGACTTTTTGGTGGAGCGGTGGCTCTTGGTCTTCTTGGCTAGGACAGGGCCAGAGCCGTCGTCATCGTCCATAGACACAAAGGCATACTTCTTGTTAGACATTGTTGCAGCCGTTAGATGTCATGGGCGCCAACCTCAACATCCATGCTTGCATACTTCGCATCAAGTCAGTCCCGTATGTACCTGGTGGCGTTTGGTCCTTATCGATAACGCATGAACATTTATCCGGCGCAAGCTTAAATGATATCCGATAATGACAGCTCTAAATCTAGATAACACGCTGGTATGTTTCCCATGAATGACACAAGGGCTTCGCTGGCTTCTTCATGCCTGCCTTCACCCCAGATTTCTTGGACTGCCATTTGTTTCTAGTCTCTCCTTAATATTCTTTGGCTAGCGCCTTTGTTTATTGGTCATTCAACTTTCCACGCCTAGTCTCCAGAAACCCCAGCCTTATCTCGATCCCGTCGACAATTCAAAGCAACGAGGACTAGCAAATCGCAACGACCACAAATAGCTACACAAGAATGCGGATATTTAGTAGGGGGGCATTACTGCTCCTTTTGTCACTGGCGCACCTTGTGCTCTGTGCCGAGGATTTCTACAAGGTATGGCTGGCTCCCATGGTCTACAGTCTATACTAGAGCTCAGACTGACTATGTAGGTCCTCGGAATAAAGAAGAACGCTGGCGACAAGGAGATAAAGTCGGCGTATCGACAACTGAGCAAGAAGTACCACCCAGACAAGAATCCGTATGTGCAAAAGTCCCTTACTCCTCCCCCCTCCTCCCATGTATAACGTTCAAATGTGACGTCTTACTTATACCAATAGTGGCAACGAAGGAGCAAAGGACAAGTTCGTCGAAGTCTCCCAAGCATACGAAGCCCTCAGCAACCCAGAAACACGCAAGATCTACGACAAATTTGGCCACGATGGCCTGAAAAAGCACCAGCAGCAGGGCGGTGGCGGTGAACACCACGATCCGTTCGACATCTTCAGTCGGTTTTTCGGCGGTGGCGGGCACTTTGGCCAGGCTAGCGAGCGCCGCGGTCCCAACATCGAACTGAAAGTGTCCATCCCATTGGCCGACTTTTACAACGGGCGTGTCCACGAATTCCACTGGGACAAGCAGGAGATTTGCGAGCACTGCGAAGGCACGGGCTCTGAGGACAAGGTCGTCGACACATGCCCCAAGTGCCACGGCCGCGGCATTCTCATCACCAAGCACCAGCTGGCCCCTGGCATGTTCCAACAAGTGCAGATGCACTGCGACCAGTGCGGTGGCCGCGGCAAATCTGTCAAGCACGTGTGCCCTATCTGCCAGGGCCAGCGTGTTGTGCGCCGGACAACGCCAGTCGTCGTGACTGTGCAGCGCGGCGCTGCCAAAGACTCGCGGATGGTCTATGAAAACGAGGCCGACGCCAGCCCAGACTACGTCGCAGGCGATCTCATCGTGTCTCTCGGTGAAAAGGAGCCTGGCGACCCGCAGGACAACCCTGACCGCCACGATGGCGTCTTTTTCCGCCGCAGAGGCAACGACCTGTTCTGGAAAGAGGTCATCTCACTGCGGGAGGCTTGGATGGGCGACTGGACACGGAACATCACGCACCTCGACGGACATGTCGTGCAGCTGCGCCGCAAACGCGGCGAAGTCGTCCAGCCTGGCCACGTCGAGACCGTCGCCAACGAAGGCATGCCAATCTGGGACGAGGACGGCGAAAGCATATACCACAAGACCAAGTTTGGCGACCTACTTGTCGAATACGTTGTGGTGCTGCCAGATCAGATGGAATCCGGCATGGAAAAGGAGTTTTGGGGCGTCTGGGAGAAGTGGCGTGGCAAAATCGGCGTTGACCTACTAAAGGACTCTGGTCGGCCAGAGCCCACGACAAATGAGCAAGTGCATGAGGAGTTATAATCACGGGCCCTAGCCCATTTATAGACGATTTCCTTTGTGTCTTTCCCCCCCCCAGAAGTCAAGCTAGAGGCAGTAAGCTGCAATCTGTAATGTAGCCTTGATACGTTAAAACTTGTATGTGAACTATTATTGATATTGGCTACATTGATCAAATAGCCACTGGCCGTTTAATTCGTACAAGCAACTATTCCCATTAATCATTCTTTTTTATCCATGAACCCAACGCCGAATGTCACCTAACAGGTCGTACAACATGTGCCCCTCGCGGTGTATGAGAAGCTTCCCACAGAAGCGGGAGGCCGTTCCCAACCAGCCACTTAAGCCTGGATCTCCTTGTCAGTCCAGTTGGCCACCGTAGCTCCGCCCACCAAGCGGCCGCCAGTCTTGCGCTTGACGCGGCAGCGTAGACCAACGGTATCGTCCCAGATAAAGCGCCAAATGACGTAGGTCCAGCTCAGGTGGTGAGGCAGAGTGTTGTAAAACTCGGGAGCGGTCTCCCGCAGTGTATGGAGTCGCGTCCATGGCACAGCCGGAAAGTCGTGGTGCTCGTTGTGGTAGCCGACGTTGTAGGCAAAGATATTCAGGGGTCCGTAGTAGCTGTAGGTCTCAGGGATAGGAATATTGTTGGCGGGTTTGCTCGCCTCAGGTGTAACAGTATCATAGACGTAGTGCTCGGCAATGAAATGGCCAGCCAGCGGGTGGAGCGAGCCTGCCAAAAAGGAAGACAGTAGCAGGTACATCAGCGGCTGGATGCCGAATGCCTGAACATAAAAATAATCGAACAGGAGCTGAACAACAACGTTCAGGGCATGCACCCAGGTGAAGGGAATGCGCATGACGGCCATCGGCCGGACGGCGTAGAAGAAAATCTGGAAGGTGCAGAAAAAAGCCTTGCCTAGAATCGAGTCGAGGACCATAGCTTCGAGGGCCGTCGGAAGGTCAGTGTCCAAACCGTCGACGCCGAGAGATTTGTGGTGCGTCAGATGGTACGGCTAGAAGACACCAAATGAGATATCAGCTTTTTGGCTCCTATTATTAAATTAAAAAATTGAGATGGTAGCAGACGTACCCGGAACGAAGCGCTGTACGGAACCCCGATAGGGAGGTTGGCCACAATGGCAAGCAGCCGGTTGGCCAACGGCGAGCGGAAGGCAAGGTTGTGCGAGATTTCGTGGATAGCAAGGAAGAGGTTCTGGTTGGCCGTGGCTCCCACAACGTATGCCACAACCCAGAAAGGCCACGAGAAAAAGCCGGCATTACGGAAGGCATAGCCAAGGCCGAGCTGCAGGCCAACGACAAAGAGAACGACATATTTCGTCAGCGTCTCGGGGCCACAAAGCTTCGTCACCTATGAGGTAGAGACGGTTAGAATTAGAACGTCCCTAGGACCGCATTAGGGGGAGCAGAATGGCATCATACCTCTGGGTGTGCCTTGATAATTGCCAAGCGCCGTGACCGATGTGGCTCTTCGGTATATGTCCAGAAAAAGTCTCGGTATTTGGGCAGCGACTCTATGGCGTTCTCGTCGGCACTCGAGTTCAGAGTGCTTTTGCTCGAAGAGCCATTGCTGCTAACTTTGCCGTTGGCATGCTGTTCAGCTTGGCCCGCTGCACCGTTAAGGGCAGGTTTTTCCCGAGACACAACGCCGGCTGTGGTGCCTGTCGCTGTATCGGTGGCCGTGGTGGCCGAAGAGGCGGTCAAAACCATTGATGGCCAATTGACCCCCTGAAGAGCACAAACGCTATTAAAGTTGTCCAAGAGCAAGAATTGACAGCCCCGAGTTCCGAGTTCGCAATAATGAATATATCGCTCGTCCACTAAAAATAATATGGGTGAGATAAACGGCGCAAATTGGCGTGCAAGAGCTGTAGGTTTGACGGCGTTGAAAGAATTGCAAGTACTACGCAATCAAGATAAGATCTAATTCAGGCACCAGTCAATTTATGAACAGATATATCAGCTCTTCTAACCTTAAGTGGCTCCATCCGGATACCAGAATTCCGACCCACATACGTACGCGCACAAGATACAAGGAACTTGCGGAAACAGCCAGTCGTTCTAGCACGCCCAGTTGTTCTTTCCATCTAGGTTACTTGGCGCTATTCCACCACAGTTGCCCCAATCGTTTGAATTCCCATTTTCTTGCGCAACTTGCCTATTTTATTGACACCCTTTTGGCTCATCATTTCTTTTCCCTCACCATCCACACAATATAGCATGTTGGTTTTCTATACATTACATCCGTTGCTCCTCGATTCTGGTGTCGCTGTCTCCACACATTCCCGCTTTGGGCAGTCTGTAAGCTCCGACTTCCCGGTCTTCTACCAAACACCACCAGTTCCTTCTTCCTTCGTCGGCGTAAATTTGTCGCCACCCCAGTAGGAGGCCGGCTCACAATCGTTGCCGCCTCCATATGATGCTGTTTCATAAGTGCTGCCCATGTCGTCTACCACTTGCGGTTCAGCCTTGCAAGTGGATTTGAAGTGGCCCATCTCCTGGCAATTGGAGCACTGGACTCGGTCCACTAGAAGCAGTTATTTAGCAGTTGTTTAGTTAAGCGACCAGCAACGCGATAGATAGGGCGAGACTTACTGTTTCGGGGCTGGGGACATTCTTTGGACATATGCCCGTATTCATCGCAGTTCCGGCATTGGACTCTAGACATGTTCCGAGGCTCGGTGCAATCGCGAGACGTGTGGCCTTCCTGGTCACAGTTGCGGCAGATTATTTTGCGAGGCTCCGTGCAGTCACGAGAAATATGGCCTTCCTGGCCGCAGTTCCGGCAAGTGCCATCTCCGCCACCACCCTGTGGGCAGTCGCGTGAAAAGTGTCCAACTAAATGCATTTATTAGTCACTGCAGAATTATGAGGCATCTCCCGTTTTTGTGTGCTTACCCTCGTTGCATTTGCGGCACTCGACATTTTCAGCCGAGCGAGGCTCGGTGCCTTTAACATATTTTGTCAGTAACATATCCCAGCTCTCAAAAGGGTGCGCGGCAGCTTACAGTCTTTTGCAGAATGGCCGCTCTGCCTATCCAAAGTATCAGCTTATAGTCATGAACATAAATACTCCGGTGCAATATCAACTTACCCACAATTGCGGCATGCAAATCTGTCCGCTCGAGCATTTTTGCCTGTACCAAAGGTTAGATCGGGAGCTTACGACAAAAAGAGCAGGTATCGACTTACAGTCACGGACACGGTGACCTGTTTCACCACAGTTATAACAGGTCACCACAACCTTCTCGAGCGACTCCATTCTCTCGTTCGGACAGTTTCGAGAAATGTGGCCAAGCTCACGACAGTTAGAGCACAAGGGCACACCGCGAGCTACTGGCTCTCCACCGTCAGCCAGCCGCTCAAGGTTTTCTTCCGGGCTGGCTGGCCACATGGCCTTCTCGCGCGGTCGATTGGGGCGGTCTTGGAACCGGTAAGTCACGGTGAACTTTTTGTCCAAGTTTCCTTGCAAGTCCATGTTTGTCAAGGTGGTATTCATGTCGGCTTTCTCAACAGCGATGAGGAAAATCTTGATGCCCTCAGCCCGCATCATCTGCTCCAGATCCACGTAGGTTGTTTCGGGATATGCTTTCACATACATCTGCACGGCAGTCTTGGCATCATGGATATCAGTTTCCTCGGCGGCCTGGCGAAGAAGCTTGAGGATCTCCTCGGCGGTAGCCACCGGAACTTCATCACGATCAATGTACCGAGGAGCTTTGCAGTCCCCAGCTTCATGGCCTTGTGAAGTAAAAGTTAGCGGCGTTTTCCATTGCTAAGAAATGCTTTTGGATACCGTTTGAAATTTACCTTCTTCACGGCAGTTGTAGCACACTCTGGGAGGTGCAGAAGGACAATCTCTGCTAAGGTGGCCCTCTTCCTCGCAGATGCGGCAAATCATGGGCATAGAGCAATCCTTCACAAAGTGACCATCACCACAGCGAGGACAAACCAGGGGCATATCACAGTCCTTGGCCACATGGCCCTGCTTCTTGCAGCGGCGGCAGGTCAAGGGCCCTGCCTCAGGGCAATCCTTTGCCATGTGGCCTTCGTTTCCACAGACATTGCATTCTCCGGTGAATTGGCGGGGAACGGGGCAATCTACTTTGTTGTGCCTACCAAAGTAAAACGGGTTAGAACATGTTTCCCAATGGTGAACCGGGTAGGACAAATGGAAATGCTAGGCAGCAGATGAAAATCTTACCCAGTCTCACCACAATTGAAGCACCCATGATCACCACCACGGCCGTTACCGCCGCTTTCGGTATAGTCCATGTTGGCCTCGTACTGGCTAGCGCCATAGGCGGCAGTGGAATCTGCCCCGGAAGTCTCCCAAGACATGATGGCACGTTGAATCTAGGTCGAAATGTCAGAAAATATCCGCGATGAGGATAAATATTTCATACTAGAAAGCGTTCACGGTTTTGTATGCAAGCAGAAAATTGGTTCGAGTTTCTGGTGCATGCAGGTAAAACTAATCAAAAGTTGCCCAGTAGAGAGAATGCTAACTCACAGGATCGCGGGATCGTACTTGTTGGCTAGTGTGTCTGCACCTATTGGCGTGAAGATGCAATGCAGTAGAATGCCGCGTTGGTATGCCCCAAAGAGAGAAGAAAAGAAAGAAAAAGGACAAAGGCAGACACGCACAAAACAACGGAGGAGATAAATAGGACAGATCATGGCATCAAAGGTCGAGTGAACAGGGAAGGACCGATGGATGCCCGTTCCTTCCCCAAGTGGAGTGAATTGCTACGGCCTCCACATAATGGTCTGATGTACGGAACAGACAGTCAAAACGGTGGCCATGTTACTATGCAGCTCAGCTCAATGTAAGCTAGGTTCTCATTGCTCGTAGACGTAGGTTGCAGATCCCAGCTGTCTGTGATCTCCGTTGTAAGATTTACTGGAACCGTTGATGACTGTATATGAAATGTAACGCCAATAAACCTCCCCGGGAACTCTTGCTGACAAGTATCTTACCACAAGGCTTTGGGTCAATACTGACAAGCAGAACTAATACCAATTGGGTGTAAATAATAGGCTCCATGGATATACGCTTCGTCAACATTCGAGATGTTGATCCAAATGCATAGAAAAGGATTACACCATATTGGACTCTTCCAGTTTAGTGAGGCAAAGTAAAGTACGAAACTACTTGTATCTGTACTCGTACATGCACACTTGACGTTGAGACAGAAATAGATAAAAATGGCAACGAACGGAACGGACATGCAACGGATCTACACAGCCGTGACTAGGGAATCCAAGTGTCCTTATCCGTGGTCGATAAAGTGGCCGTCGTTCTTTTTCACGGCTTTTGGGGCCGGAGTTTACTAACGCCATGCCTAACGTGGTCGAAACACCCCTTCCCAATGAACGTTTACAAATCAAAATGTGCCACATCGCCAAGGCTCAGCTCGCCGCTTCAGTCATACGGCGTGCATCGTGTCTCTTTTTGACTCTTTATACCTGAAGACTATGGTGGCGACGGTGGCAGAGCTACCGCAGAAGCAGAGGCTGTGGGGAGTGGCGGGGAGAGAAGAGGGGAACATACTGTTGCCGCCCGTCCCGTTTGCTGCGGCGTGGAACTTTTTGCTCTTCTTTTTTTGGCCGTGGAGCGCGGCCGGGAATTATCCAATAGCGCAGCTTGCCGTGTGATTTTCCGTCGCTCAAGCAGGTACTCGTGTTTGAGGCGGAAGGACAGAAGCTTTAGGTTAAAAAGCAGGATCCATACAGGTGCGACGCCCGAAAAAAAAGGGAAGAATTGCGATGCCGGAGTTTGGTGAAGTGCGCGCGGGGGTCAATCGGCAGGACCTGCCAACCAAAAGCCCTGGTAGTTACTGCTATGTGGATCGTAGACTACGAGTATTTAAGATGGATGCCCTTCTCCCCCTCCCACGTTCTAGCACAGAAGCTTCTCCTAAGTCTAATACCAAGTTCTTTCTTCACCTGCACCACCACGGATTCGCTTAATAATTCCCCTCTCTCCTCCACCAACCCCTCTTTTAGACACAAGGAAGAGACACAGATCGCAAGTCAAAATGACGACCAAACCGGAAGGCCTTCCTGAAATGGAGTACCGCTTTTTGGGCCGCTCTGGCCTCAAGGTGTCTGCGATTTCTCTCGGTGGCTGGCTGACGTACGGCGGCCATGTGGACAGAGGTGGGTCGTGGAAGGGCATGGAACGGGGAACGAGGGCGTGAAACCGCTGCTGCAGAGCGCATGCTAACGGGGTCTGCACAGAGGGCACCTACGGCTGCATGAAGGCGGCGTACGACTGCGGCGTCAACTTTTTCGACTGCGCCGAGACATATGCAGGCGGCGAGTCAGAGAAGGTGATGGGCGAGGCGATTAAGAAGTATGGGTGGAAGCGGAACGACCTGGTCATCTCCACCAAGGTAGGTGATGTTCAATGACGCCATTGTCCCTTTTTCCATGTTGGGCGGGGGCTAACGACGGTTTTGCTTGCTGCGGGCAGATCTACTGGGGCAACGCCTTTGGCGACAACCGGGCCAACAACGTCGGCCTGTCGCGGAAGCATGTTGTGGAAGGCATGAACAACGCGCTGGCGCGGCTGCAGCTGGACTACGTCGACCTCATCTACGCGCACCGGCCAGATCGGCAGACGCCGATGGAGGAGATTGTGCGGGCGTTCAACCACCTGATCGACACGGGCAAGGCATTTTACTGGGGCACGTCGGAGTGGAACGCAGACGAGATCGCGCAGGCGTGGCGCTATGCCGACAAGCTGGGCCTCATTGGGCCGGTGATGGAGCAGCCGGCGTACAACATTGTGGACCGGGTCAAGGTGGAACAGGAGTTTGCGCACCTATACCGCGAGGTCGGGCTGGGCCTGACGGTATTCTCGCCGATGAAGCAGGGCATTCTGTCGGGCAAGTACAAGGACGGCATTCCGGAGAACTCGCGTTTCGCGCAGCAGCAAATCGAGTTTATCCGGGGCTACTGGAAGCGCACGGGCAAGGAGCAGTGGGACGGCGTGGTCAAGCAGGTCAACGAGCTGGCGCCGATTGCCGAGAAGCTGGGCACCAAGACGAGCGTGCTGGCGCTCGCATGGGTGCTGGCCAACCCCAACGTCAGCTCGGCGATTACGGGAGCCAGCAGCGAGGCGCAGGTGTACGAAAATGTGCAGGCCGTGGAGGTCTACAAGAAGCTCACGCCGGAGATCATGGAGCAGATTGACCAGATCTTTGAGAACAAGCCGCCTCTGCCGGTGGCACGGTTTTAGTGCACAGATGGGACGGAAGAGAGTGGTAGAGAGAGGGGGGGGCGGAACGAGGAAACATGGACGGCATGAGGGTAGAGGAAAGGGGAGCACGATGTGACATAGGCTGCATTGAACCCTGGATATGTAGAAGACGTTTCCGCCCGAAACAAATAAAGCAAACGCAGAGCGCAAAACCAAATCAATGAAAATCAAAGCAAAGCAAGCAGTAAACCGAATGAAATAGCGAAAGCAAAAGCTAGCACAGCGGAAGGTGTGGGAGTCGGTCATGCTCATTTCACAAGCGTGCCGATGATGTGGGGGACAGCCTGGAACCACGGCTCGGCGAGAGGCTGGCACAGGTCGACGCTGGTCCACTTGCCTGCTTCGCGTAGAGTGCGACCGGTATCGCGAACCAGCTGGCAGCCGCCGAGACAGACGGGCCAGAAGAAGTTGAGGTACCCTGGGGTGTTAGAAAGGGTACGGCGGTCCGGGAGTGCCGGCAGATAGGGAGGAACAATGAACGCGGGGTGAAGACATACATTGGTACCAGTTGATGAACCAGTGGCGCGAGCACTTGACGTGTTCGTAGACGTACATGCGGCCGCCTGGCTTGAGGTAGCTGTAGAGCTCTTTGATATTGTGCTCCGGCTCAGGGATGCCACAGAGACACAGCACGCTCACAACACAGTCCACCGAGCCCTTGGCCACCCTGCCGGTCGTCGCGAGGTCCTGGAGGCCGGCGGGCACAATTTCGTAGATGTCGTGCAGTCCGGCGTCGTCAACACGCTGCTGGAGAGCGGCGTGGACACTGGTGTTGGGCTCGACGCCGTAGATCTTGGTGATGCCGCCGCTGGTGGAGCTGGAGCTGCTGATGTTGTTGCCGCCACTACCGCCTGTAGCGCTCGCGCCGCTGGACGACTTGCGGTGGCGGGCGCCGCTCTTGTCTGATTTGCCGGACTTGGACGGGGCCGCCAATTTGCCGAGGACAGGCTCCCAAATGCCAATGCCAGGGCCAATCTCCAGCACGACGCCGCCGACGGGCGGGACGGCATTCTTCTTCTTCTCGCCGTCGTCGAGAACACGGCCCTTGGCCACACGGCCGTGGAACAGAGCCATGACGAGCGGCCGGGCGCCCTCGCCGAGCTGGGGGCCGAACCAGTTCCAGAAGCGGGCAAACCACGCCGACTGCAGGCGGCGCCAGCTGAACAGGGTGGACCAGTCGCGGGAGCGGATGAGCTGGAGAATGGTGGGCGGCAGGTGGTAGACGGACGAGGCCATGAACATCCAGGGACCAGCCAGGCCCATGGCAAGACTGAGGACGGTCATGCTGGATCTCAAGGGGCGCTAACGGCACAAAAATCGAATACAGGGAGGAACAGGAGAAAGAAAACAAGAGAGAAGGAGAAAGTGGCGGCCATCAGCTTTTATACCGAAAAAAGCAAGCACCGACTTTCTGCCCGTTTCTATTGGCCATTGGGTCTACTCGTACTCGTACTAGGGGGCATATGCTAGTTTCAGCAGCAGTAGCGCTGCCATGCAGCAGGACTGCAGACAGCCATGCGCCGTCTTATTTCGGCGGTGAAGGGGGGCGAAGCATGGTAGACGGTGTGAGCCTTGGCCCTCTTCATCTCTGGCCTGGGGAGACAGAGGAGGGGTAACTAAACTAACTACTGGCGGCCGATAGCAAAAAAACACGCCAGGGCGGTTCCGATAAGGGACCTACCTCCCCGCACACTTTATCGGCACCAATGTGCATGACTAATCGCGAAACCAGGGACGGGGCCGAAAAAGTCACTTTCTGCCGTGCTCACTGGTTGACTCATCCCCCCATGCGGTCGAATGTGTGAGGCCGATACGTTTTGCTCCGGCCCTCTATTTTCGTCACGGTTGACATCCTGGGTCGCTTGCAAGCATGGCCCCGTCACATACAGGCTACGCGCCGACTCTCGCGTCCTACCTGAGCGCGGACCTGCATTTGGAAGCCTCGATCGAAACAGCTGTTAGGTATGTGGCAGAGGGTGGTGACCGGAAGGTAGATCTTCTGCTCGCCGATGTATACTGACTTGGTAGCCTTTTCAAGCGTCGCCAGATCCGCGGCCCCGAACCCTGTGCGCTCGCCACTGCGCACGTCCTCTCGCAGGTGATCAAGAAGTCGAAATGGACCGACGTCGAGCAGCTCATCGACCGCGTCTACCAGGTCGGCCGCAAACTGGTCGATGCCCAGCCGCAGGAGCTCGTGATCGGCAACATTGTGCGCCGTGTGTTGAGCCTCATTAGAGACGAAGCCTCGACGAACCGCGACGAGAATGACGGCGACACCGACATGGCCGACTCGATCCCCGATCTGCGTGCTGCGGCTGCTGCTGCCACGACGCCTGCGGCCTCTTTCTCTGCATCTGCCGCGGCCTCTACGCCTACCGGCTCGGCCACTCACACCCCGTCGTCGGCTGCGTCCCTGCCAGCGGCTCCGCCGCGGATGTCGCGGCAGCCGTCGCTGATGCCCGGCGCCGGCCCCTTCCCGTCGCTGTTCAACCTGCTGTCGGCCGTCGACGCCTCCGCCTCGGGCAGCGCCGATGTCAGCACGACGGGGTCGGGGGCGTCCACCCCAGTGCACGCGGTCGGCGGGCCTGGCGCCGGGAGCTTGAACTTGAGCCTCGGGCTCAGCCCGAGCCAGGCGCCGACACAGATCCCGGGCCACGGCGCGGCGTCGGCGCACGGCCGGGTCAGCGCACTGCGCGGCGAGATCATCGAGGGCATCGAGGAGATCAAGGACGAAATCGGGCAGGCGGACGACCAGATTGCCGGGTTTGCCGAGGGCCAGATCCGGCCGGGCGACTACGTGCTGGTGTACGAGCCGTCGCGGACGGTGGAAAAGTTCCTCATCAAGGCGGCGGCGCGGCGGCGGTTCACGGTGCTTTTGGCCGGACGCAGCGCGGCTGCCGCAGCGAACCAGCCTGCTGTCGGCACGAGCGGCACGGCGCGCTACTCCACTCTGCTCAAGAGGCTGAGCGCGGCCAAGGTGGACGTGATCCAGATTGCCGGCAGCGCTGTAGCCGCGTACATGTCGCGGGTCAACCGCGTGGTGCTGGATGCGCGGTCGATTGCGGCGTGCGGCGGCGCGCTGGTGGACGGCGGCAACGGGCGGATCGCGCGGGCAGCACACGCCCACGGCCGCACGGTGGTTGTGGTGGGCGGCGTGCACAAGCTGTCGCCCGAGACGTGGAGCGATCCGGCGGCGCTGGTCGAATGGGGCGAGCCCAGCGGCGCCGTGCGGTTTGCGGACGGGTCGATGGTGGACGGCCTGCAGATTGCGCGGGCGGTGACGGAATACGTGCCGCCCGAGCTGATTGATCTTTACATTACCAATTTGTAGGTGCTGCTGTATACGGCATACCTCGTCTCCTAGCTTTCTCTTCGCTAACACTCTTAGGGGACCACACGTCCAAGGCTACCTCGAAATCGTGGCCGCCGACTACTACAAGAACGAGGATTTTGATTTGTACGGGCAATAACGGAAGTGGGGGTCCTGTACGGAGTATCATGATGATTTGTTTGGACCAAAAAAGGGATATAAGGCAAAGGCGATCTATAGAATCAATCAACAGTGGCTAGCTAGAACGCTCATTGCTCATTCTGCTGCCTGGAGCTGCGAAAGCAAAGGGTGGGTCGGCGACAGAATAGTTGTCCGAGTACGTCGTATGTCACGGCAGGCGCCCGCTGTAGTGTAGGCACCGTTTAGCGGGGTAGTATTAGGCGGGGGCCTGAAGATACAGCAGTGCGCAGCATGTTTACGACTCATGGCAGGCAGCGGCCAACACCAGTTCGACCGTCTTACTTGCCTCTGCCAGCACAACATATTGCCTAGCCATGCAGCGTTCGGTCCTGCCGTGCGCTGTCTTGAGCCTGTACTCGTCGTGTGGGCCGCGTCAGCGCCACATAAAGGATCGGGAAAGCTTGGTGCTGGGGCTATTTGGGTTATTCGGGTGCCTAACGAGCATGCCCTATCTGGTGTTAGCCTCCAGTCGCTAGCAACCGACAACAAACTAGGCCGACGAGGCTCGTATCGAAAGGTTGAGTTGCCCCGACGGAGAAGACCTTAAATCATGAAATAGCAAGGCGAAAGTGCCTGCTCCGCTTTGGTCCTTTCTATATATATAACGGTTGTTCGGAACCCCGTCTGGCCGTCACGTATGCTCGTCAGCTGCACATCTTCGATATTCCCTCTTACACCTGTCTCCCTTTGCTCTCTACACCTCGTACATTTCACACATCTCACACATCTCGTGCACCCTACTTAGGCGTCCTTCCAGCTTGACACCATCTATCCTTTCTGGGCTTCCGGTGCGTATTCGCAACGGCCGCCCATCATGGCGTCTCCTAGCCCCCATGATATTCCCCCTCCCCCCTACTCCGAAACAGACATCTACTCGCAGTCCGGCCGCCATGCCTCTGCTGACGGTCAGAGCGTGGCGCCGTTGACCCCGGTCGCCGGCTCTGTCGCCACGGCGCCGTCGCTGGATGGCACTTCTACGGACGTAGTGTATACGCCGCCGCCTTCTCCGCCGGCCCCCGTTTCGGCTACGGCCTCCGCATCAGCATCAGCATCAGCACCAGCCGTCGATCCCTCAGCGCTGGCCTACTTTGCCACGCGCGACGCCCTGGCGGCCGGCGAATCATCGTCATCCCCCCCCACGGGTGTGCCCTCGCAGCAGGTCCTCGTGTACCAGCTGCCGGTGGCTGTGACCGAGCACAGCGCACCGGCCGATTTCCCTTTTCCCGCTGCCTTTTTCGTCTCGCGCGGCGTTCAAAAGGAGGACTGGCAGACGTTTGTCAACTACCTGCTGCCGCAACACACAACCCGCCAAAACGGGCTAGTCATTGACCGCAAGATCCGGCAAGAGGCCGAGACCGAAGCCGGTAGCGGCGTTGGTGCCACATCTAGTGACGCTCATCCCGGCATCGCACACCTCGAGCGGCTACGGTCATCCGAGCCTGAGAAGCAGGAGGGCACAGGCGAGACGTCACCGGCCGCCTCGCTCGCCGCTCAGAGCACGGTCCAGCAGTGGAACGCGAGCTTCTTTGTGCCTCGCGGCATTTACATCGAGCTGCCTGGTGGCAGTGGTATTGATCTGCCTCGCGATGCTGCCGTGGCCGAGAGCAGCAACCCGCGCGTGCAGACAATGCCGGGCGCCTGGCTCGAAAGTCTCGACCACGACCCGGTGGCAGCGGCTGCGGCCGTAGCAGCGGGCAGTGGTCCCGATGGTTTCGGTACGACCGGTCCAGGAGGTCCCAGCCCCGCTGCCGCTTCTCGGAATGGCCGCCCCAGTATCAATCTCGGCCGCATTGTCGTCGACGGCGACCGCATGGCCATTGGAAACCGGTTTGTGGCCGACCGCAACGGCCTCCGCATCGGCGGCCTGTCGTTTGACGACCGTGGTATCAGCTACGGCAACCGCACGCTGGTTGGATCCGGCTCGGGGCCGACAGCGCCGGCCGCTGCGACTACCCGCGGAGGTGGTCCTCCCGGCACGGGCGAGCGAAATGAGCAAGGCGAGCGAGATGCCGACGATGGCGATGGCCGCGGCCGGTGGTGGAAAAAGGACGGCAAGCGAGGAGGCCGCCGAGGAGGAGGCCGGCGACAGCACCGGTCTCGGTCGACATCGTCGACCTCGTCCTCGTCGTCGTCTGATTCGAGCGCCTCTTCCTCGTCGTCCTCGTCGTCTGATCCGCACGGCTCGGTGTCGTCGTCGGACTCGGAGAAGTCGGTCGGCTCGCTGCCAGACTACGACAAACTACGGCCGGCACAACTGCCGATGGCCCATGCCTACCTCAAGGAGTGGCTTGACCACCCCGACCAGCCGGTGACCCGTGAAGACGTGGATGCCGCGAAGCGCGGGATCAAGGGCGTGGACGCCGCCAGCGACAGCAGCAAGGGCCAATGCTCCAAGAAGAAGGAGAAGAATGGCAAGGACACAAAGGACGGTCCGTCGGCAGCAGCCAGACCGGCAGAAGCAGACGCTGCTGCTGCTGCTGCCGCTGTGGCGTTACAGCTCGACGCCGAGGCGCTGCGGACCACGGTCAAGGCCATGCTCAAGCAGTGGAAGGTCCTGAAGCGCCAACAGCGTCAGCAGCGCCAGCAAACCCACCGCCAGCGCCGCCAGGAGCGCCGGCAAAAGCGCCAGCTGCGCCGGCAAGAGCGGCGACAGCGGCACCAAAATCGCCGCCAAGAACGCCGCCAGGCCAAACTACAGCACAAACAGGAGCGCCGCCAGGGGCGCCAGCAGCGCAAGCAGGAGCGCCAGCAAGCGCGCAACGAGCGCCGTAACAATGGCAAGGGCAAAGGCCGTGCCGTCGAAGAGGGGCCGCGTGGTGGCAGCAGCACATGGGCCTATGGCCAGGCGCCGTCTGCCTGGAACGACCATCGCAACTACGACCACGGCCACGACCACGGCCACAGCCACCACGGTCATCACGGTCACCATCCGCACCCCCATGACCACGACCGTGACCGTAGCCACACTCACGTCTATCCTCCTCCACCGCCTCCGGGAGTCCCCGGGATGCCTGGAGTGCCCGGTGTGCCCGGAGTAGCCGGAGTCCCAGGAGCTTATGGAGTACCTGGAGTACCTGGAGTACCTGGAGTACCTGGAGTACCTGGAGTACCTGAAGTTCCCGGAGTCCCTGGGGTGCACGGGGTTCCCGGAGGCTTCGGTGCTCGCCCCGGCCCTGGCTGTGGTATGCCCGGTATGCCCGGTATGCCTAGTGTTCCTAGTGCAGCCGGTGGTCCCGGAACCCGAGGCGTTCCCGGCATGGCCGCCGGCTTCGGCGAGCTGCTAGCCAGCCGGTTCGGCGGGCGTGCTGCCGGCCTCAGCGCCGTCGCTCCCATCTTGGACAATGTGTTCGGCAACAGGGGCCGCAATAACCGCGGCCGTGGCGGAGGCTGGGGCGGTCGGGGCGGTCGGGGCGGTGCCGGTGGTCTCGGAGGCGGTCGAGGCGGCTGGGGCACCCCAGACATGACCAGAGGATTTGGCCAATTCGGCCGCGGATGGGGGGGGCGCGGCGGCGGCGGGCCCGAGCCAGAAATGACGGCTGCTCCTGGCATGTCGGTCTCGGCGGTCAAGTACCAGGAGGTCGAGACGCTGATGCAGGTGCAGGCCGAAAAGGTGCGGGAGCTGTCACAGATGGAAGCCGAGCTGGAGAAAATGCGGGCTTCCCGGCGTGCTGTGCAACCCCGGACCGGCGAGTCGGCCGAAGGGGGTCGCCTCCACGATGTGGGCGGCGAGGAAGACGGGCTGTTGGCCGACGAAGACGAAAAGGTCAAGGCCCAGCGGCGGGAGACCGAGCAGCTGGCGCTCGAAGTCGATGCCATTGCCGAGGAGCTGGAGAACGCGCAGATTGCCGCGGACGAAGCGTATGCGCGCGAGCTGGCCACCTTGGGGCAACACTAAGAGAGGGGGAGGGGTGAGGTCATGTAAAGGCTTTATTGAATGTTATTTGGATTGTTTTTTTTGTACGGACGATAGCGTGTCTACTTTTCTTGTCTCGTTGTATCACAATATACCAGAAACCAAACCCGGCCTTCTAGAAAACGTCTCCCTTGCCTATTCCGTATTTTCCCACGTATTTGCTCCGCGTGCTGGCGTTCCTCGCCTTGGCTTCCGTTTTATTCGCAACCAGTACCGTCCACCCCTCACGCCGACGGCTTGGCTTCCACGCGTTCTACCAGCTCGCCCACTCCGAGTCCACGGCCAACCTTGACTTTGCGCGGCGCGTCCGCCGCCTTGTGTGCGCGCACCGATTCTTTGCTGCCCAGGTCGCCGACCGCCTCGCCCTCGTCGTCGTGTTCGTCGTCGTCGTCGTCGTCATCCTCGTCGTCGTCGTCGTCGTCGTTATCGTCGCCGTTGTCTTCGCCGTTGCCTTCTTTGCTGGCGCCGGCCGCCTCATCGCCGGCCCCGCCCTTTGGCTTTGCGCTCTTCCGGCCCTTCTTGGCCCGGCGCATCTTCCTCACAGCCCTTTCCAGTTCCGCGCGCACACCGCTCAGCTCCAGCCGCATGCAGTAGGCGTCCTCACCGTCCGCATAGTACTTAGCCTCCGTCTTCTCCTGCTGGAACCCCAGCGTCGTGCCGTAGAGATGGGTGGCGGCGCGGTTCGACACACGCACGTGCAGGCTGACATAGTGGGCGCCAAACGTCTCGACCATGGCGCGTTCTGACCGTTAGATACCAAGCCCAAAATCAAAATCGAAAAAGAAAAAGAAAAAGAAAAAGAAAAAAGAAACAAGACACGGATGTGCACGGGCAAACTCACGGGCTTGGCGCATCAGCTTCTCGGCAATGCCCAGACGGCGATGTGTGCGCATGACGCTGAGACTGGTGATGTGGCCGTGCTGCACGCCGTCCGCCGGCTCCTCTTCCATCTTGGCCAACACGTAGCCGACGATCTTGGGGTAGTCGTACGGCGTCTTGGACGGCCGGCTGATGTCCACGGCGACGTAGCTCAGCTGCGGCCAGGTCATCGCGTGGTAGAGGTAGTACTTGAGAAAGTAGTTTTCCGGCAGATTCTCCAGGTTGGCGTGCTGGATCAACGGCAGATCCGTCGGCCGCATCACACGGATATCCATCTTGTCTCGGTTTGCTGAGCCGCCGATGCTTTTTAGGGGTTTTTTGCGATCGTTACCGTTGTGCCCGCCGTTGTCCGTCGTCGACGCCGTCGTTCTTCTCGCCGTGGGGTGTCTGTTGCACCTTTTCCTCCCCTCAATCGGTTGACGGAGTTTTTGTGTGCGCATGCCCCACTTGCCCGCCAGATTAGGAAACGCCAGCACGAAGTGACCTACATCCTCACAAGGAACGACACTAAGTAAACTGCCTGAACACAAATGGGGCTACCTTCCCCTCTCGTGAAAGAGCTAGCACCATCCGGACTCGCTCTCTCAGTTGAGGAGCCCACGCCTTCTTTAAGTTTTTTTCCTCTCTTGTTTCTGAGTCTTCTTCTTCTCTTGTTACCATCATTCTATTCCTGCCCAAATTCAGAGTCCTTCCATTGTCTCCCCCAAAAACGCAACAAAACGTCTCAAAACCCTCCCAAAACTCAACGAGAAATGGCGGCCGCTCAGCGTCCCCTAGAGGGCAAGCTAGCCATTATCACAGGCAGCTCCAGAGGTGCGCTACCCTGCCTATTTAGCACTGTCTTACACCCGCCTCTTACACCACCAAAGGGCATTTTGATGCCCAACCAACCTCACAACCAGCACCCCTGAGAATGCATTTGAATAACCGGTTTTCTGCTGGTACTGGCTGCGGTTATGCTGCGTAGACACATGCTAATAAAGCTGCTCAGGTATTGGCGAGGCCATTGCGCGCAATCTTGCCGCCAAGGGCTGCAATCTCGTCATCAACTACACCTCGGCCGCCTCGCAGAGTCTGGCCGATAACCTCGCTGCAGAGCTAGTCACTGCGCATGGCATCCGTGTCGTTGCCGTCCGTGCCGACGTGGCCTCTGAGGCCACAGAAAGCTCCCCCAGCGGCGCCGCTAGCATCCTGGCCCAGGCCAAGGCCTTCTTTGCCCCTGACGGTGCCCCCTTCCAGGTCGACATCCTCGTCAACAACGCCGGCATTGCCCAGAACAACTACATTGCCAACGTCACGTACGAGGAATTTTTCGAGACCTACCGCATTAACGTTCTTGGCCCGCTGCACCTCGTCCAGGCCGCTCTGCCATATCTGCCCCCCGTGGGCAGCCGCTCTGGCCGCATCATCAACCTCTCCTCCGTCTCCTCTTCCGGCGGCTTCGTCGGCCAGTCCGTCTACGGTGGCTCCAAGGCGGCCCTGGAGGCCATGACCCGCACGTGGTCTCGTGAGCTGTCGGAGCGTGCCACTGTCAACGCCGTGAACCCCGGCCCCGTTGCCGGACCTTTGTACGCTTCGAATGCAGAGGAGTTCGTCATCGGCATCCGTGGCTGGATCGACCACACGCCTCTGATGCGGCCTCGCCCCGGCATCGACGCCGACGACGTGGTCGAGGCCACCCGTGCACCCAACAGCGGTGGCGGGCGCCTGGCCTACCCCGAGGAGGTCGCCGGCATCGTTGCCATGCTCTGCCTGCCCGACGCCGCCTGGTGCACTGGCCAAGTCGTCTGTGCCAATGGCGGCATGGTGATGTAGCACTGACGGAGGTGTAGAGTCAAGATGGAGTTTCACCTGGGCTAGAAAGAAAACCTGATAGCTCTTTTCAAATCACCAAAAAATCAGAACACTATTGCACATCTGCTTCCACATCTCCAGATATCGTTCTCACCACTTGGCTACCACCCCTCCTTCCCCAAACAGTTCCGTCTTCCCAACGCCTTGCCATTTCACTGATTCGTATCTCTATATCGCACCTAGAAGACTGCCCTTTACTTTTTCGTATCCTACCAACCCTTCAACAGTCTCTAGGTTTTGTTTTCTTTTTCTTGTCTTCTTACTTCTCCGCCGGCTTCTCCCGCACCGGAAGTTCCTTCGTCTCACCTGTGGCCACGGTCTCTGGCGCCGCCGTAGAAGCACCCTCTGTCGCCGCCTTCTCTGCCGCCTTGGCTGCCGCCTTCTTGGCCTTTTTCCTCTCCTTGTCCTGCTGCTTCTTCAGCTTGGCCGCCTCCTCTGCCGCGCGCGTTTCCGAAGTGCCGCCAAACTTGTCCTTCCACTCGGCCACCTTCTTCTCGTCGATGCGCGAGAATAGGTACGCCGCCTTGCCAATCTTGTGGCCCGGCTTAATGAAAGTTGCGTCAAACTCGTCCGGAATCAGCTGCAGCGACACATTGAGCTGCTCGGCGATCGAGTCCGCCGTAGCCGGTATGAACGGCGACAGCACCGACGCCAGCAGCGAGCATAGCGACAGCGCATACCCAATCACCGTCTTGGTCCTCTCAGGCTCCTTCTCCAGGCTGGCGTTGTCAAGCCGGTACTGCAGAAGCGTGTTGCCCAGGCTCGAGATCGCTGTGGCCTTTTCCAGACCAGCCCGCAGGTGCACGGCGTCCATCTCGCCCAGGTACTCACCGAGCCCCTTTTGCACCTCCGCCTTCCATTCGGTAAAGTCAAACGACTCGTGCGTGAACGAGGCCGTGTATTCCGGCACCACCCCGTCCAACTTTGCGTTCACAAACTTGACCACGCGGTTGACAAAGTTGCCAATGTTGGCTAGCAGAATCGAGTTGTTCGCCTGCACAAACGAGCTCCACTCAAATTGCGTGTCGCTCGACTCTGGCCGCGAGCTCAGCAGGTAGTATCGGAACACCGACGTCGGGATGCCGGTGCTCTTGGCCTGGTCGCCGAACACGCCGACAGACCGCGACTTGGAGAACTTGGTGCCCTCGTAGTTCAGGTATTCGCTTTGGAAGTGTTAGAGACTAGCCAAAACTCTTCCCAAAGACAGGTAGTACTCACGTCGTAGAGATGTTATGCACAGTGTTCCAGTTCTCACCAGTTCCAAGCTCACAAGCAGGGAAAATCACAGCTGCGGAAAAGCATTAGCTAACGCCAATAAGCAGGCTTTCACCCCGTTACGTCACTCGCCGCTTACCGTGGAAAGGCGTGTTGTCCTTGCCCATGAACTGGTAGAGCTTCACATCGTCCGTCTTCCACCACTCCTGCCAATCCTTCGTATAGCAGGCAGTGATGGAGGGGTAGCCAATGCAGGCCTAGTGGAATATGTCAGTGGGTTTCAACAAAGGCTTGCTGAACAAGCTCGTAGTACTTACGTCGAACCACACATAGATGACTTTGCCTTCATAGCCCGGTAGAGGCACCGGCACTCCCCACTTCAGATCGCGAGTAATGGAGCGGCCTTCTAGGCCCTTATCCAACCATGACTTAGTAATGGCAATCGAGTTGGGCGACCACTTGCCCTCTTTGCTGGCCTTGGCGAACCACTCCTCAATCTTGGGCTGCAGTCTGTCGAGAGCGAGGAACACGTGCTTGGTATCACGCGGAACCGGCGCCTGGTCGACCTTGCACACTTTGCAGCGCGGCTTGATCTGTCGGGGAATTAGCAAGACGGTTTACATTCATAAGCCCAAGCCACTGGAGCACATACCAGCTCAAAGGGGTCCAGGAGGTTGCCGCAAGAATCGCACTGGTCACCACGGGCGTCGTCGTAGCCACAGCGAGGGCACGTTCCCTCCACGAATCGATCGGCTAACAGTGAAATGATATTAGGTCATGTCCATAATGAAGGCAGCTTCTGAATTGGTCTCACCAAGGAAAGCGCCGTGGATCTCGCAGTACGGCTGGGTGGTCACGCGCTCCTCCAGCCACCCGTTATCCCACAGTTTCAGGAACATATCCTGGACAATCTTGGTGTGCATCTCCGAGCTGGTTCGGCCAAAGTAGTCGAACTTGATCTGGAAATCGTCGTAGATCTGCTTGTGCAACTTGTGGAACTTGTCGCAAAGCTCCTGGGGGGTCACGCCCTCTTCCAAGGCCCTGTAGGTTGAGAATATTAGGTTAATTCCTGTCGTCCCATTCGCGGCATCATAAAGCTTCGGTGGTTCTCACTTGGTCTCGGTCGCGGTTCCATACTGTTTGAAATATTAGCAACGCCCAAGAATGCACAAGGAAGCCGGAGGCGCCAGGAATAGCAAAGAATTCTCACCTCGTCGGTACCGCAAATGTACAGGGTAGGGTTTCCACGCTGTTTTGAGTAGCGAGAAAAGCAGTCCGCCGACAGGGTCGAGCCGATAATGTTTCCTAGCTGGGTACCCAGCTGTCAGTTTTCTTCTCTGCATTTTGTATTCCCTCCTCTTTCCTGTATGGCGCCGGGTGAGCTCGTCTCGAATTGCGAAAAACTAACATGAGGAACATTGTTGACGTATGGAAGCTGCACATGTCTGTTAGCCACTGGATACACGTTCTATTCTCGGTCATAGCTGCTTGCAAATCCTAGAAAGAGCTGGGTACATGTAGGGGGGGGGGACGTACAGCGCTTGTGATCAAGACGTTCTTTCCACCCTTGACGGGTCTGATAGGTTCTTCAGCCATGGTGTCAATATTCCGGATAGGGACACTAATAGTAGGGGATAGTAGTAACAAAATCTAAGTAAAAAGCAATCGGGCGAAATCTACAATAAAAGCAGAGCTCGGACGTGAGTTGTGGAGGTTGGAACGGCAGATGTGGCGCAGAAGCTTGCCCAATTGCCTTTTTTTCTTGCCCGGCTTGTCGCCTTTGTATGCTAAGAGTCACACTTTCTATTAGCTGTTTCGTGCACGATACGATGGCGGGGGAACTGTTTTTTGCCAGGCGGGAGGGGTTATACCGCACGCAATCGGCACCCCACTAATCCACATAGTAGGAGTTCAGTGCTTAGTGGCGACTTTTATAGCGTCTCTATGTAACACGTAGATTTGGAGTAGAGAGAATATGCATGCGCGCCACATTGACTCTGCCCTCTGCTACTGCAAAACACACCGAGGCAAGCAACATGGCTGCCGACCCATTTGAAGCCGTCCTCAATCTCGAGGAGCGCTTCTATAGCGAGGGCTATAGCCGCGGCGCCGCGGATGGTGTGCGTGCCGGCCAGATCGAAGGCCGCACGCTGGGTTTGGAAAATGGATTCAGCAAGTTTGTCGACAGCGGGCGGCTCTACGGCAAGGCTGTGATATGGGCAAATCGCCTGCGGCCGAGGAGAGCCTCAGAGGAAGAGAAGGACGGCTGCCGGCTAGCACCTCTACCCCGGAATGCACGTCTGCAAAAGAATATTGGCCTCCTCTACTCTCTCGTGGAGCCCGCCACACTCTCCACAGCGAACACCGACGACGCCGTCAACGATTTTGACAGCCGCGTGAAACGAGCCCATGGAAAAGCACGCATTGTCGAGAAGATGGCGGGTGAGCTGATGGCCGCAGCACAGGCGCACGATTCAACCGCTCCCACGGGAGTGGTAACAAGCGTTGCAGCGGCGTCAGCCGATGACTCCTGAGAAACGACTCGACCTATGACTCTAGGGGCGGCGCGGGCACTGGAAAAGAGCTCGGAAAGGCTGCAAAACAGGGATATTCGGTGTTATGGCTGCATTGGAGCCTTCGGGGCCTTGGGGGTTTATGGCCATGTCAAAGTCACCGTTGCATATACATCTGGGCATAATCTGTGGCGTTCTGGGATAGTTCACTCAATACTGGGTTTAGGGACAGATATCTTTGGGATGGAATCAGGTCCAGATATGAGCTCATGTAATATCTTAAAAAATGAATTCTTCTAGTATAGTTCTGGCAAGCCTCTGCTATCATTGCAATTATGTACAACACCCTCCCCAGCACCATGTCCCTTGCTTTATTGGAAAGACCGGCAGGGGTAACTATCAATGTGTTAGCATGTGACAAAGAAAGAGCAGGCGCATATCAGCAGATCAAGAGACTTACTCTTCGGAATATGAAGGCTCGGTCAGGTCGTACTTGTGCACATCCCACTTGCCGCTCGCTAGGCTCTGGCCGCTCGGTGTCGGCGGCAGGCCGTCGATCAGCAGGTCCTTCGTGGCACTGGCTGGCGGCACCGTGGCCAAGTAGGCACCAAGGCCCTTGCTCCGTCCCTCCTCGGTGGCAGCCACCAGAGCCTGGGAGCCAGCAGCACCGATCAGCTCGGTCTTCGGACTAGCGGCGCTGCCGACCGTCAACAGAGCCACAGCGTCGGCCTGGTTGACAACGCTAAGGCGGGGGTAGTTGCGGCGCGCATCGCGCTTCCAGTAGGGATTTCCAGCAATGTCGCCAGCTGGCAGAGTAACAGGGTCATCGTACTCGCGGGCGTCCTGGGCACCAGGAGCCGGGTTGCGGAAGTAGGGGTTCAGCGGCACACCGTTGGACCGATTCGAGTCGATGACTAGGACGCGGCGAATGCCCTCCCAGATACCACGGGATTGTAGGGTTTGTTTCTGAGAAAGAGTTGAGGTTAGCTTTTGACCGTGCAAGACCGTTGCCGTCGACAGAGAACAGAGCGTGGTTTGTTGGTCGGATGCTGTGATAACAGAGAAAGCGACGACTCACCTGGCTGATGTGTACCAGGTCCCCGGCGGCTTTCACCACCGTCTTCGACGCCATTCTGTAAACAGTGCAGCGGTAGAAGTCAATGGGTGGTTAACGTGGCGGAGAGAAAGGGGAATGCGTGGCGTGGCCGGCGAGGTTGTGCTCGTTTGGCCTTTGCTTGAGGCCATGGAATTGGTTTTCGCGATGTCCTGCCACAGCCGAGCTAGTCCGAAAGTGGGGCGACAGCTGGCAGCGGATTTTGGCGGGCCGTCAGATGACGGAACGATTTAGTCCTACTGTGATTGGGCACTCAGTGCTAGGTGCCAAAATATCTCGCCAGATGGTGGCATAGCGCACCTGCGATGTGCTTCCAGTTACGAGTTTAGCGCTCATCGGCCGGTTTCGGCCGAGAACACATACTGGCCAGGAACCGCCCGCCGCCAGAAGCTCTCCCAAGGCAACGCTGCGCTGACAATAAAACGCGCGCATTCTTCTCCCCTCCTATAATAGTCCGCCGCCTCTTCTCGCTATATCCCCGTCTTGCTCTTCGTAATTTCCATTCTCGCTCCCACGACTCTAGACACATTAGCTTTTTACGGCCCAGCGTACTCCGTACATTCTCCATATATTCAACTAGACATCATGGCTGTAAGTAATAGGCCCTGTCTCTAGCGTATGCTCCCCTAGTTCTAGGCCTTTTGCACGCATGCTCCCACCCAAGCTCCACGCCATGTCCCCGTGAAGCCTTGCTGGTCTCAGTTGGCCCAAGCTCCTTACACGACAATGGGCAAACAACCAGCCCCAGATTAGCCTACCTCTCCTCCCCCCCCAGCCCATTCACGCGTCTTTCGCTCACTGTCTGTCTCTCCTTTTTTTTCGTTCGCTTGCTTTCAATTCCACGGCCCTTGACGTGTTTTTTTCTGTCTCTTTTTTTTCTGAACGCTCTCTTGTTGTTGTTCTTTTCTGTCTTTCTCTCAACCTTTTCCGCTATTCAAGTTTCTTCCTGCACTCTCTCGTGAAACACTTCGCCCCTTTTTTGCCCTTCACACCTCTCTTTCTCTTTTCCAAAGCTTTTCCCAGCACCAGTATGCCTGTTGAGCTTCGCAAGCGCCCGGCCCGGCCAGAGCCGGCACCTATTCTGAAGAAGAAGGCGCCTGCTTCTGTGACGAAGCCCAAGCCCAAGCCCAAGCCTACCAAGGCAGCCACCGCTGCCGTCGCTGCTGTTGTTTCCAAGACCAAGGTTGCTAAGAAAGTTGCTACCAAAAAGGATGCCTCTGCTACTCTGCCCGCCGTGGGCTCCGTCATTGACCTGACCGGATTTGGCGGCGAGATCGAGACCAACGAAGGCGAGAAGACCTCCCTGAAGGCCCTAGTCGAGGCCAGCAAGGCCGGCGTCGTGCTCTTCACGTACCCTAAGGCGTCCACCCCAGGATGTAAGAGCATTCTTTCTTCTATAGGAGCCGCGTTTATCATATTTGTAATTTGGATGGGCTGTATAGCAAATGCTATCTGCCGCTGCCGTCTTCGTATAAGCTAACCTTTGTTTTTCTTTCTTTCTCTCCAAAAAGGCACGAGACAGGCTTGCATGTTCCGTGACCAGTATACGCCTCTGACTGCTGGTGGACTGGCCATTTACGGTCTGTCGACAGACTCCCCCAAGGCCAACACCACCTTCCAGACCAACCAAAAGCTTCCGTACCCGCTACTGTGTGACCCCGAGGCGACGCTGATCGAGGCAATCGGCCTTAAGAAGGAGCCCAAGGGTACCACGCGTGGTGTCTTCGTCATCGACAAATCTGGCAAGGTGCTGGCGGCTGAGCCTGGCGGCCCCGAGGGCACCGTGGCTGTGGTGAAGAAGTTGGTGGAGGGGAGCGCTTAAGGCTTCGCTCTCTGGGCTAGAAACCGGTGATGGAAGCGCCCAAACTCGTGGGATAGATGTTGGAAGTCATGAATGTCATGGAAGTCATGGAAGCCGTGAATGGACTAGATAAGCGTCTCCTTTGGAGGGTATAGCTACATATGTATGTGTTCGAACATGAAACAAATATATTGTGATGAAACTGGCTCCTAGGTATGCTATGTGAGGAGGGAAGCAGTGCTCTTAGTCGTTCAATGGTTTTGGCGGCATTACTAGACCCTAACACCACTTTTCAATTATCCTCAAAATTACAGAATGCTTAGCACATGCACCATTCCCTATGAATCCTTGCCGCTCGTTTTCCAAATCAACAACGAGGGCGATAGACCGCGATTGCCTGAGAGACGAATACAAACTACTAGGGCAGTGTTCTAGATGTAGACTTGCAATCAACTACTTCTTCAGAGTATCGTTGGTTGACCCTATATAGCGGCCCTCTGGGTTGTCCCAGTCGGCCATGATCTGTGTTGGTGGATAGTCGTTCGTCCCAATAGCGGCTTGTCCAAACCGTAAGTCATTAGTCTTTGTCGTTGAATTGGTATGCTTGCCATCCCCGTTGAGCCCTCCGGTATTGAAGCTAGGATTGCTACTAATACCGTCTAAACCCATCTGGGCTACTGACTGTATCCCCGTTGGAGTATCTGTTGGTAACTGAACCATTTCCGTTTCAAATGGTAGCAACACGTTTCTCGTTGTTTCGGTCACCCCTGAGACATCACCAGAGCTAGACTTCTCAACATGCATAGTTGTCGGGGCTGAACCGGTGGGTGAGGGCACATCGTCCATAGCGAAGCTCTCGTTGAGCAACGGCATGTCATCGAAGTCCCTATCAGACAAATCGTCAATTGACGCCTTGTCCGATGCAATCGAGTTCATATCAAGGCTGTTGGATCGTTGGTGTCTCTTTGGTGGGGATGTAGGCGTCTCTGCAGGCATCCGCTTTTTGTCACGAGGGCTCTCCTCAATAGTCTCTTGCTTAAAGAGCCGGTTGTCAAACCGCACGAAAGTCCTCAATGCGTCAGAGAGTCTCGTTGGGTCCTCGTCTGTGACTGTTTCGGAGGCGTATATAAGAACTGGTCGGCTAGTCCCGTCCTTGAAGGCTGCTTCTTGGGCCGCTTTGATGGTAGTTTTCTTTGTAGCAGTTAGCCTTCGAAATTATCATGTAGTAGTAAGAAGAAACTTCACTAGTCGATCGCAATCCGCATATCAAACTTACCACCACCTGCACCGGCTCGATAGCACTCTGGTCGTATGTAACCTGCCACCACTGGTCTCCTGTGTCTTGTGTGCTTTGAGAACTACCTTCCGTTGGTACCTCTCCACGCCTGCAGACATAGAATGTTTCGGGAGACGCGATAACTCCACGAAGCGCGTATTTATGCTGTGGCAACCAGTTGTCAGCTTCAGATGGGACCGTGTTGCGTAGCTTTAGGCGAGTAAGCAGTGTTGAGCATGCTGCTCGTTCTGCATCCAGCTCTACAATTAACCTGTGTTAGCGTGGCACCTCAGCAAGCAGTGCCGGGTATTCACGAAGCCACTTACTTCCAATTGTCTTGTTGATCTCATCCAGTTTGTTCTTGTGTATGGTGATTTCAGCATAGATCGCTTTGGCCACGGCGATCTCCTCAGGGTCGGTAAGCTCGGTAGCCTCAACATCGGCTAGACTATAGTCAAACCCATTGGGACTTCCACGAGACGTCTCCTGGCGATTCCAGAGCGACGCCGCCTTCAAATACCAAAGTTTTTGCATCGCAAGCTGAATGGCTTGGTCAGATAGCATGGTGCGATCTAACCGGCGATTGTCGTCGCCGTCGATATAGCTAATGGCATCACTTCGCATCTGTTCACACTCTTGTAGAGCGTCATACACGGTTCTCAGCCGGCGCTGTGTCTCCAGAGCCAGATGTCTGTTTTGATGCAGGTATCGGTCCAGATAGAAGAACTCTGGCACTTCGAGTGCTTGGTCGAGGTCAGGAATGCTGAAGCGGAAAATTTGAACTTGGGCAGGGTTTGTCACCGTTGCCATTGTTGGGATTGAGGTCTGGTCAAACGTGGTTTCAGAATATTGCGACCAAAAGAGAGCATCCAGGGCGCTGTATAGGTCAGTGATACTGCCGACAGTCTCGCGGCTGTTCAGTTTGAGATCGAGCAATGCAAACTTTTCAGGCCGAGCCGCTGCAGGGTTGTCAAGATCATTCACTGGGACAGTTGACGCTTCGGTATACAGCTTCTGCAGCACATCCTCCGAGCCGAAGATCTTCAGCGCACGGAAGAAATTGGCATCGGAATCAGCATCCCAAGTTTCTGCTCCCGTGCTCAGCTTGCTAAGAATATCCGCGGTGCCATATGCCCTCCGCGTATCGTCAAGGAAAGCTATGACGCGATGTATCTCATAAATGAGATCTTGCGTCGCTGCCGCATTCGGATCAGAAAATGTGGATTTTGCATCTTCTGAGAGGAGGTCGGAAGGGGGCGGCCCGATGTCGAAACTACTATCGGCAGTTGAAGACGATCTAGGAAGTACTATCGGGGTTCCTCTCCACCATTCTGAATTTTGGCCATAGGAAGCTGCTGGCTCGCCGGTGCTGATAAGGGCATTGCGTGCGCCAGGAATAGAATGCAGTATGGAGAGAATCGCTCCGAGGTGGTAGCCGTCCGACTTCGCTGCCCTACAGCGAAGAAATGCTGGCGCTCCGGGTGCTCGTGCTCGACCGGAAGGTCCCGGTTCTTGGTTTTCTGGAATAGTTCGCACCATCGCCCAGCTATCATGATCGTAACTTGGTCGATTTGCAGGCCCAAAGAATGGTAGAGTAGTATCCTCTTCGACTGTTGCAATGCTGCTGTCATGTGGTCCGCGAGACATAGCAGCAGATTCAGCAAGAGCTCGTTGCAGGTCGGTATCTTCCTGCATCTGAGTAGTAGATACAGCTAGTGAAACCCAAAATTATGTCAGCTCGCAGCTCAATCTTGAGAGAGTAGGGGCAGAAAGCACAGTAAGAACAGCCCGTACCCCCAATAGTGTCATGCGTTGTCCAGTCGACGATTTTGCTTAGCGGTGACTGGTTTCGAGAAGGAGGTCGCGATGGAGCGATGGGGTTTAGACTAGTCGGGGACACGCCTTGGATGACAGTGGCTTCGTCTGATCCTTGAATATGAAATTTCGGCACCGCTGAAAGGTCATCGCCTCCGTCACGGTCGCCCAGAAAGGACGACTCGTCCCACATGTACGACTGCCGGAACTAGAATCGAAGTTGTTAGGGCGCCGAAGTGAAAAAAAAATGAGTCAGTAGCTTGGTTCGTCGTACCTTTGCTTCATCGTCGTAGAAAGCCGCAACCACTGCCTCGATGTTTCCACCTTTGTTCTGTTGTCGGCATGGAAGACCAGAATTAGCCCATCTGCTGTGTGCTCTCAGACTCTTTCCCATGTTGTCTGTACTCCAGGAACTAGGTCGTTCTTTCTTTCTTTCCCAGCCACCTCCAGCAAGGACCCTCTTCCCCACCTCCACGATTAACGAACCTTGAGCGCAGCAACGACCAGCTCACGGTCGATGGTCGAGTTGAGGCCCGTGAACTCGCAGACACTCGAAATGGCACCGTCACTCGGCTCGGCCATGGTGGTGGATTAGATTGGCGGCGCTGCGCAACGTGCGCGGGTTGAAGGCAGCAGCCAGCAAGCAGCTCCAGGAGCTGCGAGCTGGGCGAGGCAAGCAGCCAAAACGGTCTGAAACGTGGAGAGTCGAGTCGGTTTTCGGGTTCGGGCCAATGTGAAGAAAGAAATGCGACAGCTAGACAAAACCGAGTGGGCTGTGATAAGGAGTGAAGAGCTTCGGGTGTGCAGCTTCTGTTTTGATGCAGCGACCGGCAGCGTCAGAGGAAGCTTCAACAAATGGGCGGAAACAGCTTTCGGAAACAAAATCGTATCACGTATGTACATACCTCCAGGTCCCTCTATTCCATGTTTGTCGCTGATGTATAGCGTTCAGTTACCCACTAGTCGACAGGCGGTTGGTTCATGTGCCCCATAACAGGTACGAGGACATTTTGCTTGACGCAGGCCGCTGGTAACTCGCTGTTCCAAATCAGGTCGTGAGTGGTCGAAAGTACCAAGGCTTATGTCATTAAATGGGTCCCACGTGATACGAGACGCCCCGCTGTATATAATATGTAAAAGCCTGTCGACCAGATTGTAAGATACGAGCGCTGTAATCTTGACTGTGGCGCTTCTGCTGCCTACCTCAGACCTCGAAGATGCTACAGGTACGACTACAAACGATGATCTACGCAATGGCAATTCTAAGCGGAATTTGAAATTTGCTAGCATTTGTAGTATTCATTTTGTTGTGCGACACTGAATTTACAATATGAATTGTAAAGTGAATTATTCACGGAGGAAGCTGAACAAATTGTTACAGATGACAATAAAGACCTAAGTGAAGCGCCCAAGTACGCATACAAGAGGTACTCGGAAGCGTCGAAGTACTGAGAGCCCATGTTTGCGTATACGGGTAAGCAGCTGCAAGCAGTGAATATTTCTGACAATTTGGAATCATTTGCCACAACGCACATGGCACATCCACCTGACATACGTATGGCAGTATAATATATATGTACTCAAACCTGACAGATGTAACTATCACAGCCTCCAACTATTGTACTCTACAGTGACCGACCCATTAGCAAATCCAGCGCCATACCTGTCCCTTGTAAATGCAATAAACGCCTCATACAGACCGCAACGAACTCATGCGGAGGAGGGACCTGGCGGCCCATCTATCACCCAAGCCCGAGGCTTCTCTTCATGGCAAGATCCCGTAGGACTATGACTTATCAGGGCTATGTTCTCCGTCCTGTGATGATTTCTCATCTTCCTCCTCGAAGTCTTCATCTTCCTCTAGGTCGTCATCGTCGTCATCCATATCACTGCCAATATCCAGCTCCTCATCACTTTCGGCCCAGAAGGCATCGTCGTTGTCCATCTTGGTTGGTGGGGCTTCTTCAAAGGTCGTTGGCATAACAAAATCCTTGGGAATGTTCCCTTTGGACTTTTCTGCCGTCTCCTTGCAGCGCGCGTTGTATAGCTGGCGTTTGTCGCGATAGACGATGCCGGCGTCGACGTTCGCTGGTGAGCTGATCTCTGGGTTGTCGAGAAGCAGCAAGATCGAGCGCAGCACGGATTCAGCGCCTTGCAAAGGTGACCATCTCTCGGACGCCTGTTCGCCCGACATAGTATCGTTGCCAGGGCTGTGGAGAATCGAGATGCACAGCTGGCCGTCGGCAAACACGTTGGGGTGGAAGATTGGGGTCACGAAACGAAACACTGGTGGTTTGTAAGGGTACTCTTGGTAAAAACGCATCTCAGCCTGTTTCCTAGACGTTAGCAAAGTTGCCTTGCATCCCGAACCCCTACGTCCTGTCCTTTTCCAGTCCCCTCGCATGTGCGTACCTTGAAGTAGCCTCCGTAGAACTGGCTTTCAGGGTTGATCACCATGAGCCCAATGCGCCACTTGAACAAGTCATCGGCCTATCAGAAATAGTATTAGCAATTTGTTGAATCCTTCTGTGTATCCATACCATCCATGGGTATCTAAAATCGGGGTAGGACAGGTCACGCACATCTATGTTCACCCATTTTTCCTTCTGCAGGGCCTGCAGCTCCGACATCAGCCGTTGTCTTGCACCGCTCATTTTGGCTGGGAAGCGACGATATCGAAGTACGGTGTTTGGCAGTTCTAGCGAGCGTATTTCGGTTGGTGAGTAGAGTAGTAGAAGTGGCGAAGAAAAGAAGAAAGCGGAACTAGATGACAGATATGTGAGGTGAGAGACATCAAATAGATGACAAAGACCAGGCGAATAAGGGTCGAAGAATGAATGAGAGTATTGCACTTCCTGTACAGTGTGTTCCAAGGGCAAGAAACAGGCTGGGCGTTAGGAGAATGTCATGGATGAGGAAGCCTATGGCGATATCATGATGGGGATTTCGACACAGCGTCCTGTGAGAGACGGCGCGAAAGCGGAGACTGGACAGGTGTATGAGCAGCGTTAAAGTGGGGCAGGACATGATAAGTCAAGTCCTTCAAACACTTTCCATTAATGCCGATACAGGTACCTCCGTACGTATGTAGTTACTCCGTGTACATTGTACACCGTCCATTTACTTTTGTATCTTCACCACGGCTTACCCACCGAAGCCAATGAACCCTGGCAGGGATCTCTACGCAATGGAGAGATTTGAACACGATTTGTCTGTTTCTCAGTCTTCTAGTTGTACGAAGTCGAAATGCAAAAGAATACGTCTCATAAACCTTATTCCTCCCTAACTTGGTTGTCCAAGTCACCATGAAAAGGAGGCCAAATGAGGTGGAAAACTGCATATTGAAGAAAGTAGGGCATTTCTTAACTGTGTGGTTCACGAGCCATATTCTTGCTTCGAAAGGGATTATAGATATCACGACGCTATGGAATGACGGGCGGCGAGAATCAACTTACATTGTCGACAGATCCTTGTCTCTTGGACGTCGTAGAGAACAGCACAAAACGTCTACATATGTAACATTGAAATAGGCTATAAATGTGGAAGCGCTTACATCCACATAAACATCGACTTTGATTTCGACATGCCCGGATGCGAAATCTACGAAATAAGAATGCATCGGCGAGTGTCCGATCGATACCCGGGAACTGGTTCAGGATACGGAGCACACTAGTCTAATGGCAACGACGCCGCTAAAAACATCTGCACTGGAGTGACATGCTCCATCGATAGCTTTTAAAGGACAGCTCTGCCCCGCCAATGGGAAATATAAAATGCGATCACCCCACCAATATCGATCCAGACACATTTGCCGAGAACGAACACAGCAGATTCAACTCACATTGACTTGCCAGGACTAAAATGTCTAAGAAGAGCGTCCTCGTTACTGGAGCCTCCGGCCTCCTCGGCAGACAGGTTGCCGGTGCTTTCAAGCAGGCGAACTGGGCCGTGACCGGCACCGGGTTCTCGCGCGCTGATGGAAAGACGATCATCAAGGTCAACCTGGAAAGCCAGGCGGAGGTAGGGAAGGCTTTGGATGAGGTGAAGTGCGTCTGCCAATTCCGTTCCCAAAACTACGAGCGAGGCTCGACTACCACAATAAAGGACCAAACTTACAGCTTCACGTTAGGCCCGACGTCATTGTTCACTGTAAGACGAGACAGGGTTCCCGGAAGACTCCTTGGAACTGATATTGGGTGGCCGTCCCCGTGGCTAACACTCCTTTCTAGGTGCGGCCAACAGATTTCCGGACAAGGTAGACGGCGACCCGGAGGGCACCCGCAGGCTCAACATCGAAGCTTCTAGGTCTCTGGCAGAGCTCTGTGCTGCACGCGACGCCGTTCTCATCTATATCTCCACGGACTATGTCTTTCCGGGCAAACCAGGAGAGGCTCCGTATGAGGCTGAGGCAGTCCCAGCGCCGACCAATCTCTACGGACAGACGAAGCTGGACGGCGAAACAGCCGTGCTTAGCGTATACGAAGAGGCTCGCAAGAGCGGAAAGACAACCAAGGGTCGCGCCGTCGTCCTGCGGGTGCCGGTGCTCTACGGCCAGGCGGAGAAGCCGGCCGAGAGTGCCGTGAACACGCTCCTAGATGCCGTGAAGAAAGTGCAGACGCCTGGCGTCACAGTCAAGATGGACCACTGGTCGATCCGGTATCCGACAAACACAGAAGATGTGGGCCGTGTCCTGAAAGGTGGGTGCTGGACATGTCTGGGGTTTTGGAGGAGTGACTGTTTCAGGGTCCAAGCAGCTAATTTATGCCCTTCCCGTGTTCAGACATTGCTACAAAATACGCCGATGCCGATGCCGAGACCACGCTGCCCTCCGTCCTGCAATTCTCTAGCGAGGACCGAGTCACCAAGTACGAGATTTGCCAGCGTTTCGCCGAGATACTGGGCGACAGCCTTGACGGTATGGAGGCAGTGACTACGGGCGGAAGCTCGGATGGCGTCCAGCGGCCTTACGACTGCCACCTCGGCACGAAAGCTCTCCAGGATTTAGGAATCAGTGTTTCTACGCAGGACTTTGTAGGCTGGTGGCGGCGTGAGCTGAAGGCTTTCCGTCATTAAAATGTGAGAGATGCGGCGCAAAAGAGGTCCATGTAGCGGATCATACTCTAGGGACCTGCGAGTACATGTGAAGGGGGAAAATATGGCTACGGTATAGGTAATATGAGTACTCGTATTCGTACGCTCACTCCACATGCTGTCCTTATTGTGATTGAGTTCCTTGCTACCCATGGAAAACTTCGCGTACTCATAGACTTGTTTCTTAAATACGTCGTTTGCCAAACCCTTGTCTACCCCGTACGACTATTCCTATTCGTCATTTGATTTTTTCGTATACATTGCCTCGTTGCTTCCGTTGCACTGCCTCTTTCGTACGTCGTACGGCGTAGGCATTTTTAGAAGAAGCTAAAGGAAAATAGACCCCGAGGCGTACCGCGCCTGCAAGAAGTCTTGGGTGGCACCTATAGGAAGAACCACGTTTGCTTGGTTCTCAAGCTGCTCCGGGCATCCGCAAACCATTTGATGGCTTTGTGTTGACTGGTGTACCCGGTGGGGCAGTGTCGCAGGTGACCCGCCGGCTCTTTGCGTGATATATCCAGCCGCTGCTGCTGTGTTTCTTACACGTTCTCCGGGCGAAATCCTACAGATCGAAAATGCTCAACATGGGATGGGAGCCGCTTGTGTGCCTTGCGGGACAGTTGGGCCAAACGTGGAGCTAGCGCTAGCGAGAAAAGCATATCTTACTCCATACAGTGCTCTGCGGACCGGTGCCGATCCCTTCCTTCCCCTCTGAGATGTTTTGGACATCCTGGAGGAGTGCACCCGCGGTAATGAAAGGGACAGCAAGGAAGAAGGGCTAAAAAAGCAAGCGCAAAGACACCCGAGTAGAAAAAATAGCAGCGAAGTACAAAAGGAAGCGAAAAGTAGAATTGGCAAAGAACTGCGGGACAAACGACGCCATTCCAGACGCCAAACACGCGTCCAAAATGCAAGGAGTAGCTCTCCCCATAGCGTCGCAGGTACGGAGTAGTTAGCATTTTGGGGCCAGGCACACTAAAAAATTTCAGTGTTGGCAGACGGCAACATCTCATTCGTTCGTGCCGACTTCGTTTGTCTCGTAAGAGCCACAAAGAAAGGAGAAAGACGCCAATAGGAAGCGGCAGGAGCATTCCCTTTTATCCTTGTGTACGGAGTACAACACACACACCTCGTACAACGTCATTTTAATAGAGTGGCCTACTTTTCGTTTGCTCTCTACACAATCGATTGCTGTTACGTCTGCGAATGGCCTGGCGCTTGTCATCCTTCGCGCTTTTGCTGAGTGGTTCTCGCTTTCGCTCTCCATTCTATTCTTCCAAGCAGCCATACACGAAAGTGAGCAGAGGCAACTAGACCAACTAAACAGCTACACCAACTGATTCCCTTGCTCTCCAACGAAGGGAGGATGGGGACGCCTAGGCAGCTTTTCGAGACATCCCATTCTTCATCGCGAGACATTCTCCCAGCCACGTTGAGCTGGCGCAAATCTTGAGGGGAAGGTAGCAGACAAAAACTGCAGGAAACCGAAAGGTGGCGAGCGGTATCGTCATCGCGTCGTCGATTTAAACAAGAAGAGGGAGGTCCTGAAGATCTCCTCTTGTCACGCGACTGCTGTCGCATTCTTATAACAAAACCACGCCGGCGCATTTTCCGCTCTTTCTGTTACCCCCTGTCGTTATACCGTGTGGTTGGCTTCGCATCGCGCTCATCTGGCGTTTTGTGGCTGTTTCCCTTTTCGTACGCATCTTCGACGCCACAGGCGCTGTTTCTGCAGCCATGGCTTCAGAAACCGAGCTGTCTCCGCCTCAGCGGCTCTCACGTTACCGCAGCATTAAAGGCAGGAATGTGCCGGAATCGAGGAGGTTTGTTGAGCCTTTGCCTTCTCGGGTGGCCGGCAACGACAATAGTGGTAGCAATAGCCACGATCGTGGAGGCGCCACCAACATTCATACTTCCTCCACCAACGCCGAAGCTCCGCCTCCGGTGCCGCCCATGCCTATTATTGCGCCGGGACGCCTTGAAGACGGCAAATACTACCCTGCTCGTCCCCAAACCTCACGGCAAACTGGGCCGAGTGCCCCAGTCTCAACAATGCAGCAGCAGCAGCAGCAGCATGCACCTACTACCGCCGTGCTAAAAACGATACCTTTGCACCATTCTCGATCAGATGTGGAAGGCCGAAGGCAAACAGACATTGCTTATGATGGCGTCGACACCGCGCCAAAGATAGACGAGGAGGCTCGACGGCTCCTCGCGGAACAGAAGAGACAGGACCTTGAGCGCTTACAACGCCAACTTGCTGAACACCAGCCGGCACCTCCTCCGATCAAGAGCCCAGTTCGCGACAAGTTTGCGCTTTTCACTCGCGGACTGCGAGGGCACTCGGCTTCGCCTGCGGCAACTTCTGCTACGCCAAGGACGCGAGCTACGCAAGGACCTGCCCTTGTTAGCACAACTACTGCCGCTGCACGACCGTCGACATCGTACTCTACCCGGGCCCCTACTCAACCAGCCTCGCCCGACCGCCCGCCCGTCCCCCAGATGCCGATGTCCCCTGTTTCTAGGATGACAAAGGATCTGCGCACCACTACCCCCCACGCAGAAGCTCGATCTGCTGCGCCAGATAGTGGAACAAAACGAGTATGGGGAACCTAGTTATGGAGGCTTAAAGCCTGTATGAATTAAGCTAACTCTCCGTCTAGATTGTCCATGTTCGCTGTCAGCAACTATCTACCAACATCCCCGTCCATCATGATGATACCGTTGAGGATGTCATTAAAGCTTGTTCTGATCTTGTCCAAAATTCTATTGATACGACATCGTCCGCGTTGGTCGAGCATTACGCTAGGCTTGGTCTAGAACGCAGGCTTCGCCGCTATGAGCGCATCCGCGATATCATGAACTCCTGGGACAATGATGCCGACAATGCTTTGGTCATTGCCAGTTCCGCAGAGACTACCGGTTTAGAACCGAGGAGAAGTATCATGTCGCCAAGCGGGAAAGGCAGCGTCATCGATCAAGTCGGCAGGACAGCCAATGGCCCGGATCTTGAGCTGTCTTCGGTTACGCGGAATCGAACAGTGCCCCCTCAGGGCTTCCGTTTTATGCAGATGTACCATTCGCGAAAACCCGGAAAATGGAGCAAACGCTACATCACGCTGATCGAGGAAACCGGACAGCTGTTCTTGTCCAAAAAGGCAGATGAGAGCCGTCTAGCGTCTCTATCGCCGGGCGATGGCACATTCAACGGAAGCAGCAGCATCAGCGGTAACAGCGACTTTCAGAGCCTATGCCACTTGTCAGACTACGATCTCTACGTTCCGCTAGAGGCGCGAATGCGCAAGTACGTCAAGCCCCCAAAACGGTTCTGCTTTGGCATCAAGAGCCAGCAGCGTACGACGGTATTCATCAACACCGACAATTACGTTCATCTCTTCTCTATGGATGACCCACAGATGGCTCGCATGTTTTACGATCGAGTCTTTGCGTGGCGCAGCTGGTATCTTGTGAACCGCAAACTTGCCCTGCCTTTGGACAACAAGCACCCAAGCCCAACGAAAAGGCAGGACGACCGTCGAGTCCAGCCGCAGCACCACCACGTTTTAACTGAACGGCAGGCACGCCAACCTCTAGTGGAAGCACAGAGCCTGCCCCAGGCAAAACCCATGCCTCCATCATCATCCGTGATGAAGAAAAACGTCCTACAGCGGTCCGCCAGCCGCAGATCCGGCAATCATAGCATTTCCAGCAAGGTCTCAGCCGCTGAGTCAATGTTTGGCAGTGTAGGCAATTTCGACCCTACCCTAGACATGGACCGATTTGGCAAGTCGGCAGCAACAAAAGAACTTGGTAGCAGCAACAACCACTCCACTGTTGAGAGAAAGGGACAGCACAATAACAGTGCATTTAACGCCAATGGGCTTTTAGGCGAAGCTTACGACGAGCGGAAGAAGGCAGACGTTACAAGACAATACGAGCCGGCGTTGCAAAACGACAGTTCCTTCGTTGCCGGGGGTTCTCTCAACAATTTCGGATGCGCTGTAGCTCGTTACGACCAACAGGCCTCTGTGGTGATCCCCGACGCACACGAACAAAACAGCAAGGCACCCTTGCTTTCTTCGGCCGCCGAGCACTCAGCTCAGTCTCGAAACAGGCCGGCAAATGAGCGAGCCATATCTCCACGGCCACCATCTTCATCGGCTGCTCGTGTAGCCGCAGCCCAGACACATCCGCAGCAGCGACAAGAGCAACAGCACTCTATTAGTCGCGAATCTAGCACCATTGGCCGCAGCCGGTCTCTCCGCCGAGGCCCCTCCCAGCCGCAGCATCACCAATTTCAGCCGCCGCCTCCTGTTCTTCCACAAATGCCGACACCACTCATTGATCTCACACCGGAGGTCCAAGAAGCGCCTCAATGGGCGGCCGCGAACAAAGGCCACGGTGTTAGAGCGCCGACAGGCACTACCCGTCTCATCGACTTGGCTACGGATGGCAATGGGCGACTAGGGGACAGTGCTTTCGAAACGCCACCGCCTGCACGAAGCGCCTTTGTTCGACACGGCGAACCGGCATATAATGCCAGCCAGTCCGCACCGAAACGCGCTGCTACTATGACTGCCGCCTCAGCAAATGTGGCTTCTGAATTCGCTCGCAATCACCGCGCGGGACACCATTCGACTCGTGCGGATCATCCCCCGGTGACACTTTTGTCCCGTATCCCCCCGTCGTCGGCCTCATCGCCAGGAGATAGCGGCACGGGTCACCGTGGCCGTAGCGGAACCCTAACACGATGTTGAATGAGATAGCACAGGCGCTTACTGATTTTACGATTACATTTGGAGGGCATTGCATTGGGCAGCTACGGCCCATGGCAGGGCTTATGAGGCTTGTTTTTTACTGTTGGGTTTTGTTTTTAGTTAGGTTTGGGCAGTTATGCATGGTGCATAGATGATTGAATGAATCTATCACTAAAACAGTTTATGGTAAAAAATGGCTGAAAGTATTTCGTGCTCGCCTCGTGTATTCGCTTTTCCTTGACATCTTTGCACGCTTAGCGAAAGGTAAACAAAAAGGAGAGAGAGAGAGAGAGACTCTTAAGCCAATTCCCTCCCACCCTGTATGCCGTTTTTCCTATCTATTTGCTGCGCTGGTAGATTTTGGACAGGAAGGCGTCAAAGACCTCCTTCTTGAGGCCCTTGCTCTCGTCGACCTCGGCGATCTGTTTCCGGAGACCGCCGACGCGCTCCTCCTCGTAGTCCTTGTAACGCTGCTCGAGCTTGAGCTCATCGTAAAGCTTCTTGACGGCAGCCTCGCTAGTCTTGTCCTTGCGGCCGTAGTTAGCCTCGAGGACGGCGCGCTGCTCGGGGGTGACGATCTTCAGGGCCTGGTTGACGAGCCAGGAGCACTTGTTGTCCATGATGTCGGTGCCGATCTTGCCAATGTGTTCGGGCAGGCCAAAGTTGTCGAGGTAGTCGTCCTGGATCTGGAAGTACTCGCCCATGGGGATGAGAATGTCCTCGGCGGTCTTGAGGTTCTCCGGGGTGCCGAGGTTGAGCATGTGCAGAGCCAGCGCGACGGGCAGGTAGAAGGAGTAGTAGGCGGTCTTGTAGATGACGATGAACTGGTACTTTTCCATGCTAAAGTTGTTGAGGTCGACCTTGTCCTCGGGGGCCGTCAGCAGATCCGTCAGCTGGCCCATCTCGGTCTGGAAGGTGACCTCGTGGAAGAGCTCGAGCAGGTCGACATAAGCAGGGTGCGAGCGGAACTGCTTCTTCAGCAGCGTATAGATGGCCGCCTCCAGCATGAAGGCGTCGTTGATCGCCACCATGCCCACGCCCTCCTGGCGGTACCAGCACGGCTGGCCGCGCCGGGTGATGCTGCTGTCCATGATGTCGTCCGAGACGAGGAAGAAGGCCTGCAGCAGTTCCGTCATCCAGCCGAGCGTGGCCGCCTGGTAGTACTCCTCCTCGCTCAGCGGCCGGCCCAGTAGAATCGACACCGAGTCGGGCACTGACATGCCCCGGTTGCACTTCCCGCCCACGGCGTTGGTCTCGAGGCTCTATAGCGATGAGGAAAAAAAAGGCCCATGTTAGTCGAGGCTTTCCTTCAGTGGGATTGCGATAGCTGCGACAGGTGCGGGGGAGGGGTAATAGAAACAAAAACCACCGTAGCTGTGCTATTGGGCTCTATAATTACCTTCTTATACCATTGGAGATACTCCTCGGGCAGGTTGTACGTCTTCGCATGAGCGAGAAGCGTTTCCTCGAGCTTGGGGAATACAGCCTCAAACTCCTTGAGCGTCGTCTTTTGTGCCATTTTGGATGCGGGTTGATGCGAAAGTTGATAACAAATGCGGCCGGGGGGTGCTGCGTCAGATTGGTGGTGGGTGAGAGAGGCTTTCAGCAAGGAATGGCGGGGAAGAAGGGAAGAGACAACAGCAAAAAGGAAAAAGGGTATAGATATGTTGTTAAGGTCCTAGCCAGATTCTACCTCCTGTTACTCGCAATTTAGCTAACGGTCTTCCGTAGCTCAGGGCTGCGACTTGGCGGTTGGTCCCGCTTCTACAGCCGACAGGGGGGTCCCAAGGCGGTGAGACTAATGCGGTAAGAGGGGACACTGGCAGGCGGCAGAAAGCCGAGCGACGCGCTTGTCTTCGTTCCTGTAACTTGAACAGTAAATACGCCGTACAACACCTCGAATATCGACTTTGTGCATGCCACATTCTAAACGAAGTAACGAGGTGTCACTTGACGACGTAAAACTAGTTAAGATATTTCTTTTGCATGTGCACATCTTCACATCTGCCCTGACGACTGTCTCGACCGCTCTTGCACCACTTTGGAACTGCACTCGAACGCGTCTATTTCTCGGCCTCACTAAGTCTGGGGGAAGCCATTTTAGTCTGGCTGTGGTGATCCTCACTTGTTTTGAACGGCCAAATTCACCTAGAGACGTCGTTTCCATGGCTCTCACAAAGCAGGAGACCCAGCAGCTGCGGTCTGCGCTCCAAGACGCGGTCGTCAAGTGCTCCGAGCGGTGTCTCTATCAATCGGCCAAGTGGTGAGTTCTTGTGCTTGACCATTGCGCTTGAGGCTTTCTTTTCTGCTAGCTTCGATAGCATCTCCATTACTGGTTTCATGTGTTTTTCATACTGACAACTGTAGGGCGGCCGAGCTTCTCACATCCATCCCTGAGCCAGCAGCAGACGGCACCGAAGGCATGCCGGTGCCGATTCTTATCGCCCAAAATATTGACCCCAACGAAGCAAGGCTGGAAGCGCTCGAGATCAACAAATACCTTCTCGCTAAATCATTCTTCGACTGTCGCGAATACGACCGATGCGCCGCTGTCTTTCTCCCCGATTCGCTCATGTCTGGCGTGCTCTCTGCATACCGCCAGAGCCACCCGGGCTTGTTTGCCGAAGACCCATTCTCTGCGTTGAGCATATCCGAAAACCAGGCCTCCAAACAACAGAGCTCGAGTGACGGTCGCCGTCGCCGCTCGTCGGCCAACCCGCAACCTGGCCGCCGTGTTAACCGCACCTCGACGAGCCAAGATGTCCCGGCTGGCCAACCGGGTGAGAATGTCGAAGAATCTGCAGCCGACCCCGACGATCCGCTCGAGACTGAACCGCAGCATACTCTGCCAGAAATCAGCCAGAAGAGCCTGTTCTTGGCGCTCTATGCAAAGATGATCTCGGGAGAGAAGAGGAAAGACGAAGAGGTGGAGATGGTCATGGGCCCCCACGACAGCGGCAACATCGTCAACAGACAGTTGCGGGTAATCAGCGCTTACCTGCAAACGTGGTTCGAGCGAAATATGGAGGGAGATGAAGAACGGATTGTCAGCCAAGGATGGTTAGAGTACTTGTACGTTGCCGATGGCTTCTGTGTTCTCGAGTGGTGTACTTTTGCTGGAAGCTTGCTAACCAATCCGTTAATGCCCAGATACGGGATGGTTCTTGCCAAAGAAAAGAACGAGAAGGACGCCATGGAGTGGTTTATTCGTAGTGTCCGCCGATTTCCGATGAACTGGGGTTGTTGGCAGGAAATGATGGCGCTTATCTCTCGGATAGACGAGGTTGGTTACCCTTTCTAAGTTTGACAAATGACTTACCTAGCTAACACATCTGGCCAGCTCAACAAAATAGCGCCGCAGCTGCCGGAAAACATCGTGTCCTACATCTTCCACCTGCATGCGTCCTTAGAGCTGTACCAGCAGGGCCCGACTCTCGCCACCTCTTTAGATGAATTGCTATCTATTTTCCCCAACTCGTCCTTTTTGCTCACGTGCAATGCACTGTTAGCATACCACAGCAAAGACCTAATTGCGGCGGAACAACACTTCAGCAATCTCCTTTCCCACCACCCACATCGACTTGACTCCTTGGACCATTATTCCAACATCTTATATGTTTTGAATTTGCGCCCCAAACTCGCGTTTCTTGCTCATCTTTGCAACAGTCTGGATAAATTCCGGGCAGAAACCTGTGTTGTTATCGGCAACTACTATTCTCTGCTATCGTCACACGACAAAGCTGTTCTATACTTCCGAAGAGCGCTGGCTCTAGACCGGTCATGTCTTTCAGCATGGACGCTGATGGGCCATGAATATGTGGAGTTGAAAAACACGCATGCTGCGATAGAGTCCTATAGACGCGCGGTGGACGTCAACCGTCGCGATTATCGCGCCTGGTATGGCCTTGGCCAGACGTACGAGGTCCTGGAGCTGCACACCTATGCCCTGTGGTATTACAAGAAAGCAGCCGGGCTACGACCTTGGGATGGCAAGATGTGGATGGCTGTTGGTTCGTGCTTACAAAAAATGGGCCGCGAGCGAGATGCGATCAAGGCCCTGAAACGTGCCCTTCTCGCAGACAGCTACTACGACTCGACGGGTGGAAGCTTTGGTGGAAACAGTCGAGGACGAGCGGCCACAAGTCACATGGATCCAGAAGTACTCCTGCAGATCGCAATGATGTATGACGTGCTTGGGGACCGAGGAGAGGCTAAAGCGTACATGGAACTGTGTATGGCTCAAGAAGACGGAGAGCCAGAGGCCAATCTTGGCGACTCAGTTGCAGCGCATCAGGAGTCTATGGGAGGTCCCAGTGGCGATGACGACGACGGCGAGGATGGAAGAGACGGCAACAAGGAGGGCACTGGGGTCACGCCAGCCACAAGTAAAGCACGGTTGTGGCTGGCACACCTTGCGATGGATGAGTCGGATTTCTTGCTTGCAATCCGACTAGCTTCGGAACTGTGCCAGGATGGCGTCGAGATTGAGGAAGCCAAAGCTCTGATGCAGGAGGCACGAGCTGAACTTGCTAGCCAACAGGCGACGGAACAAGCTGGTAGCTAGTACCTACACGTGCCTAACAAAAAGCCCTACTTGAAAAGCGTGGTTGGACGTATGGAGTCAACAAAGAGAATACTGAGATAATGGTCTGGGACAGTCGTGTTTGGGATCTGTTTAGCGAAGAGACTGGGTACTCGCCTAGTTTCTGGTCGCAGCATAGGTTATGATGGGGAGTCTTCCGGATGCAGCTTTTGTTTTCGTGTAACTATATCAAGGTATACGCACTGGTGGCATAGACAGGCGTTGTTATGAAGTCTCGTTAGAAGACTTGTTATATGAGAAATGCAGCCATAATCATCATGCGAAACCCCTTTTCCTCGAACAAATTGGTGTATAGCTTAAAGTATGCTACCGATGACCTTATATACACCAATATACTTGCACACTTAATTCGAGAAAGTATTGGCTTGTTTTTATGGTTTTCTCTTTTTCAAAAGTAGGTTGATTTTTTCCTGTCTCAAGCACTCCGTATCTCTATACAGAAACATGACCCTCCAAGGATATCTAACTGCTCCTGACCGCACGGCCGTAAATCCCAGCCTGGTTACCCATCCAAGTCATTCGCCCTGTCGGTTCACCTGGTTCCTTTCTCTTTCTCTATTCGCTTTGCCGGCGTCGTGGAATCGCTTACTGCTGATTTCCGGGAATCGCGCACGGGCGGGGAAAACAAAACAAAAATAAAACACATTGTAGGTTGAAAAATGGGCGAAACCAAGAAACGAAAGAACAAAAAAAGCCCCCAAAAAAGAGGTAGAAGGAAAAGCGACATAGGAAAGAGAAGTATGTAGAAGGGGCATGGCGGTGAACCGATAATGGGATCCTGCAAGCACACAACAAAAAAAAATAGATGAACGGTTGGCAACACCAACAAAAACAAAGACAACAAAAGTTATTTATTGGCTCGGAACATGAGGGGGACAAAATAAGACACTTTTTGACACTTCTTCCCCCCACATGCCCCCATTTTCCGCATCTTTGTCTCTTGATTTTCTCTTGCACGAATTCTGGTCATTTAAGAGATCTGTACAACCATGGGGCCGGCGACAATGATGTCGTCGGTGATGACACCGGTGAGCGGTGCCTGGGTGACTAGGTTGACGTAGACGATGCCAGCCAGCTCGCCCTGGCCGGGGATGGTGCAGCCCTGGCCGGCAGTGAAGGCAGAAAAAGCGGTGCCACCAATGATGTTTCCGTTGGTGAAAGAGCAGAACTGCGCCTGGGCCGAAGCCGAGGACTCCAGGTTGATGGTCTGGCCGACGGAAGCCGCAGCCGGGGCGCCAGCAGCCATGGTCAGCGTGGGGAAGGCGGTCAGGATCAGGTTGGAGCCCTCGGGGCAGGACTGGATGAAGGGAGCGGCCAGCGAGAAGACCTGCTTCGGCGACAGAGCAGTGTCAAAAGCGCCCGGAGCAGCAGCGGCGGCCGAGGCCACGCGGATAAAGGTCTGGTGGCGGGCCTCCATGGTCAGGATCGACGCAGCGGTCGACAGGATGCCCGAGTCCGAGATGAGCGGGCCGCCGCCGAGATAGGCCGATACGCCGACGTTTTCGAGGACGGCCGCGGTGGCCACCATGGACTTGGCGTCGGTGAAGCCGAAGTTGTAGGTGCAGGGCTCAACAGGCTTGACACCGGCCTGGGCAATGGCGCCCTGCAAGAGCGTGACGTGGGCTGCCTCGCTGGAGCCGATACCGGTGAGGTCGCTCACCTGCTGCTGGGTGAGGCCGAGAGACGTGAAGTCGGACGCCGGGAACTTGGCAAAGCCCTGCTGGTAGAAAGTCGCCTCGAGCCACTCAAGGGTCAGGGCACTGGTGCTGTTAGTTATCTAGGCCCCAACGAAGTTTCTCCTCCTCGAATTGGACAGGATCGGCCTACAATTGCAGAATGTCGACATCGGTCAGACCCGCAGCGGCGGCAGCGGCGTTTTGGCGCTTGCTGTACTCGTAGAACTTCATCTGCTCGGGGGTGAACCGTGGGAAGGCCGGGAAGGCGGAGGCGGTGGCCACGAGGCCGGCCAGGAGGCCTGCGGTCTTGAGCATCGACGGCATATTGAAATTATGGGAAGGGTTGTTTAATTTCTTGATCGGGTTGTGTTATAGGATGTGAATCGAAAGGAAAGCAAGACCAGCCTGACTTTTGCAATAGCTGCCTCCTGGGTGCCGGAAATTATTATAAAAAAGGGTTGCTGAAGAACACGTCAAAAAAGAGAGTGGAAATCGTTTGCTGTCTAAAGGAAGTGAGGGATAGAGAAAGACTTTAAGCAGAACAACAAAACGATGATCCCCCAGGAAAGCAGACCAGCGCTTTGGGTTCAGTATGAAAGAAAGACACGAAGGGGAGTTGAACGAAATCAAGGTGGGATGAAGAGAGAAGGAGAGAAAAAAAAAAGAGAAGAAAAAGATCGAAGAGGAGGCGGCACGGAAGAGAAAAGGAAAACGGGCTCTGCAAATAGTCCAGTGGAGAGCGAGCGAGTGATGGGCAAAAGGGCCGGGGGGTGCCTTTCGTGCTGGCCTCCAAAAAGCCAAGCCGGGAGCAGCATCGAAGCAGACATCCATCGTATAGGGTCTAACACAGAGCAGCGCGGGAGAGCAAGGGGGGCAGAAGCAGTGGCAGCAAAAGCGCCGCAAAAAGGGTTGGGATGCTGTCGAGCGTCCAGCGGCTAGTCCTCCTTCCGAGCTAAAGCATCTGGGTCTTGGGTAAGCTTCCGTGACAAGAAGCGGGCCCTATGAGATGAAGATTATCTACAAACAGCGGGCAGGTACATGGCATTACTACACGGCGCGGCAGCAAGTAGACGTACTGCTGCACACAGGAAACGCTCTACGGGGAGAGATCAAGGGTCCGAGGACGTCAAGGCCTAGCAATGCGAAGAAAGGGGGGAGGGGGGTGGGATCTGGGCCAGGGAGACGCCGCCAGCTTCAGACAGTGTACGGGTAGTTTTTAGGATGGCAGAAGATAAGGGTGGGAGATCTGGGAGCCGGTGGTTTTGTTTCTAGCGAGAGGGTGCAGGGTTGATGGAGTCCTGGTATTTTGGTGGGAAAAACATCGTGAGTATGCAATTAAGGGATGCTAGTGGGCGAGGCTCTCTGGTGGAGCGAGCTGGAGCTAGCCAACCAGACGCTAAATAAACGAAACAACACCAGGGTCGAAGGGGAGGCACCCTGGCCGGTCGCACCAGAAGGCCCTGTGGTTGGGATGATTCAACAGCGGCGCGAAGATGCTACAGCGTGGCAGAGTGCTGGAGCGCGCTGAGCAGCACTAGAAAGCGCCGGCACGCAGCTGTAACAGGCCTGTAAATACACTGCGCTCGGGCCACAGAACACAAGATTCCGTAAGCTGGACAGGGCGGCATATCCCAAACAGGGATGGCACAGATGGCATTCTTACGCCGGATACCAGAGGCAGGGGGATTGCCCTCTATTTTGCGACTCGGCGCCGTCTCAGGCTGGTTTCGGGAGGGCGGACCGTGGCCAATCCGAGAAAGACGACACAGCCCAATTCTCGGCGCTGGAAGCGTACTTGTACGGAGAGTACTGAGTACCTTCTAGAGATCCTCTTTTCGTTTGGAAAACTTGAGGGGCGTGGGGGAAGAGGAATGTTCCGAAGAAACCTCTCCAAAAGTAAAAAGTAAAAAATCTAGCGACAGATCTCGCGGGACTCTGGAAGAACGGGTATAGGACAATGTGTTTTTGTGCTGCACCCTTTATGCAAAGAGGAGTCTTGAGTTGGCCGTCTCCGCGGCCGTTCGTGGAATTTGCCGTCCTGCTCTGCACATCTGTGCTCCCGTATCGTGGACCTCACGGCCTCGTTTCCGCTCGCCTGTCCCATGTCGAGGCCAAGCTCTGCCGAGGCGCGTGGCGAGACAAACGTTAATTGCAGTTCTGCCCGCGCGGACAGGGCGGAGCGGATGTGTCTTGGCCTCGCAACGTCAGACGAGAGCGACGGTACCCGCTCTGAGTACGAATATGTACGTACGTCGTACATACGAGTAGATGTAGCTGTACTCCGTACTCGTACGGAGGACAGGGCAAGGGCACCTTGTTTCTGTGGCGTTCGCCAGCACCCACGTCGTATTGCTACTTGGCCCACTCGGAAGCGTGGTGTTCCTTGAAGCACAAAACAACATTTGCTTGTTCTGCTCGGCTGCCGGACCCCAAAGGGGAGCGAACGAGGACATGGAGGGCTGCCGTGGAAAATTGAACCAAACGGTCGGTGCGGCCTGTTTGATGATGGATGGGGGTGAGTATCGGTGGCACTCGTATGTGCAACGCGGAACCTGTTCACACCGACGCTGCTGTGCATGTAAGATACGACTATGCACTCCATATGCTGGTACCGCTGCGGAAGAGGCAGCGTCCAGCTGGCCTGGCCTGGCCTGTCTACGGGACAAAGTACGACTGTTGGCACAGAGCAGTTGGCCCAGCCCACCTGGCTGGGAGGCTCGTTTCGAGGCCGGATGCAACCGGGAGACGACCAGAGTTACATGCAGCTGCCCACAAGGCCTCCCGCTGCACAGCTACGTGGTCCTGGACAAGAGCAGTTTCTGACAGCCGTACGGGCACAAGCCGTAGCTGTAGAGCTGGCAGGGTCTTGACCTGCCTCTGTTTTCGGGGCCATGGATGTGTTTCCCCTTGTTGTCCGCAGCTACTCCGTATTCCCACGGAGGGGCAAGCGGGTTCTGTAGACGTGCTGGGTGGCCTATCCTGCGTACCCGTGCCCCTCCCGTCGTCGACGAATCAATGTCGCAAGTGTGCCGTGTTCCTGCTCTTTTTTTATCCGGCTTATGCTGTGACCGGCGGCGATCGCGTGCAAAATGCGCAAACGGTGGCAGAATAAGAGGCAGCCGAACATCCAGAAGCGGCAGTGACGATCATCCATTGTCGTCCACACGTCCGCATTGTTCCGACGTAGGTTGTTTGTAGTTTCTTCCGTCTTGGTATTTATGTATTTTCTCCGTCCAGCGGCACATGCTCTTTACCCTTTACTGACGTTTACATGGATAGACCGAACATGGCGGAGATGTAGTATCAGTAAAGCACCCGTGTGATTGCGGTAATTTTTGAGTTTCGGTTACGACTGTTCTTATTACTTTCCAAGCGTTTCGCAATCATCTTTCTCGGCACATCCCCATGTGTTTCTCACTAATTCACCAATGTCTTTACTAATGTTTTCGAAATTCAGATTTATTGCTCTGTTTGTGCTGCTTGGTATGTAACGAATGGCTAATTTTCCTGAATGACACGCATGTAGTGCTGCTGTGAGCCGATTGGAATATTCTCTTTCTTTGAACTCAACTGTCTTGGGAAGTGTGAAGTGTGTATGTATGTCTGCTGTGTGCGCGCTACAATCAATCTTTGCCAAAAAAAAACACAAAAATATATCTTCTTTCCTTCCGCTTTCGTTTGTTGAACAACAACCACCACAACTGCCACTGCTACAACTAATTCTCTGCTGCACTCTTCTCATCCCTCCTTTTGAATCTATCCGTGGCTGGTCTATTGTGCAAGGTGTGCTAAGACAACAATGAACCAGCCAACAATCTGCGTCCCATATATTCGGACCGCTTACACTGCCTAGCCGAAGCCCGCTTTACAGAGCGTACGGGTTCAGAGACCGGATCGTGAGGCAGCTACAGGTGTTAGTGGACGGGCCAACAAGGAAAAAATACACAGAAAACAGAAAACACTTACGGTGGGCTCTTGCTCAGATCCGTCTTCAGGATGATCGGCACGCGCGTCATCTCCGTCACGTCCTGGATGTACTCGCCGCCCTCCTCGCGCAGCTTGAAGAGCTTGAGGTACTTCTCCTTATTGGTCAGGCGGGCCTCAGGGGCCTGGGCCAACGCCGCAGACTGGCCCTCGGGGGCCGGCACCCGCGAGTCGGAGCGCGCCCGGTGCAGGGCGCTGGCGTCAACGGAGGCCTCGAGGCGCGACGGCGAGCCGGGGACGCTCTGAGTCGGGCGCTCAGCCAGCGACGCACCAGCCATGGCCTCTGTGATATCGGAGGCGTTATCGTCGTCCTCGTCGAAGAGGGCATCGGTGTCGTCGGTGGAAATGGTGCCGGTGTCGATCTGCTTGCGAGCCGCTTCTTCGCGCTCGATGCGCTGGCGCTCGGCCTCCTCCTGCTGGCGGGCAGCAGCGGCGGCATTGGACATGCGGATCGACGCTGCTGCCTTGGGTCGCTCGTCCTCCGGGACATACGCGGAGCTCGGCACGCCCTTCTCCCAGTACAGCTCAAGCACACGCTTCTCCTTGCGGAACTCGGCCTTTTTCAGCGGCAGCTGGTCGCAGTGAACACGCTTCTCAAAGCCCCATTCGGGAATGAGCACGTCAAAGGCCGATTCGTACACGCAAATGACAATGCCCTCGCTGATGAGGTCGCCGTTCGCCGCCAGACGCACCTTGTCCATCTTGCGGCACGACTCGATGTGCACGCTCTGCTCCTGCGCATTCTGGGCCGAGTCCTTCTTGATGTTGCACGACTCGATCGTCTTGACCAGGCTGTCCAGGTCTTCCGTGTACTCGATCTTGCCGTCGGACAACGCCGCCTCCAGCTGGCGGTGCACAATAATGTCGGCGTAGCGCCGCGTCGGGCTGGTAAAGTGCGTGTACAGCGGCAGGTTCAGCGCATAGTGCGGCCACAGATGCTTGGGCGTCTTGCCTGCCACGAAGTACTTGGCCCGCTGCATCGCCTTGACCAGCAGCGTCTCCATGCCCTTGCGGATCTCGGGCTCGTCCACCTTGAACAGGCTGCTCTGCAGCGCGCCGCTGCTGCTCGAGTCGATGTCGTAGCCGAGCGCCGTCAAGCGCTCCGCAATGGTCTGCAGGCGACGCGGATTCGGGGCTCCCTGCCGCCGCAGCAGAGCCTTGTCCGGCAGCGCCTGGGCCAGGCGGCGGGCGACGTAGGCGTTGGCCTTGTGCATCAGCTCCTCGACCAGCTCCACGGCAGGCGTGGTGTCAAAGATGTTGTGCTCAATGGGGATGTTCTCGTCGTCGAGCTGCTGCAGCAGACGCAGCGACGCAATAGGCTCGCTGCCCGCGTTGAGGCGCGTTTCCCGGAACTTTTGCGTCACGTGCTTCAGGATCTGAATGTCCTTGGCTGCCACGGCCTCGCTCTGGAAGCTGTCGCCGGCCGCCAGCGCCTCGTTGATGTTGGCCAGCGTCACCTTGCCGCTGCTCTTGACAATGCTCTTGCCGACCCAGATGTCTTCCTCAGCCACAGTCGCGTTGAGCGGGTTGACCTGGAACACCACGCTGACGGCCAGCCGGTCTTCGCCAGGCAGCAGAGCGCACAGATCGGCGGCCAGCTTCGGCGGCAGCAGTGCGCAGGTGCGGTTGAGCAGGTGGACGGCAGTGCCGCGCTTCTTGGCCTCGCGGTCGACCAGCAGATTCGGCTTGACAAAGTGCGTGACGTCCGGCACGTGGATGCCGATCTCGATCTTGCCGTCGGCGGCCGTCTTGACGTGGATCGCATTGCCCAGGTCGGCCGAGCCGTCGAGGTCGACGGTAAAGGTCTTCTCGGACCGGAAGTCGCGGCGCGCGCTCACAGCGGCCTCGTCCTCCTTGGCCAGGGTCCAGTCCTGGGGCGCCACACTGCGAAGGACGGCGTCCGAAAAGTCGTCCGAGGCAAAGTTGTTGTCGCGCAGCAGCGCGTCCGTCTCGACCTTGAGGTCGCCCATGCGCCCGAGCTGCTCGACGAGCGTGCCGAACGGATGCAGCGACGTTATCGGCCAGCGCTTGATGCACGCCACGAAGATGCGGTCGGCGTATTCCTGGTGTCTCTCGACAAAGTCGCGCGGCGCCTGCTCCGTGGGAATAGCAATGAGCGGCACCCGCTTGTCCGTCGGCTTGAACCACACAATCTTGGGCTTCTCCTGGTGCCGGCTGTCGGCATGGCGGCCGGTGGCGGCCCGCTCGGCATCCTGCTTCTCCTTCGTCGCCTGGCTGCTGGGCCGTAGGAGACCGAGCGTACCCGAGAACATCTGGCCAGCCACGCGCTCCACGACAGCCACAACGTGGCCGGCATACAGCGGCTTGGCCTCGTCGTTGATCTCCTCCTCCTCGACTAGCAGCAGGCTCTGGCCCTCGACCTCAACATCGTCGTTCTTCTTCTGCGTCGGCCGCTGGCGCAGACTGCCGCGCCGGCGGATGCCCCCCTCGCCGTTGCCGCCGTCGTCGCCGTTGCCGCTGCCGTTGCCAGCACCGTTGGTCGAGCCGCTGCGCGTGTCGGTAATGTCCTTGCGCTTCTTCTTCTCTTCCTTTTCGCGCTTCTGCGACCACACTTCGTCGACGTCCAGCAGCTCCACGGCCACCAGATCGCCCTCGAGAGCGCGGTTGCGGTCTTTGCTACCGCAGATGAAAATGTCTGCGTCCAGCAGGCCATCCTGAGTCGTGACATAGGCGTCGCTACGGTTCTTCTTGTTCACGCGGAGGATGCCAGAAACCAGCTGGCCATCTCCCAGCAGAGCCGGCAGCGTTGCCTGGGGGAGATAGGGGGTAAAGAGTGTCTTCCGCTGCTGCTGCTGCTGCTGTTGTTGTTGCTGTTGTTGCTGCTGCTGCTGAGGCGAGGCCATCTGAGGAGCGTGCTGGCTGCCCTGGAGGCCAACAAAGTTCTGGCCGTTGAGCTGCGCCGCCTGCAGCGCCTGCAGCTGGTTGATCTGAAGAGCACTGAGCTGCTGGTTGGGGTACACGCCAGGAACCAACAGCTGGTTCTGCAGCTGCATCAGCTGAGGCTGCGGGTTGTACTGGAACGCACCAATCGAGCCAATCGACTGGCCGCCCATCGAGCCACGGACGCGGTGGCCAGGCTGGAAACCCTGCTGCTGCTGCTGCTGCTGCTGAAGCGGCTGCTGCTGCATCTGCTGGGCCTGCTGAGCCTGCTGCTGCTGAGCTGCTTGCTGCGGCTGCTGTTGGCCCTGCTGACCAGCACCGGCGTTGTCCTGAGACGCTGCCTGGGTCCGCCAGTTGCCGTCAAAGTTGCGAGACGACGTCCGCGCGTGGCTGCCGCCGCGACGCTGGAAATCGTGGCCGCCACCCTGGCTGGCATCGGCCTGGTAGTTACCCATGCCGCCACGACCTATGCCGCCGCCACCGCGACCAACAGCCATGCTCTGGCTGCGGCCATGACCGGATCCGCGGCCGCGCGAAGGAGCATGCAGCAGGTTCTGGTGGCCCTCGCCGGCGGGACTACCAGAAAACCCTCCGGAAGCCCCATCGGCCGGCTTATCAGCCGCAGGGGATCCGCCGGCACCCGGGGCCGGGAACTGGAAGCCCGAGGTAGTGCGCTTCTGCTGCGCAATCTCGGCTGCTTTCTTGGCATCGGCCAGCGCCAGCGAGTGTCTCCGCTGGTGGCCGCCGCCAGGACCGCCGCCTCGGCCACCACGGCTGCTCGTGGAGGGGTCCCGGGTGTGGCCGGAGGCATTGGGGTTCTCGAAGCTGCCAAAGGCGGAGCCCGAGGCGCCTGAAGAGGGAGCCGGGGGAGGACCCATGCTCATGTTGGGGAGAGCCGACTGATTACGGCGATGTGACATGGGCTGGCTAGGCATACCCATGGAAACAGGTTGCTGCGGTAGCTGGTTGGGGAACTGGAAGCCAGCCTGGGGCGAGATGTTGGCCAGCGACGGCTGCAGGGGGTTGAAGGTGTTGCCGGCGCCAAGGGTCTGCGTGCCGGGGAGCATGCCCATGTTCACATACTGCTGATGTGTGGCCTGGATCTGCTGCTGCTGCTGCTGCAGAAGCTCAATCTGCTGCTGGATGGCAAGCTGGTCCACTAGACGGTGTTAGCGGGTGGATGCAAGGCAGGAATGACCAAAGACGGAGAAGGGTGATCGGCAATAGAGGGGGAGGGGTGCGTGGATGGACATGATGGAATATCGAGCATATGTGTAGCGTGCAATGGATAACGTAGAGACAGAACAGCTCGGCCAGCCACACCAAACTTACTGTTCGTGTTGGTAAACATGCTCACAAGCGGCGTGAGCTCCGAGGGGCTGCGCCGATGGGCAATGTGCAGTCGACGGCCGGCCGGACCGGGGACGCCGCCGCCGGTAGGTTTCTGTTGCTGATCCATGGCGCAATACGTAAGAGGCGAGCGTAGGCAAGCACAGAGCTAGACCAATGCAGCACCACCGAAAAGCGTCACAAAGAGCAAGAGGCCAGCACGAAGGCGGTTCGCGTTGATGCCGCCGAGAGGACGAGGCAGAGCGTCGTATGACTTTCTTCACGAGAAAGAGAGAAAGAAAGGGGGGGTGTTTTTCACGGCTTAGTTTCCGGTAGCCGGGGATTTGTAGTATTGGTAGACTTGTAGATTTGTAGTATTTGTTGATCTTTGGATGTGATGGTTGGCCAAAACAAGACGAAACAACCACACACAAAAAAACGGTGAATGCTAGCAGACAACGGCAAGCGGCCGGCCAGGCACAGGGGCCGGACTAAGACGGGGTGGCAAGCAATGAGGGAGTGATGGGAAGGGCAGCCAGAGGCAAAAAAAGAAGAGGTGGCAGCAGCCAGAGAAAGGACGAGGGTTTAGGGGGTAACGGCCGCTAAAGCCCTGTATAGATAGAGCGCTGTGCAGGCAGGGAGTGGAGGCCGACAAAAATCAGAGAGGGAGAGAGAGAGAGCAGTGCCAAAAAGGATGGAAGAGAGAGACAGTCACGATAGAGAAGGACGAGGGAGGGACAAGGAATGGGGGGTCGGGAGACGAGGGAGAAGAGAGAGAGAGAGAGTGGAAGGAGAGGAAGAGTTGGTGATGAAGGATACTCGGAGAAGTTGCCCCCAGCTCTCCTCTTTGGTGGGGATTTGTTGCTCCTCTGCTCAACTGGGCAGCGTTGGCGAAGCCAAAAACTGCAGTCAACCCCACTTTTCCACGCCATAGCCCTCCCAGACAACCACAGCCACTCACCGCCTGGCAGAATCCGTTGCGCGGCAGGAGCGTCGCTGTCGGTGGTCGGTGGCCTGTGCTTGGGTGCTTGGGTGTGCTTGGGGATTTGCCAGCGCCCTGGAAGCGCTGTAGTGCCCACTCTGCCCCCATACAACAAACAGCCCATACACTACGTGTCTGCAAGAACGGAGCAGTGCACGACGTATGTATGTGCTCGTATCTTACGTATGTACTCGTGCTGTCCCCACTGCACGTCCCAAGCCGCTTGCAGCATGGAGCTTTCCCTTTTTGCGGAGCACTCATAACAATACGAGTTTGCAGCTCTACATCTGGCCCAACGCCTTTCTCGCGGCAACACGTTCTGCCGTATCGTGTTGAACGGAGCTGCTCCGCTTTGCGCCCCCCCTGCTCGTTTCTGATATTGTCTCCCTTCCCCTTAGCCCCGTGCGGCTCCGTTTTCCACGTCCACGGCGAGCTTTCGAAGCACGAGTTTTCGGCCCACGAACTGCTCGTACTTGCCTGCTTTGTTCAAGTTATACGAGCACCGAAACGAGCCTCGTTTTGCGTGACGTGGCTCTGTGACCGCGTTCCCCCCTCCCCAAAACACGCTGCTCGGCCATGCTGCCCTAGAGCCGTCCACTGCCGCTCCCGCCATGACCAATTCGTCGCCGCTGCGCCCGCCAAGGGCTGCTGCCGCGGCCGATGGCAGCCCGCAGACCCGGAGCGCCTTTGACGTGCAGGAGTCGCTCGACGAAAACCGCAACTCGCCGGCCTCCATCCAGCCCAAGATGGACCAGCGCAACATTGCGCACGACAAGATCCTGGAATCGGCGCTCGAGAACCTCCGGCTCTACCGCGAGGCCGTCGCCGAACGCGCCGCCGAAGAGGAGCTGCGGCGCCAGCGCGAAATCGAGGCTGCCAAATCGCGCCGCATCGCCAAAGAGCGCCAAATCGAGATCGAGCGTCGAGAACAGGAAGCCCGTCTGGCTGCTCAGCGCGCCGCCCCCATGCCACGGCCAGTCATTCCGCCGCCGCAGGCTGCACCAGCAGCACCAGTAGCGCAAGCAGCAGCACCAGCAGCAGCACTAGCACCAGCAGCACCAGCAGCGCCACCAGTAGCATCTCCCGTCGCACAACCACCTGCCAATGGCATCGACGGCCTCAACGGTGCACCAGCTCCTCAGCCGCCTTTCGGTAGACCTGCGGCCCCTCAGCCGCCAGCAGCACAGGCGGCCGTGCCACCGCAAGCGGTACCTCCCCCAGCAGCCCCTCCTGCTGCTGCCGCTGCTGCGGTGAAAGCACCAGCGCAGCCCCAGCCACCTGCAGCGATCAACGGCCAGCCGCCCGCAGCTGCACAGCCAGCGCAAGCACCTGCTGCAGCTCAGGCACAACCGGCTCCCGCTCCTGTTGCGAAACCGACGGGGCTCGAGCGCCATGCCGAGGTGCACAGCAACCTCAAACTCCTACGACGCTCTTTACTGGACCAGGTCAAGAAGAACCCAGCGCTGAAAGCCCGCATGGGAGACATGCGGCGTGACATTACCAAGTCCTTTGGCCAGCTGACCAGCGGCGGCCTCAGAGAAAACCGATTCCGGGTAGGTGACTTGCCTCTCATGGCTCTTTTTGCGGTTGTTTTGGCTTTTTGGTTTTAATTTTCATGTTCTTTTTGTTGCGAAGCTCGCGTGCTAATGCTTCATAGGTCGACAGGATTGCCGGACACCTCCGGGCTGGGCTGAAAGGAGAGGTGCCGAGCGAGATGATGGACCCAAACCAGTTTCTGCTGGAACCCCGACATGTCCCTGTCGAAGGCGCCTCGCACAACGACGCGCAGCTGCCATCGCTATATCTCTACCTGCTCAACATCTTGTCCAAGGCGGCCATTTCGCAGTTCATCAACGAATCCGGCGCCGACCCGCGCACGGCCGAGGCGATCGGCCAGGTCGTGGCCAAGATCTACTCCGAGAGCGATTTCCTGTGGCGCGGCAAGCCCATGATCGACATGCTCGTCGCCAAGTATGCCGTCATGTGTCCTGTCCTCTTCGGCGCCCGCGGCAGCGACCGCACCGAACAGGGCCGTGTGCGCTTGGGCTGGCGCAAAGAGGGCGGCCACTGGGTCAGCGAGCAGTACCACATCGACCGCATGACGGGGCTCGGCGCGGGCTTTGCCGCCATGACGCTGCGGGACTTTTCGCGTGCTGTCGGCCGGCCGAATCCCTGGCCGCCCTCTTTTTTCTGGACCGCGCTGGCCAGGATTGTCAACACGCCGCCCCAGGAGATGTCCGAGACTCAGTGCTACGTGCTCAAAGCCATGCTCGCCAACAACGAGTCCCGGTTTATGGAATTCTACGGAACTGCAGCCGTCGCGGCCTTGCGCTGTGCGCTGCTGGATTATCCATCCCGCATGCCCAAAGCCACGGCGGCCAGCGAGACGCTCAAGGTGCTCGCCCGGACGATTGAGATGCGCACCGGGCTGAACCTGGCACAGGCATAGGAGGGAGGGAGAGACAGGGTCAAAAAGTGCTACAACGGGGAACATACGGCCAGGCATGGGAGTAGCGAATGATTGCATGCATCTTTACGGCGTTCTGTGGGGGTCGCGTTGTATAGAGCCATCTACCTTTTTTTGTTTTGGCACCGATGGGAAGGGTCGGCCGTTGGCATCTTGTCCTTTGGCATTCTGTCCTCTGGCATCGATAGCCCCTTGCGCTAGTATGGCTTAACGTATTCTGTTGCATCACTGCATATTGATCTCGTGCTATCGGTATAAATGACTTTCACGCTACTATGTACTCTACAAACCAAGACCCATTGCGCCGAGAGAGATGATGACGTGTGATGCCGCCTCATCCAAACCAACAAGAATAACAACACGGACGACAAAGGAAACGCAAGTAACCATCGGGGAGGCCGTCCACACATCCTCGCCTGCGAGCACTACAATATCAGCAGCAGCACCAGCAGAATGATGAGCACCAGGATCAGCAGGCCGATGCAGCAGCTGCTCCAGCGGTCCTCATTCCGCCGGATCACGTGTTGCAGCTTCTGCATGCCCGTCTGCAGGCGTCCGCCCACGCGGTCTGCCAGATTGTCTGCCACCTCGAGCATCTCGCGCTGCTCCTCGAGCTCGCGGCCCATGTCGTCCGCCTGCCGCCGCAGCGTGCCCACCGTCTGGAACACGCCGTCGAGGTGCTGGTCCTGCTCGTTCATCATATGCAGCTGCTGGTCGCGCTCGAACGCCTCGTAATTGTCCTGGCCGTCACCGTCGCCGTCGCCGATAGCGAAAGAGCTCGGATCGGGCAAGCCGTCACCACCCGCGCCGCTGGCTGCGGCGGCCGCCGACTGCAGCTGCTGCCGCGTCTTGGCTAGCTCCTCGCGCATGTCTTCGACCTCGCCGCCGACCTCCTGCACGAGCCGCTGCCGCCGCTGCACCTCACTGGCACTGAGCCCATACTGCGACGGGTTGCCTTCGACGGCGCGCACCGATTCGACGAGATCGGCAAGGTCTTCGGCGAGCGACGCGAGAGCGCTTTCGAGGTCGGTGCGCGCCGATGCCAGTTCAGGCGATGACGCTGATGTCTTCGTGGTCGCCAGGGACCGGATTCGCAGGTACGACGCAAAGAGCGGCCGCGTGGAGTTCAGCTGGGCGAGGACATCTCTGCCAAACGATTAGCCTTTGCGTACCTCTCCTTTCGGACACAAAACGCACTGCTGCACTTGGAGGAAAGGGTCCTCCTCATTTTCAGAGGCCATCATGGTGTTGCCTCAATGATCCGAGATCGCATGGCCTATCTACAACCGGGAAGATGGGCGAAATAATCGATAGTCTTGATGATGGAAGCTGGCGCAAAGGAGAAAGGACGGGATGACGAAGACAGCTCACTACGCACCGCTATCCAGACTGGTCTCCACTGTAGTTTTAGCTTCCAGGGCATTACTCGCATCTTACATACAGGTAGTCAACTGCTCCGTTTGGGGCCAGGGGGCAAAGGAATGGCTGTCTCAACGGCACTGCGTGCATGTGCGCCTGGTTGCTGAGCTCAAAAAGAAACCAGTCGGGCATGCACCGATGAAGCGGAGAGCAAAAATGATAATAAAAGTGACAAAAAATAAATCGCGGCTCGTAGAACCGCAAAATAGAAAGCAACTTGCAACTTCCGGGAGTCGAACCCGGAGCCTACGCATGGGAAGCGTAGATGTTACCGCTACACCAAAGTTGCCTTGGATGATATTGGACCCTCGTAATACGGTATACATAGTAAGAGGTGTCTGCACAACCCACCAACGATACGCTCTAACTGCTACTTACGTAGCTCCTGAGTAAGGCCAGATACAACCCGCTTTGCACAAACTCATTTGGACCCTCCTGAAGAGCCATCCCGCCAACCGTCTTTACAATCGCAACCGGCACCATGGCAGCCCGCGGCGACAAAATCGAGAAAATCATTGCTCGGTTGCAGGACCGCATCAAGGAGGGCCAATACTACGAGGCGCAGCAGCAAACGCGAGTGGTCGCTGCGCGATATGTCAAATCCGGCAACTTTGCCGCTGCCGCCAATATCTTGAACAATGTTGCGCAGTCGCTTCTCAAGGCTGGCCAGGGCGGCAGCGGCGGCGACCTGTGCATTTTCCTGCTCGATATCCTGAACCAGGCGAAAATGACGCCCGACGCCACTGTCCACGGCTGGCTACTCACCTGTCTGCGCCTCTTCAACAGCGAAGAGCCAACGCGGAAGAAGTTTATTACGGAGATGATGGCGTATGTTGACACCTACGGCGCTGCTGGGGGAGAATAAGAGACACCGTGCTATTTGCATTAGAGGCTAACAGCTACAGATGGTCGGCCAAGTACAGTGAGTACCCCGCGGGCGATCCGGCCCTGCACCACGTCGTCGGCTCTCTCTATGCAGACGAGCACGAACCATACGAAGCCGAGCGGCACTTGGTTGTCGGCACCAAGGAATCGCCCGACGTCCTGGTGCGCATGGAATACGAGTGGTACAAGCAGGACGATCCGCACACCGCACCGTTGTATGCCGGCCGCATCGTCCTTCCCTACCTTTTGGTGGCGAATGTGCGCGCCGCCAACCACGCCTACCGCGGTTTCGCGTCTGCGCTCGCTTCTGATAATCCCGGCCTCGGCGTCCAGGACGTGAGCAGCGCCAGCTCGGACATCCGCGTCTTCCCTAGCCTGCCGCTCCTCAACTTCCTCGGCCTGCTGCTGCTGGCGATCCAGAGAGGCAGCCCCGAGCTCTTCAAACAGCTGACGACCAAATACGCCTCCCAGCTGCAAGAGACCGAAGCGTGGCAGGAGCCGCTGGAGATGATTGCCGAGATGTACTTTAACATCCAGCGGCCGCGGCAGAGCAACCCGCTGCTGGACATGATGGGGAGCTTGTTCGGCGGGGGTGCTGGTGGTGGTGGTGCCGGCGGCCGCGGCGGCGCCAACGGTCGGGGCCAAAGCGCCATAGAAGCTCCGGTGGCCGAGGGACTAGACTAGACGGCGGTTAGAGAAGAAATAAAATACAAATGAACGTTCTAAAGGACTGTGAATAACTACCGTACAGTGTACCTTACAGGTTGGGGTGATGGAGGATGAAGGCGGTTTTTGCCACAATGCATCACTGTCCGGTTTTATTCTAGTCGAGGCGCGTCTTCCGGCTCAAACATCCAGTTATCCTCTGCGAGTGCTGTGACCTTCGCCCGCAAACTCGCCCGTATCGCCTCTAGAAGCTCTGCTGCAACACGGTCGTTAGTTGACCAAGCTCTCATTTTTGGTATAAAATACAAGGAGCAGGAGCGCCACCTTCTGACTGGCCCGGAATACTTGTCCGCTGCTGATGGTATTTGATGGCCTCGGCAAGCCGTTGTCGTTCTCCTGGTAAGAAAAGGTGTTAGTCGTCATGTTCTTTGGGTGGGAACCGCGCTCCTCCGTACTTTCGCTTTCCTGCCGCTCGTCCAGTGCGGTTTCGCTCATCTCGTCAGGCGTTGGCGAGGGGGGGTCGACCAGCTCAACTTCGCCATTGTCGTCACGCACAAGGATCTCCGCAACTGCTGCTGCTTTTTCTGAGCCCAACGACCCAGAGCCAGACGCCATAGCATCCCCGTCAACACCCGAACGGAAGGCATCGGATGTTGTTGGCTTGGAGGAAGCTATGGTCGAGGAGCTCGAGGCGGGCGCACCGGATGTCGCCGTCGAGCGGCGGCCTAGCTGGCTCTGGAACAGGTTGCGTCGCACGCTAGTGGGCGCAGACGAAGCAGCAGCAGCGCCGCCCCGCGATCGAGGAAAAGCTCCAGCGTTGACTCTCGACGTCATGATTCGTCCAGCAGCGGGAGGCCTGTCGCCCATTCGTAGGATAGATGGAATATCAGCAGGTATGAGCGATGGTAAAATACGGAATATAAATACTCGAAGAGAAAACGAGAAAGAGGTCGGCATAAAGATGTTCAAGGAAGAGTAGCGTGGCGGACTGCCCCAAGAGGAATGAAGCTTTGTTTATGTCCAAGTTTAAGGCGCTGTAGCGCAGAAAACATCTCCAGCCGTTCTTAGCGCCGGCCTTCTATTAGAGCAAGTCTATTCCACATGCACATAAACTGGTCTTCTTACTGCTTTGTATCGGAAATAAGGCATATTCTTGGATTCTGAGAGATACTTCGTATGTAATGCCTGTACGTTCCTTCAATACAGTCGACTGCCAGAAATACATAGTCGTGTGTCCAGATGCTTTCCAACGAACCCGTAGCAAGGTTCCTATTGCTAAGCACGCACTGCTCAAATACTACTTACTTACAGCGCGCCCGGCGGCGAATCAATAGCTACGAGTTACTAGACTCCGCAGCGTAGACGCCAGGTCATGTGCGTTTCGCACCAAGGTGGGCCATAACACGAAGCGCAGCTTCCCGTCACGTCACGCTAAAACGCGTTGGCTCTTTAATTGATTTGCCTTTGCTCCCTCGACAAAGTACCCAGCGCTCTCCTGGTTTCCCACCATATCTAACTTTGCACGCGGCTCAGCCAGCTTGACCAGCACATGCCCGCTCAGCTTTCTTTTCCACAACACCTTCCATTTTTGTGAGAGATCTTTAGCAGTCGAGCCAGGCACCCGCATCCATCATGCCTGCCGCTGTGTTGCCCCAGAAGCGAGTCTTCGGCGAGGCGTCCAGCACTCGTCGAAACATCCCCCTCTCGCCGTCTCTGAGCAAGAAGCGCCGCCTCGATGTCCCGACATCGTCGCCGGCCACGCGCCTGCCCAGCTCTCAGAATGGCCCCGGCCGTTTTGGCGCGAGCCAACCCAAGAGCTCCTTCGAAGCAGAGATTCTCGAGAAGCTGAGCCAGGATATGTCGGATCTGAAGCAGAACAACACCGAGAAGGACCAGCTTTGGGATCGGCCACCGGTCCCCCCAGACTATATTCCCGAGACTTCGCCGCTCATTTTCCAGCAGATCGAGGCCAAGGATGGCACGCTCTATGGCGGCCGTTCCGCCGTCAAGCTCTTTGGTGTCACCGAGCAGGGCAATTCGGTGATGCTTCACGTCACAGACTTCCGCCACTACCTCTACCTCGCGGCCCCTTTGCAATTCACGCCAGCCGATTGCAACCTCTTCCGGGCTTACCTGGAGTCACAGCTGGCCACGCACCAGCCCGTCATTTACTCGGTGCAGATGGCTATGCGCGAGAGTATTCTTGGCTTCCAGAACAACACCCAGAACCCGTACATCAAGATCACGGTCACGGACCCAAGAGCTATTAGCCGTGTCCGATCGCACATCAAAGATGGCAAGGCGAACTGGAAGGGCCTCTGGGGCGTCGGTGCCAAAGACATAATGACCTACGACAACATCCAATACGTGATGCGCTTCATGGTGGACTGCGATGTAAGCTGATGCTAGGACTCCCTTGTCATTTTCTTTTCGACTCTTGGACTAATATTTCAATTCATGACAGGTCTCCGGAATGTCGTGGGTCGAGTGTCCCGCGTCAAAGTACAAAATCATCCCAGAACAGTACCGGCAGTCCAACTGCCAGATCGAGGCTGAGATTACCTATACCGACCTCATCTCCCACAAGCCTGTCGGCGAATGGTCAAAAATGGCGCCTCTCCGGACCCTCTCCTTTGATATTGAGTGTGCTGGCCGCAAGGGTATCTTCCCCGAGGCCGACCAGGACCCTGTGATCCAGATTGCCAACGTGGTTACACGCTACGGAGAGAAAAAGTCGTTTGTTCGCAACGTCTTCTGCTTGGACAAAACGAGTTCTATCGTTGCCACAGAGATCTTGGAGTTCGACCGCGAAGAGAAGATGTTGCAACGGTGGCGCGAGTTCCTTACCCGTGTCGACCCTGATATCATTACCGGGTACAACATCTGTAACTTCGACTTCCCCTACCTTCTCGAACGCGCGAGGCACCTAAAGGTGGCTGGCTTTAACCGCTGGTCACGGATACCTTTTACCAAGTCCTTCACGAAGGACAACAACGGCCCCTCTAGCAAGCAGATGGGTAACCGTGACACAAAGATCACCATCATTGACGGCCGGCTCCAGCTCGACCTGTTGCAGCTGATTCAGCGCGACCACCACCTGCGCAGTTACACACTCAACTCTGTTTCCTCGCACTTTCTCGGAGAACAGAAGGAAGACGTGCACCACTCCATGATCACAGAGCTGTTCAACGGTACACCAGAGAATCGGCGGCGTCTTGCGCTGTACTGCCTGAAGGACGCCTACTTGCCGCAGAGACTCATTGAAAAACTCTCGTGCCTTGAAAACTACACCGAGATGGCTCGTGTCACGGGAGTGCCTTTCAATTTCCTCTTGTCGCGCGGCCAGCAGGTCAAGTTCATCAGCCAATTGTTCCGCAAGGCCCTCGAGCAGAGGCTTGTGGTTCCTGATTTGCCAAACACACCCTCTGACGAACAGTACGAGGGCGCTACGGTCATTGAGCCCATTCGCAGCTACTACAAAGTACCGGTAGCCACGCTAGATTTTGCGTCTCTGTACCCAAGTATCATGCAAGCTCATAACCTCTGCTACACTACTCTTCTGAGCCCTGCCGCTATCACAGCCTTTGGACTAAAGAAGGACATTGACTACATTGTTACCCCAAACAATGACATGTTTGCTACAGTCAAGCAGCGCAAGGGTCTCCTGGCCCAGATTCTCGAGGAACTGTTGACTGCGCGTAAACAGGCCAAGAGAGAGCTCGCCCAGGAGACAGATCCGTTCAAGAGAGCCGTGCTGAACGGTCGTCAGCTGGCCTTGAAAATCAGCGCCAACAGTGTGTATGGTTTGACGGGAGCGACAACAGGCAAGCTTCCCTGCTTGGCCATTGCCCGAAGCACCACCAGCTACGGTCGTCAGATGATTGAGAAGACAAAGAACGAAGTCGAGAAGCGGTACTGCATCGCCAATGGATACTCCCACGATGCACAGGTCGTGTATGGCGACACAGACTCTGTCATGGTCAAGTTCGGCACCACTGACCTAAAAGAGGCCATGAAGCTGGGAGAGGACGCGTCGGAATTTGTGTCATCGCAGTTTGCCAAACCCATCAAGCTGGAGTTCGAAAAAGTATACTACCCGTACCTGCTTATCAACAAGAAGCGCTATGCCGGTCTGTACTGGACCAGCCCAGATAAGTACGACAAGATGGACACCAAGGGTATCGAGACTGTCCGGCGTGACAACTGCCTGCTTGTGCAAACTGTGATCGAAAAGGTTTTGCGGATGATCCTGGTTGACCGCGACGAGAATGCAGCACAAGAGTGAGTCCTCCAAGCTTAGCAAACGAATCTCTTATGCAAGAACGGGCACTAACAGTGAGCAGATACGTCAAGAACATGATCTCAGAGCTGCTGCAAAACAAAGTCGACATGTCAAAGCTCGTGATCACCAAAGCCCTTACCAAGGAAAGCTACACGGCGAAACAGGCACACGTGGAACTCGCGGAGCGGATGAAGAAGCGTGATCCCGGCTCAGCGCCCGGCTTGGGTGACCGTGTGGCCTATGTGATGGTGAAGGGAGCCGCGGGATCCAAGAACTTTGAACGCTCAGAAGATCCCATCTACGTGCTTGAGCACAATGTGCCCATCGACACGAGGTACTACCTCGACAACCAGCTTGCGAAGCCGTTGGGCCGTATCTTCGAACCCATTCTGGGCGAGGCCAAGGCCAGGCTGCTTCTGACTGGCGACCACACGCGGGCCATTTCAGTGGCAGCGCCAACCGTCGGTGGCTTGATGAAGTTTGCCAAGAAGACGCAGACATGCATGGCGTGCAAGAAACCGCTGACTGGCAAAGAGGAGAGCAACGGAGCCGTGTGCTCTGACGATGCTCCGCGTGTCGGCGAGCTGTACCAGAAGACGCTGGACAAAGTGTCAGATCTTGAGGTGCGGTTCGGCCGTTTATGGACACAGTGCCAGAGATGCCAAGGCAGCATGCACTGCGAGGTCATCTGCAGTAGCAAGGATTGTCCCATTTTCTACATGCGCATGAAGGCCAAAAAAGATCTGGAGGACGCAAACAAGGAGCTCACTCGTTTCGACTTTGACAAGGCAGCTACGTGGTAATCAGGGAGGCACGGGGATGCCCGTGTTTTGTGGCGTTTGTGTTTTTAGGCTTTTTATTCTTTTCCTCTTGCTTTACTTGTTCTATCAATGCGGCCATAATTTGATGTTGGCATAGGATTGGCGGTGGCAACGACCTGGAGTTACGAGTCACGGTTCTTTTGCGTCTTAGATACGATTGTATACATTGTCTAGCACTTTTCGCAGGCCTCTTACTATGCACTCAATACGCTCAATAAGTTCAAAGGACTACAGTTGCTATTGTGACACCATTTTGTGATTCATCTACAGACTCAATGAGCCCACAGCGCTGGATTTGCTTTTGTGGCACCATCGTTTAACTCTTCTCGGATTGCTCTCACATTGTCCCATTCCACCCCAGCGTCCACACTATGCTTTTTAGTCCTGGAAATAAGCCAAGCACGCCACCAGTGACAGACCAGCCAAAACATCCAAGCGGATAATGCGTTTGAAGCTGTGATGGTGAAGCTGTGACGGAAAGCTCGCACTGCTTGTCAAGTGTCGCCCTTGGCCCTTTCCTCTTCGGGTGTCGTCTACTTTTACTTAGCTCCACTTGGCTCCTACCATTCTTTTCTACTCCGCGTCAACACTATTAGTCCAGAAGAGCGCCGTATCAGGAAAATGGGTTGGAAATAGCTCGGTTGGTCTCGATCGAGCTATTTCCAGTTCATTTTCCTGATATCGAGCGTTTCTTCCTGAAGAGTTATCCCTGCATCCAATGTGTTTTAGAGACAGACCTTTTCTAGCCGACCTGTGGTGACGCCAAAGTAAGGTGAGAAATGACCTCCTCTTCATTACGCACAAACACCAAGACGCGTCCATCTAGCCTGCCTCTGTTGTTTCTCAGTTCTTGCCAATACTAACAATCCTCAGATACTGAAGTGTCCGTACAAAGCCGGGATTTCGATGAGTGATCGGAAGGTGATGATGGTTCACTATCTCGGACCGCCGCGACGACGGCGGTCAATAGCGATACGACATGGTCCATTGAGATTAGAAAGGGGAACGAGGGGTGATGATGCATAATTATATTCGTTACGTCGTGAACTCTGGTCTCGTTCCTCCACGCGCTGCCGATGGCTGCGGCCCTACTCTCACCGGGGCCTCACCTCAGCTACATGTGGTGGATGCGCAAAATAAAAATACTTAATCCAGGTGTCCTCAAACACTTGCCGCGACAAAAGAAAAGAGGCCTACGCCTCTGCCCGCCCGCCCGCCCTGTTGGTCCATTGTGCGGAAGCCAAAGGTACGTCTCGCCCATTCTCGCCCAATCTCGCCCATTCTCTCCTGTTTCTCTCACTCTCACCTCACTTGGCACACGGCTGACCATGCCATACAGCGCCTACTTCTTGGCCGGGGCCTTGCCGGCGGTGCAGGTGGTAGTCACACCCATGGGCAGATCCCCGGGGCCAAGCTGCCAGTTGGCAGGAATGGCCCCAGGGATCGCGGGGCGCGGTGCGGAGATGATGGCCCGCCGAGAGCCAGCAGGGCCCAGAGTGGCCTGGCCGGCCATGCCTCCGTTGTTGGTTGGGTTAGCCGTCAGAGGGCCGCCTGGAGGATTGACATGCTCCTCCCTGTCGGGGAGCTCGTCAATTTCGCGGCGGGCTGCGGTCTTCCGTCCTGGTGTGAGGCGCTCGAGAACTCTGAGATAGAGTAGTTTCGAGCGCTGGAGTGCCTTCTTGAGCGAGGTCTTGATGGCTAGAAGTGCCAAAAGTGTGTTAGCCAGTTGGAAGAGTTATGAGTATTGATAGTGGATGTTGTGATGATGAAAGTAGGAATCCGAGGCATGAGTATTGATAGGGGATGTTATGATGGTGGGAGTGACGATGCAAGTCATGAGTATTGATAGGGGACGGTTAGACGAAGGAAGTGAGGATTAGGGTTACAGATATTGACATCGTACTTGATAATGAAAGAGTAGTACCCATGAGGGTTGGTAGGGGATTATGAGATGATGAGATGATGGAAGGGGATAGTAGCAAGTGGCTTACCCATCTTAGAGGATATTGAGTGTCAATGTGCAGATGTCAGATTTGAGATTTCAGCTTTGAGCTTCAGATGTAGAATGACTTGAGAACTGAGGCGACGCGTCAACGAGCTTGCTATTAATGAAAATTAGTATTAAACCTTATTGGCTTATAGAGATCAAGTGCACTTACCTGCGATGGAAGTTGTAGTGAGTGAGCCTGTGTGGATAGAAACGGTGCGGTGTGATGCTAGATGCGTTGAAGAATGTGTGGATGTAAAAAAGTGAGAAGAGGTGAAGAGATTTTCTAGCAAAACAGACAGAAGGAGGGAAATAAATAGTTGAGCGAGATCAGCCAACAGGGCAACGAATGGGAGCACAAGATCAGTAGGCTGCCAGTGCAGATTAACAACAACCGGCATTTAAATGGCCTTCCCCCTATTCAACTGATTCGCCCACGTCATGGGCAGGAGAGAAGCAGGGTCACAAGGCCAGCTAGTTTCTCCTCGAGTTACGCCAAACAACCTCAACTCGGCATCAACTCGGCAGTTATTGTCCTCCTAGGGGGCTGGGGGGTAGGGGGGTGGGCGGAGGGAGGGAGGAGGGGTGAGGTTTTGTAGATATAGGACTAGTTTGCTCATAGGTCCTCCAAGCCCTGAGAAAGAAGAAAAAGAGGCACTGTGAGCTTGTTGTGTTAGAAGATGTGGGAAGTGAATGGAGGCCTTGTCTATCTGGACCATTTTCTTGTGCCGTGGGAAGTCTAAGACGCGAGGTCGACACTCCATGTCCACCACTGGGGAAGTCTTGCAATACTGAGGAAATAAAAGCTATACCTTACAATTGAAGCAAAGTTTCACTCATTCCAAATGTAATGTAGAAACGAGAACGATGCAGAGCATTGCGGTGATTCTTTGTTGTGGCCATTGTGCAGAAGAATGGGCCCTATGGTGCCACTGTAGATGCCTGTACAGTGGGCTAGTACTTCACTTCCCAGCTGGAAATCCCTTCTCTGTTCCGTCAAGCATCGCCATTTGCAATGGTAGACCAAGAGTTGTTGCTATTGTTGCCAAAAAAATCAAACAGCACTTGTGAAGCTGCTTCATGTGACTAGTTTCGTTGCGGTTACCTGTTTTTATTTTCATCCCCAAGCTTCGCGGCGCCACGATGCCTCAACAGAAATCCGAGTCCACCGCCAATCGCTCCAAAGGAACCGCCATTCCATCCATTCCACTCATCGCTCTTGGAGTTCTCGATGTCAATCTCAACTCCAACCCTTGATATGCTGCCTCGGTCCATCTCGAGGGCATATTTTATAGGCGCTGTACCGGGACAAAAGCTGTTGGTCAGTGATCGCGTTCGTTTTTTGCACAAGATCAGCCGCGTATTTGCTAACTTTTGGCTGCTTTAGCACTAATATCGACGTGTTTAAGGCTCTGCCTCTCTCCTTTGCTTGCTTTATTCGCGTTTCATTCTTCGCGGCCGCAATGGCGCCTGGCAAACGATTTGATCCATTCTCATCGACTACCACACAATCGCTGCTGATGCAAGAGAGACTCTAGGTATGCTAAAGTCATTCACATTGTTCGGGGCACAAGTGTCTATAGCTGATCATTTTGTTTATTTCAGGTGCATCAGCAGACGGTCTATGCGAGAGACGATGACAAAACTGACAGAGCGATCTCCGGGCGCAGCAGCCCTTCTCACGACATCTGAAAGCAGATATGAGTGGCGGAACGTTTGAATTGTCGCTGTTAGGCCTAGACAGAGAGGGAAAATGAGAAGGATACGGAGGCCTGAGTACTGGTGGAGTGCTCAAAAGGAGAGCGCAGTTTTGCATGTATTGCGTAGATGGGAGGGCTTTCCCGCAACATTTTAGAGAGCCACAAATTGACAACATCACCAGTATCTCACGATGCTTTACTAGCAAATATTAGAATTTCACATTCCATACTCGTTTTGTGATGAATTGACTGATTTCTTAACTACCGAACTACCATTGAGCCTAAGCGATTACACAGATCCACAAATCATCTCTTGTCGCTGCTCGAAAGCGGACAGAGATCAAACTTTGCAGCAATAATTGCCGCAAACTTGTGTACAAATGAGCTCTCACTTATTCTCGACAAACGCAAAAAAAAACATGTTCCACGGAACTGCACATCTTCGAAATGATGTATTACCAGGGCATCCTAGTAGCAAAGCGAGACTAGCAAATATAGCTAGCAGCGCGATGTGAGCTCGACCAAATTTGAGAAAACATAGGCAACCTTGCACCTCCTTATGAGAAGAAAACATGAGCTTTGCAGATAGCACGCGATAACACTTGGGGAAAATCAAAGAAAGTCGTCACTGATTGAGATCCTCGAGCGACTTGTGGCAGCTCAGGTGATTGATCTTCGAGCATGTTCCACTAACATGAAATGAAAGGAAAAAAAAGAGAAAAAAGAAAAAAGCAATACAATGCTCGGGATACATCCCCATCTCTCCATGGTGAGAAAAGTAGTTGCTGTGCATGTTGTGAAAGATCAGGTCTGGACATGTGCGAAAACACATCAGTTGCAGAACTAGGTCCAATACAAAATCGGAATGAAAACAATGACGAAGTGCAATATCGAGACTAGTCTTCGTCATCATAGGAATCGTCACTGACGCTGAACTCATCAGTATAGTAGTCCTCGTCGTTCTCAGGATGAGCTGACTGGTCTAGGTTAGCAAGGCCTTCATTCAGTTCATCAGCAATGACAATATTGTCAGCGACCTACGCTGTAGACTGTTAGTTTTTGTCTTCTAGATCAATAGTTTGATGACTGTGAGGATATAGTTGACTGACCTTGATGCCACCAATTGGCGGGCCTTGGCCCTCGCTTGAGCGATCTCTGAAATATTGGGCAGTGTGATACTTCCAGGCTCGAGTGTCTGCACCAAGCAGGTCCAGAAGCTTCGGGGTGTTGAAAGTCTGGATCAAGTGAGTGCGTGTCACAAGAGACTGGAAATGATGGGGCAAAAGCTCAGAGGTGCGACAGCACACTCGAGAGAGACGCGCTGCAGAGCGGTAAAAGTGAACGTTGAAGGGGGCAGCTTGGAAGCCGCCAATGGACACGTAGTTGGTGCCAGTCTCCGCATTGCGTCGATCCAAGCCATCCGTGTGATGCAAAGAAAAGACAGGCCAGCAGAGGCTGGGCAACATCTTGCGCTTACCAGCCGTGTCTTCCATTTTAATCCAGATTTGCAACTCTTCATGAGAGCCAGATGCCATGATACGAGCCAGCTTCTTGTACTCCACCATGAAAGCGAACATGGTGCGCGGAGCATATTTCATCAATGCTTGCTGGATATGACCGTCGGTGATCCCGCGGCCCTCCATGGCACTGCGTGCTGAAATTGAGTTGCTGGTCAAAGTGCGTGCCATAGGTCCACTGGTCAACTAAACCGGGAATTCCGATGACAGGTTTGCCGGAGGACGGATCTTGGCCTGAGCTGGATGTACCAGCTTGTGCAGATGCACCTCAAAGAAGTACATAAACACGGCAAGCTTCTTCATTTGAAGAATGGGCATTTCATCTTCCATGTAGGGGTTGTAGTTGGGGTAGAAGTTATTGTTCCGGAGGAACATAATTCTCAGACTCGTGTTGGTCCCCATGTCAGTGCTCAGATGAGTGTCAATCGGAGAAACAACTTTCCACGGACGACGCTCATCAACGAAGGAAGAGCGATGAAGGTGTTCGAGAACGAAGTTGACCTCGGCCCAGTCGCAGTAGCCACTAAGATCGCGGCCGCTCCAGACTTGGGGGACAGTTGCAACTTGATGACGGAAAGCCGCATTGAAGTTGGTCTCCAGGTTGGAAACATGCATGATTGGGGAACGCACGATCAGCGCAGCGTAGAAATAACGCAGACTTTTCGTTCTGTACATAGACTTGTCGCTAGATCCGTACTGGATCTCAAATGGAGGAGGACAGACCTGAGTGGGATTGCCCGGAAGAATGGTCCAGAAGCGGTTGGAGATCTGCTCACCAACCTCAAGTCCCACCACAGCGGAAGGATGACGGCTGCGTTGGTGAGTCAGGTACGGCCAATGTCCAGGGCCTTGAAGGCGATCGCCATCGAGGACAGCAATGCCGCGCTCCTCGAGAAGATTGATGATGCCATCTTTGGCCACTTTGCCGTTGATCCGAAGAACCTTTTCAAATTCACGACGGAAATTGTCAACGTGGTCAAGAGACGTTGTCCAGGGAGGAGTATTGGTGGCTCTCAGATCATTGAGAATATTCTCATTAACCTAGCACAAGAGTTTTGTGTTAGAGGCTTCTCATTGTTTTATGGTGCTGTACGTGTGTAGAGATGTGTTTTCCGGTGCTCACCTTGATTGCGACATCAAACTCAATGTAGTATTTCTGAGCCTTGAAACACGTGGGCTCTGGGCCAAAGTATCCTTCTCCCATAGGAGCTGCCATGGCTGCAGGTGATGGAAGATGATAGAAATTGAGATGAAAATGGAGACCAAAAGGTGAAAAAGAGAGAATGTATTTCTGTGGTCTGCCCTTGGCAATTATCGTTGCTATAAAGCAGGATGTAGATGCCAAATAGATGGCGAAAGATGAAATGGAATAGAGAATGTGAATGCCGACTCACAAATAGATGGGCTGAAGAGAATGTGGCCAGCGAGGAAGGAAGCTGGAAGAGAATGGGAGCGTGAGGGAAAAAAAGAAGGAAAGAGGGGAAATAAAATTTTGAGAAATATTTTTGTGGGATATTCATACACAGCGTGACCTGGATCAGCAAGCCTACTAATCAGACCATCAAGAGTAGGCAGCTGGGCCGGGAACAAGGAATCCGAGGAGAATCAGCAAGTATAAGGATATTATGACGGAATGGGAGGCCCTGCCCAGCAACAGGGAACCAGTAAGAGGGCACCAAGTGCAACAACTTGCTCACCTACGAGTCTCCTCACGCCATGTAGGGCTGGCAAGCGGAGCTTCGGAGGCAGCAGCATCATTCAACGGAGGAAGGAGCAGAGGGCAGGGTGCCACCGAGGTGTCTTGCCAGAGGGCCACCACGTCCTGTCTATTTTACTGCAGCTCCTTCTACTGCCAAGTCTTACTGCAGCTGCCGAGGGGCGTGCAGTTAGACTACACGTTTCGTATGAGAGCCGTTGAAAGTAATCTCTTGGATGACGCCAATGGCCGGATACTCTTGCTCACGGCGAGGTGTATGTAGAAGTGTAGGCCAGAGGGGCTTGTACTTGCTGTGGTACAGTACTGAAAGGCACCAGGTCGAAAGCAAGCAGAACGCGTCTTAACGGGGGCTATGCAGCCAAAAGATCGATCTAACAAATTGGGTTCGTTTCATCAAAGATACGGGGAGTCTTCATCTTGGCTGCTTCTAACATGGCTGCTGATACTCTTGCTTTGCTGTTCTTGTAGATACATTTAGTAGACAATTGTGGTACCCGTGATGCGAAAAAATATAATAAAATAAAAGAGAAAACTCTGCTAGCCATTTTTGTACGAGGCAAAATAGAGGTTAGGGAAGTCAGGCAGAAAGCCACACCAGCTACACGAGGCCTTTCTTTGTCGTCGATGCAGAGAATATTATATTGCAGACAATGTTGTGCCGGCGTTTGCCTCGTGTTTGATTCTTCCCTTGACCTGGCACCGGGTGCATCCGGGAAATAATAACGGCATCGCTATGACTTCTGTGTTTCTCAATACCAAAACCCGAAAGAAGCGCCTGGATTCTACGAAAAACCCGGAAAACGGGATTCGGGCGAAATGAGCGTGGAATTTATTGGCTTGGTAGGTTCTCCGACCCGCGTTGTTGCTTTATCCGCCAGACGTGCACCAAGCCCAAATCATGGAGATTCTATTCGTTTACTTCATCGTGTCAGAGGCCTCGGAAAAAGATTGGCCTGAAGGAGAAATGGCACCCTTGATCGTGGTTAACCTCGCTAATGCTGTGAGCAGATGCTATAGGCGTCTCTCAGTGTCTCCGGCTCAGGAGCATGCCAAATACTAGCCATGCGACCTACAATTTCCTCCACGAGGATCAAGCGACAGAATCGAGCCCAGAAAGTGCAGAAGGCAATGACTGGGGCACTCCTTACGATCAAAATCGCTTGCAAGGTGTTTGACGGAGCCGGTTGATGAAGCGCCCACAAGTGTTTGTCCACAGGCTCTACACCAGATCACGGCTGTTCGTCTTTTCAATACCCGGAATACCAGCCACTTCGTTGTCTATCTATACATCGGTTGCGTCTGATACGGGCTCGCCATCATATATAATGGGAGGAGCGGGACAATGAGGACGGCAGCGGATGGGTGGGCGGGGGCGCGAAAAAAGATGGGATCCGGGAAACTCGAGCCGTCTAACGGCTGCATATTGACCTACTTTCTGGCTAGTCCTTTTGCGCTCTGACAATTTTGCTGTACCATAGCTGCCGGTACATCGGATTCCTGTTATATACTCAGAAATCTGCCTGCACCTCACCTGGCAACATTGTGCTTACGAGTTGGGTTATTGGAGAGTTTGTGGCTGCTGTGAATAGCTGGGATCGAAACGAAGAGGTCGGGCGGATACCATGACTTTTCTTCCGGCTTATGGTCTTGCTACTTCTTTGACCATGGGTGTGGCCAGGCGGCTGTGGGCCGCTAGCCTTTCCAGCTTCGCTTTCTTTTCTATCATGCCCTATGCTTTTGGATTGACGTGCAACGCGGATTCGACCACTCTTACATTCACAGCAACAGCACAGCCTAGCAGCTTCACAGAGCCACTGAAAGCAAGCCTCAACGGATCCTGCGGAAATGGATTCACTTGCATCGGATCTATTTTCGGTCGTTGCTGCTCGTTGTACGGGTATTGTGGAAATTACGACACCTACTGCGGCCAAGGTTGCAACACTGATTTTGGATCTTGCGGACGCCAAGTATCTGGATCAGACTTGTCGTCTTCGATTGCATCTATGCCCAGCACCCTCCAAGCCTCTTCTGCGACCTTGACAGCCAGCTCGAACTCTTCCTACGGCCAGGCAGCGTCTACTCACACCGATGCTCTAACTGTCATTGTTACTCATACCTTTAAGACAACTAGCATATCGTGGCTAACTACGACAAATATCTTGCAAACAACTAAGGCGGTGCAGGTATCGACAACTTGGACTACGACACAAGTGGAAACGCGAACAGCAACAGTGATTAGTACGATCCTGGGGACCAAATATGTTACTCAATTCGAAACCGAAACTATTACGGAGAGAAGCGCCATTCTGTACAATACGACGGCGACATCCATACTGCCTCTGACCGAAAATATCAACAAGACACAGACAGTATTTTTGACATCCACGATCCCCTTCACTGCTACATACAATACGACGGCCACTCTTTTCTTTACTGTTACAGCAACTCCGACATACCCAAAGACGACCGAAAGCCACACAGACGTTGCTCCCTTAACCATATTCTCACAGTTCACAAGCACACAGACCGTCTTTTCAGCCGTGACGACGTGCCCGGCCGCCGTACAGACTACAACCACGCAGACCGTTTTTGAAACGAACAAGAAAACCTCCATCATCAGCTTGACCACCGTGATCATGTCTCTGACTATCACCACCTCGACGAAAACGGAAACGCAAACGCAAACAGTCAACATAACACTCACGGACGAGGTGTCCGCCGAATCAGTATCAGAAATGCCTACAACAACAACAACAACTTCTACACCCATGCCTACGATCCCAGATGTCCCATGGACTCCACCGCCACCCTCTTCATCACGATCTTTGCCCTCCTCTGTGCCGTCATCTACTAGGAACCCTGAGCCTACGCCGTTGGTGCCACTAACGGTGTCTAATTGTAAGCTGACGACCTTTCTGCCATGTTTGGCGTAGAAAACCGAGTCAGGGGAAATAGCTAACACTTGATATGATTTAGGTAAAAAGTTTTACAAGATTCAGCAAGAGCAGGGGTGCCATGCCATTGCTCAAGAGAATAACATATCAGTGCAACAACTGTGAGTCTAAACTAGCACTTGCGTCCATATAGTCTGCTGTTTGCTAATGTGTTGCGCGAATCTAGGCAACAATGGAACCCAGCCATCGGCTTCGGCCGCGAGGTCACGCAAAACTGCATGCAACCGACTGTCGAACAGGTCAGCAGTGGCCAATGTAAAATGATGTGTCACAGTTTTTGGTCCGGATACTACATTTGTGTGGGGGTATAAGAGAGAGAGAGAGAACAAGATGGCACATTTGGGAAGAGGCAAGAAAAAGAGAGGGTCTGCTATGGATAAGGGACAACGACGAAGGAAAACCGCCAGAGTGGCTTGGGTCGGGTCCTTCACCTGGAAAACTCTCACTGTGGCAAGTCCATAAGTATGGAACATTAGACGCGGCTGTCGGCAGGAAGACACAGAGACACGCATGGCTCTAAGGTATAGGCGACCTTAGTGTTAGGAGATCAGACCTAGAGAAATAATGCTGTTGATATTTGGATATGCTACAATATATCCCTTTGGCTGTTGGACTGTTGGTACCATCCCTTGTAGAGCGAAAACAGGGATAACCTATAAACATACTCGAGATGAATGTTCTCGTTGTTAATAAATTGAGTGAGAGAGTTGTTTGTTTAGCGAATATTTATATAATAAATATATGATAGTTTCACCTGAAATTAATGTAGGCATTTGCTAGTTTGAACCGATTCTGAGAAACCACCATTTAGACCAACTAGCACTATTCTAATCATGCAGAGAAACATTTCAGAAAGGAGGCTTTGGACCAGTCTCCAAAGCGCTTCCGATAGATGGGAGATAGTCATAATATTATCGTGAAATAGACAATTCTATAGCTAGAAGATCACTCCGAACACGATATTGGGTCCAAGCACCGCAGCATAGGTAAACAAGGACAAAGCATGGCCTCTTCCGTATCCCGGTCTATGAAAGCCCCCGAAAACGCCACCCATATATATGCCAATACGAAAGAAAACGGAGGTTGAGGTGGTTCTAGGGAGATTGAGAAGAGACAAGGGGGCTCTCAGGCCAGGAGAATGTCGTAGCCGTCCTTGCTGATGCGAATCTCCTCGCCAGCCAGACCGTATTTGCGGCGGGCGAGCTCGAAGATGATGAGGCCGGCACTGGTACTTGGGACCTGGCGGATGGCATTCCACCAGAAGCCGCGGTAGAGCCAGGCAATGCGCGACCGGCCTTCAGCAGCAGCCTGGGCCACACAACGGTCCCAAGTCTCGCGGTAGGCGCGGTAGTAGATGCGCATGACGTGAAAACGCGGCCGTCTGGTCACGGCGGACGTGGTGGCTGCTTTGGACGAGGCCGCGGTGGATGCACCGGCCACAGCGTGGGTCTCAGCCTTGGCGGCCGCGTCAATGTCTTCGAGCAGGTCCCAGTGGACGACCTGGAGGTGGGTGAGGGGATGCAGGAGCACCTGCTGCGCAAAGGAGGCACTGATGCCGGCTAGCAGGAGGAACAGTGGCTCGAGGGCATAATGGGGGCGGATGACGATGGGGGGAGAGGAGGGAGAGGAAGAGGGCGCGTCTTGAGATGCGGCTGGCGGCAGCGAGAACGAGTCCCGGCCGTCGTGGTGGTGGTGCAGATGGTGATGGTGCAGGTGGTGTTGGGCAGGATCTGGCTGCGTTTTCTGAGTATGGTGCACCGTGGCCGCGATGGTCTCATGCAGCCGGTCTTCGAGCAGCTCGCGCCGGTCTTGACGCGTGTGTTGGCGCAGAGCGGCGGTGTCGCTGCGCCTTTGGCGGGCGAGAATCATGGCGTCGTCCATGGCGCCGTAGTAGTAGGTGACAAAGCGGTAGTAGCCCTGGGCCTTGACGTATTCAAAGACGGAGAAGAAGACCGCATTGCCAAAGCTATCCTTGAGAAAGGATAGGCCCCAGCCAGCAAAGATGCCGCGCAGACCGATATCACGCAGCTTGGCCGCGCTAAATGCCCACATACTCTGAGGCTGCGTGGCACCGCTGCTGCCGCTAGACACTCCCGGCGACCGGTGGTCGTAGCGGGCCTGGATAGCGTCGAGGGGAGCGGCCACGACGCTCTGAATGCTGCCGGCGAGGAAGCCCGCGGCAAACGTCTCGACGGGAGCAGGTGGCGGGTAGACACGGCGACGCGCCTGGGCGCTTTCTGGGTGTAGGCGGCCGAGGATTTGCAGGTAGCTGGTGTACAGCACGGCGGCCACGCTGATGTTGGCGATCAGGGGCGGCATGACCTGGTTGGGCACGACGGACCAGCCGTTGCGGCGGATGGCCGTGGCGAGAACGCCAGGCGTGGTGCGGCCCAGCCAGTAGCGGATCCAGTGCTGGCCGTTGGAGCTTCCGGAGCCGCTGCTGCCACTGCTGCCGGCGCTGGAACCGGGCACGCCGGGAAGGCCGGGGAAGCCGGAGTAGCCGGCGTCGGGACCCCGGGCATAGGCGAGGTAGTCGACGCGGGTGCGGAAAAAGGCCTTGACTGGCGCCCGGAAGTAGAACTGCAGGGCCTGGGCAGACACGGCGCGCACACCGGCTGCCGACGCGGCTGTGGCTGCATTGCTGCGGCGGTCCTTGTCCGGGATGGCCGGCGGCGACGTTCCTGGAGGCACAACGGGGAGGACGCCGACAGAACCATCGTCTAGACTGCTGGTGCGGGCCCCGCTGCTGCCAGTGGTGGTGGCCATACCAGCGGGATCGACGCCATCCCTTGAAGAAGCGTGGTCGCCCTTCTTCATCGTCTCGGCGTCTCCCTCGCGGCTTGCATCACGGCATTTGCGCTGTGGCTTGCTTTGCTTGAGGCTACGCCGTACGGTGCTGCCAAATGGCAGACCCACTGGAAAATGACAAAAGGCGGCCAACGGCGGGGCACAATTGTACACATATGTATGGAGCAGCTGGCGGCACCTGCCAGTGGGGCAGCTGCAAGGACGAGTACGAGTAGCCACAAAGTGTAAAGTGCTCGCAGCTACCTTATTGGAGTACACACTCGAAAGAACGAGACGGCTCCTGGTTTTGCAGACGCGAACAGACACAGCCTGCAGTACTCGTACTGCCGTAAAAGAACAGAACTTGCTCTTATCGGCGCTGGATCCGTGTCTACTGCAAAAAGTGTGGAGGGACTTGAAACAGGGACCGCCGAAGGCTAGTCCCCTTTCAACCAGTCGCCGCGTACGTCTCTTTTTGATGGGATGGTTCGCTGCAAAGGCTTAAAAGGGTTCCCCAGTCCTAGTGAAACACTCCCACTCCTACTCGTACAGGCGATGGAGCGGGGGAAGATGGGATTGTTACGAGTAGATGCACTGATACTCCGATGTCGAAAATGGCCGTAGAGTAGAGACCACAACAATAACAAAAAGGCGTCTTGACATACGAGTACGTGTCCAATGCCTTGCTGCCTGTTTTGGCCATTCGCCCAAATGTACAGCGCATTCCGCGCACGCCAAGAGGCGGCCGTGGCCAACGCATTTACAGCCAATCAAACAGACATCAACACGGCGAACCCTGCTGTTCCGTACAAGTGGGCCGTAATAAACGCACCAGAACACTGACAGACAAGAAGACCTAGAGGAACCACAGGCACCTGCCGGGTTGCTGCTTTAGGACGCGAGCGGTCTGGCCGCCCTGGACGAAAACAAACAAAGTACGGGCAGGTGCAGCGTAGCTGTCTTCCTCCTAACTATTCGGACATGCTCCTGGTCAGGGGGCTGTGTTGTGGGATGAAGAGCGAGCCATTTTGGGCCAGCCAAACAGCTCTAATCTGCACTACTTACGACCCACGGCCAGCTGCGGCTGTCCCTGGCATGTTATTGGGAGCGGGCGCTGGCTGCTATGGAATATAGTTGTCGTTCGTTAGGCTGACTCTGTGCGTCAAGACAGCCACTGGCCAAAAGCAGAGCCGATAAATACGAGTGGAAGCGCCGCCCCCAAGGCAAAGAGAAAAGGAGAAGGGAAATCCTCTTTGGGCTCTCTGAAAGAAGCAAGGGTGCCAGTACGGCCCATTTTATGCGTTTGCAGCTCATATCCGACGACTACGATTACACAACACATACAAGCACACACACACACACAAACACACTCAAGCGAACTGTGCTCGCCAGAGATCTGACACGGGCCCAGCATTCTCGACCTAGTGGGAGAACACCACGCCTGCTCTCTGACCCAACTGCTCCGTAGGTCGTCTCGCGCAGTGGCCTTCTTCTTCTGGTCTGCCGACGGACGTTGGATTTTCTGGATCGCCTGCAAAGTGACGCAAGATAACAGGACGGTAGAGACCGACACCCCCCTCCCCCTCCCCCTCTTCCGTCTCGTTGTGTGTTGTGTTGGACCCCCATTTTACGCACCGCAGCTCTCGTGCGATCGCCGCCTAGAGAACCACGGACGGATTATTGGTGTTTGTGTGCCACGGTGACCACCTCTGCGGCCAGTGGCACTGACACGAACGGGGGAGCTTCTCTCGTGTCGGAGGTGTTGACCGCCCTGCTAGTGAACAGGCATCTTCCCTGATCGTGAAGCCCAACGGCCTGGCCGTGGAGGCCCTAGCTGAGGCCAGCATAACAAGGCCAAAGTGAGGGAGAAGAGAAGGATAAGAAAGAGGAGGAAGAGAAGAACACAAAGAAAAGAAGAAACCCACACCAGGTACGGAATATAATAGGGCTCCCCCTACCCTCCCGGTCCTGAGTTTACGTTCCCTCCTAAGAGCCTCTCCTTGGGACCACGGACGGAGAGCCACCGAGGGCCCGCTGTCCTCCTTTTGTTTCTGTCGCCATCGCCGGTGTTGGGTGGTGCTGGTGCTAATCCTCTGGATCACAGCCGAAAGACTGGTTCAAGACACAAAACCCCGAGCGTCTTTTTCGTTTTCTCGCTTAGTTGGCCGAACAGCATGGCGGCCGTCCGGAACCTGCTGCTGGGCAGCCGTAATAGCAGCGAGCCGCAGTACAGCTACTCCATCCAAGGTGGCCCAGCGCCGTCGTTTCCGCCGCCTGAATACATTGAGCAGCAAAGGCGTCGACACCACGAACAGCACCAGCAACAACAGCAGTACCAGCAACAACAACAGTACCAGCAACAACAGCAGTACCAGCAACAACAACAGCAACAGCATCAGCGACAATCGCATGACTACGACCAGTGAGTACTGTTTGATTGGCTTGTCGTCTCGCCCGTCTGTCCTTGCCTCTATACCTCCATGCTATACCTGCGGTGGCTCTTTTATTACGCTGTTTGATATACCGCAAAAGTAGCGGGGCGCCGTCCTGCTGTTCCAGCGCGCCTATCCAGTGGGTTCGGCCCTGTGGCACCTAGTCCTCTTACCCCCAGTTGCGCCAGTCCCTGTCCCCACCAAAATTGCACATTGCCCTCCCCTGATGTAATCTCCAATGGATCTTGGGGAGAAGCGATTCCGGTCCCTGTTGGCTGCGATGGGAAACGGAAAGCTGTCCGTTTAGCTTCACCTCTTTCTTCTCACGCACGCCTTGTTTCCTACCCTTTTCCCTTCACGACCGCTCTTTATTGGCGTTTCCCGTGGCAGCTGGGCCGAGGCAGTATTCTTTGGCACAGCTTGTTCTTGTGATCGTCATTTTGCCTCGCTGAATTTGTCCATTTTGGCATTTCGGCATTTTGCCCTTTGCCCTTTTCATTTTTAGCCCCCTTCTCCGGCCTTCTAGCATGATCCGCGGCTGACCCTGACCTCTTCGCAAACGCTCCAGAAACACGGCTCGCCCGCCAGCATCTTCTCAGGCTGTGGCGTCTCGACATGCCCAGCGTGCTTCGATCCGCCCCCCCTCTTCCGTTTACTCGCAGCCCAGCCCGGTGAACACGAACTTTGCGTGGCAGGCGGCGCAAGCCCAGCAGCGGCCAGCGCAACACCTGTATACATACGACCAGCAGTCCCCCAACCTACCGCCGTCGCCGTACGACTACAACGGCTACAACATGCAGCAGGCAGCGGACGAGCAACGAAATGCAGACGGGGTATCGCCCGAGAGCTCGCCTGACATTTCCAGCGGCCGAAATGGGTGAGTGGATGGACAGCCATGCGATCTGCAGTTTTGTGAGGGCATGGTGAGAAGTGTCTCCGAACGCCAACTCTAACCGTGGATGCAGGCCTTTTGACCCCCCTTCAAGACGACCAACAATCAGCCCCAACGCCCCCCACGGGCCCTTCACATCACCGCCTAGTGCACACGATGCCGACGGCCGGCCACCGTCAGCGCCGCGAAGCAACATTCCCACGATGCGACGCGAGCGGCGGCAGACCCAAGACGCGACAGCGCGTACTCTTCGCGAAGCCAAATCACGCGAGCGGCTGCACCAACAGCACCAACAGCACGAACAGCACCAGCTACCAGAGCAAGCACAGGCACCACAGAAGCGCTCCAACTCAAATGCCTCGTCGATGAGGGGCTACAAGGGCGGCGAGGTGCGCTGGGACCCCCGGACAGGCGAGCTGACCAACTCGGACAAGGGCCGGCCGGGTCAGGTGAAGCCAATAGAGTATGCGCGGGGACTGGGCATCGTGGGCGTCGATGGCACCAGTGCCGCCGAAGTGAAAGCACCGGCAGCCACCGGCATCGCCAGCTTTGCCAGCCGGCTGCGCAAGACGGTGCAGGGAGCAGCATTGCTTCCTGGGGGTGGCCCCGGAGCGGCTTCCGGAGGGCCTTCCGGAGGGTCCGGGATGGAGTCCGGAGCCGGCTCCCAAGCGGCGGCAACACAGCCAACGCAGCCAACACAGCCCAATTCGCCAAAAGTACCGCCTCCGGGGGCGGCTGTAGGAGCGCTGGCTGCTGCTGCGGCCCCTCAGCTACGAGACGCGTCGGCGACAGACCCGGCCGCGGGCGCATTTACTTCGGTGCGGCCGGCGTGGAATGGAGCTAGCGGACGCACAGCGCTGGTGGCCCCCGTGCGCGACACGGCGAGTGTGGCGCCGTTGATGAGCATTCCACGCAAGAGCAGCAAGCGTGTGGCGTCGATTCCCCAGCTGCGGTCTGGCGCTGCTTCTGGTCCGCATACGGGTACCACGACACAGAGCATGGCTAGCCCCCCTGTCAGTCCTCCTGCACTAGGGGATGAAACGCTAGGCCGAGAGACCGTTCGCCAAGTGGTACCCTCGAGCCAGCAGCTAGAACGGCCCGCCGTGGTCTCGAGTCCTGGGGCCTCGCCCTCTGCCTCTGCCTCTGCTCGTAGCTATCCGAGCCCCCCTTTGTCGGCCGATCCTGCATACAAAGACGCTCTGTCGTCGCCCCAGCCCTCCTCGGCCATCCGACGAAAACCGGCCCCGTCTCGCCAATTCATGGGCAGCTACGACGAGAACGATCCGTTCAACTACAACAACAAGACAGTGCCTAACAGCCCTCACAATCCGGCGAATCCGCCGAGTCCGCAGAATCCCCAAGGAACTACAACGTCACCCCCTCCCCCCCCACCGCCTACCCATGACCCCCAGTGGAACCAACCGCCGTCGCGCTTCAGTGTCACTACGTACGACTCGGCCACCACCACGGCGCGCACTTCGTTGCAGGATTTCGACCCTAGCGACGCCCCTGAGATGCCGCCCATCCCTGACCCTCTGCGCTCGAGTCCGTTTATACGGCAGCAGCAGCAGCAAAGCCTACCACAACGGCAATCTCAGCAGTCTCAGCAACAACAGCAGCAACAGCAGCAACAGCAATATCGCCAGCAGCAAGACCTCCAACACCCCCCCGACTCGCCGCCTAGCGGACTCGACCAGCACTGGGCTTCCGTGCGCGCTCGACTCGGCCCCGTGGCCACCAAACCCCTGCCGCCCGACCACCCCCCCTCCTCCGAGTCCTCTGATAGCGTCATGGACCGTCGTCGACCGGCTCGCATGGGCCACATGAGCCCGCGCTCCTTCCGCGAGACCGAGCCCATCATCATCAACCTCAACACCCCGTGGATGACGAGCCAGCGGAGCGACCACGGCGACAGCGATGGCGACAGCGACGGGACGGTCCAGGGCCGCAGCCACTCTGGCGCGGGCGCCTCCGGGGCGGGCCCCTCCTCCATCCACCCCGCCCTCCGCCACGACTCGGATGCCGCCTCGCGTCTGTCCATGGCCGGCTCCGTGCACAAGATGCTGCCCCCCGTGCCGCCCGAGACCCTCGCCAAAGACCGCGTCGCCATGCTCAACGGCCAGCTCGCCGGCCTCGCCCAGCGCCGCGTCAACATCGACCGCAGCATCCGGCAGATGACGCAGCTGATGCCCACCGACAACCTCATGGCCAGCGCCGACGTGCTGTACAAGCGCGAGATGGAGAAGCGCAAGGTCGAGGGCCTGCGCCTCGAGCTCGCCGAGGTCCAGCGCGAGGAGTACGAGATCGGCCTCAAGCTGCACCGCGCCTACAAGCGCCTCGACCGCGACGCCGAGTACGAGCCCACCACTCTGTGGGTGCGCCGCGTCACCGGCTGAGCCGTGCCGAGGTCCGGCTGTCTGTCCTGTTGTGTCCCTACTATTTGACGTCTTCTTTTCTCTTTGCCAAAACGATACCACCCCTTGTCTTCACTTCAGCCGTCTTGTTTGTTAGTGGCTGCCTCTCGTTTCTCCAGCTGTTCCTCCCTTACTGTTGATGTCGGCTGTGCATCGTCTGTTTTTATACTGTGCCATGTACCCATTCTTCTTTTCTTCTTTCCCTTCCACCCTGTATCTCTAGCATAGAAGCCAGCCTCAAGCATTTTCACCCACACGGCCACCAAAGAATCCAATATCATGATACAACATGCAAAGACGAGCGACGAGAGGCTCCAGAAGCATGTGGGCGGACAACAGTCCTGTGTCTATTTGTAATTTGCGCGTACCTACCTCCCAGCTAGTGCCTATAACCCAAACAATACAAAACAAGCTAAAACCAGCCTGATACCCATCAAGAAAAACATACAACCAGCACTGATTCGTAGCTGAGTCAAGCCATTTCCGTCCCGCTGTACGATGCCTGAAAAAAATACCGTAGGTCGTTATGAAAGTAGGCTAAATGAATAAAAAGAGAATCAAATAAAGAGAAGAAGGCGGATATAGGGGCTAACTGGAGGTATGGCGTCTAGAGCATGCATGCAAGCCATGGCTCATGACCAGTTCACATTATCAGTAGGCCCGCCGGCCGAAGAGCCGTCCGGGTTTCCCGACGGCCCGCCTAGGCCAATGCCCATGTTCAAGAACTGATCGATCGCGCCAATGCCCTCTGTCTCTAGCACATCCATCAACTCCAGCTGCTGCTCCTGCGAAAGGCTGCCCTGTCGCTCAGGATTCGGGTGGCCGCCTGACACAAAGCCGAATGGGTCATGGATCGTGCCATCCATCATGTCGAGCCCATCCGCACCGTCGATGGGACCTGGCCCGCCACCAAGCCCTTGCCCGGGGCCGCCACCATGGTGGTTGTTCATAAGGAGGCCATTGTTGAGCGCGGACAGCCCATTGACGCCAAAGCCCCCGAGTCCAAAACCGGTGAAGGCTGTCGTTGGGTCCGACAAATACTGCGCCCCGCCCCCCATGCCACCAAAGGTAAACGGCGACATAAATGGTGCTGGTTGCGAGAACCAGTCCGGCGCCGTCATGCCAACCATCGGCCGCTGGTTGTTCATGGGGAGCGTCTGCTGCGGTTGGTGTGGCGGTGGTTGGCCCCTCCGAGAGATGGAAGCCGCAGGTAGCTGTTGCTGCTGTGGCGGTCCAGACGGTACATCCACGCTGAAAGTCGGAGCAGCTTGCAGTGGCTGGGACAACGGTTCTAGCTTCGGCCGACCCTGATTAGGCGGAGGCGGTGAAATCTGTGGCGTCTGCGGCGGCTCAAATTTGATATTGTTTGGCGGTGACGACATGTTCAATGCCGAGTTCATACCTAGCCCAATAGGCATAGGACTAATGTGCCGCATTGTCGGCGTCGGAGTGGGAGATGACGCCGTAGTCAGGGTAAGAGCTGGCGAAAGAGTGTTCAAGGCACTGGAGCTCGGCGGTGATACAAATGCGTCGGGCGACGTTGCCAACGTCGGTGACATAGCCAGCAAGCTGCTCGGATGGCCTGGCATGGTGCCTGCGGGCGGCGTATCTTCTTCCAAAATGAGCTGCTCTGGTGAGCTGCCTGCCAGCGGCGCATCGGGCGGAAAGTAAGAGAAGCGCCGACCCATAGGCTCTGTGGATGCAGGGTTGAGGAAAATGGATCCCGACCGAAACTGCGGGTGATTGGGGATAGGACCTGGGCCCGACTCCTCGAAACCAAAGGGATTTGTGTTGAGTGATCCCGACGTATTAAAGAGACCAAATTGAGGCGTATTGAACACGGGAACTTCTGGCGGTGCCTGCTGGTGCTGCTGGTGCTGTTGTTGATGCTGGTGCTGCTGTTGGTGCTGCTGTTGTTGTTGGTGCTGCTGGTGCTGTTGTTGATGCTGCTGCTGCTGTTGTTGTGACTGCTGCGGCTGTTGGAGCTCTTGCTGGCTGCTAGAGTTGATCGAGATATTAGGTGCCATGGACGAAGACTCAGACATCGACGGCGAGTTGGGGTCTACATATCCTGGCGAATCCTGGAAAGCACTATCTGGGGGGAAGCTCTGGAGAGTGGAGGCTGAAAGCGGGGCTGACGACGACGGCTCATCTTTGACGTCGTATATTTGAAGGCAGGCCTTGGCAAAGATGGAGTACAGCTGTGAGGCTGCAGAAGCGCCGGGCCACCGCTCGGAACACTGCTCGACAATGTCTAGTGAGGTGTTCACGAGCTCTTCGATTTCTTCACGCGTGTGCTCTTGGCGGATCTCAGGGTAGGATACGGACCAGAGGATGGTGTTGAGCGACATGTAGATTGTGAGCAGGAACACCCAAGTGATGTCAATGGCAGCCTTTTGCACTTGCTGGCTGCCGAGATTGATGACGAAAACCGACGAGTTAAAGCACTTTATGGCAGCTGAAGCTGAAGGCTTTGGAATTTGGGGAGACGGCCGAAAGAGATAGACAACCATGGAATGATAGTGACCGGTGAACCTAGCAAGAGGAGAAGGCGGTTAGAAAGCTTGCGGGGAGGAGGGAATGAGCCGAAAAGAAGAGCAAAATGAAGACCTACCAAGGCGTGCACCAGGAGGGTTGGGTAGGCGCCGAGTCGAGCCAGTCCTTCAGCTTCTTCTCCATACTGGCAAACCACGGGTGCTCTTCGGTTTGGGGCTCTGGTCGCTTCTTTTCGTAGAGCATGCGGCGAATCTCTGCCTGGCAGAGACACATTTTGCAGTAGTGGATGGCGACGCGCTTCTTCTCAGAGGCTGGTCCTCGCTGGATCCCGGTCTCGGTCACATGTTCGTCGTCGACGTCGGTGAAAAAGGCCACATCAAGAATGTCATTGCCCTTGGCGAAGCCGTTGGGCCGGCCCATGGAGTGGGCGAGGCCCAGCTCCATGGACGTGACAATCCATATGAGACGGCGTCGCATATCCAGAGTTAGCGGGTCGACTTGAAAGCCGCTGGCAATCGTCTTTTCGTCTGCAATGGCTAGCTGCTGGCAGATGCGTGTCGCGAGGCCGATAATATGGTACACGTTGGTGCGGGTGGGAGTGAGCATGGAGTACTCGCCGATGAGCACCAGACACTGCAGTGTGCGCAAGTCTTTGGGGCGGATCACATCTTCAAAATGGACCATGGCAGCTAAGTAGTAGCTGTCGGCAAGACCTGCGTACTGTGTGTCCAGTTTCTGCAGGCTGATGGCTAGGACCATACGAACGCTAAAGTTCTTGTAGGGATCGGTGCTGCCGTCAAAGACATCGTTGAGATGCTGAGAAAAGACACGCTCGTGGAGCATGGGCGTGAATACCTGGGCTGTGGTTTGTTAGCTGGTTTTGCTCATATCTTGGCGCCCAAACCGACAATTCAAAGAGCCCGCTCGCAGATTCATAGACAAAACCACACCTCTTGAATTGAAGACTTCCACCAGTCGGTCGGCGACGTTGCGCGTGGGTAGCGCCTGTGCTGGATGGGCGCTAACCATCGGATAGCTCTTCTTGCGGAAGCCAGCACCACCGAAACCAGCGTTGGCGTTTGGGCCAGCGATGCTCTGCATGCGGTTGAGGCGGTTGAGCCGACGCGCGCGCAGCTCGGGGATCAGCTCGGAAATGCGCTGCGAATCGGTGTAGCGCTTGGCTTCCTCCATGAGCAAACGCGTCATGGCAATGCCGCTGCTGGGTCCCAAATAGCGAGGTGTTTCGTCCGACTCGCTGAGCCGCACAAGACCGCCTGGGCGAATCATGTCCTCTGTGTTCTCGGGCAGGTCTTCCTCGGTGAATTGGGCCAGCTCAGCCTCGAGCTGGCGCACCTTGTCTTGCAGTTTGATGACATAGAAGCGGCTGATCTTGCGTCCTTTGGTGCTGTCGTAGTATTCGCATACAGAGCCGGCGCGCTCGCATGGAAGACAACGGGGGAGAGTGGGATCGCACCGTGTTTTGCGCTGACCAAAGCAAGAGAAGCAGGTTAGTACCATACGCAGAAAGATAACGAGAATGGAAAGGGGGGTTCCGGACAGACCTGTCTACACCGGCAGCAGGCTGTCAGGGTATGCGCTATGCGGCTAGGCGATGCGTCGTGGTCATTGTCGCCATGAGGCAGCATCGCCTGTGGTGGTTGTCGCTGGACATGAAAGAACTGTTGGGGTGGAGGTATCGGCAGGCCAAAGCCTCTATGATAGAGGCCTGACTTGTCCATCTGGACAAGGGGTTTGGGGGGAGTCTCAACCGGGAGTTTTCTGTGTGGCGGGACGCGCTCGCTTTTGATAGTTGCTGGTTTGCTGGATTGGTTCTTGGTTCTGTCCTCAACGTCTCCTTCTTTCTGAGTCCCACCCCGAGCCTCGTGTTCGAGGAGCGATCGCACAGGCGCAAGAAAAGAAGCGTACAGTCGCACTGGTGGCGGATGGGTGCACAATGGTGGCACAGAGGCAGTGGTTTGCCGGTGTTTCTTATGTGTATCTTGCTGCACGCTGTGGCTTGCCGCTGCTGCAACCGTGCTGGCGGTAGCAGAAGCTTGCGACCTCGACAGAAAAGCCGTCTTCGGCGCCGCTTTGAGGGTGCTAGGGCTGCGTCTAGCGATCGGCAGGACGCCGCTGGAAAGCGCTACTGCTCCAGAGCAGCGGCGAAAGCCTCAGTGAGGGTAGTCGTATGTACGTGTCCTGAGTGGTAGCACACTTTGGGGGCAGTGCCAGTGTTGCGTTCGCCAGGTCGGTTTTCTCGCAACGCCGTTTTCGAGCCGTTTGTGTTTGTGTCAGAAGCGCAGAGCCCCTCGCGTCGTCATCTAGCCAGACCAGGCCCTAGCTGCGCTGATCCTCTGCTGTGCTCGCCCACCCTCGCCGTTGGCGGCGTATCGGTTCTGTTGGGGTGGGAGAGGGGAAGGGGAAGGGGAGGAGGAGGAGAGTTGTCTGTCCGTGAAAGTGGTTCTCGTCGTTGGCGTTGGAGTCAAGACCTCTGCCAATGAAGGAAGAACTAAAATTAAACCCAGACAGTAAAAATAAGTATGGTAGCTACGGAAGTGTGCCCGCAGGCAGGAGCAGCGACACTGAGAGGCAAGAGGCTCCCCGAGCCTTCCTAAAAACTCTGTGATTACGGAGTACTAGTCCTCGAACATGCGGCAGGTGGTACGCTGTAGAGGGGAAGGTTGGGGCACTGGCGCTAAGAGATTGGCTGGCAGGCAGGAAGCGACGAGGGGACCGGCACCAGAGGTCAAAGGAAAGTGCGATAGAACGCCCATAGAAAGCGTGCTGGGCGGGTCGGTTGGTGGGGGTGGTTGACAAGGCGGGCAGTCGCCAGTCACAGAGCCGGCCAATCACGTGGCGTCGATAATGATAAGCCGGCTCCACCAGCGGATTAATCCACCAAAAAGGCCATGCAAGCCGTCCGTGGCGCGCCCACTTCCGTGACTACGGCGGACTCCAGCGTGCAAAGTGTGCTGGCAGGACCCTCCAGGGGCCAAAAACCACCCACTAGTTGCTAGGAAGTTTCCCCGACTTAGCTTCCTTTGTGTTCGTTCATTTATCAGCCCACCTACGGTGTACTTATACATTCTGCCCCGCTGCCAACGGCAAAGCAGCGGCAAAACAGCACGCTATAGAACAGTCCGAGTTTCTGTGAGCGACGCCGACGATCTTCCACTTGTCGATGTCGCAACGACGACATCATTCTAGGGCGCCGCTGCGACACTTGACACTCCTGGCGCACACGCAGCGCCTCGATACGGCAGGCGTTTCTTGCTGGACTAGACCCGTGCGGCCGTTTGCTCCGTGGCTTCCCTTTTGTCCCCCGCAGAAACAGCGAATCTCAATGTGCATCTGCGGTAAAGGCAACGCCTCTCCTCTTTTGTGCCCTTTGGCGACTGCAAAGCTACCGGAGCTGATCCTCACATCGAAGCCAGTCGGGACTGCCCGACACCAGACGAGGCGAGGGGGGACGCGGCGGCTGTGCGACAGCTACTCGAAAGAACAACTGCTGCAACATCGTTGATACCCTATCCGCAGAACACAAGTGCGACTAGAAAACGGAGAGCAGACTCAGGGTTTCTAGTTCCCTCTTTGCTCTTTTTGCATTGTCTCGGCGAATACAAAACGACCACTGCCTGACAGCGCTTATATCAAGAGCCCCCGACAGCGAGTCGCCAAGGGTTCTGCCTGCGGCTCTGGGTGGTTGTGTCCCAAGCCATACCGCTGAGCGCCTTTGCCGCCGCCATGGCGCGATCTAGCTTCTCTGACAATCCTCTTCTCCGCGTGTCCCGCCCAGTGTCGGCATGTTCAAGATGTAAGTGGTCTGATTGTGTCCTCGGTGGCTCTCGATGGACGACACAGTAGGCTAACACTAGATTCTCTGCCCAGGTCGTTCCGCCAAGGTGAAAGTACGGACCAGCTCTCGTCCTGTCCCCTTCCTGACGAAGATATTCTAACAATGCTTTGTTGCTCAGTGTGATGGAAAACTACCAGCATGCACGGCTTGCGAAAAGGCTGGCCGCGAGGGCGAATGCTCGGCGGCCAATGACCAGTTTGCGCGGGGAAAGGAGCGAAGGCAAGTGGGATGAGGGCCTCTTGAATTTGCGGGTGTCATGTCTCTGGCGGGCGATACTAACAATGCTAGCTACGTCGCTGCGTTAGAGCTCCGCGTGGAGAAGCTGGAACGCCGGCTGGCCTATGCGCGGTCGCGGAAGGCGTCCGTGGCCAGACACGATACCGAGGCGCCTCTCGGACCAGATGCCGAGCGCAAAGGCTCTCTTGCGCTCATCCGAGAGGCGATCCACCGAAAGGCGGCTCGAAAACGAGAGAATTCAGATGTCAACTCGCTTGTGTCGGACTTTGGCTATTTGTGAGTGCTGTGGTGGACGTGTGGCCGGGTTCACGTGGCCGTTCTAACCCAGAGTGCTAGATCGGTGAATGCGACGACCCGCGACTTTGAGCCATCCGTTGGCAACATGACCTTTGCTCGCCTGGTGCTGGCGGCTGCTGGAAATGACCCACTGCCCGAGCCAGCTATGGCGGCGTTCAAGTTGCCGACGAAGCAGGCTGCGTATGGGATTGTGCAGTACTACCTGACGCATGTGCACACCCTGTTCCCCATCTTCCTGGAAACCAACCTGCTGGGCCTTCTCGAGGAGCTTTACCACCACCAGTCTCTAGGGCCGGCCGGAATGAATCAGGTGCGGCCCAGTCTGCGGTACAGCGACTACTGGATGATCTACATGGTGCTTGCCATCGGCTCGTCGGCGCAGAGCCGCACCCGCCAGGACACGTTCTACACGAACGGCGTCGAGTTTGCTGCTCATGCCATGCCGTACGCCGACCTAGCTTTGACGCCGGGCCATGTGACGCAGATCCAGTCGCTACTGCTTCTCACGCTGTATTCGATGCTGGACCCGGCGCATTTTGACAGCTGGCACCTGATTGGGTTTACGTGTCGCGCCATTGTCGACTTGGGCTTCCACCAGGATCCGCCACCGTCGCAGCACATTGATGTGATGGCGCTGGATGCACGGCGGCGCATTTTCTACTGTGCTTATACCATTGACCGGTAAGATGTTCGGTCTGTTGACCGCTGTTTGGTTGAGCGCTAACGTGTCAACGTGTTGTAGTGCTATCAGCATGGTGCATGCGCGAGCCTTTTCGTTTACAGATGACGCTATCAACGTGGCGTTTCCCTCCATGGTCGGTGTTCATTATAGCCGGCCATATCCATCAGCTCCGATGCCGTCGTCCGGGCTGCAGCTCCCGCCAGCGCCGCCGAGCCAGCCGGTGTCTCCGTCGTCGGCCCCGGCCCCCAACCCGGCGCTTCTCCTGTTCCAGCTGCGCCGGGCCCAGTCGCATTGGTACCAGACGATGTACCAGTCGGATCCTTCCGAAGCACTGAGCGATCCAGCGGCGTTTGTGTGGCGCATGTGTACGGACATGCGAGAGTGGTACGAGGCGCTGCCGGCGTCGCTCCCGAGCAGCATTCGGGACATGTTTGATTTGGAGCTCCAGTACAGCTACGTCTACTGCATTGCGCCGAGTGCACGAGCGCCGTTGATGACGGCATACGGCCGGATGTTGATCTTCGAACACGTCATAGCATATGTAGACCGCATTCTGGACCTGGCCGACAACCCGCTCAACAGCATCTGGTACACGTACCACGACGCACTACGTGTGTTCTTCATGGGCAGCCAGTTCGTGGCGGTGCTGCGGGACGCACCAACGGCAGATGCCATTCTGGCTGGAGGAGGCGCGGTGCCGCTGCCTCTGGCGCTGCCCGGTGAAGCGCCACCGCCGCCGATGCCGGTGCGAACGGCAGCTAACGGCAGCTCGAGGAGACTGGGCGACGGCCCTAGGAACGTGGCTCCTCCGCTGTCAGGGGATACAACGGCGACCAACATTGACCGGGCCATTGCCTGTCTCAACCGGGTCAGCTGGGTTCTTGGAACCTATGGCGCGAGATGGGCAGACGCCGAGCAGCTAGCGAATGGGTTCAAAGCTATTAGCGGAACGGTGATGGACGATTTGCTGGCCCGGCAATCCGTCCAGAACAAGCAGAAGGCGGCTGCTCCGCAAATGCAACTGCTGTCGTCGTCTTTCCAGTCGATGGGCGCTCAGGCAAGACATGGCCATCCTCATCCTCACGCACATCCTCAGCATGCGCAACATACGCAACATCCTCAACAGCAGCACCCGCAGCATGCTCAACATCCGCAGCACCTTCAACATCCACAGCCTCACCACCCTCACCACCCACATCCTCAGCTCCATCAGCAGGCACACCTACACCCCTATCACCCGCAACAGCCCATGCTGCATGCGACACCGCGACAGCCGCCAACACCGGCGATGATCTTTCAGCCGCCGCCGCCGCCGCAGCAGCAGCAGCAGCAACATCCGCCACCGCATTTAGCACAGCAATTCCACGCCATGGCGACGCTCCCTCAGCAACAGCGCAATCCGGCGCCAGTGCCTCTTCGCTACGTGAATACGATGCCTATGCCACCTGGGCGTGGCCCACCACCGCCTCAGCCTCCGTCTTCTAGGCCGCACTGAAGGCAGCTGCAAGCTGGGGCGGAGCCGGCACGGATGCGAGGGATGGACTTGGCTGGGAACCGGCTGTAGTGAGACGTTTTGTTATTGGCTCTGCCATTGTTTATTCCTATTTGGGCATTTCTTGTGTCATGAGGGCACAGGTGGCGTGTAAGCTCGGCATAGTTTAGGATAGGCACTATGGCGATCGACACTCGCAACGAGCAAGGACGGGTATTTCGTAAGGCGCACTGTGTTAGCCTTGTCGTTTAATTATTTTCTGGCTGTTGTTCCAGTGCTTTGACCCTGTGCATATGAGTCGTCGAAATCTTGTCCCCTTCGAAATAGCAAGCAGCGACAGGTAACAGGCTTGGTGCATTCCCCATAAACAGGGGGCGGACTGTCATGGCTGTATAAGACTAGCACCGAAAGGGGATGTCTTTGGGCCGGCCCAACACTCGACGTCGGCGGCTGCTCATCCTTCTGCGGGGTCATGGGAGGGTGAGTGTGTGGTTGCATAGCACAGCGTATCTGGCAGATTTTACCGAGCACGGAGCACGGAGTATGTGGACGGCGAGCTATCATATTGTCGCAAAGTGGCACGGGAAACAAGACAGAATTCGTGATGAGCATTGAACATACGGAAGCGAACACACAAACACACAAACACACACAGCAAAACTAGGGCCAGTCCATTTCATTCCTCCGTGCCAGGCTTCAGCCCTCCTCCCCGGGCATCTGTATGTCTCACCCCTGCTTCCACTCCTGTCTCGCTCCAGCGGCCATCGCCACCCTAGGCTTGCCTCTTTACGCACTGGCGACCATGTTTTCAGCTGGCCTAGGTACGTCCTCAGCCGCTCCCGCCACCTGGGAGGAGAAGGAGGAGGAGGCGTCTGCGCCAGTAGGGGGCGGACAAGCGCTCGCTGGCCGTGGCTTTTTGCGATGCGCCATGGCGGCCGTCGTTGTCGCCGTTGTTGTCGTGGTCGTCGTTGTCGTGGTCGTCGCGGCATCTGTTGGTGTCGCGCCGGCCGCTGCCGCATCGGCGGCCGTCGTAGCCGTAGGCGTCGCCGCCTTGCCGGCCTTGGTCCGCTTGGCGAACGGATCCTCCTCGTGCAGCGTCTTCTTCAGCCAGTCGACAATGTGCAGGGCGCGGTTGGTGCGGGACTCGGACACCGCGGGCTGTCCACGCTGGCGCGCGTCTTCGGCCGCTGCCTCGTTGCAGGCCTCGATGAGGCCGCTGATGGAGGCCTCCTCGGTCATGTCGCCGAGGCCCGGGACGAACACACTCGTATTGGGTTGGGCCAGTGCCGGCGCAGCTTTCTTCCCTTTCTTCCTGGCCTTCCTCTTGCGAGCGGCCGACTTTGAGGTCGAGGGCGGGGGTGAGCCGCGTGAAGGCAAACCGGACGAACCGGACGAGCCTGGTGACGTGGGAGCCGTCGACGCCGAGGCCGACGACGAGGCCGATGTTCCGGCGCTCTTGTCACTCCCCGCGACGCTAGCACCGCTGCAGTTGCGCGCGGCCGACGGACGCGTCGAGGGCGTTGGCGGCGTTGGGGGGGGCTCGATCGGTGCCGTGGAAGCAGACGCCGAAGCCGACGCCGACGCCGACGCCGTACTGGCGGCTTGCTTGATCGCAGACGGCGGTGTGGCGGCACCTTGGCCTTGATCTCTCCGGTTGCCGCTGCCGCCGGTCGTCCTCTTGGGCGGCCCGCCCGTTGTGTCCACGCCTTTGCCTTTGCCAGTGGCGTTGACCTGGCCTGGGCCGTCTGCCCGGTCGTCCAGGCCACCGTGGTGTCTCGCATCGCTGTCTAGCGTCGGCCTCGGGGGCTCGGCCATGCCAGGCACGCCCTGTTTGGCCGCCACTGAGAGGCGGGGCACGGGGGCGCTGCTGGCACGGGCACTGGCTTTGTTGGGGACCGGGCGGCGATCCGCGCTCGACGCGGCCTTGGGCTCCGGCGTCTGCACGAAGCCCGGGGTCGAGCACAGGAGCTTCCAGTCGCCGTTAAACGGGTCGAACAGGCCCAGGCGACAGAGGCCGTCGAAGACGATTTCCCAGTCGAACATGGCCGCGTTGCGGAAGTTGGAGAAGACGGGGTAGCCGTCCATGGCCGCGTGGACGCGGGCTACGTTGAGGATGTGGCGCTCGAGCTCCTTCTTGGGCGTGCGCAGCAGACAGTGTGCCATCAGCATCAGGTGCAGCGCCTCGGGCAGCATGGGGTGGTGCGTGACCATCTCGACGGTCTTGGGCCGCGGACGAGGCGGCGGCGCGTCCGTGGCCGCCGAGTCCGGAGCCGGCCCGGGGCTTCCGGGGGTGTTGACGATGGGCGGCGTGCCGAGGGCAGCAGAGGTGCTGCAGGACACATCGGGGAACACGGGCAGGTCGGGAGGCGGCACCGGCTGGAAGAGGCGGCTCAGGGGGTACACGATGATCTTGTCGGCGGTGCCCTCGGACTTGGGCGGCACCATGGAGGCCAGTGGTGTGCCGAGTATGGCGGCCACCGATCGCTGGGAGAAGGCGTCGGCGGTGCGGGCCGGGTAGTTGGGGGAGTAGTCGATGGTGGCGAAAAAGGCCATGAAGTCGCGCAGGGCCTTGCGGGCGTGGGCGCGGATGGCCTCGCGGCCGGCGGCCTGCAGAGCGAGGTCGCCGGCGTTGAGGGGGTCGTCGGGGTCGTAGGGCGGCGGCTGGTCGTCGACAAAGATCTGGCGCACGCCGGTGCGGGCCTCGTCTTCCGGCGAGCTGGCAAAGGTGCCGCCGCCCATGCCGCGCACCGGCACCAGCGCCATTCTGCTGCCCACCAGGCCGCCGCCGCCGCGGGCGTAGCACTGTTCCGCCAGCTTCCGGAGCGACCAGTGGTGCTGGACCACCGCCCACTCGCGGCCCAGGGCCGGCAGGATGGCCTCGCAGGCCATGGCCATGTAGGCGCTGGCGCGGTGGACGAGCAGCTGCGACTCCAGCGACGCCAGCTGAGACAGGCTCTTGTCGTGGGAGACGACGCACGGGGGAGCGAGGCCGGCTGTGATTCCGAGGCCACGCCCGTCCTCGTGGCCCGGACCGTGTCCCGCACCCAGGCCCAGGCCGAGCCCGCCGAGCCCGCCGAGGTGCACGCTGGGGCTGTCGAGGCCGCTGTTGAGGCCCGAGCCGCGCAGCAGGCGCAGTGTGCGCAGGCCTTCCGTCAAGTCGGCGACGGCGCGGGGAAAGTCCTTGGCCAGGCTGCAGGCAATGGCGCGCGACCGCCGCAGAAACGGCGCATGCGGCCGCTCGTCGACGAGGTCGTTGCTGGCGTTGGGGGACGCCATGCTCTTGATCTGCACGCCGCTGACCTCGTCCTGGAAAAAGCTGACGTAGCGGCTCTCCATGTCGTGCTTGTCGTGCACCAGCACCTGCTGCGCAATCTGGTCCAGCGGCGACCGTTTGCTGCCGCCCTTCAGCAGGCTGCTCGTCGCCACGTCGTCCAGCGCGTAGGCCTGCGCCAGCCGCTGCGTCGCTTCCAGCCGCAGCCGCCGCCGCCGCTCCGTCGACATCTTGACGCTGCGGCTGTTGGTGTGGCTCGCCGCGCTCGACATGTACGTGCTGCGTGTCGGCAGCGTGCCCGTCGCCGCTCGCGTGGCCACGCTCAAAGCCTCGTCGACCAGCCGCCGGATCTTGACCAGGTCCACGAGCACCGCCTGGTCAAAGGGCCGCGGCCGCGGCTGCGCCAGATTCAGAGCCACGACCGCCTCAAGGATATCCGGCTCCGTCTGCTGCCATTTTCCGTCGTACGAAGCCACGAACGGCCAGTGTCTGGGGACAGTCAGTGCTGGTGCGCACATCATGAAAGCATGAGGCAAACAGTGGACCACAGCACGCTATACACGCCAACGCACCTCATCCGGGAAATCGACAGTGTGGCAGCCTTCGTCACTTCGGGCTTTTTGGTATGGATCCCCTCCGCCAGAGCCTGCCAGATCTCGCTCGCGTCGATCTCCAAGTTGTCGCTGTCCTTGTCCTTCTGCCCGGACTTGTTCTTTTTGGCCATGTTGGCGGCAGTCGATGGCCGTTTGTGGATGCAACAGATGTGATGGGCGCGAGGAACGGGTGTTGGCAGAGCACAGCCGTTTGGAGCACCGTTCACCTTGGTGTCTGGTGCAACAAGGTCACAAGATCACAGGATCACAGAACACAACGAAACAGACCGATTGGGCGGGCGACTATGAGTGGCCAAAGCAAACCAAAGTACAAGTACAGGTACCCCCCAGCTAACCGTTGTTATGCACCACAGCCCGGCTGCGTCATTTGTTTTTGGTGCTTGGCGGGCCAGGGAAGGCAATGAGCGGTGAGGCGCTCTCAGACAGCTGAGAGACAGAGGTGACGTGTCTTGGCCGGTATTGGCTGCAGGTCTCAGCTGAAGGACGGGCGCTTCGTTTGTGACGTTCTCGTATTTTCTTTTTCCAAAAGCGGCACCAACACCAGCGCCCGAGCACCAGCGCCCGAGCACCTTCCGTAAGCCTAAACCATTGAGTGCTGCTCTAGCCGTCTAATCCCTGTGGTATAGGTGTTGTAAATACATGACATACGATGTACCAAAAGCAGATAAAAGCAGCAAGCTTGCAGTCTCCTGCCCAGGCGGAGACAAAGCCGCCATCCCTGTGCAAACAACTTCCGAACACCGCCATGTCCGCCATCCACGAAGCAAACTACGCATTCATGGACGTCTGTCGGCTCGTCCGTCGAAACGCCCAAGCCAAATCGGCTGTTGCCCATCCGTCTAAGCATCCAAGTAAAACGCCATTTTGTGCCCTTTGGCGCCCACCATTTGAATCACGTAGTCAATCCACACAATCTCGTCGGCAAACTCGCCGGGACGGTCGGGCGGTCCCCGCTGCCGCGGCTTGCTAATGGGATGCCGCGCCAGCGTGTGCCGCACCGCAGTCAGCGGCAGCAGCGACGACGTCGCGCCAATGTCGCCCATGTCTTCGCCCATGAAGAACTCGACCGACTGGCAGACGTTGCTGGCCATGGCGTGGCCGATCGCGGTGCATTCGGCCGCCGCTACAAGCGATGCGGCCGACGCCGAACGGGCTGCTGCGGCTGGCGACGCAGACAGCGGCGGCGATGTGGATGTGGGCGTGGACGCCGATGTCGCCGTACTCGGTGGCCGCGGCGAAAGAACCGACACCGACGACGTCGACGTCGACGTCGACGACGGCGACAAGCTGCAGTACGGCTGCGGCGGGGCTTCGGCCGACGCCTCCCTCTCGGCCTCGCTCTCCAGCGCGGCAATGCGCTCGTACAGCTTGCCCATCTCGATGTTGACCACCATATGCACGAGCCAGAAGAGGATCATGGACTGGCCCACGGAAAAGGCGGGAAAGTGAAACGCCACGGGAAACGGGCTCGCGCGGTTCTCCTCCGCGAAGAGCGGCACGCGGATCGTCGACAGCTCCGGGCGGTACAGCTGGCCCGCCACAATGGCCTGTAGGTCGGCGAACCAGCCCTGCAGACACGTGTACAGCGCCTGCAGCTTGACGACAAAGCCGCGGTAGCCGTCGGCCAGGGCGCTGCGCTCCACGCCCGACGCCGCGAGCTGGTCGATCTGCTCGAGCAGCAGCGGGATCGCGTACATTTGGTCCATGAACTTGTCCTGCGGGATCTTGGCCGACGTCTGCCACGGCCGGTTGAGCCACTCCTCCGTCGAGAGGAAGTTGCTCTGGCGCGTCCAGATCGCGCTGAGGAACTGGGCGCGTTAGAGGACGAGCCGCAAGACACGGACGGAAAAAAGAAGAGAACTCACATTCAGCATCCGCAGAAAGATAAAGAGCGAGTGCCCCAGCGCCGTCGTATGCGCCCCCGGCCCCCGTTTCTGCAGCAGGGCCAGCCCCCCGGCCTGGTGCGACGTGTAGCCCACAATCCGCAGCGACGGGCACTCAAACACCTCGTACAGCGCCGACGCCATGCACGCCGCCAGCGTCTGGTCCAGCAGCTGCGTCCGCGGATCGTCGATCGCCTGCTGCAGCTGCCGCAGTCCCTTGATGTACAGCCGCAGGCTGTGCTGCACCAGCGCCGCGTTGTCCTCGCGCCGCCCAATCCGCGCCATGCACAGCGCCGCCATCGCCGTCTCCAGCGCCGGCACATCGGGGATCGTCGACTCCGGCAGGTTCAGCAGCCAGTTGCGCGGCCGCTTGCCCGACGGCTGCCGGCAGCCGAACAGCGCTTCTTCCGGCAGATGCAGGCTGAGAAACTCCGGAAACAGCTGCACCCGCCACGCCGCGTCCGAGTGGATGTACCGCGGCATGCCCACCGCCTGGTGCATCGGCGACGCGAAGCTGACCAGGCTGGATCCGCTGTCGTCATCACGTCCCTCCCCGTCGCCGCGCGCGATCGCTGTCGTCAGCGCCTCCAGCGACATCGGCGGCCCCTGCTCGACAAACATGGGCTCACGCCGTGCTGACCCCTGCATCCGCTGTGCCGTAAACGTCTTGCGGAACTGCTTGATCTCTTCCTTGCTAAACGTGCTCATCACATTGGTGATGGCCGTCTGTTCGCCGCGCGGCTGTCCACCACCGCCGGCACCACCTGTCGCGCCATGCGCCGGCTTGGGGTCCTGTGGCAGCGCCTTGGGCAGCTGCCGCGCGCGTTTGCGCCACCGACCCTGCGACACAATGCTGTTGCTGCCCTCTGTGGTGTCCAGCGTCAGCGGCTCCTCAAACGTCACATTTGACGACATGACAAATGCCACCGGCCGCTTGTAGCCCGTGCATAGTCGATTGGATTTGCGGCAGTTGCCGCATGCCGGCTGTCCTTGGTCGCACTGCCAGATAGAACAGCGTTAGTCCATCGCCATCATGGGGCCCGAACATCCTCTTTCTCTCCTCCGTTCGTGGGACGTCACAAACCTTGACTTTCCGCTGGATGCAGGTGTTGCAACCCTTTGATCGGCCTGGAACGCCCACCATCGTGTCTGCAGATGTAGCAGTGGCTCGTACCGTTCAGCCTACAGAAAGTATGCACAAAGGACGTATCCTCTGTCCTCCTACTTCGGGTGGCGGCGGCAGCGCCTAGTCGAAAACGGAGCGTAAATGCGAATGCGAGCTCCAGTGGTCCGCCCCATTCAGGCACGAGTACATACACTGCTGCCCCTGCCCGCCTGCTAACTTCCCCTGTAAGGTGGTTACCGCGTGTGTGTATGTACTCTGTACTCTGTACCGTCGTGGTGTTGGAGTTGCCAAGACTGACGAATACTAGAGATGTGAAATAGTCGAATAGTCGAAGGCACCACAAAATAGCTGTCCAAACTTGCACACTATCACCGCTTGGCTGTCCGTTGCATGCAGGAATTATCGGGCACCAGAAAAGTATTAAAGCTCGTTCACACATGCGTGGTCAACCTGTCCGCTGCCTATCTCGAGGGATGCCTCTCTTTTTCGCCGTCGTCATAACTCGTATGCGCAGCCAATGCCGTGGCTGTGCCAGAAGCTCCTGGTTAGTCAGACGCCGGCGTCCTTCATACGCGCTAACCCGAATAGGGTGCCATTGAGCGAAAAATGTCCGCGGGGACCCATTTTTGCCGATCGAATGCCGCTCAGCTCGGACCAAAGTGTCTCCTTGGCTCTCCTGCTTTGCTCCTACACACCATACATACATGCCACGGCTTATTTTTCATACGTCTGCACAACACCTCTCTCCATGCCCGTTGTCCCCATCGTCGCCGTATTCGAGCCCATCCAATCTCCAGAACGCCCTTAGCTCTTATCTCCCCCTTTCCATTTTTTCTTCTGTCGAGACGCGTCTCTTCACCGGATATTCCCCGCAACATTTCCGCCGCGGCCCCCCTCCGGCCATATCATGTTTATCATGTTCCCCTCTTACCCAGCCACCTGTGCTGCCTACTGGGCGTCGTTGATGACGGCGTCGCCTCGTAAGGCATCGGCAGCTCAAGACGCCGATGTTGCAAAAGCCGCTTTTTCGCCCTCGCGATCGGCTATCACCTTCCCCAATGCGCGTAGCTCGTCCCTCTTCTCGTGCTCCTCACCGCCGTACGTGTTCCATGTCTCGCTGGCTGCGTGCCACCACTTCTTAGCTCCCTCCGTATCGTCCACATCGAGATACGCCCGCGTCGCCGCCAGGTAGTAGTCACACATCGTCGGCCACAGCTGCTCCTTATCTATCAGAAAGTGCAGCTCGTCCATGATGTCACCCAGCATCCGCGCCCGGTCGATGCTGCTGTACCCAGAGCTGTCTGCCAGCTCCGCCCGGATCGTGTACAACCGCTGCCACCGCCGGTCGGACTGGTCTCGCTGCTCTGGTGATGCAGAACAGAGCGGACACGTACATTGGAACCCCCAGCCGCCAATCTTTTCTTGCCGGTCTTCGTACACCCCGCCGAGGGCCAGGTCTAGTGTTCAGTCGTAAGGTCCGGTCAGCCCGCTGGAAAGCCCTTCGGCTATTTCCGTCTTCTTCCCCCCTTTTTCTTTTCCTTTTCCTCCGTTCATCGACTTACAGCTGTGGGTTACCTCCTCGCCTGGCTCAATGTCCCGCAGGGCTAGCACCTCTTGGGATAGGTACCCTGGCGTGTATCGCCAAAACGTGCTGTGTGTGCGCGTCAGAATAAGCTTTTTCTCGCTCCGCCAAGCCCGGACTATAATGTTGCCCTGGGGGGGAGGTGGCGCGGTCAGGGGGGGAGGGGTCTAGAAGCCGTGGAATTCTGTCGAACGTACTTTGGCTGGCAGTTGTGGTTGATCCTCTACATTAGCATCGCCTCCCCGTTAGCTCTTGTGGGGACAAGCCAGGAGATGTGCAAGATTTTTATCTCTTCGTAGATGCTTAGCATGTTCGATTGCTTACCGATCCGAGCGGAAACAGCCCAATGTGCGATTCGCCGTCAATTTCAATGCCCCCGAACACATTCGTCTGCAAAATGTCACGCACTCTTTCGCCCCCCAGACTGTGAGCCAGTGCATAGATGCGTGCTTGTTGTCCCGGTGTCAGTTGCTTCACGGCCACCTGCAGCAATTGCATGATCTGCCCTGGGCTCCCGGCCGCAGGCACCGACTCTCCCTCTCCGCCGCCTCCATCCGTGTCCAGTGCTGTGAACGTGTTCTGCGACAGTATGATGGGGTAGTCAACAAATATCAGCTCGCCTTTGCGGATGCGTCTAGCAGCTACCACGCCTCGGCCGTGCCCGGGAATGTCTTGGATTACAAACGAGTTGCCTTCCGCCGCAGTTCCGTGTTCTCGGTCTAGAGGTCCGGCCAACGGCGTAGACGGATGGTTTCGGAGCTGCTCCGGGACGCCACTGTCGTCCAGTGTGTCTGCTATGGCGGCTGCCACATGAGGAGCAGCAACCATGCTGATCCCACGGCCGCCCCGGAATGTCACGTCCGTGAAGACACAGTACTTCTCGACCTGCCCAGCAGCATTGTGCCCCCGTGTGACACAGACAGGTTTGTGTGTCCATGGTGCCCACCCCCTCTCAGCGATAGTAGCATCATCCACAGCTAGCGAGCAGGCTAGATGAGCGCTGTTTCCCGCTAGTAAGGCCAAGGGCCGTCCAAACCGTTCAGTCTTGCAGGCGCATGCGCCTATCATTTGAATCTGGTTTGTAACTGTCACATTGCGGCGTGTCGTGGAGCCCGCTTCGGACTGCTTTGGGGCATGTTCCTGGCCCATCATACGGCCATGGCCACTGCCGAGGGTGGTTGACACCGCGATAGCTATCGATATGGCTATCCAACTTGGCAAAAACACGAGCATCCCGATCTTTGACATGTGGACTATGCACCGAAACTTCTGTTCGAATTTCTCAACCTAGGGGTGAGAGAACAATACAGCACCGCTCAATATTGTATACGTCATTTGAAGATGTCTATTTTGTTAATGTGGCCACTCCCCGTGTTTTGGATAAATCAATATTTGCCTGTATTGTGATATGGGGCGGCATGGAGTTACAGGTCGAGCATCTAGCCGACCAATGCCACTCACCCTGAAAGGGAATGTTTCAAATTTACCAGGAATCTAAATAGTCAAAGAGACATTTGGATCTACTCAAAAAAAATTCAAAGTCAATTGTAATGGTCTAGAGTTCTCTGATTTATTGTGTGGAATTGCCGTTGGCCATTTTGGATCCCCCACACCATAATGGCAAAGTCTTGATTCCTATCGCCAGCAGCCTTTTGTTCAGCGTCATGGGAGGGATGCTATGGAATACAGTTTTCAGTTCATGCAATTCTATTTATTCTAAATACATATCAGTACATAGCTATCGCGGTTGGAAAACACTATTCCAACTATATGGCTGTTGGCACGGAAATGTGCATTATTTTCTTCGCCCAAATTGATCATGATCTCGGCTCCAACTTTGTGACGAGGACCACAGAAGGCATTCATTACTCATGTTTGCCATTAGTAGCTTCAACATCAGGAGTTTTCCTTTCTGGCTTCTTTCGCACATCCCGCCATCCAAGAAAGCACGAGCAAATCAGGGCTACTCCTGACAGCGCAAGTTGTAGATACTACCAAGAAAATTAGCAAAAAAAAATCACGTCACTGCATAGCTTGCCTATCGAGTCATATTTACTTACATATACATTTATGATGGCTTCATTGTAAGCGTAAATCACATTAGATATATCGGATGGATCAATGACCTTTCGAAGATCGGTGATGCCTGTGTCGATGACCAGTTGTGCGCTGACATTTGGAGCATACTTGGCAAGAGTTGTGACTAAACTTGAAGACAGAACAGTGCGCCCTGCACAGATAAAGATCGCGCCCCCAAAGTACTGGCAGAACATGACATAACTGACGCCACGGGGGATGTCTTTGGGTGGAACGTTGGCCTGAATGACAGTAACAAGCTGTGACTGGTTAGATGATTAAACTCGGCCGACTTCTTGTTATTCAAACTCACCAGCTGCATCACAAAGCCACGTCCAGCGCCACCAAGTATCTGATACCCAATCCACTCTCCGGTTGATGTACTCGGTCGAAATGTGGTAAATAGTCCTGAGGCTATTGCAACACAGGCATTTCCAATGACGATTTCCGGGAGGTAATAGCCCGTCCTCTGCACTGATTTACGTTAGTATATATGATTGAAACAAGCATGAAGCCATTTTAGAGGATTGCGTACCCAGAGACCCGCATGCAAAAGCTGCTATGAGCTGTGAAATAATAGTTGGCAACAGCATGACACCGCTGATGAGAGGAGATGCATCTTTGACTCCTTGAAACCAAATGGGTAGATAATACATAAGCACGAAGACGCTGCCAGACTGTGTAAATGCTGTTAAACCGCAGAACACGTTGACGTAACTGTACTTCAAAAGTCTGGGTGGAAGCAGTGCCCGGTCATCTAGATGGATTGACCAGCCAATAAATAGTAAGAAGAGAACGGCACCACCAACGATGGTTCCGATGACAGCTCCGGACTTCCATGGATATGTTGCGCCGCCCCATTCGAGACCCATGAGGACTAGCACACAGGCGGCTGCAAAGAAAACAAAGCCAACATAATCTATATGAGCCAGCTGGTGAAGAATGATGATGGCCCTTTCATTACGCGTCGAAATATGAGTCGTGGCTCCTGGGGTCTCGCCTGCCTTGGTCGTCTTGGTTGTCTCCGCTGGTGTTGATTTTTCTTGCTGTTCAGGGGTTTTTTCTGGTAGTCGAACGACGAAAAAGAAGAGAAATATGACAAGCCCACCAATTGGGAGATTTCTGCAGAATGAAATAAGTTAGTCTCATGACTTCAACGGTATGTCTCTAAATATTTCAATTTGAGGGAAGGGGAGGAAGCAAACACACATGTAAAAGATCCACCGCCATGACACCTCTGTCAAAATGCCCCCAAGAAGCGGTCCTCCAACCTGGCCTACCGCAATGCAGCCCATAATAGCTCCAATCAGCATCGGCCGCTTCTCGAGAGGCCGTAGGATGGTAATGATTGATGTTGCTCCAGTGAGGATGCCGGAAACGCCGATGCCACTAATGGCTCGACCTACAATGAGCATGTTTGATGATATTGCCACGCCAGCAATAAGGCTACCGAGTTCAAAGATGACGACGTAGGCAACAAAAGCATACTTGAAAGGTAAGGAAAAATCAGCACAAATCTGTTAGCGATTAAATGAGGGACACTGACTCGAAGCGGGAAGAGAACGAGAATATTGCCTGTTAAAGGGAGCATTGCGCAACTGGCCCAAAGTTAGCGATTGATTTATGGAGGGTTTTTTGGGGGCGCTTTCAGAAACATACTTTGAAATGAGATAGCTGGATCCATACCAGCCAACATCTTTGATCGAGTGGAAAGTGTTGGTAATAGAAGGCGAGGCCTAGAGCGTTAGAATTCTTGCCAAGGTCGTAGATGAACCTGGTAAGCTTACTGTTCCTAGCATCGACGCACTGAATGCCGAGAGCAAGGCCGCCAAGACAAGCGAAGCAAATGCTATAAAAAATGGCCACCCTTCTGGGTAGGCTGGATTCTCATCTGTACCACTATTATCCGCTGCCGTCTTGTCGCCCGCCTTTTTTGACAACTCTGTCGTGAGATTGGAGTTGGGTTGATTACCAAGGTCGTCCTTCTTGGTGATGTCGTCCATATCTGGATCCGAGCTGGTGGCATCTGTTACAGAAGCCATTGCTGATCCAGCACAAGTATGCTAGAACTGCTTTTCTTGGGGTTGTGACAACCATATGGTCGAGTGAGGGGAGACTCCTGTCTTTTAAATAGGCATCCTCAATACCAAAAAGAAAACGAGACTCAAGCCAAGAAAACCTAATTCCCGGTCGATGAATGGAGAAGGCCCCTAAATTGATCATGTTAGTAAATTGCGGCTTTCTGCTCTGGGGGCGTATACGGGAATTGCCCCTGTAGCTGGCATATCCACAGCGCCTGGGAACGAAATCGCCTCGAAGGCGAACGGGGTTTTCGTATGGACTTAAACGCCGGGCTTCACAAACGCACTACCACCTCACCACCTAGCTGAAATGACTCGGCTTGAGGACGTGCACTCGTGGTTTACTTCGATGTCATTAATAATTCTAGTCTGTTCTGTTCTAGATGGAGCCATGCCTCGTGAGTATGCTCTCGGCGTATGCCTAACTAGCCCACTGGGGCAACGCTGTCCAGCGCTTGGGTAGCGTTTTCTTTTTCCTCCTCCTCTTCCTTCGGTCGGTTAAGTAATAATCATACACATATTATCTTAAATCCAAACTTCTTCTATCCAATCTTAAAATTATCCATTACTCCAACCCATGCCAAGGAAATGTGTTTATACAAGAAAATGAAAGGTGTTTTGGGTAGCTGAGAAACCAGCTGTCATCATGACATATCGATGTGCCAACCGGGGGGATGGTCCACCGGCCATCCGGTTCACACACTCTCTACCGGACCCGGCGGAAACGGACAGCTGTGCCGTTCCACGGAGGGTAGGTAGTGTGCCAAAGCCCGTTGTCATATGTCTCGGAGCTCGTGGAGCTCGTGGTGACCGAAATGCTGGGAGTGCTAGTGCTAGCGCTACTGCTTGTAGTGCCCGTAGTGCTTGTGGTGCTTGTGGTGCTAGTACTAGGAATACTGCTAGTGCTGGTGCTTGTGTTCTTAGGAATGTGAGACGAAGTGCTTGATTTCGTAACACCCGTCGAGAGTGGGAAGGGAATGCTGGTAGTGGTTGTGGTGATGGTAGGTGTTGGGGCAGTTTTGGGGGACGGAGCAGAGGAGGAAAGACGCGTTGCGGTGGCCATAGTTGCATTGGAGGATGAGGAGAAGGACGAGGGAGACGACACATACACCGACACCGTCTCAACGATAGTTACAGGTGATGCAGCAGATGTGGAAATCGCAGTGACAGTTGTGGTGGTGGCGCTCTCAACATCGACAATGGAAACCTGGGTGGACGTCACGACGATGGTGTTGGTTCTTGTCGTCGGGGATGCTGTTTTCACAACAGTAGTTCGAACTGTGGTTGCAGCCTGGCCGCTGGACGCTGTCGCGCTGGAGCCACTACCGCCGCCACTGCCGCTGCCACCGTCGACATTGACAACTGAATAAGTTGCTCTCGGAGCCAGAGGCGCTGCCCGGACTGGCTGCACTTCTGCCAAGGGTAATGAGGTAACGACTGTGGAAAAGACTGCCACTGCAGCAGCGAGTGAGGGGGGCAGGATGTGTAGCCGCATGATGGAGAATGAGGTGCAATTGGAGGTCTCGCAAGCAGTGAAGCGACAGGTGTCGAAGCGGAGGCAACTCAAGGCTAACAAACTGAGAGCAGCGAGTATAAAAGAAAAGAGCGAAACAAACCTGGAAGTACAAAAAAATTCTAAAGGATCAAGAAATGGGTTCTTGGCCTTATATTTGTGCGAATTATTATCGCCACAATGCCGTGTGGAAATGCAGAGGCTGGGAGTGCTGTTTGCATACGCGTTTGCAATTGAGGCCAGCTGAAGTAGCGTCCCTGCGCTTGGTCCCTGTAAATTGGGCGATGCGCAAGCAGTGAGACATGTTGAAAATGCTGTGGCTGGTAAGGAAATTAGAGAGGGGGAGCTTCTGATTGGTTGATTGTCCTAGCTTAGAGCATGTGGGTCAGACACCAGCCACACCAAATTACGGAATGTGCCTGAGCCATCTTCAATGTACCAGAAAAGCCCCGCTTTTCTGGTGATATTTGTACTTTTTGGAAGCACATTCCTGACTGCGCCAACAAACAGTGGGGTTTCCCATGAACGAACCACGACAGACTATGATTAGATGCACTTGCTTGGGCCAGTTTAATATTATGTGGCAAGCAGAATCATATGTCCCACCCCCGCACTCAAGGTCTGTGGCGCGGTTGATCTAATCGGCGAGGGCAATCGTTGAGCCGTCTCTTGTGGTGAGAATCTAGACTCGTCTGCAATTTTTTACACTTATATGGAGCTACATACATGACTGAAGTTTCTCTGGTGGCGCACATGAAAAATGATAAATTCACGATCCTGCTGCCCGCGCCGCCATTTCGTTTGGCCAAATAAGCCACGCCTCCCAGTAACCTCCTAGGTATGTAGATATAGATTTGATAATAGCCTCCGCAGAGTTGGCAACTACCCAATAACCTCGTGCGTCTAGCATCAAAACAGCAATATGTGCCAGAATAACTAATGCCTCTGGTTGACGCCGGTAAACAAGATTGATGAACTCTGTTGGAGCCATGACCGACCATTGGAGAACTTTGTTAGCTCGCCATGATACCTCTGGGTCTTTTTCGTTTGTAGAGGAGACGTCGCGGAGGAGCCGAGTTGCTTTTAAGCATGCTCTTGAAGCTGTTTCGGAGAGATCGGTGTGCTGTATGTGATTTTCAAGTTTCCCCCAAATGGTTGTATCACCTGCATCGCAACCACAATCAAGTCGTATTTGGGCCTGTCCTCCGTGCAGACCTATAATAGAGTCCTGCAGTGTTTGGTCCTCGCGGTGATGCTCAGCCTGTTCCCACGATTGTATTGATTGGTTGGCAGTTATCCTGACCCCACTGCAAAGCCGCAAACAAACCACGAACTCGTCGATAAATGATGGAAGAGATCGCCAATTTGACATCGTGTTGAAGAGCACGTAATGTGCTATCAAGATGGAAAACAAGAAGACGTCTAAGCCGTGTTGAGTTGTGCACTTTTCGCGGTTGAACTAGGACAGAGCACGGCTGTGAAGACTGAGAGCTTCGTTGAGGTGATAATCCTTTCTGCCTGTTTGGGTGGTACTTTTGTGTGTAGCTGAGACAGCTAGTAGTTGGTTCATAAGGAAGTCATTCTGCGTAGCTCGACCGATAACTAAGTCGACGAAGCGGCGTCCATTCAAATCAGAAACGACATTAGTCGTGAAATTGTTTAGAAGCTCCAAGTGGTGTAGCTCGAATGGCTGATTAGCTCCTTTTGCTGATGAGTATGTTGGGAATTCTGTGCAGGGCTGCGTTGCGGAGATGATGGCAAGAGAGAGAATCCTCTCGGCGTGTGATGGTCATCTATTGATGATGGTGCTGTTTCAGGACCCTTGCCTTCAAATATAATCGTGCAAGAACCATCTGGAAACTGCCTAGGTGGACTAGGTTTGGAAGCTGAGCTGCTAGATTCCGTTTTAGGTGTGCTTGTTGCGGAATCTCTCAAAGCCGGCTTAGCGGACGATGCTTTCCGTTCGCCTTTGCTAGAATCTGAGGCCGGTGGCGTCACAGCTGGTCCGCGCTTCCCTGTAGGAGTAAAAGCAAGAAGCTCTTGAAGAGAGCAAGCCCTCTGGGCGACTCCGCAGTTGACACACACAGGGCGGCTTTCATCGCATTTGATGTGGCGTCGTTTGCATTCCAAGCAGCCAAATCGAGACTTCTTCAACCCCTCTATGCAGTTTCATATCCGATTGCGAAGGAATATAGATGTACGACGCTGCCTGCTAGTACTGAATTGTGTGGATTTATATACATGTTCGGGTCCTGTTAACTGCTATTGGCCATTAACAGTGCTGCCTGTATATTTATGGACATGGAACATGGATGCTGTTTTATGAAGTCCTTGCAGGCTGTGATATATATAAGTCGACTCCTTGCGCCTCCTCTACTCTTCCTATTCTAGGAGGTGGTTATGCACCAACCTACATCATCGTATAATACAATACACCAACAAACTCTAGCTGTCTACTGCAACAATATTCATCAACCGAAATGGCAGCGCTGCAACCCTATAAACACGGTTACTACCTATGGAAATATGGTCCTTCTCTTGTCGCTGCTGCTTTGTTTTCGGTTTTCTTTGCTCTTGCAACGATTGCATATTGCTGGAAAATATGGAAGAGTCGCAGTTGGCTCTGCATACCATTCGCTTTAGGCTGATACAGTATGCTTCATAACCGACCCCACGAATTTCATAGATACAATACTTACAGACATAGTGGAGTTTCTTGGCTACGCTTGTCGCGGTGCTGCACATAATGCGACTGGAAAGTTGTTACCTTATGTCCTGCAAAGTCACCACATTTTACTCGCACCACTGTTTTTCGCAGCGACAGTGTACATGTACTTAGGACGATTGATGAAAACAACGACTGGAGAGCGGCACTCGGTTATTCGACCGGCCTGGCTAACCAGACTTTTCGTATCTGGCGATGTATTGACCTTGGCCATCCAAGGCAGCGGTGCTGGGATGATGATTACCGCCAACGTTGCTACCGCTGGCCAAGCTTTTGCTATTGTGGGACTTGTCGAACAGACTCTCATCTTCGGCGTTTTTTGCATCACAACGACACTTTTTCACATACGGATGCAAAGCGAACCGGCCTTAAACACCAAAATACCTCCCGGGTTTGAGTGGGAAAAGGCTTTGCGGGGAATATACATAATCAGTGCTTGCATAATGACCCGTTCTATTTTTCGCCTTGTTGAGTTTATCGGTGGCGTGAATGGGTATCTTTCCAGAAATGAATGGCCGGCATATGCCTTCGATTCTGTACTCATGCTTGCTACATCAACGGTCTCCTGGAAGGTGCTTCAATATCTGGTAAAATCCAAGAACGAAGCACATATGATGCCACTGCAAAGCGTGGCTTCACAAGACATCCTTTTCTCAGCTAGTTGGCTACTAGATAGTCAACTACAACCGGGGCATCCGATATATGGACTAGCTGTCGGTATCTTCCCTGATTCTATATAGTACTAAACCTCCGAATACCCAGTGTATTAGTAAATCATTATGTCTGTCTTGGTGAGGATGTCTTAATAACGTTTGCAAAAGCCCTAGAACTCTAAGAAGTCTTCGACAAAAGTCCGTTCGGAAGCATCGGTGAAGCCTAAAGCATAGATTTTGTTTGTCTACAGTCGACTAGCATGCCAATCAATGATACTGCATAGATATCTCTACGAAATAGTCTTCACATATATGAAACTGGAGTGGTTACACCATAGAATTGACAAATAAGTACGACACAGCTTGAGCTATTGCAAATCTGGGATTATCTAAATCTAAACCATATAGGCGAGTACCACCCAGCCCATACAAGCACTATCACATAACGCCATTATAGAGGTATCAAGTTAACACATAATCCAAGTAAGGCCGTAAAACATAAACCAGCGCATCACCATCCACCTTCTTCACAGCAGTAAGATAGCCCATAATCAAAGCATCCACCTAGGGGGAACGACGCGGCATTTAGTCCGGCCGAATATTCCACTCTGGGCGTGGAAGACTGCCAGGCATGGGTTCTCTGTAGTTGCTATCATCCATGCTAATCACCTGCGTTGTGAAGTCGCGAGTGACATTGATGCCTCGGGGCTTGTCATCGATGAGTTCTTCAACACTATCTGCCGCTGGATCCGTCTTCGATGATTGGTTTCGCGAGCTTTGTTGACCGATGGTGCGGAGACTGAAGCCATTATTCGGCTCGCTGGCGTGGGTAAATTCTTTCGTAGAGAGGCCTAGTATCCTTCTCCAGTTCCTCGAAAGTGGAAGACGTAAAATAGGCAAGCCTAGTAGCAAGTAAATAAATGGTTAGTATGGGTAAGAACCTTAAATCGTGGCTGGAGAGGGGGTGTGGACATACAGGCACATATGATGCCAACATTTGTCTCAACAAATGTCCAGCTGTTCGAGGTAGCTTGGTAATCTAGGTCCTTGTAAGTATATGGCCCTGTCCTCGCCTAGGTGTGGCAAACATGGAACCTGAAAATCCAATACATACATATCTGGTCCGCGGCAGTTGTTTTTGGCGAGACGGTGATCATGCGGATGATTGTGCAAGCCATAACGAAGATTCCGAGACTGAAGAGGCCGACAAGCAGTAGCTTTTTGATGAAAGGTAGGCGAAGGCGGCGAATCTCGTTAATAGGTAGGACGATAATCATTATATCTGTCAAAATGACCAAGATTGAAGTAGCTGCCACACACAGTATTGTTAGACAATGATTACCCTCCCATGTATTTTCTTTGATACGAGATGTACATACAATACCAGATCTTTCTCGAGTCCATACATTTTCCTTCAAGGGCCTTCTCCCAAGCTTTCTTGATGGGGTGGCACGAGAAGACTGTGATCATGGCGGCTACAGTTGTGTATGTAACCGTTATCGCCATGACAGCAAAAACAGCATATCGAAATCTCTGGATTGGAAAGATGCGGAGGTACATCGCGCATAACGACAACTTTGTAAAACATGTGGCGATCTTGTACAGTATTTGGGCTGCAAAGAACCACTGGTGTTGTTAGATGCAAGTTGTGTTCTCTGGGGGCAGTTTGAAAGTCGTAAGCGAACCTTGAATGCCGTCACTTTGTGGGGATAGTCAACTTGTGATGTGTGAAGACCAAACCCATTGCTAGCCTCTGTTCCGCGTCAGTTAATAGCCCCAAATCACAGATTGCAACTGCAGACAGAAAGTTACCCTCGTTGTAAGTGACAGTCATAACGACGGATAGAGCCTGTTGACCGCCCAGGTTGTTAGATGTATATCAGACGGCTACTTCTTTGTGATATTCTGGAGGCCATACCAAGGCAACAACAATAAAGTAGTCATCGAGGCCGATAGAATGGGCGTAGAAGTACCGAGTAAGAAGCCGAAGGACCACGAAAGTTCCGGAGATGCATATGAAGATAATGGCTAGTCGGGAGAGAGTCTCGCCACGAGGGTTAGGTAAGCCATCATCGATGGCGTCCCGAGCAGCGACGTAGAATGCTGCAAGCTGGTTCATTCCGGTGAAGTGTGCTGATGGTGGATCTGAGATGTTATGGGTGACGAGATGGGAGCTGGTTGTCTTGGAATGCGAAAGCGATAACCAAAGATGGAGAGCCGGTGCCGGTGAGTGTATATGCAAAGAATAAAAAGGAGGCCGGGCACTCAGCGCTCGCAGTCTAGTCACCTAGGAAATCAGCATCTTACAACGGCATGCCTGAGGGCTGGAAGGATTCAAATTGTCCATGGATCGTGGCAGCTGAAGATCAAGTGGCGTTCGTGGACAACAAATACTCGTATACGAGTACATACTCGTAGGTGCCTTACTCAAATACCCGCCCCATGATAGAGGACTACACAAGCCGTATGGTCGTGCGATCGTCCATCTAATCCTCGCCATCGTTTCTATTCTACAGGGATATTCCTCGACATCTTACATACGTGGAGAACGGGTGTCTGTCAAAGGAGGGTTAAGCAAGCGGATTGCGCCCACATGGCAGCTAGCACTAGCAGCCGATCTCTGAAAAGCGACAACTGGTACTCTAACTCTACTCCGTAGGAACTATCAGCGAACATTTCGAGACTATGTAGGAATTGCTGTGTAAGTTATGTCCATAATACAAAACGGTCTGTTCTTCTCGTAGAATACGTCGCACGCCTGCATTTTGATTTTAGTTGTGTCGTTTGCTGCGTCGTTCTGTCTACCACTGGCCCTGTCACATGCGCTTACCCTTGCCCTTACAAAATGACCACCGAACTGAGGAGGGCATTTTTCCATAGGCGTTCGCGTACCCACGGAGAAGAACGCTGACTGGTCAAGGGTCTCGGACCAGTACGAGTAATGCAATGCGCTCTTCCGAAGAGGCTAGCCATTGTAGGCCTCTTTGACGAAATACGAAGCTTCGAACAGGGGCTCTAGGGCTACCAGGAAAGGAAAGGATGTGCAATTAAAGTTTTCTTTCCAGTATACATATGACATACGGTGGCAGGACGCCGTCGTATTGTTAGACCGAGCCAAGTCGGTATTTTGCGCCAAAAGTGTTTGAGCGCATCCTGTCAAAACAGGTGAAGAGGGGCTTGTCAGTGTTTGTACACTTGATGCACATCATCTAGTCCAAGGTTACAACGCCGAAACTTGCCAAACTGACACTCATGGCTGAGCTTCTGCGTGACTGTGTCCAGTCTTCCAATTATTCTTTACTTGTTTGTTTCTGTACACCGTAGTGTACACAGATACATCTGTTATTGTGCTCGTAGGGATTGTTTGGTTGTAGTAGGCTCCGGAGTGGCTCATCAATATTCTAGTAGACTACCCTACGGGGTACAGTGGAGCTCATTCGACCGGCAAGCTATTCCCACGAACGATGACCCATTTCGGCGAACTCCTATTGAGATATCCGCTCACTGTTCACCGTATGATAAGTCATGGGTGCTGCAACAGTACCATTCCGGCGAGTGTCTAATGCAGTGATGCTATAGGCCCTGCAAAGTCCCCAGAAACAGCGACCTGATTCCGCAATTCATACACCAGAAGCAGCTAATTTGGGGAAGTCCACAAATAATGGTGCTGCAAAACTGGGCATGCGTGTGTACGTACTTTGAATACAAGCCGGCGTTCTGCTTTTGCAACAAAGGAAAACAGTTTCTAGATAGAGGGCGGAAGTAAGTACAGTGCATATGACTAGTCGTACTTCTTTCCGAAGAGAGGGAGTGTAGCCGTAGCAAAGGTATAACAACGAATAGTGCGCTGTTTCCAACAGTTTTCTAGTTCCCAAGGGATCGGCACTCATTTTCCTCAGTCACACTTTCGCATTGACGGTTGTCATAACAAGGAAAAGGAAACGAAAACATGGGAATAGGTGGCTACGTTCGCGCTGTGGCACTGACCGCCCTCGTGGCTGTTAGCCAAGCCCTTGATACAGTCCAATACGGAGCTTTGTGAGTAGTGCTTGTCCCCCCCAGCAATTCCTGGGTAAGGGGCTCTGATCCTGCCGGGTCCTGGCTAATTAATACGAGTACAGTCTCCCTACAGCAACGTATTCGATCGCCAACCAGCTCGGCTTCTTCACAGAGTTTGGGCTTGATGTCGTGTACAACCAGGTGCCCAACAGTGTGTCTGCCTTCGCCTCGATCCTGAACGGTAGCTACGATGTGCTCACAGCGACGGTGGACAATGCTCTCAACTACCGCTGGAACCTTGACGACAGCGTGACTGTGATTGGGCAGCTGGACCAGGGCCCGGACCTGGTTCTAGCTTCCGTTCCATCCATTACCGAAGTCAGCCAGCTGAAGGGTCTGCCCATTATGGTCGACTCCCCTACCAGTGGCTACGCCTACCTTTTGCGCAAAGTGCTGGCCAGCTACAGCCTGCTGCTTGAGGACGGCGACTACTACTTTATGACAGTCGGCGGAACGTCCACGCGGTATGCAGCGCTGACGTCGGGGGCACTGGCAAACGGGTCGGCGGCCTATGCCACGATCCTCAACTATCCCTTCACTGTGGAAGGCGAGGCGCTCTCGTCGGACAAAGCACCCACGATTCTTGCGCGGGTGTCCGACGTGGTCTCGCCCATCACATCCAGTGCTTTCACCGTGCTGGAGGGATCGCTGAGCGACAGCACCAAAGAGTCTCTGCTGACGCGGTTCTTGGCCGCCATGTACGGGGCCAACCAGCTGCTGCACAAATCGGCATACAAGTCGTGCAGCATCCAGGCCATAGCAGCGCAGGTTGGCATCACCACAGCCGTGGCGACCAACGAGTATGCGTCAGCTACCGACGCGACGACCGGTGAGGTATCGCCACCGAGCAACAACTTCACAGTCAACCAAGAGGGCATCCTCAATGTGGCGAATGTGCGCAACGATTATGGCGGGTTTGCCTCGCTCCCAGATGGCTTTGACTTCGAGTCCCATCTGGTTCCAGGCACCGGAAACCTGATTGACTATGCCATCCGCGATGCAGCCGTAGCGCTGTTCGAAAGGAATCCGTACACGGGGACCTGCACGGCGAGCTGAAGAAAGCGCGGTATAATAAAAAAAAGAAGAAAAGTGAGCGAGAAGGGCGTCTGGGGGTTTGTCCAATAGCGGGCTTGGGGAATGACCTTGAAGAATGAATAAAACAATATACGGCCTTTTGATCATTTCCGTCGCCCATGTCCCTGGCCTGCTTCGAGCGCAGCTCGGGTTCCGAGATCGCGGCCGGAAGAGGATGCCGCCAGATACGAGTGCCACATGTCCGGGTCTCCAGGGCGCTAAACTCGGCTTTGTTGGGGAGGCCTCTAACTGGACAATGCTGGTCCGGCGCCGTTTGGACCAACAACTGCCCAGGTCGCTAAATTCCGCCAACATGGTTTGGTTGCAGCAATCACAGGCGCTAAAACGGGTCGCCGCCCTCAACAACGGCGAAAAGTACTCCGCACGCGCTCCTTACCACCGGCCTCGCATTCAGCTCTAGTTTACGAGTATTGCTCCCACCACGAAGTATACGTCATTTTCTGGGGCAGTCCCAGAAGCTAGCACCGCTGCCTGCGGTGTGTACGGAAACGTGAACGTGTAGAAGCTGCTGGCTGGGCTTTTTGCTAGGCTCAGCCGCGAGCTCAGCCGCCTGGCTCAGCCACTTTGCCAGTGCCAAGACGCTTCTGACGTCGCGGCCAACGTCAATGATTGCCCCGCCTATGATTATTGGCGGCAAGACGAAAATAAAATCTCCATAAGAGAGGGGTGCCAACCTTGTGCCGAGCTGGCGCATCCTGCCATTCACAACTTTGAACACGCAAAGCAGCATCGTCGACCTGTTTTCTTTTGTTATAGTTTCGGCATCAAGAGAAAATCACAAAGCTCGAGAATGTCTTACTACCCGCCATACGGCCGTACGTTCACCCCCATTTGAGCGGATAAAATGTCGATGTTGGGGATGATGAAGATGACGTGGTGATAATAGAGGATAGACGGCGGGCAGCCATGCTAACGACTTCGCGCAGAACAACCTCCCCAACAGGGCGGCTACTACCAGCAGCCACCGCAGCAGGGCTATCAGCAGCCTCCTCCGGGCCAATATCCCCCCCAACAACAGGGTGGCTACGGCGCACCCCCCTACGGCGCTCCTCCTCAGCAACAAGCACCTTACGGGGCTCCTCCACCGGGTCAAAACCAATATCACCAGCCGCCGGGCCCAGGATATGGTGGCCATCCTCCGCCGCCGCCGCCACCGCCGCCACAGGGATACGGCGCTCCGCAAGGCGGATACGGCCAGCCGGGTCCGGGTTATGGACAGCCTCCATCGGGTTACGGGCAACCACCTCCGCCGCAGCATGGGGGTTACGGTGCACCTCCTGCGCCTCCCGCGCCTCCGGGTGGTGGGTATGGCGGAGGACCGGGATATGGAAGCCATGGCGCGAACGTAGCGGCAACGCCCCCGACGCTCGGATACGGGGCGCCGCAGGTGATCAACTGGAATGCAGACCCGGATGCCCAGGCGCTGCGGCAGGCCATGAAGGGCTTTGGGACGGACGAGAAGACGCTGATCCGAGTGCTGGCGACCAAGGACCCGATGCAGGTCGACGCGCTGCGGTCGGCGTACCAGCGGGTGCACCGGCGCGATCTGGTGAGCGACATCAAGTCGGAGACCAGCAGCTGGCTCGAGTATGGGCTGGTGGCGCTGTGCCGGGGGCCGCTGCTCAACGATGTGTACATGCTACACGAGGCCATGTCGGGCCCAGGCACCAAGGAGTCGGTGCTGAACGATGTGCTGCTGAGCCGGTCCAACGCCGACATCCAGGCCATCAAGTCCACATACCACCGGACCTTCCACCGCTCGCTCGAAGACGCTGTGCGCGGCGACCTGAGCATGAAGACGGAGCGCCATTTCATGATTGTGCTGCAGGGGACGCGGCAAGAAGACGCCGTGCCGGTCAACCGCAGCGACGTCGACCGCGACGTGCAGGAGCTGTACAACGCCACTGAGGGCAAGGTCGGCACCGACGAGATCCGCGTGTGCAGCATTCTCAGCTCGCGCAACGACAACCACATCCGCGCCATTGTGTACGAGTACCAGCAGCGCTATGCCCGATCGCTGGAGGACGTGATCCGGAGGGTAGGTCTACTGACGCGCTTTTGATTTTATGACTGGAGCATCTACTAACCGTGCAGGAATTCTCCGGCCACATGCAGGAGGCGCTGCTCTTCCAAGTGCGCCATGCCAACGACAAGTACATGCACCAGGCCGCACTGCTGGAAGACGCCATGGTCGGCATGGGCACCCGTGACCGCATGTTGATCGCGCGCGTCATCCGCGTCCACTGGGACCGCACGAACCTGGCCAATGTGCGCGCCGCCTACGAGAAGCGATACCGCTACAACCTGGCCAACCGCATCAAGGGCGAGACGAGTGGTGACTACGAGAGAATGCTGCTGGCCTGCATTGGCGAGCGTGTCTGATGACTGGGCAGCAAGCACAGCATCTTTTTATGACGGGGTCTTGTATTTTATGAGCCTTTTATGTGTTGTAATTTCGGGTTTCTATCCAGTGGGTTATGCTGTAATGTAGTCTTCTTCCTTCTTCCTTGTTTCTTATTTTTGATTTTCTGTTGGTTAGATTGTCTAGGGATCTTACCCGGTGCTTGAATTTTGATTGCAGTATGTAGAAAATCGATTACATGACCAAGCCTAGGTGTGTTCATATTGGCAGTTGAATGTCAATTGAGGCGAGTATGTTTTCCTTGGGAGGCCTAGTCACACCTAAAGCCAACGAAGCAACCCTATGCTCCAGCATGTAGCTCGAGCATACGCAAAAGACCGCATCTGTGGGCTATGAGATGATTCGTGGAGCGAGTCCTCCCTTCATATCAACTAGCTCATATCACACTGCTGGGAGACGGTGGCGAGCAAGAATAGCAGAGCCCATGTCGGATACAGGTGGCCTGTCAAAAACCTCTGCTGAGCTCATCCTCTAACTGTATCTCACAAGATGTGCTCCGTGCTTGCTTGGCAAGTGATGAGTGAGCTGTAAAGTACACCAGGCATGCATTCGAGTTCTTAATTAATACATATCTATATATTTTTCAAATAGCCGCAACGTTCCATATTGACCACTGCCTAGCGTGGAGCAGCTAACAAGAGCAGGGATTTCTGATTAAATGCTATTACAGTAAAGCGAGCTGCGCATGGTCAGGTGTCATATATATTTAAATAACACGCGCTCCGTTTTTGTAATTTGAACTTTGAGAAAGCACATCCATGACAGAAGATGCCCATTACGCACTGGCCGAAATCCAATGGCCGCTCAGCTTTGAGTGGCGCTATGCATGGTGTAAAACAGCCATGCAGAGTCTCGTCCACCTTGTCCGCTAAGCGTCAGAAACAATCTATTTCACGGACGTGCGGAGCAGAGGCGGCGAGAAGTGCAGGCGAATCATCGTGTTGGCAAAACGGCGTACTCTGTGTACCAATCAAATGGGACTAGTGATGTCGGAGTCCTATCGCACCTTGTTGAGAGCAGGCCAAAAGAAGAAATAAGAAAGAAGAAAGAAGAAACAAAACAGATACACGTACGTACGCCGACCGTCCCCACTGGAGCGCGTATGTATTGCGCACTATGAGTCCGAGGATGTACTCCGTACTCCGGTCCAAAAGACGCGGACTATGGAAGAGGGGCATAAATAAAATACTTCTTCGGGCTTACTACTAAAATGCGATAGTGCACATTAATCTACCCATCGTATCACTATGTTTCTAATTTTTCTTAGTGCTTTATTTCATTCCCGATATTATTGTTATGTAGTCTCGCCTTGGGTTTCTTTCTACAAAGTTCTACACGGATAGCCCCTCTAAGACCCAAATAACTGCAAGAAACCACCTTGGGACAACTTTGCACCCGGCTTATTACGCGTCGGACGGGGTTTTCTCGGCCGACAAACATAACGCTGTTGGCCACCAGTAGAGGTGCTCTCAAGTAATTATGTGGGCCAGTATATTAACCTCTAACCTGATTTAGTTAGGAAACATTATTAGGGACTCACTAACTACCACTTTTTAATCTCGTGTCTGGTTTTTTGTATGGAGCAGTTACTACGTATCGATCGGCTTGTTGACCACCACGCCTTCTTTCTTATCACTTTCCTTATATGGCCGCTTTTGTCAATTGTCCAGTGTCTCGCCCGTTGAGCCTTCCTGGTCCAATACGGCGGTCTAGCGCCCTTAGTATGGTTCAGCAAAAGACGCATCTCTGATATCTCAGTGGCATCTCGTGGCGGTCGCGATCCTCAACGGCTTCACCGTCTTCTCCACCTCGAGCGCACCGCCCACCCACATTCATTAGCGACACTCGTCTAAAACGCGTCGTTTGCTGCCCGTCATCCCACCTGGCTTCCCTGAAGCGCGGGACCACACGCGGGGCTATAGACACGCGAAGGGCCGTGAATTTGAGGCATCGTGCGATTTCGTGATCTTGGCTGGATCAGCGTCCTCGACGCCACCTTTGCCACCTGCCCTTTGGCCCGGGCTGCCGGTAGCAGCACATTGATTGTCCTGGCCAGAGCCTGGCAGCCCTCTGAGACCATTTGCTAGCAAGTGGACACACGCAGCCATGGAGACCAATGCGCCCAGCGGCACTGAAATGCTGCCGAGCGCTACCCCCCAGGGCTCGCAAGGCGCCGCTGGTGATGATAGCCAGGCCACAACGAGCTCGGCATCCCTCTTCGTCACGCAGAACTCGGCTGGTTTTCCAGCGCTGCCTGCAGAGCCGTATCGTGGCGACTCCGTGTTCCAGGGCTCTTCGCAGCCACTGGGCGCGCCAGCAGCAGCTCAAATGAACCATTCGCCAGCTTCGCAGATTCCGGCCCAGCTGACAATGCAGCCGCGGCAGCCACCACAACCACAACCACAACCACCGCTACAGCGCCGACCACAGCAGCTACAACAAGCAGGGCCACAACAACCCCAACCCCAACCCCAACAACCACCACTCCAAGGGGCGCAAACACAAGCACAGCAGCCGAGGGAACCCCTGCACCAGAACTTGCCTGGAGGTAGGCCATCTTCCAGTTCTAGCGACGAGCGGCGTCAGTCTTATGTGCTTTCGAACAGCGACTTGCCGCCTACAAGAACCTCTAGCATCCGTCCCTATCCGCGGCACGGATCAGCACTGGCACAAACACCAGCACAGGCTGAGGCGACAGTCCAGGCGCAGCCGCCACAACAATTACAAGCAACCCAGTCCCAACCTCAATACCAAGTTCATGTTATGAATCTCGGCGATTCTTCGCAGTCTGGCGCTGGGATGCAAAGGCGCGCGGTGCCACCCTTGGCATCGTGGTCCACTCAAAACGTCGCAACTTCACGGCCACCAGACCCCAATATGGTGCAAGGGCGCCATGTTATTGTTGGTCCGCCTGGACGGGAGCACGAAATCATTGACACTAGGAACCGACCATCATATGGGTCGCCGGGCCTAGACCACTCAGCAACGAACCCCAAGTTTCAAGAGGACATGCTGCGGATCACATATGCCGTGCAGCAAAGCCTGTCCGAGAGTGTGCGGCGCGCTATCCGCGACAACTGGGAGAAATGCCTGCTGGGCACTGAATTTCACCAGGCATTCATTGTACGTGGCCTTTTCTCGTTTCATTCTTCGTCAAGCGTAACCACACTAACACAGCTTGTAGCTCAACGCGATCATTCACCAAGTAACTCCATTCACCGTTAAACAGTCTGTGAAAGACTTCGGTAGGAGACTGGTTGATATTGCAAAACATGATCTCGTCTCGCTGTTCACTCCCAATGATCTCGACGAGGTCGCCGAAGCCATCCTGGATAAAGCGAGTGACCAGTTTCTGGACGCGGCCTTGGAGTCCCGGCTTCGATCTATCGAAGCCAAACCGCTCATCAATGCCCTAGCCCGAGCAAACCGCCTCGGGTATGAGCCAAGTGACGTTGTGGACGAATCAGCGTCGAACAGCCAGGAGCCTGTGTCTATGCTGGAGCAGCAGCAGCAGCAGCATCACCACCTACAGCAACCTCAACAGGCACCGCAGCCGCCCCCTGCCGCCGCCGCGCTAATATGGCAGTGCCGTGCGTGTAATCGGACGTTTGAGCGGGAAGAGCCATTCAGGCATGTAAGTCGAGTTGCCTGTCCATCCCGCTGTGATACGAGCATTACTGACAGCTTCTTGTAGCACATGAAGAAGCGCGTGTGCATGACTGTGCCAAGCTCTCCTGGTGGATTCAAGTTTTCATGTCCTCATTGCGGCCAAGGCTTTACCACGTCGGTCGGGCAACAATATGTGAGAGCTCTCTGCAACTTGATGTCGACGTCTGGTCATCGTCTAACTACGTGACTTTAGCATCTCAAGAACAATGTTTGCGGCAATGGCGGTGTGCCCGCAAGGCAATCTCCGCCTGCAACACAGGCTCCAGTCGCATCTCTGGCGACACACATGGCTGCACCGCCAGCTGTACTTTCGCAGCCCATGGTCATGCCAACGCCGACCAGAGAGTTTCTGCATGTCCAACAGCAAGCAGAACGTGTGACGCCAGCATCCGCACATTACGGGTCGCAGCAATCGTATGGGTCTCAGTCTTCCTCTCAGCCCCCAACGCAGAGCTACTACGACTCGCCTTTGCTGGGGAGAAAGCGGATTCAAAGTTATCCAGCAGACGCATATGCCCATCTAGATGAGGCACAGATGGCAGCCTTGCGGGACGACCTGCATAGAATAGAGGTGCAATATGGCGAGCGCATGCAACAAGCTGAAGCCATTGCCGACCCGACTGAGCGGCGCCAAAGACTGGAAGGCCTCCGCAATTCGTTTGGCACACGCCAGTCGGTCACTCGTAAGAAGTACGGGGTACGGCTGAGGAGGGAGCGACGAACGAAAGCGGGCCTAGATGAAAACAGCTCTTCACAGCTGAGCAATACTGGCGCATCTAGGAGCATGTCGCCAGCGCTGATAGCAAGTGCCAACGGACACAATGCAGCTAAGCAACCTCGAGTGGACCAACCGGCGCAGGGCGACGTCTCTTTCAGCAGAACCAGATACCACGAGGATGGCTCTACAGAATTACGACACAAGACGCCGGCATCGGCAGACGGCATCGGGATTTTGGAACGCGGCGCGGGAAAGGTGTCCGCGGCAGGTTCTTCCTCTGCTGCTCTTGCTTCGGCTCTTGCTTCGCAGTATTCCTCAGACTCATCTTCGGACAACGACGACATTCCCGCACGCTTACCGGATGATATTCGGCAGAGCCTTGAAACGCCCGGGCGATAGGTTCGCAAACCGTGCCGTCTTCGTTGAGATGGCGTTGCCGAAAGTATATGGTATATGGTGATGCAAGGAATGAGATGTGAGAGCGGGACATGAAAATTACAGCGGTGATTTCCGAGGCTTCGGCCTGGTATTGAATGTCCATTATTTACTACGTGGCGTGCACCATTCTGTTTATATCTGATACTATCTGGGAAGGAAGAGGAGGGTGAAGGATCAGCGTTTCCATTGGCAGTTCTGCTACATTGTTATAGGGCAACAAGGTATCTTTGTGGGGTATGCGAGGCTATCGATGTTAGCAGCAATACGTTTGATGCGGTCGAATCAAGATGGTATTTGACATGTGGCTTGTCGCTATTCTACCTTGATATGGATGGGGAAGATGGCACGGGAGCTGCCAAGACACACGCGTCTTTTCATTGATTCCTACACGTAACAGCTGAAAGCCGGTGTGCATTGTTGTGAGGCAATTTCAGCGCTATCTTGCATTGCGGCATTTCGCCGAGTAAGTCGCCATTTGGCAGCAAGACGTCGTAATTCCCAGCGCCAGGCCGCCTGTAAAATAACGGCCAAGTACGGGCGCCAAAGCCTGCGCGATTTCTGGCCAACCCCGCACGCCTTGGTAGTCGCCCCTGCCTAAGCCGCCCACTTGTTATATAACCCTACTGCCTTTCAGCCAAGAATCGAGCTCCGAGCAAGCTGCTGTGGAGAATCATAGCTCATCCACAGCTCTCTCCCTCTTACACAGCATAACCACCCGAAAGAAGAGAGCACGAAGCAGCAATTCGCCCACCACCCGCCATGGCCTCGACGGGTCTTGTGGAATCATTCCTGGCTGCGATCCAGGCCAGCCTATCGGTGCTGCTGGTTATTTTCTACGGCGGCGTGGCAGCGTGGCTGGGGCTACTCAACAATGCCAGCAGCAAATCCATCTCCAAGATCTGCGTGCGCATGTTTCTGCCGGCTCTGCTGTTCACCAAGATCGGCTCTGAGCTGCACGCCGGCTCGGCGCACCGCTACGGCGTCATCCTGCTGTGGGCGCTGGTCTGCCACCTGGTGTCCTTTTTGATCGGCATCGGCGCCCATCTCCTGGTGGGCATGCCCGACTGGACGACGGTGGCCCTCATGTTCAACAACACGACGAGCTACCCGCTGCTTCTCGTGGCGGCCCTCGACCAGACGGGCATCCTGCAGTCGCTGGTGAGCGCCGACGAGACCACGCGTGCCGCCATTGAGCGGGCCAAGTCGTACTTTCTCGTCTTTGCCACGGTCTCGAGCTGTCTGACCTTTGCTGTCGGTCCACGCCTGATTGACTCGGAGCACGCCCCCGAGCCCGAGGACCACGACGACGACGAGGACGACGCTAAGATCGCCGACGACGCGGAGGAGGGCGACGGAGCAAGCGAGGTGGCCAGCGGTAGCGGCAGCGGCAGCGCGAGTTCTGCGTCCTCACAGTCGACCCGGCTACGATCCGAAAGCGGCTACGACCCCCTGGCGCCCGCACCGCCTCGTCTGAGCCGCAACCCGACGGTCACGGAGGAAACAGGCCTGCTCTCGGCACCAGGAGGCCACCCGTTCCGGGCATCCGTGGTCCACTTCAACGACCCCTTTGCCTCGAACGCCTTCTTCCCCTCGACACGCGCGCCCTCGTCGCAGCACCTGTCTTCGCTCCGGGCCACCTCCACCATCAGCCGCCGCGTGTCTGTGGTGCCCAAGAAGCAGTGGGTGCTTCTGAGCCCGCGTGTGCGCTGGTGGCTGGTCTTCATCTCGGATTTCTTCAACGCGCCGATGCTGGGCGCGCTCGTGGGGGCTGTGGTCGGCCTGACGCCGTCGCTGCACACAGCCTTTTTCAGCGACGTCCAGGACGGCGGCATCTTTACCGCGTGGCTGACGGCATCGCTGGACGACATTGGCGGCCTGTTTGTGCCGCTGCCCGTGGTCGTCGCTGGGGTCTCGCTGTACACGGCGATGCAGGAAGTACGGCGCCAGAGCACGGCGTCGGCGTCATCATCGCCCAACAAGCTGCCGTGGGTACCGGTGACTTTCATTCTGGTGGTGCGCTTCGTTGTGTGGCCGCTGGCGTCGATTGCGCTGATCTACTATTTGGCGTCGCGGACGGACCTGCTCAGCAACGACCCCATGCTGTGGTTCACGCTGATGTTGATGCCCACGGGTCCGCCGGCTATGAAGCTGATCACGCTGGTCCAGGTCAGCAACGCCAATGCGGACGACGAAACGAGCATTGCCAAACTATTGACGGTACGTTGCCTTGGCAAGAGTCCCCGTCTGGAGCCTATGCTAATTCTACGAGCAGATATCGTACTTGATCTCGCCGATCTTGTCATTTACGGTTGTTGGCAGTTTGAGGGCGAGCCAGGCGTGTATCCGTCCTTGAGCTGGAGCTTATCTTGGGGCGAGCATATTGGTGCATGGAAGAACTAGGGACTTTGGAAACACGGCTTTACTTGAGCCATTGTCGTTCATAGTATGTTTAAATGGTAGATCTCCTACGATACGGCGACAGGTTGCAAGAGCGAGGTATGACTTTTAAGGTATTATATTGCTTCCCACTAGCTATCACTAGTGCTTTGCATAAGCCCAAGGCCAGCAAGGACAACTATCTGAAGCTCAACTCGTGGTATCTTCACATCGTCTCTCGCAAAAACTCATCGACCGCACTCTCCAAACAGACACAGGGGACTAGACCAATACAGTTTTTGACGGTGCACACTCAAAAGCAAGACAGGATATTATATGGGCAATGTGCCGACAAAACGTAGCAAGGGCCTGCTACTGGTGCGTTCCGTTTATGACCAAGAGTCGGGGCCGAAGTAGCCCTTCGCCGGAAGCTCCGGCAGCAGGGCGGAACGGCCAGCACCACCGTCGACGGTCTCGCCGAGGACGTTGGTGCCCCACCAGCTGACGTTCTTGGGGTGGTACTGGACGGCGAAGAAGATGATAATGCCCGAGAAGGCGACACCGGCCGTGAGACCAGCCGACAGGATGTAGTTGTACTTCTCCCACCAGGCGGTCTTGTAGCGCTTGAGATAGTACATAAAGACCACGGAGATGTAGAAGCCGCCCGTGAAGTAGGTCAGGTTCAGCGGCGCCCAGTACAGGAAGCCGTTGAGGATCAGCGACGGGTGGACGTGCTTGAGCCACGAGATGGGGGTGAAGAGCACCAGGTTGAGCGGCTTGAAGACGGCCGCCGGCAGGACGCCTTCGATGGCGTTGCGGGCCTTGGCACCGAAGCGCTTGACCGACCACCAAAGCAGGGCCAGCAGAAAGCCGAGCAGGAAGCAGTACTTCATAGCCGGGTAGATCTGGGTGAAGATGCGCTTGGGACCAATGGCACCCTGTGTGTGTTAGCAGAGGAAGGGCGGAAGGATGTCCAATGAACGGGGGAGGCGGGGGAACATACCCAAACAACGGACGAAGAGAAGTACACCTGGGAGCCGTTCGCACAGTTGAAGCTCGACTCCTGGTCGGGCGTGCAGATGCCCTCGATCTGGGTGTCGGCAAACTGCACGACGCCGTAGGCAATGAGAGCGGTAATGACGGCACTGGTGACCTGGCCGCGGTACATGGCGCGAGGCGGCAGCTTGGCGTACAGACCCATCTTCTGGTCGGAAATATAGCTGTCGGTCTGGCCGTTGATGTTGTAGCCAAAGGCCTTGACGAACATGAGCGCCTCGGGGTGGCCGGGCAGCGCATAGCCGACAATCAGCTCGGTGACGACGTTGAGGCCTTCGGTGGTGCCGGCGATGGCGTACAGGTAGGACATGGGGATCAGGAAGACAAAGTTAAGGCCAATGACAAAGAAAATGGTCCACACAGGCGTGTTGAGCTGCTTCCAGTGGGTGAGGATGACGATGGAGAAGATGAAGGCGACCAGGAAAATGCACGTAAACCACCAGTCTGGCACCTCGGGGTAGCGGCTGACGAGCTTGGTGAACGGGTCGTCAAAGTCGTCGTAGATGGAGGAGTCGCTGCCGGCAGCGTTGGCCAGGACACGGAAGGCCCCTCGCACATCGCCCTTGAAGAGGGCCGCGAAGAAGGCCTTGGTGCTCGTGTACAGGCCGACGACGGTGTCGGCAAAGGCCTTGATCATCGACTTGTAGGCGCGCAGCAGCGGGCGCCACATGTCGAGCATGATGAAGACCATGGTCAGGGGATAGAAGGCAAAGAAAGCACCGTAGAGCACAATGTTGCCGGCACTGTAGAAGGCGGGCGAGTACTCGAGGTAGGCGGCCTCGTTTAGGAAGCCGGTGCCGGGGTTGACGACGCGGCTGATGTTGTACCTGTTGCCGGTGTTGTCGAAAATGCCCGAGGAGTTGGGCGGCAGGTAGGCGGACCAGTTGACGTTGGACCAGTAGACGCCAAGGATGATCAGGCCGGCCAGCACGGTACCGAAGAACTGCTGGGTGTAGGCGAAGAAGGGGTAGGCCAGCGGCAGGTAGTAGGTGCCGATGATGTTCCAGTCAAAGGTGGAAATGGGGTTGAAGCCGAGGCCCAGCTGGCTGCCCGTGACCATGTTGAGGTTGAAGTTGCCGGGCTTGATCCAAGTCATCCAGGCGAAGTAGCTCAGGGCCGGGAACAGGTAGCCCGGCAGCCAGAAGTAGGCAAACATGACGCCGAAGACGATGAAGAAGAAGCGGTAGCGCGAAATGGTCCAGCCATGGACGGCCTCCTTCTTCTCGGGCAGCAGCAGTGCGCGGTTGAGGGCGATCGTCGGCAGGATGTTGGGCCACAGCGCCTCGACGGGGTAGACGACGAAGCGGCGCATCAGGCCCGAGAAGCCGAGACCCATCAGCTGCGTCGACAGCAGCAGCAGGATGCCGTAGCCGGGCGTCAGCCAGGTGTCGTGGTAGTAGACAGTCTGGGTCTGGATGTTCCAGAAGCAGTAGGCCGACACGAGGCCGGCGTCCACGATAATCGTCGACAGCATCTGCTCCTTGTAGGACCAGGGACCTGGGTTCAGCGACAAGCGCTGGCCGCGGAAGTTGAAGCCCCAGTCGGGCAGCGCCCAGGCCAGAAAGAGGCCGCAGGGGTACAGCAGGATCTGGGCCACGGCCGACGTCAGGGTGATGGACGGGAACCGCGAGTTGAAGAGCGAGTTAGTGAACTGCGCCAAACTCGCCCAGATGTAGCCCAGCAGATGCGCGCGGATGGTCTCGCACGGCATGTCTGGGTCGTCTGTAGGCGTTGTGATGGCGCGCACCTCGGGGTACGGCGAGTAGAACTTGTTGACAGCCGTCTCCGCCTTGAGGTTGAGCTCCCACTCGTCGACCGTCTGACCCTCCGCCGGGCCCTCGAGCAGCTTGCGCAGCTTGACCCGCTGGGCCTCGGCAAAGTTGTAGTCGTACTCGTGGTCCTTGAGCATCTTCTCCAGGATCTCCCGGCAGTCCTCAACGGTCAGGGTGTCGATCTTGTCCATGACGTACTGGATGTCGTCCACGGGCGCCATGCCGCCTTCGCGGTCGCCCAGCTTCTGGGCCAGCTCAGTGACCACATCGTCTGTGATGCGGTTGCCGTCGACGGCGCCCTTCTCCTTGATCTCGGAGGGGGACGGCACCTCGACGGCCACCTTCTTGTCCTCAATAGGGGTGTCTGCCATTGTGTCTGATTTGACGTCTGCTGGCTGCTGTTGCGTTGCTTCCGACCTACTAACGAAATGGAGAATTCGGTGGCAAGAAACAAGGCTTTAAAGAGAACCAACTCAGACAGCAGTTCTCGCCATGAACTCTGGGGAGGGGGGTGGAAGAGAAGGGGATGCAGAAGAGTGGCAGCAAGGTTGCGTCCAAGCTAATATATATATATATCGCATGTATTTGATTATACAGCGAGACACACCTGGAGGGGAGGGGGGAGACAGCAATAGCAACACAGAAAGCAACAGCTCAAGCAAGCAGGAGCTTCGATACCATACCATCGGATAGTTCATTCGCCTTAACCCGCCTCCTCATCCTTCGTCCTCGTGTCGCCCCTCTAAGCAGGCCAACCCAAACGGGAAGATCCCTGGCAAATCACCTTATCGCGCCGGTCCAGGACGCGTATCATTGGCTGTTGGGTGTTGGATATTGTCATTGCGCCTTGCGCCTTGATAACCACACAAAAAGAATCGAGGGTGAGCATGGAGCTTGTCTTGGCCAGGTCTTAGCAGTGGGCACAGTTTGGACTGGGGGGAGAGCAAAAGCCTTCTGGTAGGTTGTATTCGCAGTTGGTCCATGCACCTTCCCGTTTGAGCCAGACATAGTCGCACTATGGACACAAAATAGTCGAGTACAAGGGTGAGACTCGCTTGCGCGGATGCTCGTACGCTGTTCGTGTACTCTACGTACTACGACTGCGAGTACATTGTTTGTATACTGGTACAGGTCGGGGCACGGCACCAGAGAATCCCTGTTTAGGCAATTCACAGGCGGAGGTCCACTCGAGAAGAACACCTCCACTCTTATGTCTATGAATAATTCGGTGCGAAAGGGAGCAATCACTATCGATCGGGGGGGAGGCACGCAATGATAGACAGACGCAGGAGTAGGCTTTGCTCACAGGGTGATATGGTGGTGAATCAGTGATTCAGGCGACCCTGCACAGCGAAGATCATTAAAAGGGGGACAAGCAAGGCACACTGCACAAAGCACTGCTTTCGGTCTACTTGTTTATGCTTTGCATCCTGCTGGGCTGCTTGGGGTCGCCTTCTGGTGGTTCTGGTGGTTCTGGCGGTTCCGCATGGGGGTTCCGCCTGCTTGTTCCCTGGTTGCATGGCTTGGCCTCTACTTTCGACCACTGCGAGCTCGTATGTACGACGACGCCCTTTTGTCAACTTTTATTCATCGTCAGGGGGGGTGCCATGGACGCACCAATCAAATCCCTTGACCTTGATCATTGATAAGTCCACTTGGGCAGAAGTGGGTCGAAACCTTATCAAAGACAAGACATTTGCAATCCCGAAGCGAAGCCTACTCCGTACGAGGTGGCTTGCACAAGCACGAGACTATCCGGTGCGACTGCTCCTTGCAATACGAATACAACTAGCTAAGACGAAGGAGGGGGAAACATCGCTGTTGGTGCAAACAGGGCAGATTCGACGAAAGCTGGAGCCAAGCCGAATAGGCAGGTCTGTGCGTGCTTCGTCGGAACCATTGCCTCAACTAGCAACTGGGTTTGACTATTGGCTGGCACCCGAAGTAGGACGGCGGCTTGTCAAGGCTTGTTGAGGCTTGTCAAGGCTTATCAGCGACTGAAATGCAGAAAAATGGACAAACCATGCGAAACCTGCCAGTCACAGTGTCTTAGGGCCCTTTTGTTAGATTTTTTGCTTCTGAGCGCCACCCTTGCCTTCTATTTCCCTAGGACCACGGCCTCGGCGAGTGAGAGTGCGCTGAGTGGCTTCTGATTCTGGGGTAAATTGCCCCTTGCAGCAGATGCAAATTGCGCGGGCGAGGTTTTGTCGATCCCACACTCTTTCGCTTTGGCAGGCGATACGCACAAGCACACGGCATACTCGTATGCACTTGACCCGCATTGCCACCACCCCTCGAAACCCCTTTGTTGGTTGACGGGCTTATCACATTTTGTTGTGCCATTCATCTTCCTTGTCTGCGTCGGTTTGCCTCGCTCGTTATCGCCATGGATTGACGCCATGCGACGTCTGGGCCGCGGTATAGTCGTATTTGTCCTGGGCAAAAGATAGCTTGCTGTTATCCGCCCCGAGTACCGCGGATATCAAGCTACGTGGCGACTCTGCAGCGGGCTGTCAGCATGCGAATGATACGCAGAGCTGAGTATAGGTCCCTACTCGTATTTGGTCTGTACGAGTAGATGGGCTATGACATGATTCTGTACGTACGAGGACGACTTACATCATACGGAGTACTCCGTAGTGTACACAGATTCTTTTTCAATGGACACTAATCCCTTATTGCCCGTTCTCCGTTGTTCCGTCGCGGAGGCGGGACCCATCGCCAAGGGGATCGTCGATAGGAAAGCTATGTCTCTGGTCGCTGCTCTCCACATAAATGTAGTTTGGCTTATTTTGGCGCTATTCGTGGGTGGGTGGCTACAATTTTAGAGCGCCCATTGCCTGCTGTTTGCAAAGGCCGCCCAAACGGCACGAGACCGTAAGCGGAAGGCGCTTTGTTGCATGCGGACCTGCTCAACTTGTCTAATTTACAGCGAGTCGGAAAGCGAAAAATAGAGAGAGAAAAAAATAACGCCAAACGGCGGAGATTCTCCGTCATTGCCGTCGTCTATATACTGGCGTGGAATTCCTCAATTGAATAACGGACGCCATCAAGAATCGTAGTAGGCAGGAGGCAAGCCTGCACAAGCCACCAAATAGCGCCTGGTGTAAGTCTCCTGCTTCTTGGGGTGCCGCGCTGACAGCACTTCCATATCTGCGCTCCATACGAGTACTCCGTAAAAATAGGTGAAGCAGGGGTGGGATCGGCTGTGCGGCGCTGCTATCCTCAGGGGGGCAACGACAGACATGTGCTATAAGTCTGTTACGTACACAAAATGGTCGGTGTCCGACGGTTCAACCGATGATTTCCGCCCTCTGCCAAAACACCGCCATCATCAAAAACGTGATTATGCTCGACCGATATCACTGCGCAATCACTGCCCCATATTGCCTAAGTAGCTGCCATGAGTGCAGTGCAGCGATCTGTACCTTGCGCATAGTATGTACGAGTAGTCGTATGTAGTACAAGAATGTCCGGCTCCCCAACTTACCAGACAAGGCTGAGCTGAAGGGGCTGTCCCTTTATGATCCCTGGCTTACTTTTGCATTCTTCTAGAAGCCACAACGGCTTCTTCGATGTCATGGCACGCCACAACTCGGACCGGTCCCTGGCATTGTGGTGGACAGGGTGGCCCTCTCATAAGCAATTATACTCGCCTGGCATGCAACAGGACATTTTCACTACGGTTTTGGTGAAGGCAGACACAAGTCGGGTCATCTTCTACACAGTTCGGCCGATTGTGGATGCATGGTTGTGCAATATGCCCCTCGCGCTAGCCGAATCGCGAACCGTCTCGCGCCTTTGCCCAAGCAGCAGCAAATAAACAGTGGAAACATTACGGTGACAACCCGGATCCCTTCATTCGAGGGAGACTCGAGCCTATGCTGATGGAACGGCAAGCGCCACATCCCCAGATTTAAGCCCGGCACTCGACGACCATTGACGCGATCTTTTTCCCCCCATGCCCGTTAGCCGAGGAAGACAGTGGACACCGTTGCAGAACACCGTCGCAGGGTGCCGCTCGCAGACTATAAGTTGCCCCAGGAGGCACTAGATTATCCTAGCTGGTCCCTGCGATCAATCATGGAGCTCGTTGGAGCTCGTTGGTGTCTTGCCTGGGCGGAAGTAAGAAAAAGTGGTTCACGAAAGTGCTCAAACCGAAGCCCTATCTGTGCCACCCCATCAGATTGAGCTTCTTCCAAGTGGATTGTCAAACCCTCCTTAATGCTGGCTCTTCATCGCCGACACATCTGACGAAATAGTGCACAGTCTGGCCGTGGTGTTTCCGCCACCCGCAGCATAACGACGCGTCGCCCCAACTACAGTTATTGAGTTTCGACGCCAATCAGCAAACGGTTTCACCCATGCTCATCCGCCCATCCACCGCCGCTACTGTTACGGTTATGACTGGGTCTATACATACTAGAAGGCTCGCGCTAACATTCGGCCGGTTGCCCCGGCGGATACAGCGTGCGAATATTTGTTTGAATAGTAAGCTATGGTCTCCACGAAAAAGGCGCGCGTGTGCCCGAGAATCGGCTCTGGTTTCTGCTAGTCACCTTCCGCGGATAGGGTCGCATGCTCGGCGGCAAAAGATGTATTTGAAAAAGTAGCCAAGGCTGTGCACACCGTATCCTGTGCCGAATGTGTTTAACTCGCCGGACCAGGCGACGACGAGAATCCACGTTCATAGCAGAGTGCGATAGCTACTCTAATTGCAACCAAAGTTGGTAAATTTTATAGGGCTATCCGTTGACCTTTTAGCCCCATTAATCCGATGTATATGTTGGGATTTCAAAGAAGATAGCTACGGATCGTACATCGTAGGTAGTGTCAATAGCCGAAGATATTGGCAATTGAGACTAACAAGAAATGCTTATCGTTGGGCCCAGAATCTAATCAAGAAGGTTATACCGAGCTGTGCACTAGTTCCTTAGTCACTCGGAGCGAGAATGCCGCCGATACCCATTTTGATACATTGTTTAAAAGGCGGTATGGGGAACCTTCCCTTTCCTGTTCCACCCCAAAAGATTTTATCATCCCCTTCAGCAACCCGACCCTTTGACAACTATCATGGCTACTAAACCGAAGGCAAACGTGCTTCTCATCGGATGTGGCGGGGTCGGCACTGTTGCTGCTGTTGCCTTAGAAACAGGTGGCCTGGCTTCTGTCACTGCCGTGCTACGATCGAACTATGACGCCGTGAAACCAAAGGGATTTACCATCAAGTCGGCTGACTATGGCCAGTTCACGGAATGGCGACCCTCCAATGGTAGCCTCTACTCTTCCACTCTTCCCCTCTTCTCTAGGAAGTGATATATCTCAAGTCAATGGCATGCAATCTAATGTTTTCTGCCCTGCTAGTGTTGAGGACTGTGCCGGATGTGCAAAAGGAGAAACTAATCTCCTTTGACTACATCGTCATTACGACGAAGAACATCCCAGACGTTGCCCCAACTGTCGTTGACATTGCCGGTCCGGCAATTACCCCAGGGCACACCGTTTTAGTTCTCATTCAGAACGGCCTCAATATTGAGCAGCCGTTCTTTAACGCATTTCCCAAGAATATCGTGCTCTCGGGTGTCAGCATTATTGGCTCACATGAGACCGCACCAGGGGTCATTGAGCACATGGGACATGATGAGCTCACCATTGGCGCCTTCTCAAATCCCAATCTTGATCCTGCCATACAAGCATCTGCAGCCAAGCAGTTTGTAGAGATATACAGCGCCGCTGGCAAATCTACATGTACCTATGAACCTAATGCCGCTTGGGCTCGATGGCGGAAGTTGGTTTATAATGGCTGTTTGAATCCTATCTGTGCTATCACTGGTCTGGATACGGGCCGCATGAGGCTTGCGGGCGATGCTATCGAGACTCTTGTGCGCCCAGCTATGGGCGAGATTCGAGCTGCTGCAGCTGCTGCGGGACAAATTCTCCCTGATGGGATAGACCAGTTTATGATTGACCTCGATCCGGTGCGGATGTATTTCGCACCAAGCATGCTCGAGGACGTGAGAAAGGTATATTATATGCCGCTAAAAACATATCAGCAGACATGGTGGAACTAACGTGGATGGTAGGGAAACTTGATCGAGTTTGAAAACATTATTGGGGAGCCTTTGCGCGTTGGCGAAAGTTTCGGTGTGCCAATGCCTACCATTAAGATGGTGTATGCTCTAGCCAAAGCAATCCAATGGCGCAACAAACAGCTAAAGGGAATTATTGAAATTCCACCCCAGCAGTTATAAGCTCTACTTGTTGGTGCCTATGGCCATGTACCGAGTACTGATCGCTCCTTCTCACTTACCGACAAAAATTTGAGACATAAACTAGGAATTGAATCTAGCAATAAAAGCAAATGTCAAGACATGACCAGTAAATAGGCTTGGGCCTGTTTCGCGCAATCTCAATGAAGCATATAGCAAAAATGATTGGTACTGTAGCCGAAACTATGCCAAATGTGCCATTTGGTAGAATAAGATAGTAACGTTAAAATGATGCAGCTCGCACTTTGCACTGGCCAAAAAATGCAAAAATCAATGCGTCGGCCGGGAATCGAACCCGGGGCCTGTCGATGGCAACGACAGATTTTACCACTAAACCACCGACGCCTTGGAATGACCATCACCTGATCTTGGATACTTTTCTAGTGATTTTATTTATAAGCTTTGTGCTAGTAAAACAAGGAGCCTACACTTTTAACTAGTCTTTTATTTTCGATTACTCTGGTTCGAAATAAATAACGCGGAAATCTTTAGGTGCTCACTCAAACCTTCAGTAGGGCTCATTCTCGTTCGGAAAACAGGTCCTACCATGTTGCAGATTTGGTGAATGTGATACTTGCTCACAAGTGAATAGACCACCATTTATTGCTTACGAGAAACTAGACTAGCTATCAACCTAGGCCCGACTGATAAACCACAGATACATACAACTTCACTGAGGCAGGCCATTCTCAATCTGCGGCCCAAGCGTTAAGATCCTCTTGACCTCGATGAGGTGGATACGTGCGTTGCGTGTTCCTCAAGTCATCGTCTTCTGCAACACCATTTGCAGGTCCCTCCTCACCGTTGGAATCCTCGGGCCCGTTTTGATCGCTGTATTCTGCTCCCCCAAGAAGTGCACGAGTAGCAATACCTTCGCCCCCTTGCGAGCCAAATTGTGGCAGGCTTTGGAGCCATCCACTCCGCGAAGCAAACCATCTTAAAAAGAGCAGTGCAATAACTTGTAGTACTCCTGCTGTAATTGCAACTCCCCCATCTCTTCCCGCGGTGCTTCGTAGGGAAGCTGACCAGGGTCCTGCACACGCTATATTTCGACCGAATCTCTCTGCACATGCCATTCCCCCATCGACCAAGTGTTCGGCAAATGGCCATGCCCGATCTCGTACCGAGTTAAAACCACAGCATTCGAACGTATCCTGGATACGACGAATGGCGGCAGCGTCCTTGGTGGAAAATAGGCGCTGCCATGATGTACCAAGAAGACAATTTCGGATGGTTCTAGACGAGATATTGGAGAGAAATAATGTGGAGAGCACAGTTGCGAAAACGATCTGTAGCAAATTGAACAGTACGAAGACAGAATAAGTCGATGAGCTTGCCGTTAGACCTCTTCGGAGGAAGGGGAGAAATGGGGCGGTATTGAGAAACGAGAAGACCGGGAGCACAATGGCCAAGATTGTCAATGCGGGTGAAAGAGGAAGCGATAGCGTGGCAGTATTGCGGTGCTCATAACTAACGACAAGTTCAAAGAAGAAGAATATTAGCACATACTATCATTTCCTTTGATGTCGCATAGGGCCACTTACATAGCAACGGAAAGCAGGCCGAGGAGGATCTTATTTCTGTTAGTGCGACAAATAGCATGAATAAGAGCGACGAACAAACCTACAAGAAAGTAGACATAAATCCAGGCAGCCATCATGGAAAACTAATTGACTCGAACTAGCTAACCTAGCAATTTCATGCCTTTGCTTCGCTAAAATAACTATACTAGATTGATTGCTAGTTGATGGTGATTTGTTGGAGTTTGGAAGTTTTTTGGCCATTATTGTGGAAGTAGAGGCAGACGATGAGGATGATGCGGGGTATCTCATACAAATACGCGGTTGCCTAAATTTCATGTCTGAGACTTGCGGGGCCTTGAATACTGTGGCTGTGCTACTAATAAGGAGGTAGCACCCGAGAGAGCTTGTACTATGTTACATTTTTGAAGTGACAGTACTTATGCTTCATTTGTGCACGGTTCATTGCCAATCCTTTAGATGCCTTACAACTTGTTACGGAGCTCCATACGGAGGATATGCAACATAAATGATTTGTGCTGGCAATTTGCGATACAACTTGTAAATGATTCTCCTCTATAGTAAATGTGTAGAGTTTCTGACGATTTCTGTGGAAATAAAAGATACATTAGATACCTACAGACATAAGCGGCCTGTCATAGATTTTTGAACAGCGGTTTTATTCCGGCCCTTCCTCAGGCCACTGTAAGCTTATCAGCCGTGAGCCCGATAACCCCAATGTGCAAAAACTCGAGGTTCTCATCGATTTGCTTCCTCACATCGCCGCTGGCTAGTTCCTCCACGTCCCATGCAGACCAGACAAACCGGCCGTGCAGAAATTTAGCCTCAGGGGAAGCTGCCCACACACTGAAGCCGCCGGGGAGGCTTACTTTACAAGGAGTTAGTAAAAGAAGTTAGCGGGTTGTGCATTCTATCTAGTTTCATTGCTTACGTTCATCAAAATTCATGTCGCTTTTGGACACGTTGATCTTTTCCCAGGAGTGGTTATGAATGGCACCAGGATGAAATGTGATAATCTGCACTTTCTCCGAAGGGACATGGCTTGCCAGAAGCTGCATGGCCCAAGTACCGCTTCCCTTGCTCAAGCTGTAGCCAGGAACGACTTGGTTTTGAGGGCTTTGGAAGGCATGAATAGCTGCAGTCGAGACATAAAGAAGTGCCTATAATGTCAATATCCTATCACCTTTGGCTCGCTCTCGGGGGTGGTCTCTTATCTACACTTACTCTCGGGGCGTTACCAGGCTGCTTGATAAAGTACTCAGCAAAGATAAGTGGCCCTTTGACATTGGTTTCGATCATGGAGAAAACCTCCAGGGCGCCAAGGTCCATTAGCGGCGTCATGGTAGAGAACTTGGCTGCGTTGAGCACTAGGACATCGACTGTGACGCCCTCACCTGCCAGATCTTTCCATAGAGCATGTGTCTGAGCCTCATCTGTCACATCATTGGGCCTGAACGAAATCTCCGTGGATTTTTCAGAAGACTTAGCAAAAGCTTCAAGTTCAGCGGCTGCCTTCTCCAGCACATCCACTGTGCGGCCAGTGATGATCACTTTTGCGGCATTAGCAGCAATGAAGTTTTCAGCCACGGCCTTGCCAATTCCGGTGCCACCACCGGTGATGAGAACAGTTCTGCCGGTCTGATCAAGCTCTTTGCGCGAGGGAGAGATGGCCGGGTACGCTTCATCATGAAGCGTCTTAGTTATGGCAATGCGAGGGAGGCGTGTTGGTGTGGACATGTTGAAGGAAGCAATGAAAATGCGGTTAGCTTTGTGTGTTCAATGCGGTTGTATTTATTCCACGGTGTTGAGTATCTAATGGTAAGAAAGAAAGTAGTTCACAAGACGGGGATGCCTTGGAATATATACATCTAGTCCTTTGGCCGAATCTGCACTTCCATCCGCTCGGAGCAGGAAAAAGTGATTACTGAGCTCCTGTCATTATAACCATGACGCCACCACATGAACTTGGAAATTCAAGCTTTGCGTAGCCATTCACCGGTGCGTAAGTGAATTAGCACACCGGGCAGCGCTTCAGACCCGAGATTCCTCTCCGCAAGCCGTGGCGGACGGCGGAAGTGGGGCCGCAGCGGAAGGCTCTATTGATGCGGAAAGCCTCTTGAGGATTTGGAGACTAGGCTAAAATAGGATGGCGTCCGCAAGCTGACGAATGTCTAATGACAAATGCTATGGAAAAGACAACCCCTACACTCTGTCAACGTACATGAACAGTGCCCGTGCAGGTTAGAACCGGCTAGTATTGACAGCATACAGCCCCCCTGATATGTCTTCTAGTGAGATCAAAGCTTGTCGGGCGTGCGCTCGAGCTAAGCGGCGCTGTGACAAGGCACTTCCTGTTTGCCGCCGATGCAGCGAGCGGAAAGAAGCCTGTGACTACCCGCCAGCCCGACGCAGCAACTTTGTGCCACTAGAGAGCATGCTGGTGGACACGGAATTAGACATTCCGGAGCTTTATGACACATTACTGGATGCCGTGGCAGACGGAACAGATCCGCTTCTTGGAAGCGCGAAGAGCCTCACACCACAACCGGCAGACGCCACAATGTGGCCGATCGCGCCGCCTTTGACCCCAAACTACTTGAACTTCGACCTTCTGATGGCATCTGTTACCCTTCCACCTCACACAGATTGCATCGACAGTACCAAAAATGGCAGCACGAACAGCGGCAGTGGTGATGTCCCTGCTTGTGCTGCTAGCACCATCTTACATGCCAACAACAACGCCGATGATGCGAATGGACATGGCATACTACGCTCCAGAGGTGTAGAAACCAGCCCATATACCTCATTCTCGTGGTTTTTATCACCAGATTCGTGGCGCCACGAGCACCGCTTCGTTGCCAATACAGAGGTAGAATCCTATGATAGTTCCAGCCTCCGCGCCCTGATTGATAAAATCGAGAGCTGGCTTGCCGAATGGGTGACGACAGGAAAGTGTCCTTTCATCCATGGAAATATTTACCGCTTTCATATGCCTTCCTGTGTGCAAGCTGCGCATGGCGTCATGGCTAGCTACATACACCGGACACCTGCCAATACGGAATTGGTGCTTCGCATTGCCGATGAGCAGGCGGCTCGGCTGGTCGACGAACAAGCGGCCAAAGGCTGTGGCTATGCTATTATGGACAGTGACAAGATTAGGGCTACGACGGGGCTGCCGAATCTGCTTGAACAACTAGCTCGTGTTCACGCACTGACCGCCTACATGACAATAGGCCTCTTCGACGGCAACATTCGCGCTCGATATCGGGCAGAGAGTCGCTTACCTTGCCTCACCCACTGGAGGGCGCTACTATTTGAGAGTGGGCGACAATGGATGATGCCGAAGGACTTCCTCTGCGACATTGGGCTTGAAACACCATCACACGCACTTGGCCTGTCGCCCCTCAGCCTGCCTCGTCTTGGCTATTTCAACCGCGGCGGTGGTAGCACTTGCGTGTCTGCTACTCCATGGGATCTCTGGATCCTGAGTGAGAGTGTGCGGAGAGCGTACTGCATTGCGTCGGCGGTAGATGTGTTGTACCACTTGCTACAACGTGGGATTTATACATGCCCTGGGAGTGTAAGCTTCACAACACTGCGAGGGGCATGGGATGCGCCTTCGGGAATTGAGTGGGAAGATGTCTGCGGGAATAGAGATGCAGCCAGCCCTGTGCGCTTTTGCCAGCGTCTTGATACCAACAGATACATGGACAACGCCCATCCAGACGAGATCGACGAGTTTACGCGAGGCATGATGGAGGGCACATTTGGACGCGAGGCAATCCAGAAATGGCTACGAGATAATGGCCGGTGGTAGACAGTCTGTAGCTGCTCAAGCTACAAGGAGGCTGAAAAGGGATCCAATCCAATGGCGTTTGATGCTGCACGATTAATGACTGGAATCGAACTGGATCTCCTACGAGGAGTGCATGCAAAAGACCTCCCATCAATGGGATAACGTATCGCTGGTTAGGCCCTAGTTTGTACGTGCACGAAGTGCGATTGTAACAAACAGTAACGTGGATAAATCTCGAGTCAAAAAGTAATTGTCACAGCTGTGGTGGCGACGTGGGTAGACGGCTGCTTTAAACTCACGCTACTCGGCCGTGTCGGCATTGGTATAGAGGCATTACTGATACGAAGAGGAGAGGGAACACGGAAGGGTTGAGGAATGAAACATGAGAGACGGGGAAATAATACTACGTAAACGAGACGCAAAAGAGAGTGACACGACAACAAAAGGCACAAGAAGGGCCACCAGCGGAAGCGAGCGAGAGGCCGGAGGAACAGAAAGAGAAGCTGGGAACCGCTGCCACGGGCTTCCGGGGTCAAAAGAGTGCTCTGGTGCAGTTGGCGTCTCCGCGGCCGTGTGGCCAAAGCCCGAGCAAAACATACATACACGTGTAGATTGTGGGTGGCTGGCCAGGCACCTGGTTGATGGGCCTGCTGCTCTAAAGCAGGAGTGGGTCAGAACCTAAATCTGATAGTCATGTACTACGACGGAGGCGGAGGATGATCCCACCTTCAGAATACTCCATAGCAACTGAAACCATGTACAAAGTGCTCGTGCTCGTTTGCGAATGATACGAGAGCATGCAATCGCGCCGAGGACCTAGATTACGTGCCATGTCGGGATGAAAGCTTGATGCTGTACTGACTCGAATAAGCCCAGCCTTGTCACGCTAGGCCGAAGAAGGCTGTCGGGTGCGATGGATTTAGAGCAAACTATGTTACTTGGCTGAGTCTGGGCTTAAAGCCTAATAATAATGCACATTTATCTTGAAAAGAGCTGCTGGCGGGGGTCGCCGGACGCCAACACAGTCAAATTTGTGATAGAACTGTGTTGCGGGCGTAGTCCCCTCATAGTGTGCGTAGTCACGCTTCCATCCCTTCCCCAATACCCTTAGCAGAGACGGCCACCTCGTATTTAGATGGCACACTTCGGGTCGGTACGGGGGCAGACGGGGATGATGTCCACCTCGCGGTCCTATAACGCCTGTTAGTTCCGTCTCAGGGCTTTCACGCAATGGCTGGCATCGGCGGCTTACCTGGACCTTGGCGGCATCGTTCAGCGGAACAGCGGCCACGAAGGCGGCGGCCAGGGCAACGAGAAGAAGCTTGAACTGCATTGTGAAAGCGAAAAAAGGTTGTGTGGAAAGAATCAAGTTGTGGGCTTTGTTTGTTTGCGAGTGATGATGGTGAATGGAAAATGGAGGACTTGGGGAGGCAGGTTCGGGGAGTATTTATACGCGGATGCACAGCTTGATGCGTGTGGCTGCTATCGACAACACCTTGTGTTGGCCCATACGATGTTGCTGGGGACCGGGCCGTGACTCCACGAACATTTGCTTTCGGGCTGTCGTATTGAGTCGACAGCGCGCAATGCTTCCCATTCAGGCAGGTAGGCGTGATTGTTATCGTGCGACTAAGCGTGCCTCTACTTAGAGCAGCCGATTCTCCACATGCTGAGCTGTTTGGGGATGCCAAAGGCTGCGATGGCTTTCGCTTGGGCGGCGGCGACGAAACCAAAAGTCCCAGCACGGTGCAGCCAACTGTCACCGGCTCCACGTTCCATTCCACGATATCCCCAGAATCCTCCGAGCTTATGTATTCTGGGCAGGTATCGGCGCACGGGGCACAGCCTGCACACTTAGTCGATAATGGGCAGGTATCCGCTGCGCCGCTCGGGTGTATTTGAAGGCACCGGAGTTGTGGTAGAGGTCCACGGCACGATTAGATTCGCTGTGAAGCCATTGACAGGCTACGACGGTGCGTGCAAGATAGGATGAAAGCCGGGAACAGGCCTCCAACAAGACGCGCTCGGCGACTCTGTTGTTGATCCCACATGAAGCTTGTTTGCAGATCTTTCGTATCAGTGCTAGTGCAAAAAAACAAGAGCGTACTCCGTTCCTTGCCTGATGGCTCAGAGGTGTCAGTGGCAAATACGTCAAGTGCAACGCATGACTGTTTGTGGTGCGCCGGAAGCTCGCGCCCGAACAAGCGAGGCCCAGACAACGGAAACAAAGGCATCTAAGCCGCTGAAATCTTGCGTGAATAGAGACGAGAGTAAATAACCGTTAAAGAATGCAGTGAATCACCAGACAATATACGGGCCATCAAGCGCGAGTCTGTTTTCTTGGTTCCATGCGGAAAGGGGGGGCGCTGTCAGGCCGCCGTTCAGCAAGCGTGCCACCGTGGATGGTGGAAAGGTGTTTGCTTTGTCTTTGTGTAGCTGATGGAGCTCAAGGAAGTCCTCTTGCATTGCAGAACAGCGACGTCCTGAATAGAACTCACCGTGGCTGGTTCTGCAGCCTCTTCGCTTGCTCATATGGGCATTGATCTCGTGCCTATGGACCTGTTCATCCTGTGGCCACCTTGATGGCTTGTGCATAACTGGTCGACATCTATGGCGAGTGCTACCGTACTTGCCACCTTGCCATAGTTGATTTGCGCAAGCCGTCCCAATAAAGCAGCCCATTTACCCGGATACCAAGATGTGAAGGCACAATTTGCTTCCTCTCATACGTTGCCTTGCCCACCTCGGGCAAATACTAAAGAGGGCAGTGAGGGGCTGCAAAGATTGTACACAGGGTCGCTGTTGTGCAAGGCAAACCTGGTGCTGCCATTTTGTCGTTCCTCTAGCTTGTGAAATGCACGATGAAGGATGAAGCATCAAGAGAATATTGGCACGGAGACGTGTAAATGGTGAGTGTATACACCGAAGAGTAAACGTAGGGTGACTGTCATAGATTTGGATGAAACTCCGGGCGTGGAGATGAGCGCGATGTGAATGTCTGGATTGTCTGGTTTATATGGCTTGTTGGGTTTCAGTTAAGTTCGCGAGACACCGAGGCCCCTAATCTTTCAAGATTACATCAACGATGACGAGCCACTGCCCAATATAATGCACCTTTCCTTTCCCAGACGTACGGCACAAGTGTGCTGCTGATACGGACCACTCATCTTGAAGTTCTCGATGGCGCCATTCACGGCCGTGAACAAGACGAGTCGTGGCTCCGGTCAACGGCCTCGGATATAGGTGCCGACCCGGACTTTGTGGGCCATTGATCTTTCTTCATGGCAGTTATGGTTGTCTTGGCCCTCGGAGCACATCCGGCGATGCGTGCGATTGGGCGAGTTGAAGGCATGTGTGGGGGTTGACGCCATTGGATGGCGCCTTAGGAGGTACTGTAGCGAAGTTGCGACTTTGCGTTGACGTCTTATGCCATCGCAGAGGACATGCGGGTATAAAAGCAAGCAAAAGAGGTATGTTCAGAAGGGTAGAAGGAGTCGATACTTGGTATAAACAAGACAAGACGTTTTTATTGTGTTTTTAGTAGCATCTAGCCATGGCTCTCGAACCTGTGACAGGCACGGCGGAGGCCGATGTGGCGGCCGTGCGGCAAAAGTACGCGGAAGAAGCTAAGAAGCGGCTGCGGCCGGAGGGCTCGGGGCAGTTTACGACGGTGGAGTTTGCGTCGGACGAGCGACTGCGGGCACTGGCCAACGACCCGTGGGTGGACCACGAGGCGCTCAACGCAGCGACGCCGGCGATCGAGGACGGCGGGCACTACCGATTTCTGGTGGTGGGAGCGGGATTTGGGGGGCTGCAATTTGGAGTGCGGCTGCAGGAGGCCGGAGCGGCACGGGCAGAGGAGATCCGGCTGGTGGACGCAGCGGGAGGATTCGGGGGCACGTGGTACTGGAACCGGTTCCCGGGACTGCACTGCGACGTGGAGAGCTACCTGTACCTGCCTCTGCTGGAAGAGACGGGGTACATCCCGACGCACAAGTACGCGTCGGCCGAGGAGATCCGGCTGCACGCGGAGCGCATCGCGGCACAGTGGAAGCTGGCGGACAAGGCGCTGTTTCGCACGGAGGCGCAGAGCTTCGACTGGGACGAGGCGGAGCAGCGGTGGGTGGTGCGGGTGCAGGAGAACCGGGGGCCGCGGTTGGGGAGCCGGACGGTGACGTTCCGGGCCGACTACGTGTACCTGGCGGCGGGGGTGCTGACGCGGCCGCAGGTGCCGAAGCTGGAGGGCCTGCTGTCGTTCGCGGGGCCCTTTTTCCACACGGCGCGGTGGGACTACGGGGTGACGGGGGGCTCGCCGGCCGACGCGACGCTGAGCAGGCTGGCGGACAAGCGGGTGGGCATCATCGGCACGGCGTCGACGGCGATTGCGGCGGTGCCGGTGCTGGCGCGGTTTGCCAAGGAGCTGTACGTGTTCCAGCGCACGCCGTCGTACGTCAAGGCGCGCAACCAACGCAAGACGGACGCGGCGGAGTGGCGGACGCAGATTGCTGCGCAGCCGGGGTGGCAGCGGGCGCGGGCGGACAACTACGCGCGGTTCCTGACCAACTCGGCGGCGGCGGGCGAGCGCAACCTGGTGGACGACGGCTGGGCGAACATTCCGGCGTACGCGGCGCACCTGGGATCGGCGGCACTGGGTGCAGAGGTGGCCCGGGGCGGCGCCGGGGCGACGCCGGAGGCGCGGGAGAAGCTGGTGGCCTTTTTCCACGCGCTGGACCTGCCGCACCAGGAGGCGGTGCGGGCGCGCGTGGACGCGCTGGTGGGCGACCGGGCGACGGCGGCGAAGCTGAAGCCGTGGTATCCGTCGTGGTGCAAGCGGCCGACGTTCAGCGACACGTATCTGCAGGCGTTCAACGCGCGCAACGTGCACCTGGTGGACACGGACGGCCAGGGCGTGGCCCGGGTGACGCCGGCCGGGGTGGTCGCCGGCGGCGCCGAGTACCCCCTGGACGTGCTCATCTTCAGCACGGGCTTTGGCACGGCGGCGCGCGCCGGCAGTCCGGCCGCCCGCACGGCCGTCGCCATCCGGGGCCGCGGGGGGCTCTCAGCGGACGACAAGTGGCGGCAGGACGGTGCGCAGACGCTGCACGGGTTCGGCACCGCCGGCTTCCCCAACCTGTTCTTCGCGGGCGTCAGCCAGGCTACGATCACCGGCAGCAACACCGGGCTGCTCGGCCTCATCGCCGAGCACGTCGTGCACTGGATCGCCGCGGCCGAGCAGCGCGTCGGCCCCGGGCGCCGCGCCGTCGTCGAGGTCACCCCCGCGGGCGAGCAGCAGCACACGGCCGAGATCGTGCGCCGCGCGCCGTACTTTGCCGCGCTCGAGGGCTGCACGCCCGGCAACTTCAACGGCCACGGCGACGCGCTGCTGGCCACCGACCCGGCCTCCCGCCGCCGCCGTGCCCAGGCCGCCACCTGGGGCGAGGGCTCGCTGTCGTACCAGGCGTATCTGCGCGCGTGGCGCGACGAGGGCTCGCTCCAGGGGCTGTCCGTGGAGGCTGCACGGCCAGACGCAGACGCACCGAAAGCGCGGCTCTAAGCAGACCGCATTGGGACATGGGCTGGCCCTGAATAGGTACTGATGTGGGAGGCAGGCCGAGGAAGGGTGCCGGAGGATGGGAGGATGGGAGAATCAAAGGAACTCGTAAGCTCGATTCGGTGTGCCGCTAACAGCGAGCTCAACAACAGCAGAGCAGCGTGGTGTTGGTGCTCCGTTGAGCATGGTGCCTGACTAGTTAGGCATGAATGCAGTCTACGCGTACAACTTGAATTGCAGTTTATGTGCAACTACAAAGCTCATGAAATACATTTGCTCTTTCCCGCTGGAGCTTGCTCACAAATGGCCGAGCCAGAGCTGGCTGCCTATGTAGTTCTATTCAACGGTAGCGTGACTTACAATTAATCTCTTCTCAACCCACCCCTATGCTTACCGCAATCGCTAGGTATGGATGCTGCTTGAGACATGCCAAGGCTGTGGAAAAAGCCTTTCTCCCAGCAATCGTTGTGCGCACCAATGCGACACTCGTTTCCTCTCGCGCCATCTGGATTTTCAGGACCGGGATCTTGGGGTGAACAGTGGGGACTGCCATTTCTTTGCTCGTAACCGTATTTTTAGCACGGGGGCCGAATACAAGGAGCCTGGTCCGGGGATGCCACAGCTACCAAGAGCAAAATACTCGATACCAATCTCGAGTGAGGTGCGACTCAAACACTATCATATATATATAAAAATATACACCACACATAAACGACAATACGCAGAACCATCTTTAAACGATGAATGTTTACGAAGCAAAGCTTAAAGCCCTAAACCCTACTAACGAGATAATAAACAACTACACCGCCAACATAAACAGCGTGAATCTAAAAAGGCTCCAACTCAACCGTTCCTCAATTATACTACACAAGCTAACGCATACGAATTATGCCATTAGCGATGAGAGAACTATAAACATCGCATACGACTACACCTATTACACGCAGCTGGCCGCCGGCACCTTCAACCGTCAGTGCTTTATCGATGCAGTTAAAAACATAACGAAGAAAGCTAGCAACACGACCAACCCGAGGCTGTTATGTAATCCAAGTATGACAAAGACGGTATATACGATGCCGCGTTGTCGACGAAGAACACCGACAGCTACTCCTTTGTAGCTACCGATGTCTACTTCTCCCAAATGTGCGACGCCACCATCCCCCTCCCAACGGACGCGGGCCTGTCTAGTACCGACTCCTTCGTTCCCATCGATGATAACAACGACATCCATAACTCCTACGCGGCCGGCATAACCGCATCCACTACCTCCGAAGACAAGTGCCGCGTCGACAACAACAACTACGGCCGCCTGCTTTACAGCGCCCTACAGCATTAAATCGAACCAAACATCTAATACAGCGAGCGCCCGTGCTCCGGTGACACCATAAGCGGCCTGATCGAAAAGCTCAAGGCTTGGAATCCTACCGGCGAAGACTCTCTGGCCACCCTGTCCATAGGCGGCAGCGACGTCTCCTTCGGTGAGCTGGTGCGCGAGTGCATCCTCACCGTGAGCCCCGGCACCGGCGGTGGCACATGCCACCAACACTGCCTCGATCGAGGCCAAGGCCCGTGCTTTGATGGACGACGCCGGCGAAACGGCTTGCGCGCCCAGCTTGAGAACGTATACAAATCCATCACGCGGTTATTAGTGTACGTAATATCTTCTTCCGCTTCTTCCTCTCCCTATATCCCTTGTTTTCTCCTTCTCTCCCCTCTTTTCTTTATTTCCATTCCCCTTCCTTTCGTATTACCGGACCTACTAACCACTAAGATTTCCAACTCTTTGTCAGGGACTACGTCCCCTTCTTCAACGCGGATACGCCAGACTGCAACTACACTACTTTCTACTACTAGCATCCGCACTGGAAGGACCCAAATAAAAAGCCCGGGGAGCCCGGGGAGCTTGGCTACGCCGACTTAGTTCGGATAACCCACGATTTCCGCTTTGAGATGAACGACCTAGTCACCCGACTGAACATCGTTGGTGCTGTATCTGATGTCCGGGCCCAGGGGTACGGCGTGAATTTTGTCAATGTGAACGACAGATTCAATCGCCACCGCTGGTGCGAGAACCCCAGCGCAGAATTCCACGAACCAGACCAGGACATTTCCTCTACCTGGCTCTTCCTAAGCGGCTGGAAGGACATGCCCATTGAAGGTTCTGTAGATGTATGTCTGTCCATTTTTGTCTCCCTTTCCCCCATTTCTGCTGTCCCCCCTTGTCTTTGCCTGTTTGCGTTTGTTCCCCTTGCCTCTTCAGCCGCTCACCGTTTAGTCTTCTTCAGCCGATCAAGCAGCCGAAGTAGCCCAAATCATCAACGACGGCCGCATTTCCTTGCTAAACTCTAGTACCTGTAAAGCAAGCATCTCCGCGGACGTCAACTACGACCCCTACGATGCTGCACTCTGCGACATTTCCATCGCCGTCGCTGCCAACGCCACCGGCGTGCCCGCCAAGCGCTATGCTGCTGCCAATGCCGCCATAGCCAGCCGTAATGTCTCCAGCTAGGTCATTGGGTATTTTACGCCCACCCACACTATCAAAACATACCACCCCCGGAGCCCTGGCATGGCCGCGTACGCCAACGCCGTGTGCTAGGCCCTGCGCGACAGCAGTATTATCTAGCGGGCAAGTGTGTGGGAATGGCTCTTAACTCTTGTTGAGCAGGAAGCATGTAAGACTAGGTGAAAGCTCAAGTGAAAGCTGAGGTTCCAAACCTACGCCGGACACTACATAGACAAGAACAAGCAGGTTTACAACGTGCAGTTGTGTCGTGAGAAGTGTGTGGTAGCTCTCCAGATCTCGCTAACCCGCAGCTGTCCCGGCGTATTCCAAGCCCAGGCACTTCATACGAGTGGTAACGCAAATTGGACTATTGCGGTGAAAGGGGTGGGAGGGTTTCGAAACAAAGCCCCATCCTCTACTTGAACTGTCATTGTACGATTTGATAGCCGGATATAGCTTTATTTATCTTCAATCCTCACTGACACGAAACTTAAATACAGTGGGGCCATCATTATCTACCTACAGGTAGGTAATGGGGGGTTTAACGCCAGTCATGATGAAAATGAATTGAAATCACCCCCAGAAAAATCCAAGAGTATATTTCCAAGCCATCCATGAATATAAATCTATGATTATGTACTGTATCTGAACTCCCGGTCTTCTTTGTCAGTCAAGTCAGTCTCTGGGACGCCGTATTTGTCAAAGATCACTTCGTCTTGGGTAGTCGAGTTGTTGCTACTTCCTGCAGCCAACGCATCGCGCTTTATATTGTCGTGCCTGCATGTGTACCAGTAACCCAGAACAACTACGAATAGGAGACACCAAGTCACGATGCTTGTCACAACGCCGTTGAAGTATCTGGGCGAAACCGTCCACAACTGAGGAGCCCCGATGCACCCAGCACAGTAGCCGATGAAAAACATAGCGTTCACAGCCGACCGTTTTGTGTTTCCCTTGACGTTGGAAGCAGCAAGAGAAAGAAGAATAGACATCACAGAAGTGATACAAGAAGCCTGATGTAAATGATTAGCGTCTAGGCAATGAGTTCGAGGAGCCCACATGACTTACCAGCCATGAAGACGCAATCAATCCCCAACCGGCATGAACGGATAGCTTGAACAGAAGAACGGTTCCGACTAGAGGTGGAATAATGACGGCAAGAGCAACAAAAGTGCGGTGGCGAGGGAACAGCCAGCAACCAAAGATGCCAATCCATAGCAGGAAAATTTGAACTGCTCCTGACGGTGCGGTATAGAGAATCGTGTTAAACTTGTCGTAGCCAATCGATTTAATAACCAAGGATGCAAACTACAGATGTCACTAATCAGTAAAAAGAATGGTAGAAAATTAGGGGAGGAAGCCATTACCGTCAAGACTGGCGACTGCATCGTCACCAAGACTCCGAACCAGAAGACAAACCAAGACTTTGGGTCAAGAAGAGCTTCCTTGAGCTGCCTGGACGAAAACGAAGTCTTGTCACCACCCTCGCGATCCTTTGCCATGCGCAGTGATAGGACCTCCTTCTCTCTGGCTGTGAGGAACCAAGCATCGCTGGGGCCGTTGGGCATGAGCACGTAGAAAAGCACACCCGCAGCCGAAGTGAGAGCACCGCAGATGAGGAAAAGTGTACGCCACGGCTGGAGAGGCAGCGAGGTGTTCTTTCCAATACCATACATTAGCAAGCAGCCAACGATCTGCGCTATGCCGTTCATAGTAATCCAGAGACTAGAGACAATAGTTAGAAAAACGCACAGCGTCATCAGAGTCTCGTTACTTTCTCTTACCCAGTGCGTGTAGCGTGCTCTTCCTTACGGTACCAGATGGCTGTGATACTGACAAATGCAGGCGAAACTGCACCTTCGGCAAACCCCAGTAGGAATCGCAGAGCAGCAAACCCGGCGAAGTTCTTCGGCGCTGCAAGACACATGCAGATTACGCCCCAAACAATACTAGCCACAACTATGTTAGCCTAGGAGACCTGCATAACCTTGATAATAGCGGGATACGTACATTGTTATGCCAACAAACTTGGTGAGGTGCAATTTGCTCATCAGGTAAATAAAAGGATACTCGGAGACGAGCTGTCCGACATAAAAGATGGATGAACACCACGAGTATTGGTGGCTCGTCATTTTCAGATCTGTGATCAAACCGAAAACCTATTTTCTCTTAACATCTTGTCTCGAGTTGGTGGTTATGTTAGGCTTGGACTTACCCCAGCGTAGCTAAGGCTTTGCTTGTCAAGGTATTGGAGGAAGAAAGTGAGACACATCTGTTCAGGCATCGTATTAGTTGGGTCTCATCATAGAAACTTGCCAAGCTGCTTTAATCGCGTACCATGGGAAGAACTGCCATGTCGATTTTACGCAACACGCGCCTCTCCTCCTCAGGCGTGCAAGAGTCCGATGCCACGTCGAGGACACGTCCAACAGTCTCGTCGTTACCGGCCATTGCCTTGTGAAGCGACTTGACTTCCTGCGAGGGGTCCATTTTGTATTGGTGTATTGGGGCGAAACAGTCTTTCTCGGGGACAGAGCGACAAAACGTATATTGAACAACGAGGATGCCCCGGATTCACAACTATCTTCGGCCTGGGCGCGTTATAAGATAATCAGACAGGATCAACAGCTCGACAAAAAGGGCGTCCAGGGTAGTCCTCGTATCCATATTTAAAACCTGTCAGATGGAAAGCGGATTGATGGTGGTCTCTTAGGGCCCCATCGCCGTTGATAAAGTGTGGAGTCTGCAGATTTGCCGGTTTTGCATGGCCAGATACCCGATGGCGATAGGGCGGTAGTGTGCCACAATGCCGAAGCCATGGGGAGCTCCATACCAAACATTCACACTAAGTCTGCGATAAGCTACTAAAACAGCACTTATTTGGCACTACATATTAGCTGTGATTCACGGTTGTCCGCCACTTTTAGGATATGTCGGCAATGTGACCACAAGTATCGGATCGACGTCCCAAGTCAACTCTTCCGTTGATAGGCTTGCATTTTTCCCATGCTTTGATGCCGGTAAAACCTAGCTAGGATCCGGGTAGAATTACCACTGTTAGGAAACAGCCTCTTCAGCCTCTCACGTCGAATCTTGATACCAAGTCACCATGGTTACCGAAAAGGAAGTCCGCATCAAACCTTGGCTGCGCTCGCCGCCTGGGACTTATGTCCTGTCTAAAGGCAACGTCATCGATGTCACTACCGGCCTAATACGCAAAAATGTCGATGTCAAGATCGAAAATGGCAAGATCTCGTGCATTTCATCCTCTACGACTTCGGCGCATGCATCGAATGCAGTCGTGGTGGACTGCGAAGGACAATATCTCTGCCCCGGTCTCATCGACTCCCACGTTCACCTGATGGCCGTTCCGGGCTTCAATGACCTGTCCAAGGCATTTGGAAATCCCCCCGATGTGTCTCTCCTGCGCCAGCCGTACGTTTGTGCTCAGATGCTCCATCGGGCCTTCACAACGGTCCGGGATTGCGGAGGAGCGATGTTAGCGCTGAAGGAAGCTATTGAGGACGGCGTGATTCAGGGCCCGCGACTCTTCATCGCAGGCCATGCACTCTCTCAGGCTGGCGGCCACGCCGACTACAGAGGTGTGCACGATCACAGTGCTTGCTGTGGAGGCTCGACAACGGGATTAGGGCGCCTTTGCAACGGTGTGGCGGAGTGCATGGCTGCCGTGCGTGATGAAGTGCGGATGGGATCTGACTTCATCAAGATCATGGGGTCGGGAGGTGTGTCGAGTCCGACGGATCGCATCGAGCAGTTGCAATTCACGGGGGCTGAGATCAGAGCCATGAAAGAATGCGCCGACAACGCCGGTACCTATATCACTGCCCATGCCTACACGCCTCGAGCCATTCGTCATTGTGTGGACAATGGCGCTCGCGGAATCGAGCACGGCAACTTTATCGATGCGCCGACGGCCAAACTGCTTGCGGAAAAGGGAGTCTTCTTGACGCCCACACTGGTGACGTACGCCGAGATGGCCGACGAGAAATGGGATGGCTTTCTGCCACCGGAGGGTGTTGCTAAGAACACTGAAGTCCTGAAGGCGGGGCTGCAGGCGCTTCAAATCGCCAACGAGGCTGGTGTTACTCTATGCTATGGATCTGATCTGTTAGGTCCGCTGGGGGCGGCGCAGACATATGAGTTCACTTTACGGAGCAAAGTCCTTAGCCCCTTGGCTGTGTTGCAGAGCGCTACTATCAACCCGTCTCGGATGCTCAGGCGTGAGGATGAACTGGGGCAGATTAAGGAAGGATTTGCGGCGGATATTCTTGTGGTCAAGAAGAACCCTCTCGAGGACGTCACAATCTTTGATGACCCCGAGCAGAATGTCCTGATGATTATGAAAGAAGGACGCATATACAAAAGCCGCTGGTCCAACGCAAAGGAGGATGCAGAAATCCCAGTGCGTGTGAAGGCCGTTTTATAAGCCAGGCGCTTCGGAGCGCAGTGTTTGATGGCAGGGTGTATTTTTCACGAGCCAGCCAAATTAGCATCTAACAGGTTTTTTTGTTATATTTTTGAGATATTCAGGATAGACTAGAATTATGTGCTGCGAAGTGCTCGATTGTCTTCCATACTCTACATAGGTTTATCCCCGAAGACAAGCAGTACTTGCAGTATATCTTCCTCCGACAAGCTTCCATTACGGTATCCGCCAAACAGATTCGTAAATTGACCCAGCCGTTGACTTTTGGAACGAACCTGGACCAAATACAAGATCAGCTTCCAGCCTGTGTACCCGAGTTGGATATTGGCTTCAGCCTGTCACCACTATCGCAAACCTCACCCGATTATCATGAATCGGCAAGTTGGACATTGTCGGCAACTGGGCATGTTGTGGGCCAACAGACCAGGGCTGTTATCTCAAAGCAACCTATTATTCGCGCTAGATTAGGAGTCGGGTATTGATTGGTATTACCACTTGAGACCGCTACAAGTACAAGGTATAATAGCCACAATAACAACAGCCACACAGATGATTCATGGCTACTCTAAACTAAACAAATCACCATCTAGGACTTGTTGTATTCAGGGCAATATGCAGAGACTTTCCATGTTGACTGGAATCGTCCTGTCCGGACTAGCTCATTTGGCAGTCGCAGGACCGTTGGTGACGGTATTAAACGGCACATATGAAGGGTACAACCTTCCTGCACAGAGCCAGGATGTCTTTCTCGGCATTCCTTACGCTGAGCCTCCAGTGGGAAATCTTCGCTTCCGGGCACCGCAAAGCTTAAACACCACTTGGCGAGGTAGAAGATCCGCAACTGCTTATTCTGATGTGTGCATGCAATATGTGGTTAGTATGCTCCCCTTCTCCGTGAGGATGCTCAATGTATTGATGTACGGAATAAAGAACCCTCCCGGATTTCCCATGTCCGAAGACTGCTTAACACTGAACGTTGTGCGGCCGAGTGAAGGCCGGAGTCAAAACCTGCCAGTTGCAGTATGGATTCACGGGTAAGTGCTCTTTTGTCAATTACTCCTTTCTCATTGCAGTCTTCTTGCTTCCTTGATAATACTGGCAACTGACACCCTTCAAAGTGGTGGTCTCTACAGTGGTAGCTCTGCCGGAACCAACTTGACCAACTTTGTCATGCAGGCCACAAAGGCCGGGAAACCTCTGGTGGCAGTTTCGGTGAATTACCGACTAACTGCCTTCGGATTCTTATGGGGAAACACTTCTGATATCCTCACTAATGGAAGTGCGAATAATGGTCTTCGGGACCAGCGGCTCGCACTCCATTGGATTCAGGAAAATATCAGATTCTTTGGTGGAGACTCCTCAAAGGTTACGATCTGGGGCGAAAGTTCAGGCGCTCTCTCAGTCGGCAAACACTTGATTGCATATGGCGGACGAGATGACGGCCTATTCCGAGGCGCCATTATGGAAAGTGGTAGCATGGTGGAGAAGTGGCCATACAACATCAAGGATCCAGTGGCATACACAGCAGATCTCTACCGCAACTTAACGGAGACAACAGGTTGTTCTACTAAGACTGGGACACCGAGCAAAATGAATTCACTTGAGTGCTTGCGTGCTTTACCTGTCGAGGTGCTGTCCTCAGCCTTGAACATCAGCCATACGCCTGTCTTCAGTGGCACAGGACTTGGTCCCTGGTTGACTCAGGTTGACGGAGATTTCATACAGGACGGCCCAACAGAATCGCTGGACAAGGGACACTTTGTTGCTGTACCAATTATATACACGACGAACTCGGACGAGGCCACCGTCTTCGGTTTCGGCGGTCTTGTCAACACAGATGATGACTTCAGGGCGTTTGTGGCAGCAGGCGGTCCAGACAATGCAACAATCGATATAATCGAGATGCTCTATCCTAACATCAATGCTATTGGGCTTCCCGCCGGGTACGAGCCGACACCGGATACTGAGAAGACACAAGGCACACAATGGAAGCGGGAGGTGGCTTTCCATACCGACGTTGTCGAGACAGCATCACGACGGAAAGTTCTTGATGTATGGGCTGTAGCTGGGGGTATGGCATACTCCGGACGGATCAATTTACTTCCCATCGGCCAGAAAGCAGAGATTGGGTCCAGCCATGCTGTTGAGCTGGCCTTTGTGTTCAACAATGTCGACAGCTCTAGCTACAATAGCGAGCTCCGCTCAATGTCGGCTTTCATGAGCCGTACATGGGCGTCTTTTATCTCGGACTTGAATCCTAACTACCACGGAGGTGAGATTTATAACTTACAACCATATCTTCCACTTCATGCGTAAAGATAAATACTAAAGAAAGCCTTACTTGATATAACAGTACATGGGATGCCTCAATGGCCACTATGGAACGCTACGAACTCCGATGACATTGGCACAAACTTTGTCTTCAATGCTAATGGGACTGCCGGAGTCAAGTCATATCTTGAACTTGACGACTATCGACTTGTACAGACGAGGTACTTGAACAGCATCATGCAGACGCAAATATATTATTGATGGGGTGTCATATTATATTACTCTAAATGGGAGATCGGTTAGCTGATTGAGTGCTTCAAAATCTACATATATTTAAATACCGAAACGAGGCATACTATGCTGCTAGGGGGGAAATGGCCTACTTATTTCCCTTGACTTGGGATTCTTTATATTTGTGTATGGCATTTTCTCGTCTGAGGATCAGCGCTCACTCCATGAAATTTAATACGTCCATACCCGTCAGGCCCATTAAGTACATCTGGTCATCGTCAAAAGGACCAGGGTTCGAGAACAAATCAGGATCTATCTGTCCTGGGTGATGCGCTGGAAAATCTTGTAGGGTCACAATGGGTGAGTGAACTACCGCCTGTGCTGCCGATAGTTGTTGCAGAGCAGCAACTCCGTTCCAAGCTGACAGAGTCCCCGGCAACTGATGTACCGCACCCCATGAGCCTGCACTGGCCTGATGTTGGAGTGAAAATGGCTCTTCTGGTACAAGTTGCCCAGATGGAGAGGTTGTGCCGCCTTGAAGAGCGTTGGCCTTAGACAACCATTCAAGCCAGCTGTCATAGTCCGACGCCTGAGTTGTTTGGGGCAATGGAATTTCCACCACTTGAGATGGGCCGTGACGCTTCACATCTTGCAGTTTCTCAACAGCTTCATCGGCGATAGACTGGAGAGCCTCCACAAAGGATATGCCTAGTTTTGCGGTCATGGTACCTTCGGCCATACTGCGAAGGCAATCGAGGCCCAACTTGACACGTGCTTCGTACCCGGAATCCCTTTCAAGAATTCCAGCTAAGAGAATGATAATGGTAGCTGTGCTGCATCCTTGGAAATCTGTAAATGAGAACCTTGTCAGATTTCCCGTTCGTTTGATTTCTTCAAACATCTGCAGCATCTTCTTCGCGGCTTTGACGCATGCTTTTGACAGGTCGCCCACAGCCGGTTCAACCTGAGGGGGGTGGGATTCCCTGCCAAGACTATAGCGTAGATGAGCCCGAACGACGGTGACCACAGAGACCTTCCCCATAGCAATCCATGCAAAGTAATAGTTCAGGTACAGGTGAAACACGGCTCGGTAGCTAGAATCTTTCGGTGGAATTGTGTCGAGGCTGAACGATGCGGGTAGAGAGCGTTTCCACTCCTTTAATTCGTTCTCGCATATTCCAACCAATTTAGTGTCATCACTTAATATTCGTTAGTCAAAAGAAAGTTTTAGTTATGCACAGTTCTGTCTTACCTAGGACCCCCAAGCATATCTAGGATTAACGCCAACTTGGCATCGGCTATTTGATACTGTACATTGTCAAATTTTTGCATGCTATCCAGTGGTGGATATGGTTTTGGAAGCGGGACAGATATGATGTCTCTACTGATCGAGCGAGGTCTATTGAGTTTCACTGTGACGGATCTGGAAAATTTCTTAGTGTCAAAATGCTAGAAGCCTGCAGGAAGCTGGGATAGTACCTTTCGAGAGCATATGCCGACCACCAAACCCTGCGGCGGACTTCTTTCTCTTTCTCATCCACGAGCGGGTCGTCCGAGTCTAGATGCAAGTCAAGAGCCAACGCCTTGCGTAACGCGATACCCATGTACATGTACGAAGATCCGATGGCACTCGAGGGTAGTAGATAGACACCTAAAATAAAAGCAGCCTGGACACAACGAATAGATGGCCGGTCCATGATGTCCGGCATCAGGGCACGCGACTCGTTGTAGAAGATGCGACCCGGATCTCCGTCCTCGAGTGCCAGGGATGCCTCTGAGTGCTTAGGCTTCTCCATGGTAGTCCACTGGCTCCCCAAAGCAAGGGTTGCCAGGGCCAAGCAGACAAAGGTACTATCAGAACGGAGTGGAGATGCTTGATCTGTGTAAAGGTCGTTGAAGTCTGCCAACAATTGAGCTTGGTCAAAATAAAAAAAGCTGTCCGTGCCGTGATCTATGCATACGGATAACAAAAAGTCGGCTACTGGACGGGGAGGAAATATATCCACCGCCTTTCGCAAGCGCTGCAATTCCGCAGGCTGCAAGGACACAGTGCGTACCGCTTGCTACATGGTGTTAGATGAAGCCTCGAGTATGTTTGGTGTTCGAGAGAGCTTACGGCCTGAATCATCGTTTCCCCCGCCGAAGCAGGCTGCGACTCTAGCGAAAAAGCCTCTCGGAGCCTTGATAGAAACCTGGGCCAAACAGCATTCTGGGTCGGACCTTTTTGTCTTGTTAACACGGACATATAATGCTATTATTTGAGAAAAAACGTACAACTGCCCATGGCAAATATTCCTTCCGGGCTAGCTTCTGGCATCCCTGGAGTCGAAATGACACTGCCTGCATCGTGTTGCGATCTCCTGCTATGGCTCGGTGGCGAGGCGACATCATTCAAAGGGCTGCTTTCGCTAACATAATCCACTGTGTCAGCTTCAGTGATTTCTAATGATTCTGACCTAGGCTTACCGTTTGTATCGACAGGCAAGAGAGTTTCGAAGGCATCTCTGGCAGATACCCGAGGCTGTTTCTATGCACTTGGATTTCCTAGCCTTACAGACGTCGCATCTAAAAACCGCCGAACAATAATTAGTGTACCCCGGATATATATTTAGCGATATTCAAGGTGCGGCACTCACGCTCGTGGGGCTCTCTTCCGGTTTTCGTCTGCGACCCGACGATGTCTCTGGCGTCGTTTGGTGGTTGGAGGTCCCATCGATTCGTTATGGGAGATAATCCGTGTTAAGTACCGCGACCAGTGATTACAGGAGTAATTTATACGTGGAGCCAGGCATGGCAGGTTGCCAGCAGGTTTTGCGGGTTTGGGGGAAAGTCGCTGGTAATTTTAGGTATTCTGAAAGTTGATATCGGAGACGTGGTTAACCGAAGGAGCTACAACTCGAAGGGTGTATCGCTCGATCCAGCCGGTCCACTTTTTTTTGCGCCGTATCCGTACCGTCCGCACACTGTGAGCCCAGCAACTAGTCTTGTACAGACGGCAACCCAATTTACCAAAACGTTTCTTTACATGCTCCCATGCGCTGTCCCTTGCAGGAAATTGCGTTCTAGCTAGAATTTTACGGGAATGAAGCCATTAATTAAATTCGCAAAAAAAAGTGAAGTCGTTCCGATCCCGTTGCATCTACTTTGGCTTAACAGTCTGATAGCGGAGCTATTGTGTATTTAGCGAGGTTGTGTATCAGTATTGAGTTGATTAAATGGAACTCAATCTCCCACTCGCAATGTAAAGTTCAGTGATGTGCAAAGACCCGCAGTTTGCTTTATTGACTATCCTACTGATTCATTTGTGATGGGTCCAATAGAGCTCTTTAACTTCCCTCAACAGTAACAATGGCCGCCTGCTTTTCTTCCAACTTTTGAAGGTTAGGGACTTCAGAGTGCTTGTACCCATCAAATAGCTCATCAACCTCCTCAAGTGTCTTGCCCTTCGTCTCCACCCAGAAGAAGAAAACTAGAATAAAGAATAAGATGTTCCAACTTGCATTTACAATGTAAGTCTTCCATCCGATAGCGTTAAACATGTAAGGGAAAACCATGGTGACAAAAACACCACAGGCCTTGGCCAATAGCGTGAAGCAGGCCATACCAGTGGCGCGAATATTGTAAGACAGAACCTCAGGTGGGTACATGTTGGTTAGAGGGGTAAGACCAAAGGAATAAGTTCCGAGGAAAAGGAAGATGCAGGCAAGAGTGCCATAGACACCGGAAGTGTTAGTAGAGCCTCCATAGACCGAAGTCATTGCGCCGACTAGGTAAAAGAAAATGATGCAGCCTCCGAGGGAGCTCAGACAAAGAAGCCTACGGCCAAGCTTCTCAGCCAAGAGACAGCCAACAAGAGCCACGAAGAACTGCCAAGCAGAGAGGACCATGTTGATCTCCATCTGTGTTTTGGGCGAAGTAATGCTGACCTGGTCGAGCATAGTGCCGTAGTAATATGTGATAACGTTCGAGCCCGTAAGCATTGTCAACGGGGCAACTGACAGAGCTAGGTAGAGACGCTTTCTGTTAGGAGCGTCGCGGATGATCTCCCTGAACCCAAGGCTCTTCCCGTCACTCTTTTCATATGCCAGGGTGTCCATAATCTCCTGGTACTGCAGTTGAACAGACGAGTCGTCGACTGGTGCGCCGTTGATCAGAGAAAGGACTTGAAGCCCCTCTTCGTTACGGTCGTTGTAGATCAACCAGCGTGGCGATTCAGGGATGATGGGCATCAGGGCTAGAATGCATAGCGGTGGGAATGCCTGAAGTAGACACGGAATTCTCCATGCCCAGTTGGACGGATCCAACTTTTCGGTCTATATATGTATTAGGTGAGACACCGATACAACTGGCGTAACAAAAATAGGAGGAAAAGTACATCTGAATCGTTACTTACACCATAGCACACACCAGTCGCCAAAAAGCTGCCCAGCGCCCAGCATGTAAAGTACATGCCTAGCGCAAATGATCTGACTCTGGGGGCGGTGGTTTCTGAAACATATGACCCAGCAGCCGTCTGGGCCAAGCCCACTGTACAGCTCTGTTAGTATTTGCCAATAACACATAATCCATACACAATGCAGATAGTTAGTAGATACTTACTTCCAAGACCGATAATCATTCTGCCTGCGATAAACATTGCGATGTTTTGGGCGGCACCGGAAATCGCTGCTCCAATAATGTTGAGAATTGCACTGACAATGATACCTTCTTTACGGCCGCGCCAATCCACAAGAAAGCCGGCAAATGGAGCTATCATAATGGAACCGAGGTACACTGCCGTTGAGTTGACCGCAATAGTTGCGGTGTTCAAGTGGAAGTATTCCCCATAACTCTCCATGATATTGACACTGCCCATAACACTGCCATCATATGCAATTGTGACCGAATCAACAACGCAAGTGCTGATGACCAATGCGGTCGTCAGGCTCATCTTGACATTTTGGGAAAGTAAGTCAAACATGGTGGGCAAATACAGTAGCTCCAGAGAGCAGCTATCACTGTTCGAACTGTTGATTTTATGTTCCTGTTAAGGATTAGAAACAAACAAAGTAACTGAAACGCAAGAATTGTTGGAGACTTATATCTCACTGTGACCTCCTCATCAATAACGGGCGGCACGAATAACCGGCAAGGTATCGAATAGGGTTGTCCTTTTTTTCGACTTAACGGGGTATTGCGGGCAAGAGCTATCGCTTGACAGCAGCTACTCCGCGAATCAGGCATTGTTTATCTTTGTAAGGTGCTAGTTAAGGAATCTGGGGCGTTGGGGGTGGTGGACATGTCCTATCAGGAGCTAATAGTCGCACAGAAGATTGCTACACTATCTCGTGAGCACTACCCATGCTGGAGACCGTCTCGAGGGCCCAACATCACATTTCCACCGCCTCCACACTAAACAGGTTTATGTTGTGTAGAAGTTATGCTGGTGGAGCTGAAAAAAACAGCTTTTTGTGATTTTTTATCGATGTAGGCAAACATACCTTTTGTTCTAGAATACATTCACCTCAACTTCGGCAACAATCTTCCTGGAACTGGTACCAATAAAGCACTTGTAACTTCCTTTGTCAACCCTCCAGCGACCTGTTAGCCCTAGCCCCCCTTCGCCCTCAATATCAAACCACCGAACTGCACGGTGGTCGATGTCAATGCTAACACTCTTCTTGCCACCCTTGGAAACAAAGACCTTGGAGAAGCCGGCCAAAGCCTTTGGTGCCGACTCTCGACCTGATTCCTTGATTGTGGGAGAGGTAGATACGTAGATTTGAATGACTTCAGCTCCATCATAGTTGCCGGTGTTCTGTATGCTGACGGAAATGGTGGCCCTGGATGATCCATCAGTGGCAATTTTACCGCCGATCTTGATATCTCGGATATCAAAAGAAGTGTACGATAGACCGTGCCCAAAAGACCACAGGGGTTCGATCTTCTTCTCATCGAACCACCTATATCCAACCAGCACACCCTCTCCGTACTCTGCATAATCTTTCTCGGCGTCGCCAGGGAACGACTTGTTAGAGCCGTGGTCCTCTAATTTCCTAGGAAACGTGATGGGGAGCTTTCCGCTCGGGCAGACGTTTCCCAGAATGATATCTGCCAAGGCATTTCCATTCTCTTGTCCTTGAAACCATGCATGAACAATCGCGGGAGCAGAATCGGCCCACGGCATAGCGATAGCGCTCGCTGACTGAGTAACGACTGTAGTATTGGGGTTTGCTTTGCACACGGCCTCTACAAACTCATTTGTCTGCCGGGGCAAGTCAAGGGATGTCCGATCAATGCCCTCCTTTTCAGTGTCATTGTTATGTCCAACAATAAGCACAACGGAGTCAGCTGCCTGGGCTACATCGAGCGCCTCTTTGAACTGGGCCCATTCATCGATCTGGAGCTGAACCCCGACTCTGACACCCGAGACCGTGTGGAACAGAGTGTTGTCGTGCGGCTTGATTGGCGGGGGCACAACAATATTATCAATGCGAAGTTTGTAGCTCTGCCCAGCATTAAAACTGATGGCCGTCAGGCGATTGGCGCTACCGCAGTTCATGAACGTTCCACCCGGAGTTGTCCACTCAGTATTATCAATGACAAGCTTATCATCGATAAAAAGCTTAGCTTTTCCGGTGTTAGACAACGATACATCGTACGTACCAGTTGCAGCAGGCGTGAGAATACCACTGGCTCTGTAGCAATGAGGATGGCCACGAAGTTGCATGGGGGTATCGCCATCGCTCATGAGGAATATGGCCGAGTTTTGCCAGTAGGATGTAGAGATGACTGGACCCGTAAACTCGAGGCTGTCGTAAAAGTTGACCTGAATGCCAGTCTTACTTCCATCAGGGACGCGCAGCATGTCGCCTGGAAGACACGGCTGGAGATTTGTGTTGATTCCCTTGGCGTACGAGATGTCGATGTCACTGTTGATAGCTTTCGCCATTTGCGTGATCGAATCCAATGGGTTCGTGATATAGTATGGATTCACAGAAGCACTGCCAGTGCCACCGGTTGTTGGTGTCTTTGCGTTGGGCCCAATGATAGCCAGCTTCTTGATGGCTTGGGCTTTGAGTGGCAGAATTCCGTTGTTCTTCAACAAAACGATACCGCCCGTTGCAGCGTCTCTGGTGGTTCGACGGAACTCCGGGAGATCCGAGTCTTTCTCTCCATTGTCGACAGTTTTCTGCCCCGAGCCCAGCAATCCCGCTCTGTCTAAAAGATGCAACAGGCGGCGGATGGACGCATTGACATGCTCTTCGGTGGCGCCTATGCCGGCCTGGATAGCTTCCAAAAGTGCCTTCCCATAGCGAATTGGTGGCCCAGGCATTTCCAGGTCTGTCCCTGCCACTATACTCTGGACTGTGTTATTTGTGCCGCCCCAATCACTCATGACCATGCCTTCGTACTTCCATTCGTCTCGAAGAATATTCTGGAGAAGAAATGTGCTGCAGTCTGCATGATGGCCGTTGATTTTGGGATACGCAGCCATGGCAGTCCATGGATTAGCATCGAGAGCCATCTCGAACGGCTTGAGGTAAATCTCTCGTAGCGTCCGCTCGTCGATTTGCTGGTCCATGTTGAAGCGCCGTGTCTCCATGTCGTTTGCCACAAAGTGCTTCATGCATGCACCGACTCCACGCTGCTGCACACCTTTGATGTAGCTCGTGGCCATGACTCCAGATAAATATGGGTCTTCTCCGTAGTTCTCGAAATTGCGACCTCCAAGAGGAGATCGGCTAATGTTCATGGTGGGCGCGAGCAGAATATGGGAATTCTTGCTGCGCGTCTCTGCGCCAAGAATGTCTCCCACGCGCTCGACCAAAGCGGGATCGAAAGTCGCCGCAATGGAGATGCCACATGGAATGTATGTTGTGTGAGTGCCATCTATCCAAGTGTTACCACGAACACCGGCAGGGCCATCTGTTGTCTTCAAGCTGCCAATTCCAAGCCTATCGATGTTGAGGGTCTCCCACATATTCTTTCCCGCAACCAGATTGCATTTTTCTTCGAGCGTCAGCTCCTTAAGTAGAGCCTCGATTTTGTCGTTTGCAGTCATGGCGATTGGGTTGGGTCAGAACAGCTTGTCATTGGTGATTGGAGACAATAACGGACGGCCACTCGTTGCCTTGAAAGTGCGGCCTACTACAGCCATCTAAAAACTAGAAGAGACGTCTTGACTTTCGATCTCCTTCAAGACACGCAAAGTTGAGAGTGGGAGGTGCCACGCTGATATCCGTCACATTTGGCTCTACGTGTCCTATGTGCGACGCATCACGTCCGGACCGCATTTGTCGTTAAGCCCCGAGTACCGAGGAGGCCTAGAAGATGGGGAGGTGGATGCGGTTAGTGGCTCACTGACTGGAAAAACCGCCCTGCTAACTGTGAGCATATCGGCGTTCATGGAGTACTTCGGAATAGTGGGTAGCTGGAAGGCGGACATGTCCGCGCCGTCTAAGCAAGCCAATAACTTCACAGGGTGACCAACCAGATCACAGCTTTCTAATATCGGCCTAAGCTAGACGATATCTTTGCATGTTATATTATCCTAACGTATGCCGGGGTATTCGTATTCACTCCCCCTTCTATCATATTGATTATCGCTTCCATTCTTTGATTTGTATTCCCTGTTATGCCTTTGTGCTTCCATAGGTTTCAACTATGGGCTTCTCGGATAAGCGCATCGCCGTTGTTGGCGGCGGTCTTGGTGGCATGGCATTTATGAAAGCCGCCCTTCACTCTGGGTTGACTAACATTCAGCTCTATGAAGCCGCTGCAGATTTCACCGAGGTCGGAGCCGGCGTCAACATCACTAGAAACGCCAACAAGATTCTTGATTTAATAGGTGTCAGTTCTGACATGCTCTGGAAGAGCTCACACAACCCACCATCTTACATGGAATATCGCCACTACCGCACCGGCGATTTCCTGGGCCAGATCGACGAGTTTGGGGAGCCTCGGTCTCGCCAAATTCACCGGGCTCATCTTCTGGGGGCGCTGAAGAAAAACATCCCAACTAAGAAGCTCTCGCTGAGCAAGCGCCTTCAGTCCATTGACTCCGTATCTGCTGGAAGCTATAAGCTTGTCTTCACGGATGGCTCTTCTGCCGAAGCAGACATCATCATCGGCTGTGACGGAATCAAAAGTGCAGTCCGTCAGCACCTAGGGAAGGCGGACACTCCTGTCTATTCTGGCCAGATGGTCTACCGTGGATATGTTTCCTACGATGATCTCACCCCGGAAATTGCTGCTCTTCTTCGCAAAACAGTCAACTATAGAGGCCCTCGGAGACATGTTCTAACGCTTCCCATTGGCAACGACGAGTCTAAGACTGCCCGCGTAGGCATCATTGGATTCGTGACTGAGCCATTAGAAAACTGGACATCTGAGAGCTGGCTGTCAACAGCTCCGGTTGACGATCTATACGAGCATGTCAAAGATTGGACTAGTGGTGTTCAGGAGATCATCGCGGGTCTTCGGAAAGGCTCTACGGACGGCAAGATTCTGAAGCAGGCTCTGTATGTTCGTGAACCCACAGAAAAATGGTTCGAGATGCATGATGGAGGTTCTAGCTCAGGAATTATTCTGATGGGAGACTCTGTCCACTCCACGCTTCCGCACCAAGGTTAGTGCATTGTCCAGAGTAAGTCTTAACCTCGTACGAGAATATCAGGCTAATGTCACAAAAAGGCCAAGGTGCATGCCAGGCTATTGAGTCTGGCTTTGCACTTGCACAGACCCTAGCAAACTGGAGAGACTCCAACCTGGAGGCTGCTTTCCAGTTTTTCCAGGACCTTCGTAAGCCTCGTACGGACCGTATCACGAAGACGAGCTATGAGGCTGGAAAGATGGCAAGTGCAGATATCCCGGAGGACCAATGGGCGACCTCATTCAATCCCGACGCCATGCGTGAGCGCATGAGATGGGTTATGGAATACGACCTCGCAGGTGAGCTGGCTGCCGGACTACAAAATGTCGGAACCCCCAAAGGCAAAGCAGATGAGTCTACTGTTTCACAGCCTGTGAAAGTAGTATGCTAGAATTTACCTAGATAGTTGAATTGAAACAGCACGTCTATTGGCCAATCTGTTATTAGGCCTAGAATTCTATTTTGTAGGAGAAGTCTTTTTTAATCAAGCAACGTCTTATGGACGGCATCCCCTTGCATTGGCCGCATCTGGATTATTTAACCATCCAGCTAGCCCAACAAGGACAAAATCTTCAATCGCTAGAATCTCTTCGAAGTCTTTGGGTCGGGACAGCGCAAATTTGCTGCAGATCCAACGGAGATTCAACATCCATCTGTAAGCTCAGTCAATCGATTCCAAGTGCCACATATAGCCGAACTTAATGTGGCGCATCATATGATTGTCCTGGTAGCAGTGGCCGTAGCCTCACTAGACGGACTGGTGGATTTGATTGATCACAGTACATCTAGTCACAGGCACTCGTCTCTGTAGACGTTTTTAGACGGTAACGGGAGGTGTATTCACCAGCACTACGGTTGGCTTTTTCAATGTGCTTCTTTTTTGGCACGGCATACATCGTGGTGGCTGGTGATGACACAAAATTCGCGGCGCGTACAGGTCGTTTATTCAAATTAGGCGACCCAATGGGTTAACCCATTGGGCACGCAATACTGAGTTGACGTCACCTTTGAGAATGGTGTATTGAATGCCGTACTATTAGCTATTTGTCGTAAGCCTGGAATTATACACCGACTATTTACTACAGTCACGAGATCCCGGGCTTAGATAAATCATGCTTTAGCAGGGGAAACAAATGTGTTCAGTGCCTTGGTGGTGTTATGCAGTGATATGTGCGAAATCTATCTCTGTATAAATGCTATCTCGTTACGCCTCAACCGCCTTATGTGTCTTCCGGAGATGGTAATCGTATCTCAAGTATGCTCCCAGTAATGCCTCAGCCGATGCAGCGCAGCTATTGTAGTGTTAGTTTCCATACAGTCATATTACTATTAGGAAATCGACTCAGACTTACTCCTCTGGTCTCGTGTATTCCGCGGGATTGTGAGAGACCCCGTCTTGGCACCGGGCAAATATCATGGCACTTGGGACTTTTTTCGAGGTGTAAACACTGTCGTGGCCAGCGCCACTGACCAGTTCCACCTTGCAGCCAAGGCTGTTGGCCGAGTCCCGAACACACTGAACCATTGTCTTGTCAAAGTTCAGAGCCGGCGATGTCTAGAATCTATCAAACTCCATTTTTAAGCCGTGCTCCTCGCATATTTCTGCATAACGGGCCTTACACATCGCCTCCACGGTCTCAACATCGGCGTCCGCAGGGGCCCGAATATCAAGACCCATGCGGACCTTGCCAGCAATGGTGTTGATGGACTGCGGGCTGCTCTTAATGACAGCAATTGTAGCCCGAGCTTCTCTTGCGGCGAGCTCGCCCTCGGTTACGACGCGGTTTGTCTCGACGATCATTTTAGCGGCGCCGAGAAGAGCATCACTTCTGCGGTTCATGGGGGTCGTTCCAGTGTGTGCTTCTCTGCCAGAGACATCGACATGGTACCAGCGCATAGACTGGACACCCTTGACGACACCCACGGGGGACTGGGCACTATCGAGAATAGGGCCTTGCTCGATATGCACCTCGAAGTGTGCCGACAGTGGGTTGTGCTTGTATCCGCACGAGACGTCGCCTAGGAATCCTATGCGTTCCAGTTCCCCCTTAAGGGTACAGCCATCCAAATCTGTCCTGGAGTGCCCGTATTCGGTAGTAAATTCACCACCCCAGACTCCCGATGCAAGCATGGCGGGCGGGAAGCGTGCACCCTCCTCGTTCGTCCAGTTCACGATAGCCAGGGGGGCGTACGTTGTGATGTTGTTGGCATGAATAGTCTTCAGCACTTCCATGCCTGTTGTCACTCCTAAAATTCCGTCGTATTTCCCTCCGGTGGGCTGTGTGTCCAAGTGGGAGCCAATTCCGATAGGGGGGACGTCGTTATTCTCGCCGGGCCGGATAGCAAAGATATTGCCCATTTCGTCGATTTTAATATTGCAGCCGCATTTCTTTGTCTCCTGGATGAACCACTCCCGAACTTTGCGGTCATCGTCATTACCAGTGAGCCGGTCTAGGATTCATTTTAGCCTCTCAAATCGATAAGTGTCTAAAGAAGACCGGTTGCATACTCATGCCGCCATCCGGAGTATTTCCCCATCTGCAGGACTCTTCCAGAGTTTCGATCATTCTTTTGGCATCCGTCTTGATGCTAAGGTAGGCGCCCGGAAGCTCCATTGCTGGCTCGTATGGCGGTTTCTCGCTCCCCAGAGAACCTATTGTGCTCTACTTGTCTAGCACCGTTTGTTCAAAAAAGAAAATCGAGGAAACGGAAAGTTGGCACAGATGTGTGTGTCTCTGTAAAAGCCGCAATTATGTCAGTGCACATATTTACGATATGATCGTCTTATTCACATTATATTACAGCTCGTTGGTGTTTGTAATGTCACGCGGAGATGCCCGTTGTGTCCGACGGTTATCCCAGGACAGGTATCTAGAGGCGTCTAGTGGATGGGGCGGCCGTTGCTAGCGACTGATAAGCTCACCCGAGAACCGGGCATGTCCTTTGCACATAGGCCGTTAGTTCGTGGGTTCGTGTTCTACTTTGTCCTGCAATTCTGCCGTGCAGATGTCCGACAGCAAATGGCTTCCCATTGCCAACGGAGTATTCTCTCCTGTGCACGCTGCCGTAGGCGAAAGATCAAGGTATGCTCCCATTGCTGCAGCTTCAACTTAGATGCAATTTACTCATTGGTTCTTGCAGTGCGGTAGGCAGCTGCCCTCCTGTTCACAATGCGTGATAGCAAATGCAAGCTGTACTGGCATAGCATCGAAGACGTCATCAGCGACTGACATTCCTCGGAGTATTGTGCAACATCTCGAATCCGAAATCGCTCGTCTTGAGACGGAACTACTACAGGATGGCAAACTAGAAGCTGTTCAGGCGTCAGATATTCTGCTGGGGATGCCATCGACCTTTCAGCCGGATCCCAACACACCATTTGCGTTGAATGGCAGCAAACATGACTTACAAGTAGCAGCGGGAGATTTCCCCCCCGATTGCGGCTTGCGGTCATCCATTATGTCCAACCCATCCATCGAGGCATTTGTCTCGGCAACACTTCCGCATGGTTCAGGCGCCTCGGATCTACTGTCTAAAGTTCGGATGGGCATAACACCGTCCTCCGCGAAAGTGGGCAATCGAAGCACCCTGCAATCCGTCGTCAATTCGAAAGCCTCCACGGGAAACATTGTACTGCAAGCAACGATCTTGCAAAGCATGCCAGCGGACATCATCCAGAGATTAATGCGAAAATATCTCAACACCATTCACCTCGACAATCCCTTTCTTGTCAGCGAGACGGTCACCCAGCAATTCCAAAACGTCACGGATATTCTACGCATGCAAGCTGCGGCGACAGCAGCTGGTGAAGAGGCGACTCCCATCATTGCAAGCCATGATTTCCTTATCGTTTACCTTGTATTAGCCATCTCCGTGACGCTGGGCTCTGCCGACGACGGATACGAGGACCGGTGTATGGCGTTGTCAGTGTCCTTGTTTGAGGAGGGGATCCAGCACCTTTTTGTTCTCCAGTCATTTACCTCGGACATCTCCTGGCTACAGACAATCTTGCTTGTATTGCTGTATGCCACAGTATTTCCCCGCTCTGCAAATGTGTGGGTTTTGTCTGGCGCTGCCATGCGATCCTGCCTTGAGCTTGGGCTTCATCGAGAGACGCCCGGTGGTGCAATAAACACCAGCCAAGAAGAACTCAATCTCCGCCATTGTGTCTTCTGGGCAGCATACTGCATGGATCGGTCCATTTGTTCCGCTCTCCAACGACCGCTCACAACACCAGATGCGGCGATCAACATTGCTCTACCCCCTCCGGCACAAGATAATTTTCTCGGCTCCATAATATATCACAGACTGATTTCGGAGATCTTGCACGTACACTACCATCGGGAGCCACTTCTCCCGCAACTCACTTGGGATGACTGGCTGTTGAACATGGAGGGGCGTCTGCGCTCTTGGAATACGACTTATGGGGTGGCATCTTCCGAGGAAGCGGACATGAACTTGGCACGTGGGTTGATGATCTTGCATCGGCCATCTCCGCGTATACCTTTTCCGTCACAGCACTCTCTCCTAGCCGCTTTTGAGGCCGCTTCAACTGCGGAACGCATACACCGGAACCATATCCAGTCAGGGTTTTTCCGCAGGCCCTGGCTATCTGCCAATTACACTCTAGAAGCAGCAACAGTGGTGTTGTTTTCTTTGCGGCATGGCTACACGGCCATTAGAGATCGCTTCTCTACATCACAGATATTTGAAATGACGAAACTTTTCACAAACAACTTCTTAGCCATATCCTCTCGGGGTTGGTCGGAAGTTAGTGTGTACGCTGCGGTGTATGAACGGCTTTTGAGTCCTTTGTTAGAACGTGTCTTCCTGCGAAATGCTGTCCTGGGTGACAGGTTTGGTCCTGCCCAGGATGCAGAGCTGATGCGCTTATTGTACCCTGGACCAGCGCACCTAGATGATCTTCGATCTGGGTCGCGGCATACTCAAGAAGAGTTTAGTCCATTTGATTTTAATTTGTTTATGGTAGAGGACGGGTTTTGGGATGCTGATATGGTAGAGATGGATCCAGGCACAAACAATATGGTCGATCATCCTTCCAATGTAGGATCAATGACCGGGTTGAACTTGGGCTATTGAGCGAATCCAGATTTTAATTAAGTAAAATGTCTGTATTACTGATCAAAGGACGTCTGCAGTAGGGACTTTATGCATTTTCCAATGCATTAGACATTGATCTAAATAGGCCGCAGGCCCCGGCCCAAATATGTCTTCTCACCGAATTCTCTTTCTGCAACCTGGAAGAGGGGAAGGCCCATATAGTAGCCACCATCAGGTTTCCCAATGGCACTCCATGTGCTCCTGCACTCTTCCTCCCCGATTGTGATCAAGGGCTTTCCAGTGCCAGCGGATGACGCATCTGCAACTAGCTGAACCTGGCACAGTTTCTCCAGCAAAACAAACCAAGCAATTGTAGCTTCAATTGTTGGGCCTGCAGTGAGGAGCCCGTGGTTCCCTAAAAATGCAGCCTTCTTGTTACCCAAGCAGGCCGCAATTTCCTTACCCTCTTCAGTTGCTAGCACGAGACCAGCAAAGTTACTATTGGTTGTCAATTGTTATTATAATCAATGATGCATATTGGGGCAAAAGAAGGACGAGTTATTAAGCACTTACGGGTAGACAACATGGTCTTTGTAAAACACGCAGAAGTCCTGGGTGAGCATATCTAACTCCCTTCCAGTCGCACACATGGCTCTTCCGTAAATGCTGTGACAATGAGCTGCACACAGAACATCAGGTCTGGCCTTGTGGATTTCAGCGTGAATCGCGTACGCGGCTACGCCCAGAGTTAGTAATTGCATTTCTAATGGTACCAACGGCTTACTACATACCAAAGTTGAGTCTGAGGTTGTTGCCGCCCTCCACGACCTTCCCAGAATGGTCAACACGAATCAGGTCATCATCAGTGATAAGCGAAAAGTGCATGCCTTGACATTGTTAATCAGTTACTCGATACAAATTAAATAGAATCAATATTATTTAGGTCAACAGGTCTTAATATGATATATATTCCACTTACCAAATGGATTCACCCAGAAAGAAGTTGGGTCAACAGGATCACGAATCGTGATGTGACCTGCCACTCCGTCTGAAAAGCCATACTGTGCAAACACTCTGTAGGCCAAAGCCAGCCTGTGTTTTAGGTATTTGCGTTCTTCATATTTGTCCTCAAAAACGGGTGGCAGTGTTTCGGAATCCCGAATAAATGCTAAGCTAGGATCACCTGAACGATGGTCCTGAGTTTTCACCTCAACGGTTTCGTTATCTAATGCAGCCGGCGACATTGCGAATTGAATTCTCTGGGCTGAATATGGTAATGATTGCAGCCGTTGGTCAAGAGCTTCCCGTATGTGTTTGTATTTCTTTTAGCATATCAATACACATTACGCGGACTCACAGGTCAAGCCGGTCCTCGAGCGACAGATAAATTCCCCGCGGGCCAGCGCGTTTGCGCCCGGGTAGCTGGACGGCGGTCATCTCCGGAGGTGGACTTATTTGACAGTTGCCCGCTATGGGTCTCTTTAGTACGGAGTGCGAAGTAATTGACACATTGATGTTGTCCCTCCATTGCGCTAACTGCGGCAGTGGAAAATCTGTGTGGAAACAGTGAAGATAATAGAAATGTGACTGCAGTATTATCCTGCTACGGCCGATGCTAGATAAGAAAGAGCGCATCTTCTCTCTTCCTGAAAATAGCTTCATGTTTTGTAACGAGTATCGATCAAAATGGAGTCCCAGCCGACGTCCGCCACGGACTTCAACATTGTCGCCCTCGAAACCTTTTTTACGCCTCTCCCGAATTTGACTGTCCCTGCCCCGCACACCTACACTCTCACAGAGTACGAGAGAACAAATGTCGAGGAAATACCCGCACGCATCAAAGATGCAGACATCATCATCATAACCACTATCAGGCTGTCCACACAATGCTTGTCCGCTGAGGTATGCCCAAAGCTGAAGCTGATCGCTGTCTTAGCATCGGGCTTGGACTCCATCGACCTAGAAACCTGCTCCAAGCGTGGCATCCGGGTGATGAACAGCCCAGGATGCAACGTCGATGCCGTTGCCGAACACGCCATTTCCCTCTACTTCACGGTCCGGAGATCGATTATGCCCACCATGAAGCTGCTCCGAGCTGGAGAATGGCCCCGTCAAGGAACGCTCATGAAACGGACGTATGTGGCTGGAAAGCCTCCTCTTAGCTCCAAGCAGGAGAAAGTAGCAATCATTGGCTATGGTGGGGTGGGGCAGACGGTGGGAAGAATAGCCAAGGCTCTTGGGATGGAGGTCTTGGTAGCAGACAAAAAGGGTTCCTCGACAGCAAAGGAAGGGAGGGTATGCTTTGACGATGCCCTCAAGGCGGCATCTGTGGTCGTATTATGCTGCCCACGGACTGCGGAGACCCTGAATATGTTCACTAAGTCTCAGTTTGAGCTTATGAGGAAGGACGCCATTCTGATCAATGTAGCAAGGGGCGGAGTCGTTGACGAGAACGACCTTTTGGATGCGCTGACTAGCGGGTTGATTGCTGGGGCGGGTGTTGATGTGTTTGGCCAAGAGCCGGCAACCCCAGAAACATCATGCCTGCTAGGAACTGAGGCTGAGGGTCTTAACTTGGTGGTCACGCCCCATACGGCATGGATTGCTGACGAAACTACAGAGCGGTATCAAAGCCTGCTTCTGAAGAACATCAACACTTCTGTGAACGAGCTATAAGCTCAACTATTGAGTAAACACAGAAATTTTCTTGTTGTGAATAATCCATAGTACCGAGTAAGAGGCATAGAGACTCATCCCCAAATCTATTTCCTTTTCAACTCTCCACGCCTAACCCTTTTACAGCTTTCCGCTTTGGAAGGCAGAAATCGGCTGGGAGACTGCCGATTGGACCACCATTTCCAGGGTGTCCATGCGGGGCAGGTTGATACTCTCATTGTCTCTTACCTCGTACAAAGTGCATCCCTCTGTCCATATCCGGCGAAGAGTATAGAGGCTCGCCAGATCGTTTGCCGATTCCCAAGCATCTGTCTCCAATTGTCTCAGATCGTTCAGAGATGTGTATGAAACTGTCCATTTGGTTCCTGTCTGCCGCTCGAATTCTGCAAGAATCTCGTCAGGAGTAGTGGTGAAAGAGTTGCCCTTGATGGCCTTGTTGTCGCATAGATCCGGGTGCTTCAAAATGGCAGCAAGAAGCCTGCCCACATCCGCCATTGTGGTAAGGCTTATCTTGCCCTTTCCGTCGCCTAAAAGAGTGGCTTCCTTCTTGGAAACGTCGAAACTTCCTAATTTGCCCGGTGACATGAAACCAGTGTACAGATCCGCAAAGGGACCCGTGACTAGGTATGTGTACTTGAGACGCTGCACATTGCTGGACTCGAGGAATGCCCGGATCTTGAGCTTTTTCTGGTGTGGCTTCTCCGCTGCCGAGCTAGCGTTGTAGACAATATCAGTGCCGAATTCGGACGGAATGAATCTAATAATTGTTGGCGACTTCTCTGCTATGGAGATCAGGTCGATTTGCTTCTCAATAGCAGATCTGCCGACGGCGGATATGACCGTATCGAAGTCTAGCACGGTGTCAGCACAATGCCTCATTCATGTATATGTGAACCAGCTTACCTTCGTATGCAGCGAGAACGCTCGCGTCGTCGTCAATGTCTCCAACAATAACCTTTACGCCCCGGGTTTGCAAAGACTCGATAAGTTTCCCTTTGTTGGCAACTGTTTCCTTCGAGGTAAAGATGCCAATGCTTTCAAAGTTAGCCTTTGAATTTAGCAGCTCGTCCACTAGGACTTTGCCGATGACGCCTGTGGCTCCAAAAATCAAAATCTTCTTGCTTGGCGTAGCCATTGTTGCTGGTAATTGCAAAAAAAGTCGAGGCAAGATGAATTTCCAACTGCCAAACGCTGCGGCTTCGGTGCGAGCAACATACTTTCTGTTATTTCTATTGCCTAGCTACCCGTAGATTCCACCTACACTATATATCGCTCATTCTGATTGGTGTCCACCACCATGTTAGAGAACGGAGATGTGCGTAGAGGTCGTTCTTGTGGGGACTTATTGGCAAGCGCGGAAGTCCGCCATCGTGCTACATCCGGAGGCATGCTGGACACATTTGAGTGCAAATAAGTATATATTGAGAAAACGGCAGTCTCGCACCGCCTTCCTGTCCAGCCAATAATCCATGAACTCTTCATCCTGTGCATTATAAACGTTGGTTTTTTCTGCGCGCTGAAAGCACCTTTCCCCTGACTTGTTGTTGTAATATCGTCACGATGGGCAAAATTGTGGCTGCCGTCGGCCTGTCCCACGCACCCGGTAAACCCCCCCAAAATACTACGATCTTACTTGAAAATAATGCTAACAAAGAAATAGGAGCCATCGGCTTCCCGGAGACTGCCAAGCCAGAAGACCGCAAGGACACTGAGGAGGCCACCCGTGTTCTCGGAAAGACCCTGACGGATGCTAAGCCTGATGTCATTTTCGCTTTTCTAGACGACCACTTTGAGAACTTCTACCGAAATCACATGCCAACAATTGCCGTGTCGATCGCAGAGCACCACGTTGGACCGGCTGACCAGTGGATGGAGCCCTTGCATATCGACAAGAAGACTTACTTCCCAGGCAACCCCGCCGTTGCGGAACACCTCATTGCCTCCTTGGTGGATCAAGGATTCGACGTCTCACGGACAGGCTCCATAGAATATGGCAACAACCTGCTGATGCCATGGGTCCTGATGGAGCCCGACCTTCCTAACGTCTCCATCGTCCCCATCTTCCTCAACGTCTTCACCCCCCCATTGATGAAGTACAGCCGGGCATATGCTTTGGGTGAGGCTTGTCGTAGAGCTGCCGACAGTCTTCCCGATGAGACACGTGTTGCTTTCATGTGCACCGGTGGCCTGTCCCACGTGAGTATTATGCATACACATTGACACTATCCCGTCCTTCCGAGGAAACCATGCTAACGGATGATTAGTGGCCTCCGTATTGGAGCCCTTATCAAGCGGGTGACCCACCGGAGGATGATTTTCTCAAGATTATGAAGGAGTACCAGACTGTGGGCAAAAGCATTCTCAAGCAGGTGCCGGATCTGTTCGTCAAGTTCGACGAGTACGAGATCGAGATGGCGGCCAAGAACGAGTATCCACTCAACAGCAAGCACCCGCTTGTGAACGCCGAGTGGGATCGGAGGTTCATGGACCGCCTGTGCGATGGCGACAGTAAGTGGCTACAGGAGCTGACCTATGAGGAGGTGGAGGAGGAAGCTGGCCATGGTAAGGCAATCTCCTAAATCCATTCCTTTCTGCTCGGGAAAATACAGCTTTACTGATGATGTGCAGGTGGCCACGAGGTACTCAACTGGGTTGCCATGAGCGGTGCCATGGGTGGCAGCAAGGCCAACCTTGTCCTGTACCGCCCTGTGATCGAGTGGATTTGCGGCATGGCGTATGTAGACTACCAAGTCCCTCTGGATGGCTAATTGGCAGGCAGGTGATCCATGTTGAGCTATTCCTATATGTCACAGAGCGAAATGCCTTTCGAGTCGCTGTTTTTGGTAGGCGACGGACGCCAGTGTTGGCTCTTGTCACAGTGATAGGGTGTGTTCCGTTCGAAATACCTTGTTCCTGGACACGCAGCCACTCCTTTAGCTATAAAGGACGAAGGGGGTTTATTGGGCCAATGGAAATATCTAGCAACAGATTGCCCTTTGCCGGCCGACATAACGATGAAAAGAAGCAGGATAGCCAGTAGCCGGTGCCGCGGTCCTTATGACAGTGCGCGATATTACCGTCACGTATGTTACTGAGGCTGGCATTTGTATGTTGATTGACATCTTGCAGATTTATGAAAATTGAATTATCAACAACATCGGTTTCTCTCGGTTGCGTTTCTTTTTCACATTTGCATGCGTTTATGTAATCTCGTTGATCACCATGTTAGCAACGCGAGACATCCAATATCTCACAATGCTAGCTCCCAAAATGTTGAACTATCGTGCTTTAATGTCCAGTTCCTATTGTTCAATGTCTAATACCATCTTCCAATCATGCCCAGCCAGACATGGCTTGATTAGACGTTGAGCTCCGCCGTCTTGGCACCCTTGATGTATTCCTGATAAGGAGCCAGGGCCTTCTCAATAGCTCCCCCGGGGCCACAGTACTTGTCGACAATCTCTGCGCTGCGACCGATGTACAGGTCTGCCTTCAGCATGTCATCGAGGTCATCCCAGATCGGCTTGAAGAAGTCGCTGGCCTTGATCCTCGAGACGAGGTCGTTCGGCTTGCCCTATCATTTTTGGTACGTTATTTTACTGTTTGTTTCGGTGGGACTGGCGAACTAACCTCGTTCTTCACAACGCTTCCTGCCTGGTGCGACAGAAGGCGGATCTCCTCGTGCGCCTCCTGTCTGGAAGCGCCGCGGGCGACGAGCTTCATCATGATCGACTCCTGATATAGCGTATTAGTAAGAATTATCCAACTTAGAGATCGATCTAACGTACTGTGATCATGAAGGGAAGCTCAGACTGGACATGAGCTGCGATGCGCTTGGGGTAGACAACGAGGCCATTGGAGATGTTGTCCTAGAGGTGGAAAGCAACATTAGTAGGTTTCATGGTGTTGTGTAGGTTGATTGTCTATCTTACAAGGCCGATGCAAATAGCGTCCGCAAGAAGCATCATCTCGGGGATGTCGATTCCTAGACACTTTGTTAGACCCAGCATTCTCGGCATTAATTGTCGCAAGTATGTCACTATTGCTTACTGCGAACAGCGCTGTCGTCAAGAGTCCGCTCGCACTGGAAAGTGGATTAGCGTTGAGTTCATCATCAGTAATACATGGTGAATTGATGACACCTACCCACTGGTCGGCATGAGTATTGGCAAATGTAGCCGGCTTGGAGAGTAGCTCGCGAGCCAAGCTGTACACTCTTTCGGAGCGCATCTATGCACGTTAGGACGTCTGGACAGGACGCTCAAACAGTCAGGATACATACTGGGTTGCGCTTATATGCCTATGCAGATTCCAAAATTAGCTCTGGTTAGCAGAAGAGTTGGGTCGGGTCTGTATGGACGAGGAAGCTTTTTCTGAGGTACTGACCATGGCCGAGGATCCAATCTGGGAAGCCTCAAACGGCTCCTCGATTTCCTTCCAGTGAGCAAGGTGGCGGATGTCACCTGTAATCTTTTGAGCCGAAGAGCCAAGGCCGGCGACGGCGTTGGCCACAATCAGGTCGACCTTGCGCGTGTAGGTCTGGGTGGACACACCGTAGCAGGCCGGGAATCCGAACTTCTTACAGAGGAGCTCATTTAGCTGGTCGCACTTCTCTGAATTGCCCTGAAAAATCTCTAGGAAGGACGCCTGAGTGCCGGTAGTGCCTTGGGCGCCCCGGAATTTGAGCTCGTTGCGGACATGTTCGATGCTTTGGAGATCGAACATGAGGTCTTGCGCCCATTGGGCGGCTCGTTTGCCGACAGTGATCAGCTGCGCTGCCTGAAGATGCGTGTATGCCAGAGTGGGCTCGGCTGAAAAGATGTTAGCAAGCGCCAGCCATTCTACATATAAGTAGATGCTGGGATCTGAACGGCTCACCCTTCCACTGGATGGCGAAAGCAGACAGGTTGGAGATAACCTTGGCAATCTTCCTGCTCAGAATATCGAGGGCATCACGCATGAGAATCAACTCGGCGTTGTCGGTGACGTAGCAGCTGGTTGCGCCGTAGTGAATAACACCGGCAGCAGCCGGGGCAACAGCGCCGAATGCGTGAACGTGCTGTCGTGGGTTAGAACGTGCCCATGGTACAGCTCGAAACCGCGGGCAACTCGTGGAAGGCTTACCGCCATGACATCCTACAAACGGACCGATCAGCATTACATTTCTCACGCCAAGAAGCCGGTGACTTACGTGTCTCCGACGCTTCTCCTCGACGCGAGCAACCTCAAAGTCCTCATCGGTAACCTCGAGGTGGGCCTTCATCTGCTCTAGGGCCTCCGGGGTGATGGTTTCCACTCCGAGTTCCTTCTCGCTCTCGGCAAGGCCAAGCCACAGCTTGCGCCAGGTCGAATGGCGAGACCGTTGGCTGAAGAGCTTGGACATTTCCACGCTACAATAGCGGCCCGTCAGGGACGTTTGGTAAGCATCGTACTGGGCTGCCATTTTGATGTCGTGCTAGGCAACAAGACAAGAAGTTTAGGTATTGTGACGGAGACTCTCCCGTTCGAAGATTCGTTTCGGTAAAATTTTGATCAATGGCCGAAGCTAAATCCCCTCGACATCCCTCCCGCCGGTGCGGTGTGGTTTGGCAGAACTTTTTCGGAAATTAGGTAATCATTTTATCTTGTTATCTGTTATCTTAGCCCAAGATGCCCCTCACTCACTGCTTCTGCCGTTTTTGTATAATCACCAACACGTGATAGTATCGCTGTCTCGGACGACATAGTTGGCAATGTCAGAGCATCCGACCTATTCTAGCACCATTATTTCTTGTCCATCAGCGGCCGTCATGATGTTTTCCTCGTCGTTTTCTAGCTATGTACTGTCCTCCTGCTCAAGCCTGTGCACTTGTTCCCGCCTCAACAGTGTATCCACAGTAGATTTCCTCCGTATGTCCCTACTGAAAGGTCGGCACCTGCAAATCAAGGTATCAACAAGTGAAATCACGAGGATATCTCGGGGCATGACGGCAAAGTATGAAGCGAATCAATAAACGGATGATGAACCCCGGAAAATGGCCTAGTCTCCAATAGGCCCCTCTAGTGGATCTCAAGTGTAAAATCCTTTGTCTATGTATGGTAGAGGACGGGTGGCGATAAGGCAGCTTGAAACGGAGAAGTCCGCTCTCACTTCCAAAAAGCCGACAACATGTGTCAATCATCCGGGAGGGAGAGCTTATTGCCTTGTGATTTTATTAGAATTTTCTGCCACAATGGCATCACCATCGACAGTGGCTGAGACGGCACGGCAAACCCTACAAACCCTACTACCTACTTGCCAACGATGTCGACGGCTAAGGCGTAAATGCGACACCCAATTGCCTCACTGTCGGCCATGCCAAAGAGCTGATGCAGAGTGCACTTTTTATGATCATGCCCTGAACCAGAGCCTACCGAGAGCGTAAGTACTGGTAAAATTGAGGATCGGCTGCAGAAAACAGACCAGGTTGTAATATGGTCAAGGACAACGCTTTTCTAACTTCTCTTTGTCCAGATATATCCAGTCGCTTCTTACAAGGGTTGAGCATCTCGAAGCAGCAAAGGCCACCACAGCACTTGCAACAGCCCCGCAGCAAGCAAAGACACAACAACAGCCAACTCGGGAACGAGAGCAGCCAGCGCAACTAGGGGCGCTTTCAGCTTTGAATTGGCTACCATCATTTGACGTCGTGATCCCAGCATCCTCAGCTTTCGGAAAGTCTCGTTATTGGGGCTCGTCTTCTGTCTTCTCGCTTATTGTGGAAGTATTCCAACATGCCGCATCACGCGGATACATGTCCGTGGACGAAAATCTTGCAGCTGGAGGCCCTGAGGCCGAAGACAGTAATGAGCCCATCCCATATACTCAGGGTGAGGCCCAGGATTCCGATATCCAATCCTTGATACAGTTGTACTTTGTGTCGCTCAACACGCTGTACGGCTTTGTCGATCACGAAGAGACGAATAACGACCTGCAAGCATACTTGGCTATGCGACACCAGAAACATGTGCCGAGAATGGCCGACAGAGGGGAACAGGTCCATCAATACTTTAGAATTTCCATGATATGTGCAATTGCTTGCGCAAATCAGGCTCGCTATAGGCCTCAACGATCGGAAGAATCTATCTCGTACTATGCAGACGCCGTACAGTTTGTCGAGGAAGTAACATCAGAAGTGTCGCCTGCCTCTTTACAGGCCATTCTTCTTCTTATTGTTTTCTGCCTATTCTATCCTCGCAAAGGCGATATTTGGAAGCTCCTAGATTATGCCTGTCGCCTCACAGTGGAGCTGGGCTACCATACCGAGGCCGAACACGACTCATCTGTCGGTCCCGAGAATGAACAGAAAACCCACGGGAAAATACGTCGTTCTACTTTTTGGGGGCTGTATGCCATTGAGCGCATTGTCGGCCAACTGTTTGGCCGCGGAAGCGACCTCCCCGAGACAATCATCACAGCCGAGTATCCAAGTTCGTTGCCAATCTCCACGATGCCTGGTCCTTCCACGACTGTCACGGGGGTTGATCAAGAGGCACTGCAGGAAATGAGCATAGCGCATCACTACCGTCTTGTTTACCTACGCTCTGAAATATTCAGAGAGGTCTACCTACCTGCGTCAGCTCCAGGCCTTGGACTGAACTGGCTGAAGGAAAAGTACAACACGCTGTACGCGTGGCGGCGAGAGCTTGCTGTCAGTCAAGAGCAGGAGGGGGTATCAACAGTAACATGTGACGTTGGCTACGATGCCACAATGTGCTTTCTATTCCAAATGGTTCTTCTGAGGGCCTTGAAAGAGACTGCATTGTCTCCTCTGAAGGACACTAATAGCACTGATGCAGTTGCCGAGAGAACGTCGGCAGCCAAGCCAATCTTGCTCGCTTCAGATCCCTACTACTCTGCCATCAATCTTATTCGAACATACGAAAAGGTCATACGAGCCCCAGAGCGCTCGGCCCTAGGGGCTTACCCCATGACCTTTTTGAGCGCACATTACATATACCTTGCTTCAAGCACGCTCATTGGTCATGCGCTACTTCGGCTAGATGGCCGAGCCACCACTCTGAAAAGAATGTGTAATATAGAGATCATTTCCAACTCAGAAACTGAAGAGGTTGATTGGGGTGCATTTATTGATGTGTCCAGCTCTTGCCTCATTTTGCTAGCCTGGTGTGGTGAGCGGTGGCCGGGTATGCTTGGGCTGCTAGGTGCTTTCCAGCATCTATTCAGACGAATGATTAGGGAAATCATTGGCAGAGGCCTTGTAAATTAACTAACGATATGGTTTGTTACGCTATCGTATTTATTTCGCGCCTTACACGGGCATGAATGTGTAAAAATAATGTACTCATTGTATGATCAAACATATCAAAAGCGATTTAATTGTGACTTTCTTGACAGTGACCTAAGGTAATCCAATCCTGTTCTCGGCAGAGACTGTTACACGCACGCTATAGACCCTCGGACTGACACGTGGGTGCGTTTATCAGCGTACTCCTAAGTAACCATCTTCGAGCTTCTGCCTAGCCAGTGCGCTTAAATTTACCCCATAACCACTTGGTGGGAAAGGTTCTACACATATTCCGAGGGCTCTTATTTTGGGTGGATTGTGTGCTTTATATCGAGCTGGGGTAAAAATAGATTCTTCCTTCCGAGCATAAAAATGATTAAAAGATGCATAAATGCCGATCGATATAAAAATATAATATACATACGCCAATGCCATTCTTTTCGCACGGGTGGTGTGTTGTTTCAAAGAAATGCACACGTGATATGTGCCATTGGCATATAGTGCTTATTACTCGCCAAAAGTCCTCACAACAAACCCGATTGGCACAATTGGTTAGCGCGTTGGACTGTACGTTGACATCTGCTTTACTCCCATAAAATCCGCCTACTAACAAATCAAATAGTTTAATCCAAAGGTTATGGGTTCGACCCCCATATCGGGTGTTCGGTTTTTTTTCAAGTTTTTTTTATTTCACCTTGTTAACGTAGCGATTGCGCTGCATTATAGTAACAAGAATTTCCTCGATTGTTTTTTTTTTGCTTTCCTTCTATTTATTGCTCTTCGATTTATTTCCTGCCTCCCCCATAAGCTAACTATGCAGTTTCTTCCAAATTATAGCCCGGAGAAGACGTGCGTTCTACTCAGGCATTTCTGGCTACAAAATTGCTCTGCGGTAGCAATGGCGTATTCCCAACAAGCTAGAATTGGCACTAGTTGATCTCCTTACAGTACAAGCCCAACCCACGACTTTGTAACGGCTATACCCCGTTTGGCCCAGCAATCTGAAGGTACTCGCGTAAAACTCACACAGGCATGGCATTCCAGGAACACTCAGTACCCCCATTGCTTGTTGCGAGGTGCTAAGAAAATTTATTGCTTCCACAATATGACTGCTACGCACTTAATGCATCATGCAACATCACTGGGGGGTGCCGATGCTGGTAACCGGATTATGGCCACGATGTGGATACCGGATATCGAACCTGTGATAGGACTGGATGCAGATACCACGAATTGTGAGACGTCGAATGCGAATCCGGGTATTTAGGACACAGATAAGAAAGCGATGTCAGCCAGATCAAGATGGCGCAAAGCTTAGGAGAACCAGGTTAGAGTATAGATAAGAGTCGGAGTAGAGACCCACCGCCTGAGCAGGTATCCTATTTCAACCTCCAACCTGCCATGTGACATTCGATCTAAGAGGCTCAGCTTCTCTCCTTTTTTTAATCCTCGTCTAAATGCGTATATGATAACTCTCTCGATGCCAATAGATAAGCTGCGTCATCTAGTTCCCATTTTATCATGTTCACTTTCGCGCTTGCTGTCGCTGCTGTGGCTATCTGTAGCTACTATTGGAAGTATGTCCTTCGCTGGAGCAGATCATTGTTTGTTAATAGAGACAACCCCACAGCCTCTGTACGTGTGTACCGATCATCGTATTCTATTATTTCTCTGACTAACCCCTGCTTAGACCGAGCCAGCCGTCTTGAAAGGGGACGCACGCGGTGTCATAGAACCGCTTGCTGATTTTGATTGGAAGACAACGGAGCCAATCCAATATCGACCTTTTAAGTCCAAATACCATTTAACTATGGGTAACTATCACTCGTCCCTGCTAGTAAGATACGAATGCGCTTTGCTTACTAGTTATATTCCAGCATTGGAAGCCTCTGACGTCTCCGAAATATTTGAGATGGATCGGCTATACCTGGAAAGGCTTGAGATGAGAAAACTCATTCTCCAAAAACATCGGCATGAAGTCCTTGGAGCCACAGAAGCAGCTCACTCAGCAGTTGATGAGCTTTATACTTGGATTGTGAATACTTATCTACCAACTCGATTCCCTACCGTGTTCAGCATCTGTGAGAATCCGGCTACCGGAAAGCCTGGGCTATTCAACTCGGCCACTACAGAGTATTATTCTCTATTTCCCCAATCATCACCCGAGGAAACATTGTTTACTCTCGGCACCATTATGGAGGATGATTTCTTGATCTTACAGCCAGCCCCGGACTGCGACAGCTACGAGCTTAAGGCGTTCCTAATATGCTTTCCTAATGGCTTTAGCCCCCGGTTGATCTTCAACAAGAACCTACGCAACATCCACAAATCCGTCCCAGGATACAAAGAAAAGTTAGAGATGAGTATGGATCGCTATTTCGGAAAACTGCCCGTTGGGAAGTTCTCTAAGAGGCTCAATGTAAGTTCTACTTAAATTACAATTCTAGCATCATCGAAAACTAATATCACTCTAGTGGGCCTTTTCTCCGTCAAATGAGTTGTATTCGCCAGCAGGCCGTCACACAGCCGAGCGGAAAAACCAATACGCAGTAGAATTGAACATGGAGAAGGTAAAATAATGAAACCCATCTTCCAAAGTACAAATACTAACCAGATTAGACATTTCTTCGAAGCGAGAGACAAGTTCTTCACCGCTTACCAGAGTCGCAAGCTCTCGTATTCTCTGTGAAACAGTATATCTACCCAGTCAAAGACATCAAAAATGAAGGCCGAGGACATGATCTCGCGAATGCAATCGACGGCCTCAAACTGGGAAGTGTACCACAGATACACATTTATAAGCACACTGAGAGATGGGGGGAATCGCTAAAGGCATACTTGACTTCCTGATCCCTGATGTGTTAAATATGAAAGACAACGCTTCTACAGCTTTGTAACGATGGTCTGAGGTAGTTGAATTGAAATATATGTCTGTGCCAGCCAGATCATGTACTAAGTATACAAAAAGAAATATCAACTATAGAATTCCCTAGCGCGACGCTATCAGTGCTCGTATCATGACTGGAAATGGTCGTTCACAAGCTCCTTCTAACATAACCCATAAATCCCTTCTTCTTTGCGAAGCCTGTTAGTTTTGCACCTGCCAAGGCTCGTTTTGAGTGACCCAGGGTAGCATCATACCGTCATAAAAGGGATCTGAGTCTTCTTCATCAAGTTCGTCATCCCGATAGTCCAGTCCGGGAGTATAAGATGGGTTGGCAAACATCTCAGACTCATCCACGAAATAGTTCTCGGGTATTGCATTTGCCGCGCTAGACGACTCGCCCGCAATGTCGCCTATGTGAGCGGGCTCCTGGTGCCCATGGTCTTCTTTAGTTTTGGAGCTCGCATGCTTCCCCTTTGCCTTTTCTGCCTTATCTTTCTGCCGTCTTCGATGCCGCCGTTCAGCTGCTCGGAAGCCCTTGTCGTCTTTGGGTTCACCGATCTGACCTTGTTCGAAAGATCTGCGCTTCCTGGGAGCGCCCCATTCCTTCAACTTTGTCTTGTATTGTTTCGACCTGTAAGTTACAAGTTAGCTATTGTCTTCCCTTAAATTAATTCATAGGAACAGATACATACGTGGCGCTGAACCCTTGCAGCTTCATCAACTCAATGACAACAGGGAGCGTGTTTTGAGCATAGAGCTCCATGATGGCTTGTTTGAACGGTAACCAGTCGTCCTTCTTTTCGGGTCGAACCATGTTCGCTTTCTGTGGAGCCGTGTACGAATAGTACTCCATGTTAGCAATAACGGGAATGTAGGGTATTGAAGAGAGTAAAATAAACCCAGTTTTGGCGCAAAAAGAAAACTGCTCTGTGTGAGCTGTTTGGCTTCGTTTTTCAGTAAAGATAGCATCCGGATGACTTCTTATATACACAATTGGGAATCAATTTATGAATGCCTATGGCCCAAAATCTGTGAAGCACAGCCTTCTTTTTTGCCCCAGATATGTACGGACCTTTCTCGGATGAGGATAAGTAGCGATGGTTATATTAAGTAAATAAGTGTCAGTAATTATCATAGAAGAGAAACTAACACTAAATATACATATAAACGGAATATACTCACTACTAAGGCCCTGATTCGTGCTTTTCATAAGCTGTGTCCCGGAAAAGGGAATATAGGGATGCAGCGACGTTGACTAGCGGCTAGCCATAGCGGAGTCGATACGACCAGCTGCTTTGAGAGATGCTATGGTAAACCAATCCTAGTCTAAGAATGTATAGTCAAGTATTTCTAGGTGTGGGACCAAAACAACAGTGCAAAGTGTCGGGTAGGGTCGTAGGTGAGAGTGTGACTGGCTACGCCACTCACAAGTGCCGTGCATCATATGGGACGTACTAGTGCCTAGTGCAGCCCCTTTTGAAAGCTCTCTTGACCTGATACTGGCGGGCTTGGTCACACCGATACTCCATCTGCATACACCTTAGTTATACCAGGCAAGAATCGCAGGCAAGGTCTCTCCACGTAATCAGTGATAGGTCATCTTAGATACCCCCCTCCCCAGTGTACCCCCAGGTCTCCCTCACCATAAGACATTGAGCCAGACACAGCTCATACCTGTACACCCTTTTGTGTTAGTGGATAAGTTGGACCGAATCCTTCAGCCCAGTGACAGGGCAAAGGACGACGTCTAAAGTGGTACCTAATGTGATCATAAGGTCTGATAGCCGTAGTGTAGGTATAACATACTAATATGGAATCTTCCCCACGCAAGGTCCCAAAAATATAGCGGCTGACCATGAGACTATAGCTATCATTGGAAGCAGATACTGGTACGTAAGGATGTTAAACGGCTCGACCCATTATCCGAGCTTTGCAGCTAGGGATTCAGCCCTCATTCGATGAGAATCTAGAGCTGAAGCTTGAGATACTTCATTGGCATTTCTTCTAGAGTATTTACTATTATAATTTTCCCTTGAGTTTCCTTCAAAACACATTGTATCTTGTCAAGCTGTATGGCATTTGAACAACAATAACTGAGTCGCGGGTACAAAACAGACGAGCCATTTACTACTATTCAGGTATGTACTAAATCTCATTCGTCGTATTGCAACAGGGCGCCAGGCAACAACGCGTTGCCTAAATTTATTCAAATAGTTGTGCGGTGCTTTCATATTTTTCTCCTAGGCTATTTTCTTCCTTTCTTCGTATTACGACTTGTAATATGCTACGTTGTAGTGGTGTTGCCAGAAACAGGCAGACATCTTGTCATGCAGCTGCTATGTCATACCAATGCCCCCCATGGGCCATCCTACGGGCCGCAAAATATGCGGCCGCATGGTTGGGTATGTCAGACACTGCTATTTTATGAGGAGTAAGTGACCAAATCGGTGGCAAGAACTTCCAAGGGGTAAAGCCGTTGTTTTCGGAACAACGCCGGTGGTCCCACTGCTAAAGGAATGGGTCTTTGTGTAGGGATGTATAAGTAAAACACTGGTATCCCTGCCTTGACCATGATCCTATCACGTGGGATAACAATTTCGTTAACGGGCCGTTCCCAACGAGGAACCGAAAGCAGCATTCTGCCCCTCAATTCTGTTGACTAGCTTGTGGCGTTGCCCCGACGGAGGCTCAGCAGTGTTGATGACCACAGGCACAAGTCCCTTGCAGAAATTTACAGGACCTATTCAAAACACCCTGGAGCGGCATGGACGGGAAACAACCAATAAGATCGAGTTTCAAACACGGCACCTAGTGGAGACCCCGACAAAAGGGAGGCAAGAAATAACACCTTCAGGCCGTCATAGGTTTTCCTCAGTAGAGCAAAAACGCCAAAAATTGTGACGCTCAAACCATGCTAGACGATGTAGAGACTTACACGTTGTAAACTTAGTGAGTTCCGTGGGCGAAGACAGACCTAGGAGAGGCCATCTTCGTTATCCAGTTACTCAATCCGGGCGGCAGTGTAGGCCATAGTCTGAGTATAAGCCAACATTGTCGCCAAAGTATGGCGTGACTCTTATATATATTAGATTAGGAGGGGTGTATATGACCGTATCAATATTCATATTCAGGCGGCACAAGGCGTATGCACTGTTTTGCTCCCGTGTGTATTTGCCCTTTCAACCGCTGCATCGCTTGTTTAGCTCACCGTTCTTAACACAAATAGGTGCCTGAACAAAGCACGGAAAGCGATAGCCCAAAGAGTTTCCCTAAATAATTACGTGATTATAGGATATATAGGTTAGTAAATTATATGTTTACCATCGAACTTGTTGCCCGAACGCGAGCTGTGGCTTGTAAACTCTAGAGGACTCCAAGTTCTCCATGTGGTGCAAGATTTTTTCATGACACGCTATCTGGTTATTCTAAGTCTGGTAATGTGAAGAAACAGGGGATATCCCAGGCAGGCCCGTTTTCTGCTTGCACGGTATGACCGATATATGAAAGGGAGCACCTGACCCCCATACTAGCACCCCAGAGTGAAGGGGGGGTTTTGGTACAGTGCCCCTATGCAAACCAGATAATACGCGTCAGCAGTTGATAAGTTGGGAGATCCGTAGGCGGTATCCCGTCGAGGACATATCGTGCGTCATCTGAACGGATGCTTTAAACGGATTAACTAGGTTCTGGCGCCTTATTCTTCGTATGTAACGATATGTACCTAAACCGACCCTCACAGCCACGCTCTGTGGTCGGTTACACTGCGAACCGCGCCGCACACTCGGTGACCATCTCAAGTCCAGCATATCCCGGAGCGGGATTGCTAGCGACTGTTTCTTAGAGTGTAAAAACTTCGACACATGAAGTAGAATTAAACAAAATCCGAACTATTCCTGGTTCTCGGTTGCTTGTCGGCTGTAGCGGTAAATACTAATACATTCCTGAGCTCTGTTAAGGCGTGTTCGCGATCCTATAGGAAATGAGGACGCCTGCTACATAGACCCCCTGCATCCTTCACACCCAATCTCTCCATAGGGCTGAAGGATCCGCCTCTACTAAGGCCGCAAAGGGGGAGTTATTATCCGAGAGAAACAGGAGGTGATGTTTCAAGTCATGTAGGTTGTATTCAAAGCCAACAAGCTGAATGGTTGATGAATATACCAGACACACGTGCTATGCATGCAAATAGCAGGTGACCCAGGCCCGGATTAAGTTCGTGTCCGTATGACAGGACCGTTCCAAGAAATCTAAGAAAATAGCAACACAATCGTACGAAAGGCACATGAGCCCCAGCATATGGGGCAAGTGATGCTCGCCATGATATAGCAATAAGCCGAATACTCAATTTGCGAGAGGCAGCTTTCTAGACGACTCGTTCTACTATCGTTTGTCGTTTCCCCTTTTGTTTAGAACGGGTGGATTAATTCGAGTGTCAGCAATTGATAATCAAAACGATACCAAGAGGTCACATTGGGGGCCAGAGTCGTGATGTCTAGTTGGCTTGACACAAGTCCATATATTGCAAGATAACGGCCGCGGCCATAGAGGCTTTCGGTCATTAGAAGGCAATGCCAAACCCAATATATTACGGACCAAACAACATGAGTTCTCAGGTACAGTCGGCGCTGCCGGATCCAAATCGAGCAATTCTTTGGTGCTGCCTACAGGACTAAACACCAGTTTGACCAACCACATACTCACCCGCCTTTTTTCATATAATTTGCAGGCTTACAATAAATGAGCACCGCTACCACATTTCGAAAGCAAAGCCACATTACAAGAAATCGCCATCCCCTCTTCTCCCTTCTATCCGGCACAGACTATGGTGCATATACCCCCTTGAAAGATATCATGTGATCACGCCACGTGACTTGGCTGTATTTCCTGCTTCCGCAGAAATGCGAAATCCGACTCCGCCCTAGTTTCGGCCACGCCGCACGCGCCGACTTTCTAGGCATCGTTACACGTAAGTTTCGGTCAGGCTTGTTTGTACTAACCAGGTCATCATCATTACTTGTGCATGTAACAAACCAAATATGAGTGCACCCAGCGCGACGCCCACGGCTGTCCCGGATGAAACAACCGGGGCCATCCGCACATTGCTCCGCCGTCTGCCCTCGCTAAAAGGGCCCTATACACAAATAGACTTGGCCACATTCCCGGCGACACCGCAGGAAGCTTTCCAGCAGTGGCTGTCGGATGCAGTGGCCGTGGCTCAAAGCGAAGCAGGTTCCAAGCTGCCATGGGAGCCGCATGCGATGACTGTGTCGACTGTAGACGCCGAGGGGCGTCCGGATGCGAGAGTGCTCATCCTCAAGAACGTCGATGCACGTGGATGGCATTTTGCGGCAAAGCAGGACAGTCAGAAGGGACGCCAGTTAGCCACGCCATCGTCGTCTTCGTCTGCTACGCCGGACTCGCTCCCGCCTGTGGCACTGACCTTTTACTGGTCACCACTGGCGCGCCAGGTCCGCATCCGAGGGAAGGCAGCCGTTTTGCCACCGGACGAGTGTGCAGCTGACTTCCGAGCACGACCTCTCGAGTCACGAGTGAGCGCACTGTCTTCCGTCCAAAGTGAGGTGATGGAGGGGGACGGGGACGAAGCAAAACTTGCCAAAGCAGCTGAAGCCGCTAGGGAGCTGCTGACGAAGCAGCCAGACTACGCCCCGCCTGGGTGGCTTTTGTACGCAGTAGCACCAGCCGAAGTAGAATTCTGGCAAGGTGCAGAGGACCGGAACCATCAGCGCGTGCGCTTTGTATGGGTTGAAGACGACGGAGATGCTGGTGGGCACTGGGTCAAGCAACGTCTTTGGCCATGAGCTTGTCCCGCATTTGCCAGTCTCTAGATGCAGACGGAATCGGAGACTTAGTATCAATATATTGATTCAAAGTGAATTTTGAGAACTACACTACATACTATGGTCCATTGATTCTTGTTTGTAGAGTTGGGTGTTATGCCCCATCAATACACCATGCACACGCAACCGTTTGTGAGCCGCCGAACTGCTTAGAAGACATTTCCACGAGTCTGAGTAGAAGTCTTGACGTTGATGTTCCTCATCATGGCCACCCAGATGAATGCCAGCACCATGATCGACGTTCCTGCGGCCAGCATTCTCGTTTGCGCATGGCCATATGCCAGCTGGATTCCGTGTCTCTCCTCGGAGCCGACAGGGTAAGACAATTGTGCGGGAAGACTAGAATAGATGGTGAGGATGTCCCCCTGAGCAGACGCGGGAAGATACTTTGCAAGCGCCTTCTTGAACGTGTTAGTCCAGATGACACCGGACACAGTGCTACCAATAGCACCTCCGACAGTGCCGCTGACAAACAACAAGGACAGCACGGCTGCCACGTGTTGATGGTCGACAGCCGCCAAAACTGCCAGCTGGACACCGAGGATGAAGATGCCACCCGAAACGGAGAAGAACACTTCGCACATGACAATGTAGCCGATATAGCCGTTGGGGGTACGGAAGTGAATCATCAGCCCCAGAGCAAGGATGTACAGGGGCACACAAGCCATGAGCAGCCACTTGAACTGGCCTGTCACTCGCACAATGTAGCCGGCAATGAACAAAAAGACAAACGACACGGCGCTGAAAGTGTTTGCCACGTAACCTGCCTGGGATAGGCTGATGTTGTAGACGACTTGCAGGAAAGATGTAAGATAGCTGGCGTAGCAGTAGTAAGAGATCTGGTACGTGGCATCCAACAAGCAAGCTCCAAGCACTGTGCGATCGGAAAGGAAACGGCTCGTTAGGAATGGCGACGGTGCAACGTAAGCTTCGTAGAGTGCGAACAGGACGAGAAGCACAAAGCCAACCGCAATCATGGCGATGATGTAGCCCGTAGACCAGCCATGGGGAGCGCTAGCCGCAAGGGTGAATGGCAGAAGGAAAACAGTCAGGCCGGCTGCGAACAAAAAGACGCCAGGCACTATGAGACAGGGAAACAAAACGGCGTTAGCATGCTTCAGTAAACGAAACGAGGTAGATTTCCCGAAGTTGCGTCAGGGTATACTCACAGTCAAATTCCTTAACAATAAATTTAGCCATCTGCGCGAGCGAGCGTTTGCCCTCTTCTTCACGCAGCATCAAGCCCCGTTGCACAGCCTTGCGCAGGTTGAACCTGAGCAGGCCATAGAGGGGCAAGGCCACAGCCGGCAAGAGAATAGCCCAGCAGCCAATGCCCCATCTCCAGTTTACATTGTAGTAGAAAGCTTCGGCTGCCTTGGGGCCGGCAAAGGCAGTAATGACTCCCGGTGATGATGTGAAGGCAAAAGCGAGGCCTCGGTTGCGGAGATTTGTCACATCTGCAGCCAGGACGTCCCAAGTGTATGCCAAACCCGAAGAACCAAGAGAGTAAAATACCTATCGTACAAACGGCCCAGGTTAGCCATGAACCGCAGCTCCAATGCAAAACCAGCTAGCCGGATTGCACTAACCTCGGCGGCACAGTAGGTGGAAAGATTGTGCGAAGTGGCCATCAGAATGAGGCCAAGAACAGACAGACTCAACATAAGAAGAAAGCCTTCTGCACGGCCCCAGACGTCGATCATCTTTGCCATGGGAATGTACACAGCGGCTGTGATCGCATTGGCCACAATGCCTATGACTGTCAAGAGAGAGTGCGACTGAAAACTGCTGGTGACGAAGGGGTTCAGGCTGGCAACAATAGTGGCTTTGAAGCCGCTCACCAGGGTCAAGAACCAAATCCTATTAAGTGAGAAGCATTGTTAGTCGCTACGTATCGCGTGTATGCTTTCCAATCATGGGTTTCGGCGCATGTCACTCACATGACTAGGGCCAATGCCAGAGATTTCTTGGACCAAGTCAGCGTCACAGCTTCAATCTTTTGCACACCGGCTTGTGCTTCCCGGGTAGGCATGGCAGCCTTTTGGGCCTCCAGGCCGATGGCTTCATTATCCTCCCGGTCCGCTTCGACGTTGGCAACAGTTATATTAGTCTGCTCTGTTTGGACAGCCAAAGAGGCTCTGTCGCCAAGGGCGAAGCGCACTTTGTTGAGGAAAGCCATTTTCAGACGTGTCGATACTTGTGTCGAGCCGGCGTTGGGGTGTTGCAGTCCTCAGAGATTTCTGACTCAACAGCGTTGACGGAGATGGCGGCACCAAGCTACTTGTACTCGAGACGACAATCTGTTGGCAAGGGTTGCCGTTCTAGACCTTTTGACATTCTCTATCTCATTCCCGACATCGGCAACGCATATTTTTCATATCTGGACGTCAAACTATCACAAAAACTTGAGGCAAAGGCATGAGAACCTGTCCTATACTTGTACACTGCTCCGCCGGCAAACCACTGCTCTAACAGCCCTAAGACAGCTTCCGCGCGCGAAGACACTCCAGAGGTGACAGTTACTCCACTCGCCAAGCAGTAAGCGCAACCACATTGACGGGAGTTGCTTCTTATCGGAACAGAATAAGCTATCAGTGACCCCAGTGCTCTGTTTTAAGAAAGGTGCTCCGGAATGAACCTCCCCATGAAAGCAGACTTTTGTCGTTAGCCCAGGGTGATGGGGCCGTTGCCAAGCAAACCTTGTTCCTTGGCGGGTATTTTATCAATCTCTTCCTCCCTTCCGCCCCTTGAGATAATCAGTGGGCGGATAATCAGGCAGGTCCCCCATGCAGACAATCCGTCGAAGACATGGCTCTGTCATGAATGCTACTTCTCGTAAAATGTATTTTGTGTATACCAATGCTACGAAAATAAAAGAGAATCAGAGGCTCTCTGCGGCTGGTTTGCGAGCCAATGCAAAGAACACCTGCTGCTGGCCGCCCACCTCTTCAGGCATGTCAGACAGCTCCTGGAGCATACGGAATTCTCCACCGACCAGGCCAGCGGCCGAGAACATGCCAAGCATCTGGTCCTCATTGAAGCCAAAAGTCACGACGGTGTGGAGCGCCGGGTGCGGCTTGCCGTTTCCATGGCTGTGGGCATGGTCGTGTTGATGGCCATGTACGTGTGTATGTCCGTGCCCGTGTGCGTGGTGTCCCAAGTTTTCCGGCGTAACCCAGTCAATGATTAGCAGGGCTCCGCCAGGGGCAAGACGCTCTGCGATGGCGTTGATGATGGCCGCGGGCTGCGGGACGTGATGGAGTGCCATGGAGACAAAGGCCAGGCGGAACCCGAAAAACTCGTCGCCAGCGGCGGCCGTGGCCTGAGACGGGCTGGTGGATGTGATGTCCGCCTCCACTGCATGCATTTTCTCAGAGGAGAAACTGTTCTTGGCCGCCGCTGCGTTGTAGCGCTGGACCATGGTGCTGGAAATGTCGAGCCCGCGGAGCTGCGACGCGTAGGGAGCTAGGGCCTTGAGACGACCAGTCAGCGATGTAGATAAAAAAGCACTTGCCAGGATTGCCACAAACCAAAGACAAGATGCCATTTCCACAGGCAAAATCGAGAATGCGCGCCGGTGCTGCCACAGAGAGGCCAAGCCACTCGTGGTTCTTCGTGAGAAAATCGATGAACTGGCCGTGCAGCTTTTTGACCCACGGGATTTCAAAGGCGTCCTCTGCCATTCCACTATTGCATCGCATTAGCTGACGCCATTACGTTAGGGCAGGGCCCACGCGGCATACTCCCAATGGTCTTTGTTGACCTGCTTCCAATCTTTGTCTTGCTCTAAAGTGGTCGCCATGACGAGCAGCCGAGGATTACTTAAACCAAATATTTAATTTATGGGAATACTGTTCAAAGTTCACGGAAGGTGTGTGTATGTTAGAGCAAGTCATGGATGCACTCTCGGTGAGCCAGCTTGCATTTAAATACTCAAAAAGTCGCCGATACCCTACTGTCGTGAGGAATAAGACTGAGAACCTGTTGGGCAATGTTAGTCTCCGAAATGTCTCCGCGCATGGCCTGAGACATGACTCTTGCCCACCAGCACATGTCGCATAAATCGCCGCATCATACAACTAGATGCACTTCCTTTTGAAAAGCACATCACCCGTTCCTACGACATGATGACAGTGGGGGTAATGCGTAAGAGAAAAGTAGGAGAGAGGCTAGACGGAAAGGCTCCGAGGATGGGATGCACAATGATCTGCCAACCATGGTGATCCACGCTCTCAGAATAAATGGAAAATAAACAAAAATAATCTAATTAGCATATGAAGCAGTCGAATGTATGGGGAAGCGTCATGTGTCTGTAGCCAGATCCGCAATGGTGCAGGCGATAACGGGGCGATTCACACATGAGACTACGAGAAGAAATTCGTCCGACGGACGACAGAAGGCAGTCAGATGATGCGTTTAGAAACATGGTACTTGGAGTTAAACATTAGATGCATTGCTTTTCTTCAGATAAAGTCAACGGTTGGGTACTTTTGCAGCCTGTGTTGGTTGCTTGTTTTTGTGCGGGGGTTAGATGCAGATTGATGGCCGAGAGCGAGATTCAAGATAGGAAGAATATGGTGGAAATACGCGGTCCGTTTCTCGTCTAACGGTGTGCCCAGCCAACATGGCAAGTCAGCCTCACTGCGTGGCTGAAAGACACGATTCGCGACCTCAAAAACAAATGGAAGAAGCGCGCCTTCTGCTGTTGTTTGCTTTTAGCTTAGCTCCCCCAGTTTCGCGAAAGCAAGATGCGATCAAACCGTTTTACGTAGTATGCTGCCACTGGCTGGAAAAACCACAGCCGCTAAGCATTGGCCGGGGGCTAGCTAGCCTGGACTAGTAAAAAATGGCGACCACTGGCGCACGCAAGAGCTAAGAGGAAAAACGAAACCCCCGTCGGCCCTTAGGAGAATAGCGTTTGGCGCTGGGGCGACGCACGGAAATTCGGCTCAGACACAGGCGAGCCGCAAAAAGAAAGCCGGCCAAGTCCTTTTGGGCAGTTTTCCTTCGCCGTAGTCGCCGTAGTCGCCGTAGTCAATAGCCAGTAGCCGTGGTCCCAGTCGGAGTCGTAAAACTGTATAGGATCTCGCTCTGAAATTCGGCCGCACGGACAGAAGCAAAGCACGACAACGGGCCTTGGAAGCTGCTTACCCAAGCTCGCCTTTGACGATCAAGACGCAGTTGCATTCCGCTCCACTAACTACACGAGTAGTACTAGCCAGGAGTCAGTGAAGAGTCACTGGGTCGCTCTGGGAGCTAGCTTCGTGGCTGTCTGTGTGTGTCTGTGTGTTTTGGGTGATTATGTGTGTCTGCTTTTTGATATATTAACTTTTGCACATCCTGGGTCCTGACTCACGGCTTTCTGTCTCGCCTCCTAACGAGTGCATCCGGTTGCCACATCGAAATACTCTTAAATTGTCGTCGGAGAATCCTTGTTGTGTCCTGCTTTTTTGAATTGCGACAGCAGCAATCATCCGGGCGGTCTTCGGTCTTCACCGCCCAAAATCCAAGTCCCGTCAATGGAGAAGACCAGAAGCGGCACAGCGGCCGGCCTTGGCGCCGAGGCGGCGGTGTCGCCGCCGGTCGACCCCGAACGAGACGCCTCTGCGGATGACGCCAGCGACGTGGCCAGCACTGTCGATGCCTACAAGCTGCCGTTTTCCAAGTGGCGTGGCATTGCGCTTGTCGCCACGGTCACCGGCGCAACATTTACGAATGTGAGTGCCCTGGTTTAAGATTATGCTTTACCTTGTTCTTATTTGCTTTTTCGTCTTGTCTACTTTATTGTGTACTTCACCTGAACTCCTCTGACTTTGCAGACTCTCTCTGTCCAATCTGTGGTCATCATCCTGCCCAGCATTGGCCGTGACCTAAATGTGCCAGACACAAGGCTGCAGTGGATTGTGTCGGCGTATTCGCTGACGTTTGGCTGCTTCCTGCTGCTCTGGGGCCGCATTGCTGACATCTTTGGCAAGAAGGCCATCTTTGTGGCCGGCACGGCCTGGGTGACAGCAGCAACGGCGGCTAACCCATTCCTCCCCAACGAGGTTGCCTTCAATCTCTTCCGTGGTCTTCAAGGTTTCGGAGCGGCAGCCAATGTACCCACGGCCCTCGGCATCCTAGGTGTGATGTTCCCACCAGGCAAGGCTAAGAACTATGCCTTCAGTGCTTATGGTAAGCTTGGGGCCCCATCATTTTTTTTGTCCTTCCGCCGCCCTCACCCGTCTCACTAAAGAACCATAAACTAACTGTGTGTAGGTGCCGGCGCTCCCCTCGGAAGCATCTGTGGCAACTTGATTGCCGGTCTGGTGACATCTTATGCCAACTGGAAGTGGGTGTTTGGCGTGGTGGCCATTCTCTGTGGAATTGTGACGGTTGCCGGCTACTTGGTGATCCCGTCAGACGCCGAGCTGATTTTGATGCATGCACCCATCCCTGCCCAAGCCAACGATGAAGAAAATGGACCTGCCGTACCCGTCAAGGCCACATTTTCCAGCGTGGACTGGGTGGGTGCATTCTTGGTTACGCTTGGGCTGGTCGGTCTGCTGTTTGCGCTGACAGAAGGAAATGTCGTCGGCTGGAGTACGCCGTGGGTGGGTACCATCATTGGGCTATCCCTGCTGCTGGTCGCCGTGTTCGTGGTGTGGCAGCTGTGGCTGGAGCGGCCGGCCAATGTGGCCCTACAGCGAGCTGGGCATTCATGGCCGCCACCGCCGCTGGTGCGGATGTCCATCTTCCGTCACGCCGGACGCCATTTTACCGTAGCGCTGATCATCATGGCGCTCTTCTTCAGTTCATTCAATGGCTTCTTGGTCTACGCCACCTACTTCTACCAGGACTACCAGGGCCTTAGTGCACTCCAGACGACGCTGCGCTTCGTTCCAACGGGAGTTGCCGGTCTCTTGACCTGCTTCTGCACATCGCAGCTGCTCAGTCGTATTCCGACGTATTGGCTGCTTCTTGGAGGCAATGCCGGCGTCAGCATCAGCAGTCTGCTACTTGCTGCTGCGCCGATTCCCCCAACCACCTCCTACTTCGCCTATGGGCTGGAAGCCATGATTCTCAGCGTCGTGGGCGCAGACACGGCGTGGCCCAGTCTCACACTGTTCGTGTCCAAGGCTGTCCCACGCCAGGACCAGGCTCTCGGTGGCGCTCTCGTCAATGCGGCCGGACAAATTGGCCGCGCCATCGGCCTGGCCATCGCCACGGCCATCCAGACTGCCGTCATGGCCTCTGACCGAGGCGTCAAGGTCACCGATGTTGGTACTACGATCCCGCACGACCCAGCCACGCTTTCTGGTCTCCGTGCGGCCAGTTGGTTTCATTTCGCCCTCGGCATATGCTCGTTTGCTGTGGTGTTTGTTTTCTTCCGTGGCACTGGCATTGTCGGCAAGATCCCGAGCCGGCCTAATCCAGGCCCAGCGCTGCGGCCGGCTGCTGCTCCAACGGCTGACGAGACAACGCAGCGGGAAAAGTAGCATTTTGTCTTGGATGCTTTTGGAAGTTATGATTTTTATCTTGTTTTATTTAAAAGTAGGCATTAGCAGATCGTGCATTTGACTCGGTGGTTCATTACGCGTGGGAAAAGAAAGCACTCACAGAAGCAGGGTCTACCTGTTCGCAGAATGAGCATGCCGAATTGAGGAGTGCATTATAGACCGGCATCGACTAGAGATACCTTGGAGTGCATAGAGGGCGTCTTTTGATTTTCGGCCATGTGTGGAACGGGCTGGCTTCACGGATTGTACCATACGTTTACGTTTCATTTCACACCCTCGTTCAGAGACCTGGAATAATAGGTTTCAGTTTGTTTTTATTTTGCACTATCGTGGCTACACTTCGGTGTCCCGGCGGTCGTCCCGACTGACGACGGTCGCCAACCCAAATGTGCCATCACTAAGTCGTGAGAAGCGACTACTGACCCGCGGCGGCGCTGCCGACACTGCCAAGAATCCGCCACCGCCTCCACTCACAACGGTTCGCTCACTGCGCACAGTGGCTGCTGGCGATGGCTCACGTCGGTGCACCCGGCTCGGAACCGTCAGCGTATTCACGTTAGGCGAGCCGGCGCCGTTGCGGATGATGGTGACGAGGCGGGCCACGCCTCCTTGAGCCCGTGAAAACGCCTCCCAGCTAGCCTCGTCGACAATTTCCGAGGCCGCATCGCCGTCACCGTCGCCCCAGAGAGACGGCGCTCGAGAATCGGTGGTGTTCGTCCACCTCGAGGTGCGGGTAGATGGGCGCATCGATGCGCGGTGGCTGCCGTCATCGCCGTGGTTGCCGGTCCGCAGCAGCCGGGAGAGACGCGACATCCAGCTCCAGCGTTGTTGCGGAGCGTCGTCGACACGGCGTGCGGCTTCTTTGTACGCCTCGATGCTAAAATTTGCTGTCGACGCCGACGATGTCGACGCCAGCGAAGCCGCCGATGACCGCCGTCTTTCGTCGCCAGCAAAATACGTGTCTCCTGGGAGCTCAGCTAAAGGCGTGCGAGCCCGTGGAGACACGGACAAAGCCGCTTCGGTTTGGGCTTGTGTGTGTCTAGCTGAGCGTGCCTGGCTTAGCCGGGAAGACGGCAGGCCAAAATACACCCGCTTTTTGCGGTAGGCGCCGGCTGAGTACTGCACCTCGTGGGAGCCGCGTCGCTGCCAGGATGGCCACGACTGTGGCCACGAACACCAAGAGCGTGTCGGTGCTTTCCGGCGTACCCAAGCGCCGAGGCCGACAGAGGTGAGCTTGCTCCAGCCCGTGGAGCTGTTCGTCACGGCCGACTCGCCGCTGCCAATGAGTCTTCCAGGATTTGGCGGTTGTCGTTGGGATCGCTGCTGCTGCTGTTGCTGGCGGCGACGGCGGTAGAATACGAACGCGCCGATGCTAAATGTCGCGAGGATCAATAGACCGGCCATGGCGATGGTGGCAGCGAATGCTCTTGGGTTGGTGGCCGCGGAGGGGGCTTTGTTGTAGCCGCTGCTGCTGCTGGTGCTCATGGAGCCACTTGTGCTGGTATTGCCATCGTTGCTGTTGCTGTTGCTGCCACTACCATTACTGTCGCCAGATGCAACAGTTGGGGTGACAACAGATGCCGACTTGAAAAACACAGTCTGTAACGTGGTGCCCCTGGTCACAATCTCAGAGGTAGTTGGGTTGATCAATCGGAGGGTGGTGTCGCCAGTCACGGTGAGAAAGCCACCTGCAGCTTCAGTGTCAGAGGATTGGTCTGCACTCGTCACTGCGTCTTCGGTTGTAGAAGTCGGGGCTGTCCCCGGTGTATTGGGTGTGGTGGTCGTTGTTTCCACGGACGCTATGGTGGCCTTTGTTGCCGCTGGCGATGAAGGGGGGGGTGGTGCTTGAGTAGTCGTTGTTGCTCCAGCCAGCACCAGACCAGGAGTCAATGGATGTGTTGCGAGGATGGAGAGGTCTACATCCCGCCATCGAATTTGCATGGCTGGACCAACAGTCACAGCTGCATTGGCCCCTGTGGCAGTCTGGCTGACGCCCCAGATGCCTCCACGAAAATCCGTAGTGTCCGAAGTGCAAGATTGGCCGCTGTTCGTCGGTCAGTGTGTGCTAGTTCAAGAAGTGTTATTATCTTGGAGCAGACGTACCTTGGTACACACCAAGCCACCGTCTCGCCTGGGGCCACAGCTGGAAATCCCTCCGATGTCCGCGTCTTGGACACGATAGAGCAGCCTTGACCGACTTCAAAGCCGTCGGGACAAATGGCCGGCGAATAGTACTGGAAGCCTTCGCCAGAGAGGTTGATGGCCCATTGAGGAGGATCACACGTCGTCGGGCCAGCACCGGGGAAAGATGGGAACTGCGAGGGCAATTTTGTGGTCGTGACCAGCCAGGACGTCGAGCACGGCGGCGTAAACACGGTTGTCAATGCAGCCAGCGGTGCTGTGCCGCCGTGCAGAAGTGTTGCCATGCTTTAGGAGTAGCGGCGGTCAAATCAACATGCTCCCCTTACTCAGACGCCAAAAAGATAAACCAAGGTCTGGGCAGAGAGGCTGGAAACAAGAGGAAAAGAAACCAAAGGTGGAGGAGGGCGGAGTAATAAAGAGAGCCTCGAGGTGCATGTATCTGGAAACCAAGTCGCGAAAAGCACGAGCATAAGCACGAGCATTTACAGAGGGGCTCACAGGACACTTCTCGGTTTCCGTGCAGGTGTCATCCAGGCTTTCAGGGTTGCGCCAAAAGAAGCTTATTGATGCTAGATTCTGGATGCTGGGCTGCTGGGAAGGTAGGCAAGCGAGGAGGGGAAGCCATTCGGGGCCGGGCATCGGCGAGATTTGCTCCCGACTGGCACAACCCTGAGCACAGATCATTTTCAATATTTCGTCGCGGCAGCAGTAGATACTCTGCAAGGCCGTGAGGTGGTAGAAGAGAGGAGTAGGGGGGGCATCAAGAAGGGGTGCGAGTGAAGAGTTGCGATGTCACAAGCAAGCGAGACGGGGTAACCAGCTTCAGGCCAGCCAGAGGTGGGACCCATTGAGACAGGAGGCATGTCCGTTGGCAGGCTACCGAGAGCCGCCGACCCCAATACCGGCCGCCTGAGAACAACTACATATGGCGTGGCCAGTTCAGAAAGTATGCCTCACCTACGTGGCTGTGGTGGGCAGAGAAAAGCCCGCGATGTTCCTGCAAGGATGCGCCAGGATGTGGCTGACTTGGACCATAGGCGGATTGCTTGACACACCGCACCGATTGACGCGGTGTGCAGCTCTGCAATACTACACACCATTGTTTTCACCTTGAACGGCACGATCTCTACTGTAATTGTGCCCCTCTCCCCCCCAGGCGTCGATGAAACGGAGGGGGAGCTTGGCTGCGAGCGGGTCTCAACGAGACGTACCGTTTCAGCTGTGGAATCCTCCATCGACCGCGTTGAGAAAACGGCCCCGGGGTTGGGGATAGAATAAAGTAGTCTAATCGCACCCAGAGTAGAAAAAACAAGGTAAGAGCGGGAAAGAAAAAAAAAATGAAGAAAAACCAGGTTTGGGCCTAATCCATTTACAGCGATACCAGACAACGACAAGCTGTGATGGCGCCTCCTCGCGCGGCTCCCATGACACACTGGTGCCGCCGAGCCTCTCCTAGTGTTGACCTTGAAATCGATCGCTGCCGGCTCCCGGCCGAGCTCCGTGCGCCTTGCTCAGCCACTGGGCCCAGAGAGTCTATCTGTCTGCTTTATTTTGTGTAGTATATCGCGACACCTTGAAGACGAAATAAAAGCAATATCCACGGCAGGCCACACAAAACCACATTGCGGCATGGACGGATCGTCCGGGGGAACACCAGAGATGGCCTCGCATCTTTGCGCATCATAGCACATGGACGAACACCGCCCGAGAGCTTGTCTCTTGGGAACATCCGGAACGCATAAATCTGACATGACGATCAGAAACGCAGTGGACATGACAGCTGCCGTCTACTCTCTTATGAGTCCCGAGCCACCATTACAGAAGGCACGATAACAGGATAACCTGACAACAAAGCATGGAGCTCCTTATTGTTTCCGACATCAGAGTGTTGCGTTTTCTCTTAGCCGTCCCACCCAGCAGCCCCTGGAAGGTCACTGTCCTCTACTCGTCGGCCTGCCTCGCTCTCGAGTTCTTCTTCACCCTGCCCTACAGAGGATCAACCCCCCGACCCAGGTAGGTCGATTCGCCAAACTCCTGCTCTGCAATCTGGAACAGCGGCAGGCCGCTAAAGTAGCCCGAGTTCGCCGAGCCAATGGCTTCGTAGGTGATTTGGGCTTCCTCGGGACCGATGCGCGTCAGCTCCTCCCGACGTCCGCCAACGGCAGCCTCGGCAGTCAGCTGCACCTGGCAGCACTTTTCCAGCAGCACAAAGTAGTTGACCGTGGCCTCGATGGTCGCGCCGACTGCCAGCAAGCCGTGGTTGCCCAAGAAGGCGGCCTTGCTCGAGCCGAGGCAGGCGGCGATACGCTTGCCCTCCTCGGTGGCCAGCACCAATCCAGCAAAGTTCCTGTTTGTGAGCATCCGAGCCAATGCCAAATTATACAACGACTTTGCACAGTCGAACACAGAAAGAACACTCACGGGTACACGGCCAGGTCGTTGTAGAAGATGCAAAAGTCCTGGGTCAGCATGTCCAAGGAGCGACCAGTGGCACACATGGCCCGGCCGTAGACGCTGTGGGAGTGGGCAGCGCACAGCACATCTGGGCGCGCCTTGTGGATCTCGGAGTGGATGGCAAACGCGGCTGTTGCTGTTAGTACCAACACGCGCAAGGAACGAAAACCGAAAAGCATCCCTCTCCCACCTTAGGTGCACTCACCATAGTTCAGCTCGCGGTACCGCCCGCCTTCCAGCACCTCGCCATCGTGGCTGACACGGATGAGGTCTTCGTCTTTGATCAGGGCAAAGTGCAGCCCAAAGGGATTGACCCAAAAACTAGTTGGGTCAACCGGATCACGGACGGTGATGTGACCCGCGATGCCCTCCATGAAGCCGTGGCGGGCAAAAATGCGTAGCGCCAGCGCCAGACGGTGCTTGAGGAAGCAGCGGTACTCCATCGGGTCCTCAAACACCGGCGGCCGGCCCTGCTTCATGACCACATGGGCCTTGGACGGGTCGCCGGAGCCGAGATTGCGGCGAGGAGCATTGTCCGAGGCCGAAGAAGCCTTCGATTCGTCCGTTGCGGAGGGGGCCATGGCGGGATTGTAGATGAGAGTTTCTTTGACACGGTCAAACGGAAAGAAATGAAAATAGAGGATAATTCATCGCGACAGGCCGCAGAACACGACAGGCCGAACACGCACCACCCATTCACACTGGATTGCCAGATCGGGTGGCCCCGCAAACGCCTATTGGGCAGATATCACGACCCACTGCGGCCGGCCACCTCCGGACACTCTTTATCTTGCCGGCTACTGGCTAGCGGGCACTGTACAGCAAGTAGCGGCAGCCAGCCAGCGACGGACCGCCGATGGGATGCGGCTTTCCGGTGGCCATAAATGGAGCTGTGGGTGGTCTCCTGCTCCTCGTACAAACGACAAGCGTGGAGACATCTGCAAGGCTGCCGTTACTTCCTCGTACTAGTATTTAGGAGCAGAGACGCAGTTCTACCTACACGTCTCGAAGCAGCCACCTCTGTCTCCATATAAGCTGTGGTTAGACTAAATTTCCTGTTGAGAACTGCCATGGCTGATCAAGCGAAGCGTGGGTTGTTGCGAACGGCTTCTCCAAAGCCCAAAGTGGAGCCCCGCCTTCTTTTGCTGCGGGAGTGTTGAATTACAGTGAGTGTCTCGGTTTAGCCTCCCGCCGCACTGTTCTCACCCCATATTCAACTGCGTGCCTGCTTGGCGGCCAACGACAGAACCATTCACGACCAGCAAAGAATATACTCGCGGCTGTTTTCATCTGGCAACACATATTCCATTTGATCGGGCCATATTCTTGGCATCCAACTGCTTCTTAAAGCGAGCAACGCGACGCGTTTCCGTCTACAATGGGAGACCGTGCCGCAGCCAAAGAGCACTTTTTTCGCCACGACTGGAAGCTGGTGAGTATGCGGAGTCTAAACACACTCTCCAGGCTATTTTTCTATTTTTTCTGTATCTGACATGGCAGGGACCGCCTCCGCGCGAGGTCATTGACGGCTGCCATTGGTGCCAGATCCGAGTGCTGTCCAGTGATGGCCGGCCACCAGTGACCCTGGTCAACGTCACCGGCGATGGCGCACGGCTGCCGCAAGCCTTCCGATTCATCACCAAATCGGTGTTCACACGTGGCGTGCAGGTTGCTGAGGCTAGCTTCCGCAGCGGCTGCAAATGCGTGGCGGGACTCTCGTGCAAGTTTGACGGCTGCGAGTGCCTCTCGGACATGAACTGGGACGGCGACAGCGACAGCGAGGCCGAGGGGTCTGATACGGGTGCCGGCGGTCCCGGAGGAGCCTCGGGGGGCCCTGGACTCGGGGCCGGAGCCGGAGCCGGACGCCGCCGGCGCGTCAAGTTTGCCTACGTTAACACGGGGCAGCGCGCCGGACTGCTGCGCTCGCGCTACCTAGACAGCCGCGAGCCCATCTACGAGTGCCACGAAAAGTGCAGCTGCCGCGGCGCCGAGGCGATGCCGTGTCCGAACCGCGTCGTCGAGCGCGGCCGCCGCGTGCCGCTGCAGATATTCCGCACCACGGACCGCGGCTGGGGCGTGCGCTCGCTCGAGGACATTGCACAGGGCCGCTTCGTCGACTGCTACCTGGGCGAGGTGCTGACGGGCGCCGAGGCAGACCGGCGACGAGCCCAAGCCACCACGGCACGCCGCAAGGACGTCTACCTCTTTGCGCTCGACAAGTTCTCCGATCCGCAGTCGCACGATGCGTGGCTGGCCGGCCCTCCGCTCGAGGTCGACGGCGAGTTCATGGCGGGGCCGACGCGCTTCATCAACCACTCGTGCGATCCGAACCTGCGCATCTTCGCGCGCGTCGGCGACCATGTCGACAAACACGTCCACGATCTGGCGTTTTTTGCCGTGCGCGACATTCAGGCGGGCGAAGAGCTGACCTTTGACTACACGGACGGCCGGGACAACATGGACAGCCAGGAAGCGAGCGTACGCACGGGTCTGACCAAGTGCCTCTGCAAAAGTCCCAAGTGCCGGCGGTTTCTGTGGTGAGGACGAGGGCCTATCCATTCTTGCATGCCCAAGTACGACGTACGACGTACGAGTATGCATGCACGTTGTACTCTGCACTCTCCAGATGCACCCCAAAACCTCACTAAACCGCAAGCAACCGCGCTACCACGCTACCCAATATTGAGTGGCCCGTGCACCTACCATGTGAGGGGGCAAAAGGCCAGGCCAGGGAGGGACAGCGCCTTCAGGGAGGAGCCAGCGCCTTGTATTTGACAGATGCAGTGCTAGGGTGGTGCAATAGCCACCGCTAAAAGCTCGGGCCACATGTGATGTTCAACGCTGCGCACCTGGCGATTCCAAATGTATGTCACTGTGCGTAGAGGGCGGCCTCGTGAAGCTCTGCTGCCCTTACTTGCCGCCTTTTTTGATTTGCATGATAGCCCCATCGCATGCTGCTTTTGCCGTCGACAACGCCAGCCTCTCTCTTTTCTTGGCGGCTTGTTCTCGTTTGTCTTGTCTCTTTCTCTTTCGCCGTAACGTCTTGCTCTCTCTGTTTTCCTCGTCCCGTTCTCCCTCAGCCTCACCACCCAGATGATGTCTCCTTAATCCATGTCCCCTCCCCTATTTTTGCAGCCAGCACTTCAAAATGGTATGTCTACGCCCTTGTTTCCTGTCGTATCCTCACCCCAGGCACCTGTACCCCCCCACGTCTCTGCTGACACGGCGTCTCGTAGGGATGCTGCTTCTCCCGCCCCGACGGCCCCAATTCGCCGTATCCCGGCGGCGCTCCGACAGCTTCGGGCCGTGCGATCAACAGCTCAGCCGTCGCCGATGGCTCTGCTGATAATGCCTCCTCCCCCGCCGCAGCTGTCTCTGCCACCGGCCAGTCGCGCGACCGCAGCTCCCTCTCGTCCTACGCCGCCTCTCCGGGTCCGCGCTCACGGCTGTCCTCCTCCACGCATCCGACCTCCTCGCCCACGCTCCACCCGCTACCACAGCCCGCTCTCGCCCAACACATAAACAAGCCCTTGCGGAGGCGCCGCTGGACCTCGCGGAGCCGGGTGTGGACGCGCCATGCCATTGACCGCGAGCGCGACGACTTCTTCGACACCCGAGTGACCGATCGCCGTGAGATTTGGCAGACCCTGCATGCCGCGCTCGAAGTGCTCTGGGAAGCCGACCTGGTCATGGCCGCGAAAAGAGCAGCTACAGAGGCGGCCATGGACAGTGATGCCGCTGTAGCAACAGCAGCCGTGCCACCGTCTCCGGGGCAAAGGTCCGATATCACGGCGACCGCCTCCCCGGCCACCACGGCTGCAGGTGCCGCTTCCGATGCCTCCGCACAAGTGGTCGAAGCACTGGCCACGGCACAGACGATGCTAGACGCCGCCGGCATCACCCTGCCCACCGGTGACATGGCCCAGGGCGCCTACGACTCCTTTGGCAACTTCTATGCCCTGCCAGCCTGGATCGTCTCCGATCCGACCAATCTGGGCAACGATGCCGCCCACAACCTAGCCGACGCCAAGGGGGTGTTCGAAGGGGACGACGATGAGGATGACGACGATGCCGACGACGAAGATGACGACGACACCGCGGACTACCAGAGCCGCCGTCGCCGCGAAGAAAAGGGCAAGGCTGTCGCTGTCTCCACGAACCGGATTGCCGTGCGGGCGCGCCTCAGCGCCACGTCTCGCGACGTCGTCATCCGCCTCGGCGAGGAAGAGACTGTGCGGAGCCTGATACACCGCATTCTGGAAGAGGCCAAGGTACGTTTCTGTGAAACCCTGTTTTCTCTTTTATTTTGTGTTTTTTGCCTTACATTCTTCATGTTGTCTCGACTAACACGACAAGCTGCCTCGCAAAACTCGTATTCGTATCGCCTACTTGGGCAAGATCCTCAAAGACAATGCATCTCTAGTCTCACAGGGCTGGAAAGAGGGCCACGTCGTCAATGCTCTCGTGTTTGAGCCGCGGTGATATCTGGCGGCTTAGTTTGTCTTTTCGTCTCTGGACATGCTCTCGGGCGATTTGCTTTGCATTTACTCTCAGTGAATTATGGCAGCTAATCCTCCTTCCCTCTGCTACCGCTTTAATACCCCCTTGCCCCGGCCGATTGGATGCCCTCGCCTTTCACGGAGCTCTGCTCTCGTCTTCTTCTTCTTTTGCTTCCTTTTTGCACTTTTCTCTACTTCAAAATCTACATGTCATGGCGGAAACGGAGTTTGGAGGGTGCCTTCGTGGGACATTTGTGCTGCTATTTGTGGTCGTTTGGCGGTTTTTCCCTCTGTTTGTTTTTTTGCCTTTTATTGTCTTCTCTTCCTCACCTCCAATGTTCACCCCATAATCATTGTCGTCCATCACACCTACGAACATATCGCCCTGATTCTTCCCATTCAATCTCTCGTGCCACATATATACCCCTTTGGTTTTGCTATTTACTATCTACCATCAATCAATACCGCCCCCTAGTTTACAGGGCTATTCTGACCAGTGTGCTTTTAATCACATAACCACCATTGGAATGTCTCTCGTGTTTATTTAAACTGTTTTTTGCATTTGTGGGTTTATATAAAAAAAATAACTTATCACCAGCTGCTGCAAAAAAAAACATATGCATCCATTTCATTTTTTGAGTCCTTCAAAAGGAACAAAAGCGGAACGAGAGAGTAGGAATAGTAAAAAGGGAGGACGGGGTGATTTTTGCCCCCCTCGCCCTACCCGCGGCATGCTTTCACACCCATCACGCTGCTATGCCAATCTTGCTCAGCCCCTTAAGCGAACCCAGACTAAGCGCAAGGCCTTGCGAGCGGCTGCGTATCCGCACAAAGCCCGTGATGGGGCCATCCTCGCCCTCCTTCTCGATGCTCAAGTTGGCCAGTGCATCCTCGCCTACAGGTAGTTAGTACGATAGAAGAAAAGAATACAAAACAACAAGAAGTACTGTCAACTTACCGAATACGCTGCGCGCATACAGGTTGGCGCTCAGGAACTGGCACTCGCCCTTCATCGCCGCCTCTGGCGTCAGGCAGTTCATGTTCGTGGCCTTCATCAGACCGTCCAAGAACGCCCGCAGTGTCGGTGCCTTGCTGTTGATGTTGATCTTGTTCTCCCACTCGAACTCGGTCCACATCGTCCGGAACTGCGTCTCCGTGCACGTCGCCGGCTGGATGTAGTCCATAATGTCCACGTGCAAGTCGTTGAGAATCACCACATTTGTGTCTGTCGAGTGCGCTCCGTCGTACACCACGTTGCCGAAGATCACACCCGTGTCTGTGCTCGAAACCTTGATCGTGCACTGCACGTTGTGGAAGTCGTGCGGGGCCAAGTTCTGCGTCGTCGGCCGCTCTACCACCTTAAGGTCGCCCAGCGTGGCAAACTCGACCGACAGGTTCTGCAGTGTCTCCGTCGTCTGGTTCACCAGCAGCACATCCAGCACAATGTCGAACTGGTGCACCTTGACGTATGCCTCTGCGTACACCGGGTCCGAGAAGCCCGTAAGCTGCACCACCCGCGACAGCTTGCTGGACAGCTCCTCCGCCGCGCCCGACTCGCCGCCCGTGGCCCGCTCCAGGTCCACTTCCGCAAGGTCGGCGCCGTCCATCGCGTTCTTGCGGCTCAGCTGGCGGATCGACACCACATCGTCCACCTGCACTGCCGTCTTGGCCTTCTCGTCAGCCTCCTTGGCAGCACGCTTCTTCTCTTCCGCCAGCACCATGGCCCGGAAGGCTTTCCGCGTGTCGTCCAGGAACACCGTCTCTAGCTCCTTGTGCTCGCTGAACTCGGCCAGGCTGCGCACAGACGTCATGATGCGGTCAACCGAGTCCTCGTCAATGGGTGCCTTGACGAACTGCGACTGGCCTACGCGCACAATGGAGATCATGATCAGCATCGCCTCGGCGCGCAGCGCGTTCGTGCGCGCCACGTCGGACGAGATCTCGGAATGGCGCATCACCAGCTTGGTCAGAGTCGCAGACAGAACAGTGGCCAGGTAGTAGTCGCCATCCAGAATCAGCTGCCGCAATGGTGGCTTCTGGGCCGCCTTGACCGCCTCCAACTTAGCGACAGCAGCAGACGTCTGGCTTGTGAGAGCTGTCTCAGTGGCATACGTGCCATCCGCCAGCACACGCCTGGATCCAGTCGGCGCCGAGGGCTTGTTGTGGCCATTGACCTGCTCCTGTCCATCCTTCTCCTCGCCGTCATCGGCGTGGTCCAGCAGTCTCTGCTCGGAAGCCAGGATAGGGATCTCGCCAAGGCTCGCACGAATGCGCTTCCAGGCCTCGCGGATGTCGCTCTCGTTCAGAGAGTATTCACCAACAATCCAGAGGATGCCGCGGTAGACCTTACCAGCACGGACTTCACCCAGGGTCTCCACAAGCTTCTGAACAATGGTAGGCCGCAGCTTCGGGAACTTTTCCACGACCTCCTTGACGAAGTTGATTACGTCAACTGCAGATGCGTTGTTGAAGTCGGCAACAAAGTCCATCAGCAGGTCGACAACACTAGCAGCCACCTCGGAGAATTTGATGGCGCACTGGTGGATGGAGTGAATCAGGAGCTGGCGGTACTCGGAGTTCTTCTCGTATTCCTGGTCCACTGTCTTGGACAGCTCCTTCTTGAGCAGAAGAACAACCTCCTCGACGTTCTTGCTGGACACCATGTCGAGGGCAATGTCAAGTGCCTTCCGCCGCACGTCAATGTCAGGGCTCGGGAGCACGCGCAAGATCTCCATGACGAGGTCGTCCAGCACACCGGGGTTCTTTCGGCGCAGCTGGTCAACGCGGTCGAGGACAATAAGCTTGACATTGTTGTCGGCCTCCTTGATGCTCAGTTCGATAAACTTGCCCGCGGCGGCCTTCACGGCAACCGGGTTGCTAGTCAGGCTCGTCAGCGAAGAAGCAGCCTCGTACACCACCGTGGAAGTGGTAGCTTCAAGCAGGTCGAAAATCAAGCGCAGGTAGCGGGCCTAGTGCGCGACATGTTAGCTCATTATTTGCGTGTTGTGGAAACTGAAAAAGAGCCAGAAACGAACCTTGTTCTGAGAATCCTGCACAGCATCCTTGCGGATAAACTCCAATTCTGATAGCTGGAGAAGCTCTTCCGCATTAGGAACACTGTCAAAGACAGATGTGAGATAGGCAAGGGCGCGCTCGTGGCTGATGCTGGCTAGAGCAGCAAAGCCATTCCGCTTGCAGGTCGGGTCGTTTTCGCCCTCGATAAAGGTGGCAATCAAATCGGCCGCATCGGGAATCAGAGTCGGCGAATGCTGGAAGATGGAGGCAACAGCAAAAACTGCGTTCTTGCGCACATATGCGTGACGGTGCTCAAGACAGGATCGCGCAGACGAAAGCAGAGGCTCGATTAGCTCGGGCTCCCGGAGCTTGCAAAGGAAGCGGAGCGTGTTGCCGCGGATGTATTCATTGGGGTGCTGAAGGTCGTTGCGGATGCCGTTGCTTGCTTTCAGTTAGCGGCCGAGTAACCGAACGCTGCGAGCAAAGTCCCCTTCTAAAAAAACCGAAGCAAATCGGCAGGTGCAGCTAGTGTGAACTCACCAGACAAGGATCATCTCCTGCTTCAGCTTGCCTGTAGCGTCCAGTTTCGGGCAGATCTCGTAGTAGAAGTATAGCAGCTTCTTCAGGTTCTTGGCCTTGGACGGCATGACAAAGCGGATAATGTGCATCAGAATGCCAGGCATAGGGTCGCCGTTCAGCATGACCGTCAAGATACGCTTCATGGTGTCGACCTTTGATTCGTCTGTTCCCTTCTCCAGCTGGTTCTTGAGGTCCATCAGGGACGGCACATCGGCCGCGTTGTCCTGGTGGACCAGACTATAGGAATTATCCAGAAAAGTCGACATGATGGGCAATAGCAATCGGGGCGGGTCGCGGTGTGGCCGGAGTCGTCGTCGATGTGCCTCTGTGGTTCTTCACCGACAGAAAGACACGTTGGAGGGGGAAAGGGGAACGGCGCAATAGCGGTTTGGCAGCAGCGGCCAATTGCCTAGGCAAAACGTATACGGAATCGGTGAGAACACGCCAACGCTTTTCGAAAATAAGCCACAACCTAGCAGTTGCTACCGGCAGCGCGGCGTTGGAGAGGGATGGCTGTCTGGCGCGGACACGTAGGGTATTGCGTCGTGGGTTGTGGGCGTCGATTGAGGCGTGTCTGTCTCGAATAAGAACAGCTGCCAAATTATCCCCTAATACCACTCTGGCCCCCTGTGCTTGTGGGCCATCGCGAGCGGTGAGGTGCGGGCCAGGTGGCAGAAACGGACAGTCCAACGACCATCACGTGATTTTGTGGACACTACAGCAACCCCTCTGGGTCCTTAAACAAAATAAAAGGCAGTAGTTAACGGCTGGTCGTGAGATTGTGAACAGAGACTGTATGCGGTGCTGCTTTTTGAGTTTGCCCAACCTGTCAGAATGTCGTCCTCAAACGAGCAGTTCTATCTGCGCTACTAGTATGTTTCCTTGCATGATTGCCTTCTTCCTGAACGGCTGGGCGGTGGGCGGCGAAGCTTGGCTAACGTGCGATTCTTTACAGTTCGGGTCATTCTGGCCGGTTTGGTCACGAGTTCCTCGGTATGCTTCCATTCAACCATACAAACTTTATTCGGGCTCACTAATGCTAACGCTACTAAAGAGTTTGATTTCAGAGTCGTTGGCGACGGCCGCAGTGCAATTGCCCGCTATGCCAACAACTCGAACTACCGGAACGACAGTCTCATTCGCAAAGAGAGTATGTGCTTTTTCCTCCTTGAAAGCTTAACGCGCCCATTCCAGAATAGAATATTCGCTAATACTCGCCCTCTTTCAGTGTACGTGAGCTCTCTAGTCATCGAGGAGATCAAGAGAATCATCAAGCTCAGCGAGATCACAAAGTAAGGACCCTTCGCTACCAAAAAAAAAGGCCCAAGCGCTACGGATTCCTAACACTTTGCTTAGAGAAGATGATGCCAAATGGCCCCAGAAGAACAAGGACGGCCGCCAGGAACTGGAGCTGCGTATTGGGAATGAACATATCTCTTTCGAGGTAAGAAGTGGAAAGGATGGGGTTCGGAAAAGAAGAAACGCGAACTAACTTCTTCCTTCCAGACGGCAAAAATAGGATCCCTGGTCGACGTGACCGAATCTTCCGATCCGGAAGGCCTTCGTGTCTTCTACTACCTAGTGCAGGATCTCAAAGCCCTGGTGTTCAGCCTTATCTCACTCCATTTCAAGATCAAGCCCATATAGTCAACACTTTTGGCAGCGGCGGCGACGAAGCGACAATACTCGACCGATAATTTTACCGAGAGACTCCTGTTTTCTATTGCAGAGGCATGCAATAAAAAGTCGGTTGGGATGTTCCGACTTTCGGCGCAGCACTATCTACGGAGCGAGTGCATGGCGCCCAGGGGAGTTTGGAGTACTCGGTTCTTTGCAAACTAGTCGTGGGGAAAATGCGCAACAAGCAGTTGACCATACGGGCGTTTATTCTGGTTTAGCTTGTTTGCAGATGTGAATACACAGTTTTAAGAGTAGATGCGCACCCCAGGTTACAGGATCAGAGCGCAGCGATTCCGTGGGAGAAATGACGCAAACCGTCACGCAGGCCAATACGGATGTGGGTGCCGCAGGCGCTCTAGGCGCTGTGGGCACTACGAGCATCGTGCAATATATAAATGACGGCACTGCCCACCATTGAAACACGAATATATATTGCGGATATATTGAATGGGGCAGGTCGCGGGTTCACTTTAACGCCAGCCTTGACGTCGATATGCAGCACACGTGAGCTACTAATCAGCTGAGACGCATGTAAGAAGTATGAGGATAGCAAGCCAAGGAAAAACCTCTATGTGGACGGCCAGATCGAACTTTTGTGGTCTTACAGCGTCTTTGATGGGGTCCTTAGTCGGCGACGTTATGTCAACGACAGACATGGCTGCCAATGCCACTGTAAACAGCCTCTTGTAGTGCCGACAGCAGTTCCCCTCACGTTCCAGGTCTCTATTTTCCAGAAGTTCCCCTCCCCGTCTTTCCAATCACTGTCATTCGTTCTGGTATTTTGACTTCCCCTTCCAGTCAACAGTTGGTGAGCGAGCCGGTCATGTATCAAGCCGTGGAGGTCCTTTAATCCATAAAATTTGTAAGAACTGTATCTGCTACCAAGGACCCATCTAGTTAGGTGTTTCTTTCATAACAAACAAGAAGCCTCACAGATACATTGGCAGGCGGCACAAGTAGTGCCTGAGGCAGTAATGCCGCAAGTATGGAGAACTAGAGTAGTCACGCCTCACAACCATCCCGCGCAGTGTGCCACTAAGCATTCGCTCCTTCCCATCAGAAAGCAGTATCTAGCGAATCAGCGCGCCAAACCACGCGGGTGCCCCTCTTTTTTTGCCTCCCTAAATTGCCAAGTCGTCATCGCTCAGGCAGTGTCATATGCATACAGACTACCTTTTTGGCATTCAAATATTTCTGCGATCGCAAAACGCGCCGCACTGCTGTCGAACTCCAGCCCTGCAGCCCAATTCCTAGCCGGTTCTGTGTCTTTCATTGAAGTGGTACATATGTACAGCACTTTTCTATTAGCGCCCTTTTTCTCGTTCTCCATCTCTCCCCAGACTAGGGCCAAATCTAAGCCCGGCTATCCTCGCGCGATTTCACCATCCCCCCCTAATCCCACTCCACCAGCCCAGAAAACTTGCTGGGTATTCGTTCTCCGTCCACGCTCTATTTGCCCACAAGGTCGCTACAGTACCAGCGTGTACATTACTCTGTGCTTGGTACACTTGCTAGAGCGCTCTCGGTATCTGCACCGGCTCCCGAAATTGTTACGTTCTGCCGCTATCCTCCGTTCTCGCTGCTAGCCGTCCCATCTTGCGCAAAAGAATCGCGAACGAAGAAGACTTGATCTACACGCTTTTTTTCACCTTTCGTGTTACTTGCGTCCGCCTGTCTCTCACTATCTTGCCTGTGGCAGCTTGTCAGCCCTGGCACCTGACTGTGGCCAACAAGGAATCAGACGACAGATCCAAACCCCTGCAAAGGTCGCGCATAACCGTTCTCCATCGCCATTACCATTAAATTATGACACAGCGTTTTAATCAGTAGTGCGACATCCAACACTGCTGGCACCGTTTGTCTTCGTTTTGCCACGACCGCGATTTTGTCTTTACTACTTCACCAGGTGACACCACTTCATCGCCAACTCTATTTTTCTTTTCCGACTACAGAAGTGCAAGAGGCGAGTGCTTGGCCGCTTTACCGCATAGCCATAACAACAGCAAACAGAGATCGGCCACGCATCCCCCTGTTTTGTCAACACATTAACGGCGCAGGTATCGATGCAGCATCTTTACTACAATCTCGTCCAACACAGTCCTCTTTACAAGTCTATCGCGTGCACGATATCGCCTTAACGGTGACGCCAAAGACGATTTGAAGGTAGATCCTGTCTACTTCAACTATAATACGGCGTTCTGCGTCACCATATCAACCGGTGAGGATTTGTGCGGTAAACGGAACTTCAAAGGCATCGGCTGTCTCCGCTTGTCCCCGAAGTCAGTCCTATCGCCTGCGCGTCGGTGTTTGCGCGAAGAATGCCTACCCCGTCTTCCCACGGTGAAAACGACTCTATCTCTTTCAACTCGACATGCCCAGATGAGCATGCGCCACGCGCGCAGTCTAGCTGGCAACACGTTTCTTCTCCGTCTCTACCATACGAGGGAAGCCGGAGAACAGAGACCACTACCTCTCCCAGCGACGACAACGGCTCAGACATAGCCGTCAGCACTACGGTCTCTGACAGCATCATTTCTTCGTCGGCCCAAACCGAAGCTACCATGTCGCCCGGCCCCGAACACTCTGGCGACAGGTCGCCAACTCGCGAACCCGACTCGATGTTTCTCAACGATCCACATCGAGAGGAGGACATGAACAAGGCACCCGATGCGGACGACAACGCGGATGGCAGGACTGCTACGCTGCAGTCGCAAACTATCGCCGGAACGAGCAGCGTTGGAATCAGCCAGGACCACCAAGGAAACCACGAAAGTCGGAGTAGCCGGTCTGGCCGCACTGGTCGCAGAACCAGCCGGCGGGCAGGGGGGCCAGGCGCACCACGATACGACTTTGTGCCAGACACTGAGGTATGGGAGCCACAAGGAGTAAACCAGGCCTTGCGGAACCGCTTCGACACTAGCGTCTTAACCGTGGGAGACCTGCCGTCACCGTCCAGTATGGACGGCGACAGTATGGACGACCAAGGACTGGCCGATGACCATATTTGGTTTGGCGACACCCTGGGGGGCATTAGGTCCGACCCCGCAAGCTTGCGGGTAAGTAAACCTTGAGAATCTGCGGCTCCGGGAGAGGATTGCATGTGTTCAGTATTAGCTAACTGTTCGTCTTTCTCTTTTGTTAGGTCATTCCCATAACGCCATCCACATACCTACGCCCTGGGAGCCGATTTACCGGCAGCCAGGAATCTGAAAGGCAGATCTATGAGGTGCAGGTCGAGATCAAGCATGTAGATTTGAGGGAATCTTTTCTTTGCGGATACCTGCGAATACAGGGTAAGCGAGCAGTCTGTAATACTCGTGTCACCAGTCTCATAGTCGCTAACAATCGCTCTTTTTGCACAGGTCTAACGGAACACCACCCGACACTTACGACATACTTCGAAGGCGAGATTATCGGGTCAAAATATGGCTTCACCACGAAACACCCAAGCTGGGGTGCCAACGACAGCATCGATATGTCGCACTGGGGGAAATTCACAGCGTTCCGGCCAATTGCGAAACAGATGAAAAAGGGCAACTTTGTGATGAAAGACTACCTACAGAAGGAGTGTATCTTCATGCGGTGGAAAGAGCACTTTCTTGTGCCCGACCATCACGTGCGTACGATCCACGGCGCCAGCTTTGAGGGCTTCTATTATATCTGTTTCAACCAGATCAGGGGCACCGTGAGCGGCATCTACTTCCATTCGAAGAGCGAAAAGTGAGTCACGACGCCAATTTTTTTTACTATTTGCACATACCAGCCACTAACACATGTTCCTTTTTCAGGTTCCAGCAACTCGAGCTCAGGCACGTTGAGGACAGGGGTTGCATGAATGCCGTCGAGTTTCGATAAATGTATGCTTCATTGGCGAATATGCTGGGTGGGAGAGGGGAGGATAGACATCTGCACCAAATGACCCGGCATAGGAAATGCCGTATGACTGAACCAAGACGACCATCAAAAGCACATTAGCAATGGGCAGGGCGGGAACAGAAGAGCGGCTTGCGATTCTTTCCCCGTTTCCTTACGTCTACTCTTGTTTATATTGTATTTGTTTTTCGTTGCTGCGCCTTGCTTTTGACAAAAACTACAACGATTGGCGCAACTGGCGGAGCGTTTCCTTGACGCAATTTTTTTCCTTTATCATTTTTGGTTCGCAGCTTTTACTTTATGATTTTTTTCTTCCATTTCATGCTTTATAATTACTAGTCCTTTTGAAATGATAGAACGTGTCTATTATTACTCCTTAGTCAGAGTATGCTCTTTTTAGTCTGCTTGCGGTGTGTGATTGTCTGAGGACTCTGCCAGTTCTGTTGTGCTAGACGCCCTCGAGGCCTCGGTGGGAGGTGTCGTGAAGCCGCTGAAGTACACCTTGCGGAAAGGATTGAGCTGATTGGCCGTTAACCCGGTCGTTTTGCTCCCAGACCCTCGTGCCGCTGTAGCCTGCATGGCGGCAACATCTACTTCCGCGTCTGGAGTACGGCTGTATGTGATGAGTCTGCGAGACCCTAGTGCTGGAGTTAGAGATGGATCACGGAAAAGGAAAAGACCACTCGATTTTACCTTACATTTGTTAAAGGCCTGTACACTAACGGCCACGGTTGCTAGACATGGGTGAGTCGGAACGGGAAGCTCCAGGGCTTCGTCGTTTGCCGTCGGCATCCAAAAGCTGATGCGGCCATGGTCCACCAACGTCTCTGCAGCGAAGCACAGAAGGTCATCCAAAAGAGCCATGAAGCTGTACGGCTGCTTTGGTGGGTTATACAAGGGATCCCTACCCAGTTGTGTCAGTTCTTGTGGTCATAGGGCTGAAACAGTCGGAGAGGAAACCCACTTATACCGCATCTTGCCGTCTTCCAGAACCCAAGGCGTCTTGGCTGGGTTCCGAATGCCAAGGACTTTAGGCCCTTCACGCACGCCGTATGGAGGATCACAGATGATGCCGTCAATCCAACGGTTAGAACTGGGGCCACCAAAAGCGCTTCGACGAAGCGGGATGTGTGTCAGATCGGCCGTGAACAAGTCTCCGTAGCCGGGGAGCAGGTCGTATTGCTCAAAGTTGCCGCGCACATCGCAGCGGCCCGTACGTGAGCCTCCACTGCCACCAGTCCCCGTGGGGCCGGCACCGGAACCGCGAACTGCGCGGCCGTCGATATCACTGCCCCAGGCAGTGGCTCCCCAGTGCGCTGCGGCTACGGGGAAACTGCCCGTACCGACGAAGGGGTCGTAAAAGATCTTTCCCGGTGCCGCAAGCGCCATGTTGGCCGTGAGCAATGACAGCTCAGCATCCATACTAGTGGTGGCAATGTAGCGGCGCTTTTTGAGGTCAAAGGCCCGGATGGTCTCGCGGGCAGAGCCGCCAATGTACCGGCCAAGGTACAAGTGCTCCGGATGCGGCACTCCAAGGCGGTGAGAGTCGAAGGTCCAGTGCTCAAAGATGGTCAACATGCAGTCTGGGTCCTCCATGACGACGGGGCCGTCAAAGGGCAATACATCACCAAACCGGTTGATGAGAGCCAGGCGAGAGGAATTGGAGTGTTTGCCCCGGAAGGAATCGACCTCCATTTTGAAGGAAGCATCCACGTATGGCTTCCAGAGGGGACCACCGCTGGTCCTCACATCCTCAAGAAGCGCGTCTATTGTCGCACCTCGTCCCCAGAAGGAGTGGATGGTCTGGACAAGAAGCGAGCGGCGGATCAGCCGAGCAGCCGCATCATCACCGCCAGTAGGGATGCAGATGATGCAGAAAGGAGACTGGCCAGGAGCGTTAGGAGAACAGATGCTATTTGAATCATATAGATGCATGGCATACCTCTGGATCATAAAAGATGACTTCGAATGTAACTTTCTCGATAGTGGCCAGGGCCTCAATCTCAGCGAGGCGAAAGGTCTCGTGCGACTGGCTGAAGCGGACTAGGTACTCCATGTTGCGCCGGCATTTTTGGGACTCCGAGTCTCCAGCAGCACTGTAGATAATACAATATGGGGAGAGGCAGGGATGAAATCCCAAAGTCCAGCGCAGATCCGAGCCCCGGTCAGGCAAGGCTACGCGATCCTCAAGGACAAATGTGGTGTTGTAGAAGTGTTAGTTGCAATTACTGAGTTTTTAGTGGGGCAAACTTAAAAAATTGCGACCACAAGAAAAGAGAAGATCTCTCCCCCACCCGCAGGCAACATCACAGTAGCGAAAAGCTGGCGCTTGTGTCCGCTAAAAACGAGAGCTTCACATAAGCCACTATTTCGTCACGGAAGCCCAGCCATTCAGCCTTGTAGCAGCGTCTGTTTCCGGTCGTCAACAATGCTTCCCTTCTCGCCGAAGTCGTCGGTGTTTCAGTCGGCCAAATGCTACTTTTCCCATGGCACCATAAGCCACATTGACGCGGCACAACCGCCGGTTATTGACAACGTGCAGGCCAAGAAACCTTGGTCTCGTGTTCTCAGCCTTGACTTCGTCAGCCAAATCGATCTGCTGGTGCCGCAAGAGTGCGCGGGTGTGCTACAGCAAAAAATGGCAGAAAAGCGGCGACCGTCGCCGGTGTACTCTCGTGTTGTGATGACGCTAGGACAGGTCCTGGAGGGCAGGTTCTTCCAAGAATACATCAAAGCGGGTAAGTGAGGAAGCAAATACACTATAGGGATATTCTTTAACATGTATGGATAGGCAATATCATCATGCTGTCTGAAGGCCGGCCAGGCCAGGATAGTGTCTTCACTCTAAAGAACGGGCATCTCGCACTGTTTCTGGACCGCGAGTCGTACGAACGGTCTGGCCTTGTTGGGCAGACTCACGGAGCCAAAGGTGGTCGAGGACTACGGCCTCGTTGGGGTGAGCTTGCCATATCGATCGTGCTTTCATGTCCCTATGCCCAAATGTTAACGACTTGCGACAGTGGTGGAGTTTGATCTCAATACCGACGCTATGTTTCCCGGCAAGAAAGGATTTGACAGGCTTCTATATGCATGCGAGAATGTCTTGAATCAACCTGTTACTTGGCTCTTTTATAATCTGTTTGATGGTACGAGGTGCTCTGATAGGTGTATATTGAGAACAAAATCTAACACTAGCCTCGGCAGCTCCCAATCCTAACCCTCTTGCTGCATATTCGCCAACCGTTTACACGATCCAGCCAACATTCACAGGCCCTATGCAAGTTGCTACTCCGTCGTTAGAGCGGCCACCAAGCCTCCTCTCGGCCAATGACAACAACGAGGGCCGGCTGGATGCCGAGGAGGCCGTCGTGGATCTGTACGAGTGGCTTTCCCTGGTGCGCCTGGGGAGCCCCCGAGTCCAGCCTTCCGACCAAATCGATTCCTATCTCAGCCGCTACCAAGTCCCTTTCACAGCCGATGGACAGGCCCCAAAGAGCTCGGACGTGTGCTTGATCCGCTGGCGCGGTTTCTTGCCGTCATCGTGGGCCTCCCAGACACTCCTCGACACCCTCCTCGCGCTGCCGTCCTCCCAGACCTGGTTTTCCATAGCGGTCTCTGGCTTTCCTAGCTCCAAAGGCCTCACACGCGACGCACCCGAGTTCACATTTTTCCGTCCGGCCAAAGCGCCAGGCGAGTATCTGCTCTGGGAGGTGCATGGCCACGAGTGACGGGCAGGAGCATCAGATAACCACCTTATGTTTTTATCCGTTTCTGTTGTTGGCTATATTCAGCCCTGGCGTGACCTCACATTGCGGTCATCGGAATATCCTTGGCCGGCGACGGCGTCTTCAACCAGCTGCCGCAGCGCCGCCTGTCCCTCCTCGGTGTTGAAATCCGCCCGCGCCGCCAGTTCCTCGATGCGCCGCACGAACTCGGGATCTGCTTCGCCGTGGCCGCCCTCGCCGTCTCCAGCCGCTGCCATTGTGCCCATGGTGACCTTCATGCCCTCGGGTGGCGGAGGAAGGGCTCCGGTGTCGAGGCCGACAGTAGCGGTCGATCCCTGGCCGGTTCGCAAAGTCTCGGGGATGGCCGCACTGTTGCTGTTGCTGCTGTTCCCCTGCGCCTGTGCCGCAGCCGACGTGTCATCGGGGGCGAGGCTATAGAGGTATTCGGCGACCAGCGGGAATTCCGCCTCGCCGGCAATTTTCTCGGCGGCGGTCAGTCCAAGATCGCCACGGATGGAGGCATCGAGGCCCAGCTCTTCGACGAGGCAGCGGGCGGCCTCAACGGTCTCGACGACGAATAGGGCCGTTTCCTGGTCCTCGTCGCGCAGGTCGACAGGCACCTCGAACTCGCGGATCAGGGTGCGCAGGAGATCGAGGTGGTTGTAGCTAGCAGCAGCGTGGACGAGTGAGTAGCCATGCTCGTCTTGCTGGGTGGCAAGCTCAGGCTGCTGGCGCAGCAGAGGTAGCAGCTGCGGGCTGTTGTCGGAAGCGAGGACGTATTGGTTGGGCGCCATTATGCTGATTTTGGTTTGCGTAGGGTGCGTGCGGCAGCCGGAGTTGTATGGTAAAAAGAGTTGATCAGAATTAGCCTGGGACAAAATGCAGCACAGCTTCGCGCTGGGGAAAAAAAAGCATTACATGCGGGGCGTGTGTGGGGTAGCACTATGGCACCGACAAACTAACACTATAGGAGGTCCGCCAACAGTTAACAAGGCTGCCATAGACACGGCCAGCGAGAGCCCAGGTGCCATTAAGAGCGGAAGCTAAAAACCAACAAAAAATCATATTTACATTATTAGATATCGTGCGACGTCTCCTGGATCCCTTCAGCACCGACTCTAGGCCCCAGAACAATAAACCAGCTATTCCGTGGCACCAAAAAGTCCATGCGATTGTTACGAACAGTGCGCTCGATTAATGCTTATGCTGTTTTCTTGAGCACTGAATTAAACATTACGACAGCTCCGGTGGTATGACTTCAGTGGCTACAAGCATCGATCTCTTGCTGTGCATGTTTTAATAGATGTTGCTATGCGAGCTCCCGGTCTCTGCGCCCCAATAATGCATGTCTCCAGCGAAGATCCGCGGAGGATCGCATCTTCGTATTCGCCTGCCTGCAGCCGCGCCCAATCTTCCGATCTAGGCGTGCAACCCGACAATCTCGACTTGCTCACGTATCAGCAGGCTTCTCCGCATATATGCACGTTTCGTCAGCTGTACAAGGCCCTCAGCGACAACGGAGGCGGGTATGAATGGGCAGTCGCCCGAGTCTTGGGCGTCTGCCCGCTGTGCAGCACAGCACAGGGTAAGCTTTGATGCTGCGGTTCATGTATAGTTGCACGGCAGCCCCGGGGTGCCCCCAACTCCAGAGGGATTCGGAAGAGTGGGTGGCAGAAATGTAGAAGTGGAAGGGTAGCTGGAGGGCGGATGGAGGGCGGATGAGGGACGGAGGTACAAGATGCTAGATGTGCTAGAGAGCAGGCAGATGGGGTGGGTGCTCTGCTGTGTCGTCCTGCGCAATATCCGCCCATTCTATCCTATCACGGCCAGGCCGAGCTCCTGTGCGGATGAAGCAGCTGGGGTCGGGCCGTGAACTCGACTTCTTGCAGGGTCACTCCTAGGAGTGGCTCACAAGGTCGAAAATCCGGCCACACGGGCGGCACAGGCGCATCTTCATGCTACCGACGGGCGAGGCTCACGCACCGCAACCACCAGCTGCACGCGGACACCACCTTTTCTTCTTGCATTTCTGCCTTTTTTGCAGTGTCCTGGCTTCGTGTTCCGGGCGATGGATGTGTGTTCGCGCTGTCCCAACGATCGAGCGGGCTTTGGTTGCAGCTTTTGGGGTGACACAGCATCCAGCCGAGGCCTTGGCCGGAACAAAACGGGGAAAGCTGGCCAGCGCCCCTTCCCCCAGAAGACTAACAAGGGATACGGCGGCCATGAACACAATTCACCTTTCTGGGTGCCTGTTTTTGGTGTGTGATTGTTGTGCATTGCTCCCCTGCTCTTTGCCTACCGGGGTGCGTCCTGGTTTTCAGAGACGCACGGCCTGTCTTCGACGCTGTGGCACTGCTTACGTGCAAATGCGCTTATCAGGGAACACCAGTGTGGCATACCGGAGGCTTCCGCTGCAGTTGGCGGCACATTCTGTTGTTCAGCGGCTGCTGATAACAACGGGCACGGCCAGAGCGGTCCTGCCCTCGTAGGATTGAGTCGTCACTCCCTCCTTCCTCTTTCCTCTTAGGGCCCAAGTCGCTGTGCTGAACAGGAAACTGCAAAGGCGCGTCGGACCAGACTCGTCCTGGTGTGTACGACTATGTGTTGGGCCTGCCTCGCAGTTACCCGTTCTGTGTAGGTTTGTGAAAGTCCCGTGCAGTGTTATGTATCGTAGTGACGGAGTGGGATGGCTCGGTCTGACTGTGCCCAAAAACGCAAGACCACCGTGCCACCCGTGCCACAGGCTGCTGTGTGTGGGGTCTCAGTGGCTTTCCACGTGGAGCTGTCGGTCGGCGCTGTTTCCCTGCCCAGTGTGTAATTACGCATAGTTGTAGGGAAGTAACTTTACCCACTCGCTGATCCGGATAAGTCATACAAGCATCGCCGCATGTGGTGCGTGCATTTCGCATGTTTGGCTGGTTGTTTTGTTGCTCTAGCATCAGAGATGTGTACGTGCGTGTCTGCATGTGTGTGCGTGCGTGTGTGTGTGTGGCCTGGCGTTTGATCGCAGGGCAGATCGAGTGCCTCCCTTTGGTCACACCTCCGCAAAATCGACAGCTCCAGCCAACGGATGTCATCCTTTCCGGAAATTCAGCGGATGTGCTGCGAGCCAAAGCGGCCTTTTTGCTCCACAGCCTGGCTTTCCAGCAAAAACGGGCTGCGCCGGGTTCGTGGATTCAGCACATCTAGATCTTTTCTTCCTTCCTTTGGACCTCCTTTCGGCGCCAATCCTTATTTTTCCACTGGGGGATGCACAAAACACACCCAAGCTCCGATTTGCGTTTCGATTGCATCAAGTCGCCGATTCGACCAGCTCCTTCCAATCATCCCCCGAAGCGCTGGATGCAACCCTATCAGCGACAAATCACACTACCCGCAAGCACCAAGCACTATTGCACCTTGACCTGCCCTCTGGCCTATTCGCTTCCCTGCCCTTCGTGCCCCCCTCCTCGGTAATCCCCGACCGCACCCACTGGCTCGTTTTGGGGTAGTCTTACGCTCTAGTTACGGCTACAGCTTTTGTACTTAGGGCTCGGTCCAGCTCTTCCTCCTACCAGCACCCATTGTCCAAGCATCCTCGTTGCCTTCTTCTATGGCATCGAATAGGCTAACTCTCAGCCTCACTGCTGGACGAGCTACTGCTCACGCGCCCAGGTATGCATGCTTACCCTGCTTTCACTCCATTGCCTTCCGTTATCCGATCCGAGCTCGCCCGCCGCTCTAAGACGGGGCCCTGGACGGTTGCTGCATCTCTGATGCATCCATGCAGCAGCTACCGCTGCGCTCTCTCTCTGCTGTCTCGTCCTTACCTTATCCCCCCCCCCCCCCCCNNNNCCCCCTTGTACCTCGCGGCTCGAATCAGTTTAGGGCCGGCTCGAGTTTGAAGAGCGCTCCCGAAGGTGGCCGTAGGATATGGGGAGCATGACCATTGAGGCGAGAGAAAGAGAACCGGAAATGTGTGGGAGGGAGCGCACTTTGAAAAAGGCAGCGATGCACCAGGCACAGCATAAAATATAAGGCCGACCATCTCCTCTCTCTCCCTCTCTCTCCTATCCTTGTCTCCCTCACCCCCCTGTCACTCTTGTATCGGTCTCTCTCCTAGGCTTCTCCTCCCACTCTTAACCCCCACCTTCTTTGATCATACACAGCTAGTTCCCCTCCTTTACTCGTTCTTTAACAGCCAAAAAGAACGAGCCCTTCTATTTGCGCATCTGATAATTTTGTCTTAGCCTGTGGGCCCCTCCGCTAACAAGCCATCAAAAAGACGCCGTTTTTTGTGGGCGTGCCATTTGGTTATTGGAAAGTGGCTTCGTCTTAGGACAACGGCTTGCGCTTTTCTCCAGGGCCGACAAACAATACCAAACGGAGATCAAAGCACGGCGAAGATAATACTTCTTTGCACTGTTCTTTTCTGCTCTACTCCGGTTTGGTCTATTTTTTCTCTGTTGTCACCTTGTCTTGCCGCGCAAGAGACAGCCAACCCCCCTCATCTTCTCTTCTGCGCCTATTAGTCACCCGCCCGGTCGCCGCCGATTTTTAGAAGCCATGGCCGCTGCCACCGGTTGGGTTTCAGGCCTGGGCGCGGGCTCTAGGCTGGGAAACGATAGCGTCTTTGCTAAAAGTATTACTGCTCTCGAAGATCTAGCCGCTTCGATTCCTGGCTACACCAAGAGGCTCCAGGGCAAGGACCTCTTGGATGAGCGCCAGCGCTCCTTATCACAGAACGGCGGGTGTATTGTCCGCACCGGTGGCCTTAGCGAGCAGGTCACTTGCCGTGTCAAGGAGCGTGTCGGTGAGGGCACATTTTGTGTCGTGTTCCGGGGCGACCTACTCGAAACCGAGGCTGCAACCGATGGCGGCCGACCAGTTGGAGTCAAATTCGTGAGTGGCACAGAAGAAACAGACGTGCTATTTTCAGTTAGTTAACATATCACAGGAGCTGAAAAAGACAGATTCGACTCAACTAAGAAATGAATACCGCATGTACAACCGGCTCCCAGAAGCTGGTATGTTCTTCCTCTTACACTTGGATCTCATCATAATCAACTTCCATGCAGCCTGATTCACATTGATCCTAACGATGCGGTAGATGGGTTTGCCAAGATCTATGGTTTCGGCGAAGTCAACTTTCACAAGGTGATTGTCATGGATCTGCTCGGCCCATCATTAGAGCACATCTTCCAAGACTGCGGACGCCGCTTTTCTGTCAAGACAGTTAGCATGCTGGCCGTTCAAATGGTTCGTTGTCGCTTGTTCTATGTCCTTGCTACGTTTGCAACACTCCTACGTTTGTCGTGTGTACGAGCATCCTAACATCGGCCTGGTTGCAGCTATCGAGAATACAATGGGTTCATGACAATGGACTGATCTATCGAGACATCAAGCCAGAAAACTTTCTCATGGGACGGCCTGGCTCCGAATCAGAAGAACGCGTTTTCCTCGTCGATTTCGGCATGGCCAAAGTGTACCGCGACCCTGAAACCAAAGAGCATATTCCCTATGGAGAAGCCCAGTCTTTGTCTGGAACGGCTCGCTACATGAGCATCAACGCACATTGCCGTCGAAGTCAATCTCGCCGAGATGACCTTGAGGCACTAGGGCATGTCTTTCTGTATTTTGTCCGAGGAAGCCTCCCGTGGCAAGGCGTCAAAGCGCCGCAGAACAACCAGCGGTACGACATTATGTGCGAGAAAAAGCAAGCCACGACAATATCGGACCTCTGCCAGGGATACCCCAGCGAGTTTGCCGAGTACCTCAGCTATACTCGTGGGTTGTCTTTTGATAGCGACCCTGATTACGACTACCTCAGAGGGCTCTTTGCGAAGATAATTGCTAGCGAAGGGGCAGCAGATGATGGCGTTTTCGATTGGTGCCAGCCGAGCCCCTCACAGCCGGGGAAAGATACCAATATCGGTGAAAGTGTTACCCCAGCACGTCTTGAGACTCCCCCACCACAAAACCTACCTGCCGATATGGAGGTGCGGCCACCATCTTCGCCACCAGGAAAGCGTGACCGTTCCGAATTTGCTTCTGATCTGAAGCCACCAACACGAGTGCGGCCCAAAAAGTGGACATTCTCTCTATACGACGACGAGGCCCAGAGTGTCATGGCTACTTTGCACCGTGACATCATGTCCAAGCGATACGCTTTTCACCGTGCTGTTGGCCGCAATGCTAGGGCGGGTGCTAGCAACTCGGCAGCGGCAGCGGCAGCGGCGGCAGCAGCTGCCCTTTCCGCTTCTTCGAATTCCGGGGCGTCCAGCGAAGCACTGGCCAACATTTATAGCCGGCCTTTAATGGAGGCGCGCCTCTCAGGCTCCGTCATTTCGCCAGCGTTCACGGACATACTAGACAAGCGCCTTGGCTCCATCGTCTCAGAGCTTGAGGACATGTCAGATAAAATGCTCCAAGGCGGCGACTGGACAGGCGTGTCCCGTGTGCAGCAATGGTTCGACGAACTGACGGTGGCGCTACAACAAGAGCTGAAGCGCTTAAAAGCTCTAGAAGAGTCGAACAAATTGGCCCCAGCTCCAGCGCCAGCCCCCCACGCTACTGAGTCCATATCTTCCATCCATGGATTGCCTCCTTTCCGGAGGGCCGGTGCTGCTGGGGGTAGCAGGTCGGCCTATGCCAGGTTCCTGGATACCGGCGCCATTGATGCAGACAGTGTGCCCGTTCCTGAGATTGAAGCTGCCGACCCACCCACGGCCAGCAGTAGAGGTGTTGGCCGGAGCGGGCTTGTTGTGGATGTGGATGATATGATCGAAGCCGAGCAACAACCCCGAGGCGCCGATGTGAGGAACACATATGTTTCTGGGAAAGGCGAGGCCCTGGTGGTGGACGAGCCCATTGTGCCGCGCAGAGAATCTGCCACAGGCGAGGGCAAATCTGTTACTCGGCCTAGTGGGCTACAGCCCATTGAGCCCAACATGGAGACGCTGTCGCTGGATGTGGGTGTACCTGCTGTTGGCTCCTTGGAGCCATTGGTCGCTGGCGGTGACAAGGGAACGGCGCCGGTGCTAGCCAGCCGTGACAACGATGACGACAATGATGACGACAATGATGATGATGTCTTTGCACTAGTGTATCGCACTGCTTCGGGCACACGGCGGGTGGTCCGACTAGGGGCTGACCAGAAATGATTTAGGAGATCATAGGAAAATGGTTTTGAAGCATGTTATTTTCATTTGTTTTCTACTTATATGATCAGCCCGATCTTCAAGCTATTGGATTCTGGAAAACCTCGTCAAAGATATCACTCTATCACATGGGGGACTCAAGATATACGATCAAGACCGAATTTGATGACGCCATGATTTGCACTGTGCCTGTTGTATCCAGTAATTAAAAAACCAGGATGCGGCTTTGATCTAATCCTTTGGTGGGGCTGCGAATGGAAACACTCTGCTTCCGTATTCAAATGCAGATTCATCTCATGTAATTCGCTGATGTATGCTATCACGGAACCAGACGATGCATTGCATGTCCGCGTTTCTCTCATTTAGGTAGCCCTGCACGGATATTATACACAAAACTCCCCATGCCGTATTCCCCATCCTGCATGTCTTTAGTTATGTCTTTGCCTTTTTATTTCTCCTGTATAAAAAAGTCGGCGCATGTGGCTCGCTTAAGCGTAGAAGTTGACGGTCTGGCAAAAGAGAGGTGTATTAGCATATTGTAAAGAAACACGATGAAAAATACCGGGGGAAGGGGGCAGATGCAAGGAAACAGGGGACAACATACATCCTTCTTCTTGGCCTGCACCTCAGCGATGGCGTCGACGTAGTGTTCGTGGCTGATGCGGTTCTTGCCCACGCGCAGTGCAATCATGCCAGCTTCCACGCAGACGGCCTTGAGCATGGCACCACCAAACTCGTCCGTGCTGCGGGCCAACTCGCCCCAGTTGACGGCCTCGTCGACCTTCATTTTGCGGCTGTGTATCTTGAGGATCTGCGCGCGCGCCTCCTCGTTTGGCAGCGGGAACTCGATCTTGCGGTCTAGACGACCGGAACGCAGCAGCGCCGGGTCCAGCACGTCGACACGGTTGGTGGCTGCCAGCACCTTGATGCGGTCGTCCGAGGCGAAACCGTCGAGCTGGTTCAGCAGCTCCAACATGGTCCGCTGCACTTCACGATCACCCGACTTTTCTGAATCGAAACGCTTCGTGCCGACAGCGTCGAGCTCGTCGATGAAAATAATCGCCGGGGCCTTTTCCTTAGCCAGGGCAAAGCAGTCGCGCACCAGCTTGGCACCGTCTCCGATGAACATCTGCACCAGCTGCGGGCCGGCCAGCTTGAGAAATGTCGCGTCGGTCTGTGCTGCGCAAGCCCGTGCAAGCAGGGTCTTGCCTGTACCGGGTGGGCCGTACATGAGGGCACCTAGACGACCAGCGTTAGTAATCACAGAGGCAGTAATAGGGCATCGTGAATCGACGCCGCTGATGTCCGGAGAGAGGGGGATGGGGGATCTGCTTACCTTTGGGGGCCTTGATGCCAATCTTCTTGAACCGCTCGGCTTCCTTCATCGGCCAAACAATTGCCTCCACGAGCTCCTCGATCTGCTTGTCAAGGCCACCGACGTCGCTGTACTTCTCGGTCGGTTTCTCGTCGACTTCCATCGCCTTCACACGGCTATCGTACTCGGCGGGTAAGGTGTCGAGAATCAGGTACGAGTCCTTGTTGACACCAATGAGGTCGCCGGGCTTGAGGGTCTCGGGGTCCACCAGACCGATCAAGGGAAGGAATATGGTCTGCCGGGTAGAGGTCTTGATCACGGCGGACTTGCCCACACGAGTGGCATCCAGATCGATATTGGCGCCCTCTTCTGAGGACTCGGCCGTCGGGTCCAGGTCTAGCAGCTCGACGACGTTGCCGACCAAGTACGGGAGTTGCCTAAAAACAAGCTTGGGTCAGTCTTCGTGTATTGTAGTGAACGAACGAAATCATCAACGGAAGTGGGGAGCGAGGAGGGGGAGAGGAGAGAGGGGGGTGGTTGTTGCTCTTACCGGTTGTTAGCGATCTTCTCCTGGTTGTCCTTGATCTTCTCGCCCATCGTGGCCTTCTCGTGCGACAACCGCTGGTATTCGCTCCGCATTATGTGCGATTCGTTTTCCAGCAGACGCCGCCGCATTGTGATATCTTGTGTGCTGAGGCTGAGAATCTCCTCGTCCAGAACGTCCTCCTCCGGCTCAGTATCCTTCATGTCGGCATCGTCCTCAGAACCGCCGTTGGCGTTTCCCCGGCCGTTGGAGCCATCTTTGCCGTCCTTGCCGTCCTTGCCGTCCTTGCCGTCCTTGCCGTCCTTGCCGTCCTTGCCGTCCTTGCCCTGATCATCCTTATCTTGGCGGTCGCGCTGCTCGATGTCGTCGAGCTCTTCAAGGGTAGACATGTTGGCAGTTGTGTGATTGCTATGGACGGTGAGAGGGTAGGGGAGAGGGAGTTTCGGTTGGGAATGTCAAAATTTTTGTTGTCAGTTTTTGGGAGGTGAGATATCTGAGGGCAAAGAGAGATGGTGGTTGAAATGGCAAGCTGCTGATGGAGGCGCTTCTAGTTTGGTTGGTGACAGGATCGGAAATGGGACAGAATAGCTTTTGCTGCCAGGTTGCCAGGTCGGTTTAGGCCACAGCTGCCAATCAGAGCGAACAAGGCAGGCGCCGTGGTGCGCGTCTCCAGTTGGGGAAGCGTTGGCTAGTGCCGTGTCATATTAGTAATCGCGTCACGTGAACTATCACGACATGCTGGGTCTACGAATATAGCCACTGTTCATTAGTGGAATTCTTGGTACTCAACACGACACGACACACTTATCGAGTATTGGTTGTGGCATAGGACCTACGTCCAGAAGCTTCGAAAATTATTTTCGTTTTATAACAATTTAAACCAACGCTTCATATTTTTTTGGGTGGGTGTTTTTTGTGAAAAATGAACAGTTGATTAGTGACTTTTAGTAGCTGTAGGATATCCAAGAAATGTGACAAGCCTCCTGGTTGCTCCAGTCCTGTCTGTGTTCCGCACGGTTATTTAGTAATGCAACGAGTGCTAATAGCATGCACACAACTAAGTTCAATTATTGCCAATATTTCAGATATATTCTTCGTTGTTATTCCCTTCTGCCGCGTTAGTACAATTATTCAAATCAAGGTAGGAAGAAACAGAAAAGTGCGAAATCCAACGTGCACAATAACTATACCAGCTTGCCATGCCATTTCATTTTCATCTTTCTGCATGGCAATATTTAGCGGCTCACAAAATTGAAAGGTGAGGTTTTTATTTCCTACAGCCTTCTGTGTGTCCCTGCCTTCGCCACTTGCACAGTATTTGATACAGTATAATTGCTCCTTCACAACTATTTTTGAAGGTTAAATTATAGATAAAATAGAAGATTAAAAGAAACCGCGTGACTGTTTGTACGCACTTTTTATTTCTCTTTAGGTTTAATCCTATTCGGATTATTGTTGAAGCCAGAGACAAGTAGAACCTTACCTCATCATGGGCCTAGTTGTGAACTTAAAAAGCGCATCAAAACTATAACTACCCCAAGCCAGAATAGATATCCAAAGAATATACCATTTCTCTTTTCCAATATTTTCCCTCTCATTGATATCTCTTCACAAACGTATTGTTTTATCAACTTTTCACCAAAGAAAACTTCTAGCCATGGAGCCTCCAGCAGCCCACCCGTCAAGCCTTCCATACTTGATATTTGCAGGTATTGTACTTGGTGCCATAGTAGGATCAGTTGTTTTGAGGTTTGCTATTCCATACATTTGGTACAACTTGAAGACCTATTTTATACACCCAGAGAGTGAGATATATCTTGATACTGGAGGCAAGACCAATGAGGGTCTGCCGAACGGAAGACTCCAGGCTCTCTGGGCCCCGAGCCACAGCCAGACAGATCTACCAGCGGACAGACTGGCCATTTTGGAGAGTCTCAACCAAATGAGATGCCCTCTATACCAGCTCCCCGAAGAATTGGTTGTAGAAATTATGCGGTGCCTGGACTGGGACGATATGATCCGACTTCGCCATTCCGGGCGGTTGTTCCTGCGGATCTTTGAGACTTGCTACTTCCGCCAACTCCATTCCAAGAGCATCATTGCCAACCGCGATGCACCATGGAAAGCGCAAGTCTCACCCAGGATCTACGAAGAACTCGAAACGGTACGATCCATGACCGCGGCAGATGCGTATTGTGACCGGTGCAAGTGGAAGACCACGAGTCCTCCAAAGGACCGGTTTATGCACTGCGTCAAGTGCCAATGCGACCACCCGGCATCACTCTTCTCCCTCAAGCAGCAAACATCGAGGCGTGCACACGTGTGCATTGGGCACGAGGGCCACATCCGCATTTGCGAGCACAAAACCTTCAATGCCGATGATCTGCTGAAGAGTCTCAACAAAAAGGACTCGATCTCATGGAAAATTGCGCAGCAGACCACGCCCTCTTCCCGCCTGTCAGAGATTCTGTGCACCGACCCGAGCCACATCCCAGCCCACCACAACTTCGACACAGAATCAGAGGAGAGGAACTCCACCACATCCATCACACCCAAGGCGAGCTGCTTTCCTTCTCTTGTTGTGGACCACATCGTGTTCAACGGGCGTCCGCATGCTATCTTGCTCTGGCGATTCACGGCCCATGTCGACCTCTCTGCGCATGGCGACAGCGCTCTGACAGCAGAAGAGTTCCGCAGAAAGATAGACGAGGTACGCAAGGGGCCCGGCTCGGCACGCCATATCGCCCCCGAAGACCACCCCGGCATTCTCCATGAGATGCGATGTGTGGATCCGAACCGGTGTGGGTGCCTCCTGTATCCCACGGGCGTCGAGGGATTCGGTGACGCAGCCCGGCACAGCGACTTGGGACGGCGTGACAAGTGCCACCGGCACACGGTGCTCCGCATGATGCGGGCGCGGTACAGCAATCTAGACCGGATCCAGGTGCGGCTGGCGTCGTGCGATCTAAAGGGCAAAGACGAAACACAACACACGCGGTGCCTGAATGTGGTCTACGAGCGTGTGATTCGGCTCGAGGGGTTCTCGCGAGAGACGGTCGATCGTTGGCAAATGCAAACCCTCCAGGCCGGCGTGCGGGCTGTAGAGGACGCGGAGGCCCTATCGTGGATGGACGACGCCCTTCTCAACCGTCTCCCGCACGGCTGGTACCAGGCCTTGGATCCGATGTCGTACACCAAGGTGTTTGACCAGCGGCACAAATCGAGAACGTGGTGCCAGACGCCGGGGTGCAGGAACCACGTGTCGTTCTTGCACGACATGAGGATGCCCGACCAGAGGATGAACGTGCGGTGTCGAGTGGGATGCCGACCCAATGCGGGAAGACAGCTGCTGGCCCCGTTGCTTCAAGAGCGAGGTCAATTTCGAGTCACTTCGTATCTTGTTTAAGTGACAGGAATGAAGGACAAAAGCGGCACGGTAACTCTTGTTTTGGGACAGTCACTCTTCTAGCTGTTGGCACTCTTGTATTCTTTGTAGAGCTTGGTATGGATACAAAGCTGGGCACCTTGTCTGAGAGTCAATAGGTAGAACGAGAAAATACAACAGATAAAAATAAACGCGGGGAAAGCAGCAGTGCAGGTGCGTAGACAAAATCAAGAACAAAACATTCCATAAACGCCTAGTTGTGGGATCGTTGTACGCCTACGTACAGAGGCCCCCAGAGAACAAAATGCAAGTACCACCAAACACAAACGCAAGCAGAAAAGGGTCCCGTGGGAAAAGAAGCTAAGCAAAGTATGTACAGTGTGAGAAACAGGAGAGCCTGAATAGTGAAATAGGCTACTAGCGACTACTCGTCGTCGACAATCTTGCTGGCTATGGGGCCGATGTAGGGAACCTCGAATCTGCAGAGATGGTTAGAGAGGAGACAGGAGGGGAGAAACAATAGGACGACGGACCTGTCGAGGGTGTCGGCGTCGCGATAGGCATTGTAGGCAAGCCAGCCCATGAGACCCAGATCGGCAAGGAAGATGATCCAGCTGAAGAAAGAGGACCAGGAGAAAAGCAGGTGGAGGAGGAATACGGCCGTAAAAAGCAGGCTGGACTGCCAAGCATGGAACCTGGTGGGAATTAGAAGCGGAAGAAGAGAAGACAGGGTGAAAACCACCTAAAGCACCGAGAAAAGACGCACCGGACGTAGTCGCTTTTGCGCTCGAGAATGAGCAGCAGGATGGAGCCGATGGGCGGCAGGGCGAGGTAGGCCAGGCACGCTTCGTGGTCGAGGCGTAGGCCAAGGCTGGTGTCGAACTCGTTGATGACGCCGTCGCGGCCGCCGTCGTAGCCGGCAAAGATGTTGTCGGGGGAGTCGGTGCCGCCAGCACCAGCACCAGCACCGGCACCGGCACCAGCACCAGCACCACCGCCCTGCTGGTAGGAGAAGTAGGTCGGGCTCGGCATGCCGCCGCTCCACTGGCGCTGCGGCTGGGGGTGCTGAAGAGGCGGGGGACTAGCGGTGTTGGCCTGCTGGTGCTGTTGCTGCTGTTGCTGCTGGCGAGGAGAGTAGGATCTGCGTTCGAGCGATGCGCGCGGCGACGCGACATTGCTGTCGGAGGGCGGCGAGAGGGCCCGAACGTGCTCCGGAGGAGAGGACTGGTAGGGTGCAAAGTCCATGGTGCGCGTTGAGGGCCGAAGAGGGCGACGAGGACGGAGAACGGAGGACGGAAGAGGTCGAAAGAGCACGACGAAGAGGAAGAAAAGACGCAATCGAGGCCGATGCCGGCGAATGAGAGCGCCGGGAGCAAGGCCAGGGATGGATCGCGGCTGCTGGGAGGGAGAGTGTGTTGGCACGTCGAACAGCAGCGAGGGACGAGACAGGGAGCAGAAGGCGCACAGGCAGCGATGACGACGGGGAAGGGTGGTGGTCGATGAGAGATCGATGGTTGGCAGCGCGCAAAAAAGATGGGGCGGTCGCGACGGGCGCGCTTGACCGTTTGACAGGACCGCCATGCTGGAAATAGTGCTGCCTGGACCTAGACGGGCACTCCCCACCTGGTCTGTAGCTGAGAGCTGGGGGCCTCGTCAGCTGCCACTGCTCAGAACTGCGCTAAATTCCCACTGTAATACGAGTACACTGTACGGCCCACGCCGCCAATTGCGCCGAACTCCGTAGAGGCGGAGGGCTGAACGGCTAGCTGTTCTTCAATGAACCCTACGTCACGCATGTCGCTGCCACTGGCTGTACCGTTGTTCAAGAGATGCTCTTTTGTGTCCGTTTCGGGCGTCTATAGTACAGGTATATGCAATATATAGAACACAGCCTCGCTGGCTTCATGATGCATGGCTTTCGTCTGCTTTCTCTTCCTGCTCTCGTTCTTCTACCATCTGTTTTTGCTATGCCTCGCTTTTGGCACCGCTCTCTTCCAGCATGGTCTTGCGGCCCTCCACGGTCAACCACAGGCTCTTGCTGGCGCCCTCGAGCGTGCTCGTCAGGCCGAGGCCGGCATTCTGCAGCAGCGACACCAGCTGGGCCTGTAGACCAGCACGGCCGCCGGGAATGGAGCCGACCCATTGTAGGCCGCTAATGTCCATGGGTTTGCCCTCCACACGGCCGCCCACCAGCAGCAGTTTCTGCACAGCGCTCTGGACGGCGGGCTCGTAGTAGCCTGGGCTCTTCTTGCGCGAAGGCGCGGCGAAAGCCGGCGCACTCGGGGCCAGAATGGACAGCGCGGCGGCCAGATGCGCGGGCGACACGGCCGGGAAGGTCAGCAGGGCCAGCGGGCCCATCATCAGCGGCGCCAGCTGGCCGTAGACGGAGCTCCCGGGGGCGGTGGCGCCGGACGCCTCGGCGCTTTTGACGGCGGCGTAGGCGGCGGCCGACAGGTCGTGGGCGTAGCCGGCGGCTGCCTTGTCCCCGGATGCCGCCACGATGGGGTCGTAGAACTCGGTCACTTTTAGGGCCAGGGTCAGCATGCGCGTGCGGACGACCTGCAGACGGATGCTGGCGTCGAATTGGGTGGGCCATTCGACGCCCTGCTGGGACTGCTGCTCGGAGGCTTTGCGCAGGGCCAAGACGAGCTCGCGGCGCAGCGCAGTCCACTCGGGCCCCGTCAGGTTGTTGTGCTGGAACAGCAGCATCAGCGGCGTGGAGCGCAGCAGCGACGTGTATGTGCGCAGCAGCTGGGCCTTGCGGAACTCGGGCTTCTTGGCGCTCGGCGGCTGGGTGGGCGGGACGTAGTCGGCCGGCAGGGTCAGGCGGCCGCGGGCCACGGCGGCCATGGCAGCGCTGCTGGTGTGCAAGCCGCGTGGTAATAGTGGCGCGGCGGCCGTGTGCTGTGGTCTGGAGGAGCGGGAGGAAGAGGGCGCGAAAGAAGAGGCCGAGGCGGACGACGAGAGATGGCGGCAAGTCGAGGGCATTGCCGGCCCATTGTCGGCCAGGCAGCGGCGCAGCGTCCGTGCTGCCGCAGCAGACGGGCAGGACAGCCGTGACGGCATTGGGGAGGCGTGCTGGTGTTGCGGTGTATGTGAGGAGAGAGGGTGGTGAACGAAGCCGACAACGTGCTCGTGGTGAAGCTCAGTTCGGCCAGGGAAAATCCTGAGAAGAGCACGGGCCAACCAGCGTCGAGGTCAGGCACAGGTGCTGAAATTGCCGGTGGTCACCGCCCTGTGACTCGCGCGCTGCAGAAGGAGCACCCGCCCCCACTGCGCTACGGGGCACAGAATACGGGCCCAGCCTGCTGCAAATGGGTGTCAATGGGCAGCAGCCGCTTTGTTGGATTGCGAACGGAGGGGTCTGGCTCTGGACTGGTTTTGGTGACTCCCTTTTTGTGCACCCTCGATCTCCGGCCGGTACAAGCTGCTCATAGACGGGCACAGTGCCAGTGAGTCATTTACACCGCATTTACGACCGTTCCTCGCCGTCAATTGCGTAGAATCGGCCTTCTCGGCTTAGCGGCGTCGTCGACTTGAAAGCCTTTCAGCCCTCTGGCCACGGACCTTTACCCTTCGACAACCAGCTCCCCGCAACCACCCACCATGGCCTCGTCCCCGCCCGAAGTCGTCGACATCAAGCCGCTGCTGACGCGGCTGTGGCCGCTGCCGACGGAGACAGCGCCGCCGACGGCCGACGAGATCGCAGACGCCGTGGCGCTCTTCTTCACGAACCAGGTGTCGGACGTCCAGGCTAGCGCGCTGCTGATGTGCCTGCACTTTACGAGCCTCGACCGGCAGGCGGACGTGATGGCAGCGTGTGCGGCACGCATGCGCAAGGCGGCAGCGCGCGTGGATCCGGCGCCGCTGCGGGCGCTCTCGGCGAAGCATGCGCACCGCGCCGGCGCGTACCGGGGCGGCCTCTGCGACATCGTGGGCACCGGCGGCGACGCCCACAACACGTTCAACGTGTCGACGGCGTCGTCGATTGTGGCGTCGGCGTACCTGATGATAGGCAAGCACGGCAACCGGGCGTCGACGAGCCGCTCGGGCTCGGCGGACCTGCTGGCCAACCTGCGCCTCGACCGCGACAGCGACCTCGTGGCCAACCTCAACTACATTGCCCCCGACACCCTGGCCACGCTGTACGCCAAGACCAACTACGCCTTCCTCTTTGCCCCCGTCTTCCACCCGGGCATGCGCTACGTCGCGCCCATCCGCCGCCAGCTGCCGTGGCGCACGCTGTTCAATCTGCTGGGCCCGCTCGCCAACCCCGTCGACGTCGACGGCGACACCGACACCGCCGCGGCCAGCCCCCTCGAGGCCCGCATCATCGGCGTCGCCCGCCGCGAGCTCGGGCCCGTGTTTGCCGAGGCGCTGCGCATGGCCGGCGCCCGCAAAGCCATGGTGGTCTGCGGCGCCGAGGAGCTCGACGAGATCTCCATCGCCGGGCCGACGTACTGCTGGCGGCTGCGGGAGCGCGAAGCCCATGGCGGCAGCCCCGGCTCCGGCCCCGTCGAGGTGGAGCACTTCCAGCTGACGCCCGCCGACTTTGGCGTGTCGGCGCATCCGCTGAGCGACGTGTCGCCGGGCCGCGAGCCCGCCGAGAACGCCGCGACCATGACCACGATTCTGCGCAACGAGCGCGCCGCCGACGACCCGCTGCTGTCGTTTGTGCTGATCAACACGGCTGCCCTGCTCGAGGTCAGCGGCATCTGCGAGGGCGACGGCGACGGCACCGCCGTCGTCACGGAGCGCGGACCCGGCGCCGGCCGCTGGAAAGAGGGCGTGCGGCTGGCGCGCAAGGCGCTCAGCAGCGGCGAGGCCAAGCGGCAGTGGCAGCTGTTTGTGGAGGCGACGAACCCGGTGTGAGCGACCACGCCGGACCAGGAATACATGGCCAGCGATGCGCGCGGCTTGGATATAAAACAGCGGAGGGAGCCTTATGAATGGATAAAAGCATCATGGGTACGGGACTGCTGGTGACAATGTGAACGAGACGGGCAAATGCAAATGGAGATGAATTTCTGATGCAAGACACCGCTACCATGCTAGCTATGCAGTCGCTGTAGTATGTAGTATGCCCTGCTGCCCCCAGTGACGCTATACTCCCACGCCATCACCGCGACGGAATCCCGCGCACCACGCCCGGCACCACCGGCCGGCCCTCGATGCCCAGCGCCACGATGCCGTTCTCGGCGGTGCTGCCTTCGTCCAGCCACCGCTCCAGCACCGTGTTGCTCTCCTTGGGCTTAACGGTGTTGTCCCGCGTGCCCACAGTGATGTGCGCCACCCGGTTCATACACGTCCAGCCCTCGCCGTCGCTCTGTCCGTCCTCTCCGCCCACAATCCGCACAATCACCGCCATCAGCCGCGCGTCAAACACCACCCGCTCCAGCTGCACACCGGCGTGGCCGAGGGTCAGCGCCGCCAAGCGGCCTGCGGTATCCGATGGCGGCAGTGCATCGGCGGCTGCTTCTGCCTCCGCCACCTGGCGCTGGTAGCGCTCCCAGAGCGCCGGGTGCTCCTTGGCCGAGGCGCGGTGCATCAGCGTCACGTGGAAGGTCGGCTGCACGCGCCGTGTCTGCTGCAGCTGCCGGAAAAACCGCGCCTCGGCCGGCGGCAGTCCGCGGAACGTCTTTTCCAGCTGTGCCGTGATGTCGGCTGAGCTCACGTTGATCGACATGTACTCGAGCGGCCGCCGCTTCGGGCCCTTGTCCGGCTTCGCCAGATTCGCCACCTCGGCCCGCGTCCTGTTGTGCGAGCGGTCGGGGATTCTGTGCCGCAGCGCCGGCTTGTAGCCCTCCACGGCTGCCTGCACGGCCGCGTCCATGGCCTCGGCGCTCGGCACCTCGGTCACCAGGTTCGGGTACAGCCGGTGCAGCGCGCGGACGACCTTTTCGACGTTCTGCCGGCTGCCGTCGGCCGGGTCGAGGTCGATCACGGCGTCGAAGCCGCTGTCCGGCAGTCCGGCCGCATTGCACGGCTCAAAGCGCTCGACAAAGCCGTCCATGATCTTGAGCACCTTGTCCGGCTCCGTCAACGCGTGGATCGTCTGGTGGTTGTCGCCGCGCGCCAGCACCCGTTCGCGCGTCACACGCCGCACCTCGTCCGCCTGGTCGTGCACAAAGTGCAGCGCCACCAGCCGCGCTGCCAGGCTCTGCGTCGTCACGTCCGTGATCAGCTGCTTGCGCTCGTGGCGCTGCGCGCTGTTGCGGTCGGCCACCACCACCGGCTTCGTCGCCAGCTCGTCCAGCAGCATCTTAGTGAACCGCGGCGGCCGCTTGGGCCCCGTGATGTTGTCGTTCTGCACGTGGCCCCAGCCAAACAGGTGCTGCAGCGCCACCGCGATCGTCGTCTTGCCGCACCCCAGCGTCGCAATCGGCACCAAGATCACGTCGCCCGTCACCTCCGTCTTGACCTCGCCGCCCCCGCCGTACAGCGCCTCGAACTGCGCCGCGTCGCTGCCCTTGATCTGCTTGAACGCCAGGAACTCGTCCCGCAGCTGGATGATGCCGTGGTTCTGCTGGTACGCGCGGCCCAGCCGTGAATTTGCCGCCAACCGCTTGCGCGCAAACTGCAGGTACTCCTCCGTGATCACCTTGTGCTTCTTGTACTTGGGCGTCTTGCCCGAAATCAGCGCTTTGGTGCACTCTCGCCACTGCCGGTACATCAGGTACGGCTCCTCGAACTTGTACTTGAAGAACCAGTCCTGGTACGGCCGCGTCCCCGGCTGCGCCGACATCTTGCACCGGATCACAAACCCCTCCACGTCGCGCCCATCGTACGCACCCGTTTCCGCCACCTCCTCCAAAAACGCCCGCACGGCCCCCACCTCCTCCATCACCACCAAGTCTGTCTTGCGGAAGCCCCACTGCTCCGCGAACCCCTGCACCAGCTGGCTCGGGTACGTCATGAACTCGGGCACGTTGACGTTGATGCCGTGCAGGTACAGTCCGGCCTGTTCGGGTCCGTACGCCAGAATGTGCTCTTCAAAGCCGTCGTCGCACAGCTCTGCCACCGCCGTGATGTTGCGCCCGTACAGCTCGCGCGCCAGGTCCTTCTTCGTCCGTCCCAGCCGCTCCAGCTGTGCTTCCACGTGCTTCTCGCCCGCGCTCGAGTGGCTGAGCTCCACATCCGACCGATCGCCCGTCGAGTGCTTGCTGCACACCAGCAGCGTGTCGTCTGCCAGGCCGGCGACAAAGATGATACACCCGTTTTCCTTGAGCGTCAGCTCGTATGGACCCTGCGTCTGTGCCTCGATGCTCTCCCACTTCGTTTCCGCCACCTCGTTCACGTTGAAGAACTTGTCGTAACCGCGCACCGCAATCTCTGCCTTGCCGTGTGCGTCGCGTGTCGTAAAGAAACCCCGCGCATACGTCGGCAGGTCCCGTCGCTTGTAGTCCCATTCGTTGACCTTCCACGCATCCACGCGATATCCGTCTGCCGAAGCTGGGATGTCGAACCGGGTCTTCTTGACCCCAAACGACGCCTTCTTTTTCTTCAGAGCCGCGTCCTCGAGCGTCCGCACCAGATCTGCGATTTCCTGTCGGTCCTGCGCCTTGTACGGCGTCTTGGGCACCGCCAGCTGCTCTCCGCCGGCCACAGCCGTCGCCACCATCGGCGCCAACACTGTCTCGGCCATCGTCGCTGTTGCTGCTCGTCGAGGAGACTCGCTGAGGGGAGAAAAAGGTCGCGTGCTCCGCTGGCCGCAAGGCAAAAAGAGACGCAGCGGGGTTCGTCGTAGTGCTGTAGAGCTGTTTAGTCGATAAGAGTGGAGATGGTATGGCTTTGGCGCCAGAATAATGCGGTTGGCAAAACGAGAATGGCAAACGCGGTCGGACAAGACAATCGGTGGCCCTTTAATAGACGCGGTCCTAATCCGCCCAGCAGATGGGAGCATGGAACTCGAAAAACCGGTCTTGGGGCGTTCTTTGAGGCTGGCCAACGCTCTGACAGGTAAAATTGCCCACAAAGAAAACAAACACCATGTACTATGCTGCAAACAGCACACTGCGCTTCAGTCCTGCTCTGCAGGTCTAGATATACTCGTAAAGAAACCGGAAATGGATCCCGTTGAAGCTAAAAGCGGCTGGCCTCAAAATACATCTGTGAGTCAACCGGCCACAGATCAAGCGAGGTGGACAGCCAAGGCGCTGCGCGGACGGCTCGTACTCACAGATAAAGCAATCCCTCCCCTGCTTTATACGCCTAGTAATCTAGCCCGGCCGTGCCCTTCGTCGCTGCGGGCTAGAGTCACTGATGAAATGAGGTGGCAGGGCTGTGTAGATTTCTCCCAATCCTTGCGGCTAGTTTTACGGGCTCCGTCCTGCATCGCCTAGTGCTAGGCAGCAGGTCCGCCGGCGGGGCTTTCCCACTCGGGCAGGTCCCATGTCATCTCGTCCCCCCACAAAGCAACCAGCGCAATAGCCATTGTTACATATATCGACATGCTCATGATTTGAGGCTACGCAAATGTCCCATCAGAGTTTTATGCTTCCTTTGGCCTGATAGTCGCAAGCACAGCAGCAATGCCGAGATGCAGCACCAGCACGTCACGTGACACCACACATGACCAAAATATGGCTCTTAGTCATATGAGTTCCACCGCATCATGTACAACTACATATGTACTTCGCAACGGCTTGGCATGCAACTCCCGAATGAGCTGTTCGACGCATACCGGTCACCGTATACGCGGCATGCAGCTCTGCTTCTCCGAGACAAGAGATATAATGCCATATTTGTTTTCGTGGCGTTTTTAGGTAGCTTGTTCCTGTCAAGCTTGCTGTCTCATAGGCCATCGCCTGCGCTTTTATTTGTGATAGAGCGATCAAGATCATTGCAAAGTGACGTCATGAGCCAATGACAGCGGCCACGAATTGCCTCTGCGGGACCACGGACATCGCATGCCATTAGTTCCTCTGGAGATCGCTGGCATGTGCAGTTGGCTTTATACTGGTCATGTACTCCATTCTCAGTACTCCGTACTCCGTACTTTCTTTGCTGGATACCCTTTAGAAAGTGCTTGGGCCGGTCTCCCTTGTGGCTAGTCAGCCACAACCATCGTTTCTTTCTGCAGCTATGTGCTAATGCCTGCTAAGGTACACGTAGTTGCCGGACTGTGACGTGATTGATTCGCTAAGTCTCTTGTTGCTTTGGTCATTACTTACTTGAGGCTCTATTTGTACCCGGTCTCGCCCTCCCTTCTTCCTTTCCCCCTCTGCCTTTATTCCACTCCTCTTTGCATCCTGTGTTCCAGAACACCCATATACACTACTCTTCATTAATACCTGTTTTCTATCATCTCGCCAGCTATGAAGCTTCTCAGAGCTTTGTTGACCCTGGCCGTTGCGGCTGACGTCGCTGTTGCCAGCACATGGCTGTCTAGAGCCGGTACGTTTCACGACTACCTAAACTGACGTAATGCACCAAATACTAACAGTCTGGTTCCATCCATCTAGCATACAACAAATGGCATCAGACTGAGCTTGAGCAATGGCTCTCTGATCACAACATCCCCTATCCCGCCGCGGCCGACCGCAAAGATCTTCGTGCCTTGGTCGAGACGCACTGGAACGACTACGTCGTCCGGCCGTATAGCAACTGGGATACAGAGCAGCTCGTGGCCTACCTCCAAGACAAAGGCATCGAGACCAAGAAGGCTGCCCAGAACAACAAGGAAAGCCTGCTTGCCAACGTCCAAAAGGCCTGGTACGAAACCGAGGACAAGTCTCAAAATGCCTACAGCAATGTCAAGGACTGGATTCTTGACTCTTGGTCCGACAGCCAGCTCAAGTCATTCTGTGATTACCATGGCATTCCTGGTATGTTCTCTCTTACTCCTAATCAAGCAAAGAGCGCCTTATTAACACGGCCAACAGTTCCTCAGCCACGCACCCGTGATGCTCTTCTCAGCAAGGCTCGCCAGAACTACGAGGAGGTCGCCAAGAAGACGCACCAAACATTCGCATACCCTGGAAACTGGCTCTATGAGACATGGAGTGGTAAGCAATGCTCGACGTATGCCACAAGATAATAGGTTCCTAGCTGACACAAATAGATTCGGACCTCAAAGAGTGGCTCGACGTCCACGGATATCCTGCACCGCAGCCAACGACTGTAAGTAGACGTTCCGACTTACCGCACTGCCAATACATATGATGCTAATGAGGACAATAGCGTGACAAACTGGTGGCTTCAGTGCGCCGCAACTCGCACCTGGCATACCTGGAGGCACAAGATCGGGCCTCTCACCTGAAAGCCTCGGCTCACGAGAGCCTGAAGAACACAGCCGACAGCATTCTGGACACTTGGGGTGACTCTGAATTGAAGAACTTCTGTGACAAGAACGGTATCAGAGGTACGGAGCATCATGTTGTCATTCACACACCATTTACTTGTGTTAACCGCTAACTTTTTAACAGTCCCCCAGGGCAGCAAGGCCAGCGAGATTCGTGCCCTCATCCGTCGGCAGCGCGCTGAACTCTTCGGCGACACTGTCCACGATCATGCTACTTCTGCTTTTGGTGCCGCCACCACCAAGGCTGGCAACGAATATGCCAAGGCCACCAATGCCATCTCGGATGCTGGACGCGCTGCCTTCAACGAAGCAACGGACACCTGGTCTGAGAGCCGCCTTAAGGCCTTCCTCGATGCTCGTGGCGTCCCGGTGCCGCAAAAGTCGTCCCTCGACGAGCTGCGTGCTCTTGTCCGCAAGAACGCCCACCTGGCTTCGACTGGCTGGACGGCATGGACCTTCGACGACTTTTCGTACGAGAACCTCCGCGACTACTTGATTGCCACCGGTGATAGCCAGGCGGCCAAGATTGCTGAGAAGTCCAGCGCCACCCGCGACGATCTGCTCACGGCCGCACAGGCTGCTTATGCCTCTGCCTCCAAGGCTGGTGGTACCCGCTTTGCCTCAGTCACGTCTTACCTGTCTTCCACCACAGACGCTGCGAAGAGCACCTTGTTTGACACCTGGAGCGATAGCGACATCAAGGCGTATCTCGATACCTATGGGCTTGTAAGTGGTGACCAGGCGGGCACTTCTGTCTTCGTTGCATTAAGCCGACATAATCAGAGTATGCACTAACATTGTTTCCTATTAGCCTGTCCCCCAGGGCAGCACCACCAATGAGCTCCGCGCCTTTGCCCGTCGCCAGGCTACATATTTCAAATACGGAACACTATCACCGTCAGGAACCCTCTACGCCAAAGTGTCGGAAGGTTTCTGGAACGGGGTTGGCTGGGTCAAGACCCAGGTCCAGATTGGAGCTGAAATTGTTACCGACAAGGCTCAGTCGCTCCGGAAGACGATCAATGACGAGTTGTAAACAAACATTATCGGCTTTTGCTGGATGGGGAGGGAACTAGAAGTGTAAATAGTGTGAGATTGGAACTGAGGTCATGATGCGATGATCGCGTTCCTGCATCTTTGCTGTGTATGATAGGCAGCTACATCATTTTTGTAATTTGTTTCAACAAAGGCAATGAATCGAAAAAAAATTAGCTAGAAAATGGCCATCACCGAACGCTCTTGTGCCTGCCTTTGCCCGCCTTCGTCCTACACCGCGATAGTAATTCTCGGACTCCCACGATGCCGAGCTTGCAGTTCGGGGTTACACATGTCCTCCTTCAGACGATCATAAAGTAGCAAAGTAACTTGCTCGTCTTCGTCGCCATGTTGACAAAGTTCTTCTACTGCATCGAATTCTCCCACATTTATCCATGCCGAGAATAGACGTACTTCGCATAGCGAAGTGCGTTACTAAAATACAAACGTCGATCTCACAAATTGTCAAACGCCAAATGCCCCAGACTTCCCATCACAGAGAGATCCACCCGCCTTTCGTCATAAGATGCTAGCAATCACAGTTCACAGGGATCAGGCAGAGCTTATACTAGCTATCTCACCAGGCTTCCTCTGTGGGAGCTGCGGCTCATTCCCCCTCCTCCTTGGCACCTTCAGCAACCTGTCTGGAAACTCTTGGTGCCGAGCCTACCCCTGAAATCAACCTTTCCACTTAGAAGCTCTGCATCTCATCTATGTGCTCCCCGGATCCGATCGAAGAGGATCGACGGCTCTCATCTGTCTGTTCTTCTGCAGCCCCTGCCCGCTCTGGTTTTGTGCCTGCATGATATCTACAATGTTCCCACCGCAGTTCTTTCTTAGGTTGCTTCACGCTGTTTCTATACAATCTTTCTATTTATTTCTCTAGTCGCTCACTTAGTTCTTCAAGTGCTGGTCACTCATTTTATTTCTTGATTGTTCTATTGTGTCTGTCTTTTCACGTCATCAGTCCTCCAACTACCTATTCCGAGATCAAAATGATATCATCAATCACTTCAAAGTCCGTTGTGATTATATCGCTCCTGGCTGGCTCTGTCGTAGCTCATGGAAACATCACTTTCCCTCCAGCACGCCTTACAGGTCCTGCCATGCTGGCCGCCTGCGGGCAAGCAGCAGTAAACGCCGTTTTGGCAGATGGTACCATCCCATTGGAAGATGTGACGAACCCACTCGCTAGCTGTAAGTCTTCACTGATTTTACTTACCCATGGCTTCACAGCTGACACAAACTCCTCCACCAAAGGCCAACTTGACCTGTGCCGTGGGGCCATGTTTGAGGACAATCAAGACCTCGTCCAGTCTTTCCAACCCGGTCAGGTTATCAACATGACGGCACAGATTCCTATTGCCCATGAGGGGCCAATGAATGTGTCCATCATTTCCACAGTCAACAACTCCATTATCATTGCTGGGGAGAACCTCATTGTCTTTGACAGCTACGCTGATGAGAATCTTCCGGCACTGCCGCCCAACAACACTGCCTTCAGCATCACGATACCCATTGGCATGGACGAAGATGCATGCACTGTGGCAGGCGACTGCGTGATCCAGTGGTTTTGGTTTGGCACTCAAGCTAAGCAAACATACGAAAGCTGCGTGGACTTTGTCATGGTTCCTATTGATCAAGTCTTGTAAGTCCCTTAGGTGGTTTTAGGAGCTTGTGTGGACTTCCGAGGCATATTCTTGGCGTGGTTTTAAAGGAAAGGGTCGCTATTCGTGCTAGGGGTGGTTATGCCATATTACAACATATTATACTTCACATCCTAGTCATGGGGCACGGGCCGAATCAAGGTTTCATTAATTTATTGTAGATAAATATATAATTGAGTACATATATGGTGAAAGGCGAGCTTCCTACAAGCATCAGAGAGCAGCCATCAATACCAATGATAGAAACCAGCTAATCAACAGTTGTGGCATACTCGCCTATTCTTGCAGGCTTTGGGCTTCTTTTGAAGATCCTTTGTGCTTAATGGAGATGACTATACCGAAGATTCAGCCTAACGAGTGCCTGGCAAAGCCCAACACGGCGTTGGATCCTTTCGGAGAGTCTGCCAGATGCAGGGAATTCAGAGGATGGAACCGGAAAGCGTCGAATCTTCAGCAATGCATCACGGGTGGCAGTCGATGTTTCAATGGCCACATAGACATGGAGTCTCTTCATGGCCTCCCGGATCTCATTCTCGGCGCTGGTTTGCCCGCTGTGTAAGCGGGACAAATACAGCTCCGGCGTCATGGTGCCCTAAAAATCAATGGTGATCTGGGATTGCGACATGCTGGCAGATGCGGTAATGTCTGTAGCAGATTTTGGTGGCTATGTTTTTTGGGAGAAACAAGGAGGATCGCCAACGAAATCGCGAGACTTAACTGCTACTAGAAACTAACACTAATACCTGCAAATAAATACTCAAGATAAAGTGATGTGATACAAGATAGAGTAGATGTAGCCAGGATAATCTGAGGCTAAAACCAGTCTTTTATATTCGCCAAAAAAGTAAGGCTGTAGGTCTTAGAATCCTAAATTCCTGATAACAGTCCTTTCACGGCTCCAAAAAGCACAATGAATCTGTTTTTCCTTGCATTATATAGTCCATGAACAGTGTAAAACAGGTGAAGCACTGTCTTTGTTGTGCTATGCTGCTTTACCTGCTATATTACTCTTTGTCGGTATTGCCGGCGCGATGCATTATATGACATGTATTTTTTTGGCGCTTTGACGTACTCAACTGTTTTTAAGATGTCATCCTTAGTTCTTGAATGTTGAAAGGTCCTATAAGATTACCTTCATTCCATAAAAATCACACCTCCATCGCTTCGCTAATCACTCCGAGGCAGGAAGTGAGCGTGTAAGACGCGAACAGAGCAACCACCTGTTCGAATTGTTGCTGTAAATGATCATAATAAGTAAATATGTTTCAAAAGACGGTCATCATCGCCAAATGGACTTGCCAACGGTAGGCATAAAACTGTTAAGTCCATGATTTCAATTTTCTATGATGAGTAAATAAATAAAGGGTGGCAGAACCTACAGGGCAGTACACTCCTAATTCTAGACGGGACTAGAAAAGACCCGAATCTGAAAACCTATATTTACGCCTTCGCATGAAACCCCAACCTGCTGTCACTCTTGGATTCAGACTAGTCTAACCGTGAATTTCCACAGATAACTATCACCACATTGTTGAATTTTCAATAATGGAGGGCCTGCCCTCATTAACGCCAGCCACGCTCGCTGTGTCCACTACAACCCTCGAAGAGCGATCCCGAAAGCGAATTTATTTCAAGAGCCAAACGGGTTGTAGCACCTGTAAAAGACGCAAGATCAAAGTAAGCCGCTCCGATGTTACTATTGAATGGAAATGAGGATGCTGGATAGATTAGTATCACCGTTCTTTAATTTAGTACCATGCTGGTGGCTCTAACTAAAACATAACAGCGCGATTTTACTGCCGACCTTTCATCTGCCACCAACCTAAGAGAATCCTCGCAGTCAAGCTGAACCGCAGCAGCAGTATCGACTCTAGGACAGCATGACTGTGTTGAAACATCGGCACTTACTAGTGGCCGGCTCCCACAACTCGAGATAACGCACCTCGAGCTCCTACACAATGATAGCACGCTCACAGCCCAGACCCTGTCGACGGACCCGGTCCTTCGGAATGTATGGCGAATCAATGCTCCAAGAGTGGGGTTCACGCACGACTTTGTTATGCGAAGCATCTGCGTCCTGCCTGCCCTGCACACGCCGCAATTTACTAGAACTGTATTTGCTCACTTCTCGAGCCGAGCATGGCGTGGCGCTGCGTGGGTTGGGATCTGCCATATTGGATGTCTCGCCTGACAGCTGGTCAGCCATCTACATTTCTGCCATCATGACCTTATTGTACGCCTGGGCTTCTCCGCGGCAGTCGGGGAATATTTTGGTGAGCGGCAGCGGCTCTGGGGGTGCGGCCGACTGGGTGTTTTTACTGCGAGGTGTCCACGCCATCCTCGAGACGTGGCACACTGATTTAATAAGCGGACCATTCGGCCCGATTATTAAAACTGGCCGCGGCTGCATCGGAGCTCATACCAACTTCCGGAGGTGGCAAGATCCCCAAATTGGCTGGTGACGGCCGAACATGCATAGCTGATGTCCTTGCAGCTCAGAATTGTTCGGGCTGTGGAAGATGAAGCCACAGCAAAGATTTACAGGCGCTATATAGAGAGCCTAGAAAGTTATAGCAACCGTGCCGCTATTCCTGGGCTCGCGTTGACGTCACACGTGTACTATTGGTTTTACTGCTTGGAGGACGACTTTATTGATTTGCCAGTACGGCGTCAGCCTTTGGTGTTGGTTGTATTTGCATACTTTTGTGTGTTGCTGAGATTCCTTAGTGGCTATTGGTGGATGCAAGGCTGGACTAAGCATTTGCTACAAGAGATATGGGACCTCTGGGAAGAGGAACACAGGCTATGGATTCGCTGACCGATAGAAGAGCTGGGTTGGAGATCAAGTTCATGACGTTCAATCTCACTGTATAGTCTAAATATATCAAAATGCGTGCAGCCCAAAATCAATTTGAGTAGGAAACCCCAAAACAAAATGCAAGCAGTACTCAATCCATGAAGAAAAAAATGATAAGTCGTGTTATGATCCCCCCGTAACATCAATATCCTGATATAAATGCCCTTATGTGTTGTGTTGACCTAGAACCTTCTATGCCTCTGCCTCCTCTCTAGAATCGGCCCCAGTATGTAGTTAAAGACGGACTTCGTAGAGCTTTCTTCCTTAAGCCATCGGTGCATAGGATGAGACACTTCCGCTGAGCGGGATACCGCCTTTATACATCGGCTTCTTCTCCATAACGGTACTTGTGTGAAAGATGAGGAACAACACAGCCACGATAAACATGAGAGTCGCATCGAAGATGTAAATGTATATCTCAGTCGATTGCAGACCGCCGCTGTAACCGCCGATATACTCAGCGACACGGAACACGGAACGGACCATGATCATAGCACTGGCACCATAGAGGATGTAAACGAAACGTTCCTACGGAGCAGAGGTCTCTATGGAGAATGAGGTGGGGTTGCGCCGGATACGCTTGTGGAAGATGAATGTGACGATCATGAAAAAGCCGAAGAAGATAATTTGGATAACGAGACAACCACTGATGACATTCTCACCAAGCTTGATCTGGGACTCGGACGAAGCCTTGGCCAGCATGCCACCACCGCCAGACTGCGCCAGGAACGAGAGGACATCACCAAGCACAAACACCTTGGTCAACCATTTGGTGCGGATCACTGAGTGCGACTCAGCCTCTAAGAAGCGAATGAAGCGGCCGAGGGCCATGTAGATAGACGCTGCCAGCAGCGTCGGTCTAAGAAGCAGCGTGAGGCTCTGTAGGATGTAGGGTCCTGTCTTCCAATCCGGCGTTTGTCCGGCCGAAATGTTTCTGCCCTCGTATCCTAGTGCCTCGACTGTAGCCCAAGGTTAGCAGATGGTAGTTGGATAACATTGATTAGAAAGATGTCACGATGCTCAACGTGAACATACAAATTAGTCCGATGATGAACGGGATGAAGTACCAGGTTCGCTTGCGAACAAGAAAGTAGAGATGGCCGACCGTAACAAGAACAAACACTGCGCCTTTGCTGGGGTTGTAGTGGTATAGCACAAAAGTGCTGGCAGATGTAGAGTTCGACGACATGGTTGGAGTCAACACGCTCCGGGTAATGCAAAAGGCTCGTTTCGTTCTATAGTTTTGAAAAGCAGTAAAAGAGAAATAAGACAACGAATGGATGAAAGAGGGGCGATCTTCAGTGAGCGAGAGTGATTATACAAGCATATCAACACACAACAAAACCTAGGAAATGGGCAACAAGCAGTTATATATTTCAGCACTAAGCCGGTTCCTGGTCATCACAGCAACAGAAACGCATCCGCAGAGTCTTAGACATTATGAAATACGAGTATTGTCAAACCGTTATTTTTGGTGCTTTTTTTGTACGAGCCCCTATCTTTCGCTCTCCGTTCTTGCATTATTTTGCTACATAGCTAGTGTGGGCATGCATAAGGCGTAAGGCGTGCCTGCTAGCTAAACATGCCGACGGCGTCTCGCATAGAGCTTGGGTTAACATGGTTGGTTTATGGACATCAAAACTGGTGGTCGGGTTCGGTCTCGCCAAGTGTGGAGAATGGACATTGGAATAAAGCTGCCTAGCGCCTATCAGGAATAAGCCACCCACTAGTTTAACAGGCTTTGGACGGGTACCCTCCTCTAGGTCGCAGCCAGAGTCCCATCCGCGTATTATGTTATACGCGTATTGGCGAAAGGGTGGGGTGGAAACCACGTTTCTGGGTCAGTTGAAATGACCAATTAAGTGATTAAGTAGGATGTGTCCCAAACACGAGGATTACGGGCGGATCAAAATGTAGATTAGAGAGAAGCAGAAGAATGCAGTCGAAAGAAAGGGAATAGCAGGAAAGGAAAACGAAACCTCGTGACTCGTGTTTGGGGTGCTCTAAAACATAATGAGCTTCTAGACATACTTGATGGCAAACAGAAATCAGAAATGAAATTAGAGTGAAAGAAATTCAACACAAATGGCCTCAAACAAGCCGTCTAAGCACACTATATCGCGTTTTCCTGCTTTATCTTCCCCTCCCCCACTTTGTGTATATCGGGAGATCGACAATGATAAGCTAGTTAAAACTTAGCCTGCATATACGAGAATATGTCCACGTATAGTCGCGCTGGACTACGTATCAGAACCTATACGCGGGTTGGTTGGACTGGTTGGGCTTTGTTTGGCATCTTTTTGAGGCTGTTGCGTATGAACGCGCCACCGTCAGAGTAAACTGTGCAGCGCCACAGTAAAGCAGCGCGTGGGCATAACGGTCATAAAATGGAATGCGGTGAAGCAGACTCAAGCTGTTTGTGCGAGTGATGAATAGTTAATGAGCTGATTGAATTCTCTAGCAATACTATGGGGAGGTGAGGGCAGATGCGGCTTATAGCCTTGATACGGTCAGTGGCCTGCGCCACGTGTGGCGTAGGCCGCTTTCTGGCCTTGTGGCGCCGTAGACCGTAACAGTTGTCGGTGAAGCGGATGTCAAGTTCACCTTAGAGGAGAAAGGTATCGCCAAGGCTATCGAAAATGACCGAGACACGAACGTTTGAGTACTAGAGGTGTTGTTTATATGGAATATAAGCGTCAAATGCAATGTTTTGCAAGGCTAATATCGAGGTAAAGTGTATATCACTCTGTCAAAGTGCTGTACATCTCAAAAACAGTGTACATGTCGTGGCGCAGCACAAAAATGCTGTAGACGTGAGCCTCTTGGCTCAAGGACAAGTATGGAGTTCTCGCTGTACATAACTACCCAGTGCCAGGTGTCCACTTACTGGTTGATGTTTAACTGTCAACATTGTTATCTTTAAAAACGTGGCCAGGGATAAGATCACGTAACGACCCGGATGAGTTAGAGTATTACGTTACGTTACTTTCGCCCCCTTAAGAGAGAAGAATCAATTCGTTTCTACTTAGAACTTAACACTAACTTACACCTCTCAACGTACGTCACACTTTATAGGTCTTCGCACACGGCTTCGAGTAGGGCTAGAGTTCGATAGCTTACATAATAGAGCTATTTTTCTCAAAAGATTGTTAATAACAAACAGCCCAAATACAAACCGACGAACACATTAACGTATTTGCAAACACTCCATAGACCAGATACTTCGTCTTTACGCTCAACGACTGAAGACCATGGCTTCCCCTTCACTTAGGGAAATATCATCCGAGGCGAGAGGCCTCCTCGAACTTGCTTCCAAATACTGGCTGTCCAGTGTATGTTACACGGATGCAAAAGAGCATCTCCGGGGCAGCTCGAAAATGATGGGGCGCATCGGTGACTTGTTGCAGTATTCACCAATGGATATGACGAATAATCTTTGGCGGCCCGATGCACAGCTCAAAAATTCTGCAATCGGTCTACGCACCAACATCGACGCCTTACTGCACATCTGTTATAAGTACCGAACCGGCGACACGCTGAGATTACTCCACATAGAAATATCTCGTACCCTCACAGTCTACACGAAGGATATGTTCGAACAAAGAGAATTTGTACACCAAGTTGCTTCTGCGCCTCTCGAATCTATCGAAATCCCACACAAGACATATTTTCATCAATTTTCTCGTTTTCCGCCGGAGATAAAGTTGATGGTCTGGGAAGCCGCAGCCTCGCCACCACCTTGCCAGCACTATTCTTCAGTACGACAGGTACCAGATCCTTTCGGTCTGCATGGATATCGAGGAGACAGAGGTCTATGGGGGGCCTGCAAAGCGTCGCGCAAGATTATCAGCCAAGTGTACTCGAGACACAGAGATTTACACTGTACGAATTCTAATACCATCCTCGAAGAGACATATCAGAATCGTGTTCGTTTCGTTCATCTCTGTAACGTTAGCCAATTGCAGGTTGCTACTTTTGACTTACAACTCAAAAACTTTCTCAAAACTTGTTTTACGAATGGTATTCTTCCTATATATTTGAGACAGGTCGTCGCAGTTTTCTATGATATAGAACCAGAGTTGGATGGAATTTCCTTGGAGAACATCGACAATCTTGTTCCAAGTCCGTATATGAACATTCGCCGTGCCGCGATTTGTCCAGGGCTTTAAGCCAACTTTATATCTAGTATTAATTATAAAGGAAATACATTTCTAGACGGCCTACCAGTAACGGCCCATTGTGACGCATCAGCTTGTTGCTACGCGTGTTGACCTTCCTTCATAGGACAGCATATTCCTTTAGCCCATTTAAGCTAATTTGTCAGGTACGATGGGAACGGTGCCTCTTGCTCGACAAAACTCACGGGTACATTGGAAAGATCAACCCTAGCCTTGATTACACTTTCCGCAATAACGTATTGTGGCTGTGGTTGCTACAGTTGTGTTGTTTTGATCATCTTATGTTTTATTTGGTCTGTTCTCCGTCCCATCGTTAGTCTTTTCTTCCTCCCTTTTCATCAAGCTGCCACCACGCTCCTCTCGCCACGTCTGTATGTCGAGTCTTGTGGCTTTTCTGCCCATCCCGAGAACGAAAATGTATTTGCTAACGTATAGATTTACTGTTAAAGTTTGAAACGACCACGCCACTCTTTTTCTGGTAAGATGCATCTGGTACTCCCATCTAGAAGAAACAGCGATTTTGATTTTAACCCTGTCACCAAGTGTAGCAGAAATGTGAGAGACACAGCTTGAAGCAGTCACCGCTGTACAAGGATACCTACTGACATTTATTTTGCACGCCGTGGACAGGCCGATGAGTATGGGATCAGTAAGTGTCATTGTCTACCTGTCGACTTACAAAATCCATATTGATCAGTTGGCGCATTCAGAAAATCCCCACGACTATGGGCCCTGCGCCCGCCGCCCCCCTCCCTCCCGCGCTCGCGCCCGCTCTTGCTGCCGCACCGCTTGTGGCCGCCCCGTCCTCGGTGCTCCCAGTCCCGGCCCCTCGCACCCCCAGCCGCGTCGCCGCCGGCCTCGCCCGTTGCCCCCTCGGTGACCCCTGTACCGGTTCTGTGTCCGCCTCTCGCCGCCCCAGCCCCAGCAGTTCCCTCTGGGTCCTCTAGAGTACCCCGGGGTCCTCCTGCCCCCCCGGGGCATGTCCAGCTGCGTGTCAGTGCCGGAAACGATTTCTACGGCGTATTGTGTTGCTCGCTTGCTAACTGATCTCATATAGGCGGCGCTTAATGACCGTAGCGTGAGTATCGGAAGAGCTGCTGATACTGTTTCTTCGTTTCTCTAACAGAGCCCTGTGCAACAGCGACTCCGGCGCCGCGAGGTGGTAAATACTATCTCAGTTTCCCAAAACCTTGATACATTCAGCTAACCGCTTGCACAGATTCTGCGAAGCAGAGTTAGTGTATGTCATCCTAGAAATGACTATTGGTAAACAGTTAAAGAACTGTGGCTAATATGGAAATCTACAGCGCCTTGCAGTAGCGAGAACGGTTAGAAAAGCCCCCAATGAAAGTATAACCAAGAAGTCATCCAAACTAATATGTAACAGGCCCAGGAACAGCGGGAAGCCTTGGCCGATGCCACCCTCGAAGTAAGAAAAGTCTACGTATCACATAATATTCAAGCTAACAGCTGACAAAGTCTCTCTTCAGCGGTGCCTCAGTGACTTGGGCGTATGTATACTAGTATTTTACCAACTACCATAGAACAACCCAACTAACTCAACGATTAACAGTCCGTACAGCAGTTTATTGAAGTAAGTTGTATAGAAATTTCGTTAAAGTTTATATCAAAATGTTGACAATTTTAGCGTTTGGAGGACCTTCTTTAAGAGTCCGCCGAAAAATGCGAGGGGGAAGCGACGGTACTACTCCTGCTGGGTCTGGGGCGCACCACGAATGGTGGCGCGCTGCAGGTAGCCGTCATAGGCAAAGAAGATGGGCGACGACATGAAAGCACCGAGGCCGACGGTGAAGCAAACGAGGCCGCCGACGCCGGGGGAGAAGCCTTAGAAGGAGGCTAAATGGGACGTGGGGAGTTGGCGAATATATATAATTCGATGACAACTTCCAAGGAAATAGAACCGGGCTCAGGAGCTAAGATCAAATCATAGATTAATTAACAATCACTATTACTTCCGACCTTCAGGAGTTTGACAAGGCGTCGATGCTAGACTGAGAGCGCGTCAGGTATTTTACCAGTACGTGTTCCTGGCAGAGCAAGTGGCAGAGCTGCGCCAGCAGCTGTCGCGGTACTACCTCTCGCTCCTCGAGTCTCCCAGCTTTGCGGGGGTGTGCCCTACATTTATGGACACTGCCGGACCGCTGCGCGACAAGGGCGAGGCATATGGGCAGAAGCTAGTGGAGGTGGGGGTGAAGGTGCCATTTCGACGCTATTTGGGAGTGCCGCATCCATTTATGCATGGTGGACTTTGAGGAAGACTGCAATTATTGAAGCAGGCACATGGGCTGTAGGCCGCGTTTTTACGTATTCGCTGGATAGACTTGGCCGCTCGAATGGCAATGGTAATCATGATAATCAAGCCAACACACGATAGTCGGCCGCAAGCCCGTCTTCCCGATAATAGCTAATTTAGCTTACTTTTTCTGCACACATTTTTGTCGTGACTTCCACTGGGCGGCAGCTATCATTGTGTCGGATGGATCCGCTCGTTGGTTGGTCGGCCGTCTTATCGCCCGAACGAGGCGCACTTATTGGCCGCGACTAACGCTATATATCATGACCTGCTTCCGAGCCCAGGTGCCGGCGATGCGGTAGGCTGTTCTGATGCTACCAAAGTCCATAGTTTCGACGAGCACGAGAACCGACAAAACGATGGCAGCTGCTGCGGAGGAATTCGACCTGGTGATCACCAACGGCGTCTGCGTGACAGCCTCCGATGTCGCCGCACTCGATATCGGCATCCGCGGCGAGAAGATCGTGCTGTTGGCCCCGTCTGGAAGCTTGAAGAGTGCTCTGGCAAAGCGGCTGATCGATGCCGAGGGCGGCTATGTGATGCCCGGCGGCGTGGACTGCCATGTGCACCTCCAAGAACCGAGCATGTTTGGCAAAGGCTCGTCGGCGGACACATTCGAAACGGGCACACGATCTGCGATTGCCGGAGGCACCACGACCATTGTGGCCTTTGCACCGCAGCCTCGTTCCCAACCGTCGCTGCTGGCAGCTTTGGAGGCCACCCACAAGCTGGCCGACGACACATGCTACTGCGACTACGGGCTGCATCTGCTGATTGCCAACGCAGGCGACGAAGCCTTGGCCGAGATCCCCAAGCTCCCTGAAAAGGGCGTGACCTCGCTCAAGATCTACATGACCTACGAGGCCCTGCAGCTGCGCGACCACGAAATCCTCTCTGTTCTCGCCGCCGCCCGGCAAAGCCGCGTGCTGACGATGATCCACGCGGAAAACGGCGATGTGCTGAGCTGGCTGACAGCACGGCTCGAGGCCCGCGGACTGGTCGCTCCGAAGTACCATGCCCATTCGCGGCCACCGATCCTCGAAGATGAGGCCACGAACCGCGCCATTGCCCTGGCCTCGCTGGTGGCCCAGACGCCCATCTTGCTGGTGCATGTGAGCGACGGCGCCGCAGCCTCTCGCATCCGTGGCGCCCAGACGCGAGGACAGCCCGTCTTTGCCGAGACGTGTCCGCAGTATCTCTTCTTGACACGCGAGGAGCACCTCGACGCGCCGCCTGGCTTCGAAGCCGCCAAGCACGTGTGCTCGCCGCCACCGCGCGATGCCAAAGCCCAGGCAGAGGTCTGGACAGCGCTTCGCAACGGCACATTTGCGCTGCTCAGCTCAGACCACTGCCCGTTCAACTTTGACGATGCCGTCACCGGCAAGAAGACGTGCATCTCGGAGGAGTTCCCCGTCGGCCGCTTCCGCCACATCCCCAACGGCCTGCCCGGCGTCGAAACACGGCTACCGCTCGCCTTTTCTGCGGTTGGCAGTCCCCAGCTGTCAGCCTCGCGCTTCGTCGAGGTTACGTCCACCAACGCAGCCAAGCTGTACGGCCTGTATCCACGAAAGGGCGGCATGCTGCCGGGCCTGTCTGACGCCGACCTTGTCATCTGGTACCCCGGGCTCGACAGCTTCGCGCTCACCAACAGCATGCTGCACCACAACGTGGACTACACGCCCTACGAAGGCCGGCAGCTCAAGAACTGGCCGCGCTATACCATCCTGAGAGGCCAAGTGGTCTGGGACCGCGATGGCGAGGGCCTTGTCGGCCGGCGCGGCTATGGTCAGTTCTTGCAGCGCCACGAGAGCGTGCTGAACGAGATCTGGCAGACGGTCGAGGCGAATGGGCCCTTTGACGAGGAGAAGCTATGATGCGCGGGTGGGCGGGCGAATTCGTGATGAGCAACGGGGGCTGATGTCGATGTCGATGTCGACGTCGACGTCAGTCCATGATGAAAGTAATGCGCAGTTGCCGCACACCAGCAGACGGTGAACGTGACTGTGCACCGTTGCAACCTGTATCTCTAGATATACAATACAAAAGTGAAAGTATTCTGCGGCGACCATGTGGGCATGCTGAAAGATCTTGGAATCATCCCATTCAATTGTGGACAATGAAGGAATGCAAGATAGATGGATGATTTACAGCGTCTTTAGTGGTCGTTATAGGCTGTTACAGTGTGTCCTCTTCTAAAACGGAAAGTGCATACGACGTACAAGTGCACGTGATATCCGTTGCCGTGGTCATTGGTTTCGGAAGTTCCCTCATTCACTTCACGGCTCGGCAAACATATGGACGCCGCAGAAGCATTGACTTAGCAACATGAGAGAAAAGGGCTCCATCCTGCGTTGTTATCAAATACCAGCCGAAATATAATGGCCTTTGGTACATCAGACGTCAACTCTGCGTCTCTAACTAAGCCCAGGTCTTGCCAGACACCATGAGAAACAGCAATCCTGTGCTGGCTGTTGCAGGCTTCACAGCCACAGTGGCGCTTTGTTCTCTGCTGTCTTCGCTGGTGGAAGCGGTGTCTATTCCTCGAGTGGCCTCAAGAGCATCGCGGCAGCAGTCTAGTCTGCACGATCCTGCTGCTCCCCTGCGATTTCGTGGCGACGGATCGTTTCAGATCTCCATCTTCAGCGACCTTCATTTTGGAGAAAGTGAGTTTTCGTTTCTGCAGTTTTTACTCGCTATTCGGTGCTTCTAACCCGATAATAGATGCCTGGGATAGCTGGGGGCACCAGCAAGATCTCAACTCAGTCCGCGTGCTCGAGACGGTGCTGGATGCGGAGAAGCCCGACCTAGCCGTCCTCAACGGCGACCTCATGACCGGAGAGAACGCATTTCGCGAGAATGCTACGGCCTACATTGACCAGATCGTGGCACCGCTCGTGCAGCGGCAGCTCCCCTGGGCCTCGACCTACGGCAACCATGACAGCGACTTGAACTTGTCACGGACGGCGCTGCTGCAGCGTGAACAACGATGGCCCAATGCGCTGACAAAAAGCATGGTCGCGTCCAGCGACAGCAAAGATGACGACAGCGACAGCGAACTAGGCGTGACGAACTACTACCTCCCCGTCTACGGATCCGACTGTGGCATGGGCACAGCCGCTGACATGGCCAGCCGCTGCGCGCCGCGTCTGATTCTCTGGTTCTTCGACAGTCGAGGGGGTTTCCACTACCAGCCGAAAGACGCTGCTTCTGGTCAGCGGGTGGGCCGGCCGAACTGGGTAGATGAGCGTGTGGTGGAATGGTTCGAGCAGACGAGGGCCGGCCTGTCTCTCAAGTATGCCGGCCTTCTCGATGCCACAACCAAAGCGGCGTCGTCCATCCCGTCGCTGGCTTTCGTCCACACCCCCCCGCAGGCATTTCTGGCTCTGCAGCGAGCCGGCCGTCGTGCTGTCGACCCCAACCACCAGCCCGGCATCAACGACGACAAGCCGCTAGCTCAACAGGCCCAGGGCTGGTGTTCAGATGGCAGCCACCCCCTTGCCTCGGGCGCTTCTGCGCCCAGACACTGCGATTACGGCGGCCAGGACGAGGATTTCATGCGGGCCATCGCGGCCCCTGAAAGTGGTGTCGTGGCACTCTTCTCCGGCCACGACCACGGCAACAGCTGGTGCTCAACATGGACGGCTTGCTCGCTGCCCGGAATGGCTGTCAATGGCACCGGCGTGCATCTCTGCTTCGGGCAGCACTCTGGCTACGGCGGCTAAGGCTCATGGACACGAGGCGGACGGCAAGTGCGGGTGACCCGGGAAGATTTGACACGCGCGGCACCCGTCGATGGCCGTGGCACTGTTTGCCGTCCGGCCTTGGACACCTGGATCCGTCTCGAGACCGGCAACATTGTCGGAGCGGTGCGCCTCAATGCCACTTATGGCCGCGATGTCTATCCGGCGACACCCAACACCCACACACTCTGTCCAACATGTGCGATTTTAGGGGCGGTTTCTCCTGTCGCGTCTTCTTCCCCGATCCCACTTGCACGGCGTCTGCGTCTGCAGAAAATCTGGCAAAAGCTGCCCGGGCCGCTTCCTGGTGTTGAGTAATATATGCTTTGTGGGCAGGGCTTGTGTGTCTCGGTGTCGTTGGAAGAGCAGGAATATGGTGGATCGGGGTGAAATTCGTGGAGAACATAGCCGACCTGAAGTCGATGCTGACTTGGATGATGGAATCACCAGCAGCTTGCACTCTCGGGGGACACTATTTTCCAGAAAGACCTTGTCAGGTGGCGTCTTTCCGCGGGTTCACCACTCACTTTCACCATAGCGCTCGCGAGCAACGAGCCAGACATCGTGGACATGTCCCACGTCCTATTAGCCACAGGTGCGAAACTGTCATGACCTCGTTGAGACCCGTCTGGAAGCCGTTAGAAGGAACGGTGGTGTAAAGAAAACAGAGCACGAAGTACGGCCAACAGAGGGTCTGCACAGAAAATAGGTGTGTTGCACACATTTGTCTGGAAGAAGGCGACAGTGCCTGAGCGAGTCCCAGACATGTGCTCACTCCCAGGCCTGCCACCACAGCATCGCGTAATACACCTGCGTAATAGAACGTCTACGAGTATGTGCAAATGTCACCTACCTAGCCCAATCGTCACCCCGCCGTTGCCGTCGTCACCAGTTGTCGTCGCCGCCTACTCAAAGCGCTCGTTCTTCCACAGCTCCATCTGTCCAAAGCACCGAAGTGTCGCCATAATCCCTCGGCCAAAACATGGTGCCACAGCAGAGCTAGAGAAAGCTACTCCGTAAGGGGAGCTAAGTTTGTGAGGAGGGAAGCTTGGCAGTTACGGAGTACAACAATAGCAAGTCGCAAAAATCACGCAGACCTACTACGCGTATATGTAGGAGTACCTCCTGACAGTTATCAGCGTCTCTTATCAGGCGGCGGCTAGACAAGGGCTATTGGATTGTGTGCTGTGGCTTACCTCGGCCTCTCCGAGCAGCCAATACAAGCTGCATTTGCCAACGCGCTCGCAACTGCGCCGATAGAGTCGCTCTCTGCGGAATACGACAAGGGCCGCCAACATGGGGCAACGTTTCCCGCTTCTGATCGACTTCGGCCGTCCATGTACGTTTATTCGCCTACGAGGACAGACGACCTGGTCTATCCACTAAGGCCTCGCCTCTCCTGGCTCCGCTCTCCCGTCCTTCCCCTCCTATTTTGCCTCTGTCGTATTGCCGTTTTTGGTGACCGCCGCCACCGCCGCCATCACAGTCGAAATCGGGTGTTCTGGTCCACATCTGCACCCGTGCTGTGGCCAGTGAGCCCACCACCCACCGCCTCCTCGTAATAGGAGCCAAAAAACAAGAGAGGTCAAACAAGTAATCCCACAGGAGAGCCGATGTAAGCCACAAAAGTTATCTGGTCTAGGCGAGGCTCTATGCCGCAACTCGGCACAACAGAAAACGGCAGTTAGAGCCGCACCCGACTTTCCTTTCGTAGCATGCATCAGCTGGAGCTGTTGGTAGCCAAGACGGCCCAGTGGCAGGCAATCTGTTCTCGGCGGAATAAACTCTCTTGGCCGTCGCTTGTCATCTGCTTGCCGGCCCCTATTTTTTGGTCTGCATATGTATTTGGTCACTTATCTGCCTTCCACACGTCCTTCTAGAAGCTATTGGCTTTTCGGTTGCCAATCGGTCGCATCCATCGCCTTTTTTCCTGTCCTGCAGGCGACGGTGCCATTTTTTTTCTAGAATCAAGCATGGAAGCCTGGATGTAGCCGGAAGTGTGCGGAGTAGTGGTGTGCACACTACAACTAGTATGATGTGTGCACTACTCCGTACAACTAGTTTGATGTATTCCGTAGATGCACTCCGTATGTAGTTCCCACGTACGCGTACGACTGCGAGTGCTCCGTGCACCCGTGCATGATTCGTTCCAGCCAGGTGTGCACAGGCTCTCTGGTCGTATGCAAAGAGAGCTCGGTGAACTATAACAGAAGCTCAGATGGGGAGTCCTCGCCTTCCCTGTCGCCATGGGAGGCACTGGCTCAGTGCTCACCTTAGTCTGCACCAGGAAGCGGGTTTGGGCTCACAGGGGAACGCGCGAAGTTTCCCGAATGGGGTTGAGGGGTACACGAGTACAACTGCATACGGAGCAAGATGTCGAGAAAAGAAGAAGCCATTCACAAGCCGATCGTGGTCCATCGCAATGGCGCGGCGCCACGGCTGATTGGCCAGTTAGTGGGCTTCTCTGCGTCTTCCCTGCACCTGGCCGAAGAAGCTGCGGAGCTACTACTCGTACAAGTACATGCGTTCACGTCGCGGGAGTGTTCGAACTTCCTAATACAAGACGGAGGAGGTGAGGAGGAAGGCCTAGTTGAAGAACGGCTCGAGGCGACAGCTTACCCAAAAAGGCAAGTGGTTAAAGGGAAGTCGAATAGGCCAATGGCGTGCGACTGATAAGAAACTCAAAAGCGGGCTATGTATGAAATAGTTGAAAGGGGGGATCCCCCGGTCTCCAGTGGCTAGTGGGCGCTATAACGGCAGAAGGACAACGGAGTATTCGTAGCGGCGACTGGCTCTGTAGAGATACCAGGCGGGCACACGCAAAATAGGTAGGGACCACAGGTACCCACAGATAGCGGGCTGAGGCACTAATATGGCTGCTAGAGCACATCCCAGCGGCAGTAGTGGGGAGTCTAGCAGGCAGTCCAGCGCGTTCAGTGCGAAGTGAGGTCACGGGCGCAGCGCTGAACAGCCTAAAGCCTATGGCTGGTTGGCGCCGCGTCGTTTTCGCTTTATCTCGGGCGCTGCATGGAAGGTTTCTAGAAGCCTGCTTATTTTGGTGGCTAAGGCGCCCACCCTCCAGCACAGCACAGCAGAGCACGGCACTGCCCCCCCTTTTTTGTCCGGTTTGGGCCGTCGGTGAAGGACAAGCTTGAGCCAAGAACGGCGAGTCGACCAGAGCCGAAAAGAGGGGTATTCTCGAAGGAAAACGCAATTAAAGCAGATGAAATGGAACCAGAAAAGCCCGCGATGGATCAAGGCACTCCAGAAACGGAGAGGAGGCACATGACACGAAACACAGCCTCCCCATTTGCGATTGTCAATTCCATTGACACACAAAATTAGCCAGCCCCCCGGCGTCGCCTTGGTGTGGCTTACGTGCCGTGCGCTGTGTGTGTGTGTGCCTGAGCGCTAGGACAACACGCTCTCGACGCTATGGGTTCTTATCTCTGGAGCAGCAGACCGGCTCCGCATTCTGCCCATCCCTGCCGCAACAGGAGCTGCTGTAATAACGAGCGTCACAGTGGAGCTGGGAGTTGTCTGCATTGTCGTCGTCCATACTCTCGCCCGTTTCCAAGTACGCGTACGGAGTACTCTACACACATACATACTACGTACCTATGTAACTACGTCTGCAGAACGATGCAGGGCTTGCGCCATCGATCACGAAATGGGAGCCGGGTTGCATTTGTCCGACTCTGTATGTACACTCCGAGTAGTATGTGCTCGTACTCGCTCGTGGAGGACTTGGTTTCTTTTTTGCCTCTGTGGGTGTATCTCATTTACGGAGAGACAACCCCCTCCAGTCACATCACGCATCCCATGTAACGACCTTCCCTCTAAAGCCACGTCAGGCCTCCCTTGCATTATGGCGTCGTTGGTCGGGCCAATATTGAGCAATGTGATGACAGTTGCGCCGTTGGGGTCTGCCTCATAGCCGCCCAGTATTTGTCGCATGTACCCCATACTCGAGCAATCGAGAGTGTTCACATATGTACGAGTATGTATGTACGCCACCATCTTGTGTACATATTGTGCACAATTACATCGGGTGAGTATGGTGCTCCCAAAAGGGACGGCGGCTTATCAGCAGCCCGTGAAGCAATAACAAATACGAATAGCAACGAGTGGCGAGTACAGCTAGACCCCCGTTCTCATTTGCGCCTTGTTACATGGCTGGACGAGGATGCACTCCGTACCCGTAGTTACTCTGTCCTCATGTACTTCTTTCGCACAAGTGGGTGCTGTCCCTAAAAGGCCCCCCTTCCTAGTCCACTTGGGCCGCTCGGGGCGCTGCCAAACCGTATGTAGGGATAGCGGCAGGTCCATAATATAATAGCAGCCTATGGAGGGACGAGTGATTTGGCACGATTCATGCCGCATCCTGCGCAGTAAAATGAGCGTTGCTGCGAGTGCCAGTGCGCCGAACAGTGCGCCGATGGCTATCTGTGAACAGCCTGTTTTGGCATTTGTGCTTTGTGCTTTGTGCTTTGTGCTTTGTGCTTTGTATGTCGTTGTACTTCCATTCAACAGCGACAAGATCCCTGCATGCAGGCGGGCTGTATAATTTGGAGGCGGCCACGGTGAAACCGTGCGTGAGGCATGTTCTCCGACGAGACATGCAGAGTCTTTCGTGCCATATTTGTCTCTCTTTGCGAGCACCAACGGCTGTAGTGTACCGTTGCCACGTCGACAGGGTGCAGAAAACGCCAATAGGTACTGTCCACAGGCCTTATCGGCAACAAGCTCACGATGGAGTCTCCTCCTCCCCCCCTTACCACGACTAACCACCAACACATTAGCTCTCCTCGGAAAACAAAAATGTGTATCTCGTAGCTAGTACGAGCGGGCGATCTTTCCCACCAGAGATAGCAAGGCCTCCTCCACTGTGGTTTACGAGTAATGCGCAGGAATGATGGGGGGCGCCACTACGCCCATACTCCAGCTAGATGTACTCGTAACTCACGCTGTGCCCGACAAGAATCGCCTAGCTAGCTCCCATGCAAAAGGATCTCCCATGGGCAGGTTTGATGCCTTTCGTATCCTAGTCTAGGCGCTTCGACTAGGCTGGCGCCTCCCCCCCAGACGACGTCTCTGTACACTATCTCTCAAAGGTACCAATTGGGACGAGACATGCAGCCAAAAGATACGTGGTTATCGAAGCTTCGGCGCCGCCGAGGAGACTCTCCCCTCCCTTCCTGGTGCTAGCCAATGTGGCGGCTACAGGTGTACGAGTGGAAGCGACAAGGCATGCATGCGTAGAAGGGGCTGGGGCCCAGCAACGGCGATGACCAGCGGTGAGGGCTCGATGAGACATGGAGTGCATAAGGGCACGGAATTTTGCACACGTTCGTCTGTCACTTGTATTCGGGGTAGCGATCCGTAGCTGTACCTACGAGGGGCTGGCAGGCAGCTGGCAAGAATGAGGCCAGCCATCAAGTCCGTCTTTCTGCCTCGTGGTGTGCTGCCAGAAAGCCTGGGCCTTTGCCAGCCCTGTCTTACTTGAGGAATGGCGGAAGGCAGACAGAAGCCGCGAAGGAAAACAGGAGACGCAGGACTGGTGGCCAAAGGAATGCCGCTACGGAGGACGCGATGACGGAGAATGGCCATGTACGGACGCCGGCGCACGCATGTCCATTTCCTAGACGGCCAGCGAGACGTGAGGTGGCAGCACTACGACGCCGGAGACCAGAATAGCTGCAACGCGGGTGGAGCAATAGGTAGTGTAGCTTTTGCCTGGTGTGCATCCCGCGAGTGTGGGATTGGGGGCACTGAAATGGGACGTTGATCGAGGTGCTTGGCAGGACTCGCATGTAGCTGTACTGTACAACGACTTCGTACACTTGAAGTCGTGCTCCATTGCTCCTCCGTCGTTCTGGTGCGATTCCATCGCCACAAGACCGCATGGACTCCAGCCGCGAATAGCAGCAACGGCGCCAGAACGGCTCCTCGATCGTCGAGGGGGATGTCCCCAAACAAACCGCCGACGTTCCTGCTCCCCCTCGAGGCAGACCAGCGGGCGAAACAGGACTTGGTGCGTGCACAACTACGCCGCTGCAGACTCCATCCGCCAACCATGTCATATCTGTACGTCGTCGTGCAATCCCGAGCCGCCCACACACGCACATCCCTAGGCGATCGAAAGCTTTTACTACGAGCACTGCTTGGTCGTTTTGGGAGACCGAGACCAGGCCAGGGAGGCTTGGCCAGTGGAACAACAGATCGGGTGGATCCCCGGTCAGCCAAGGCGCCCAAGGCTTGTCTTTCGGTGCTTGCCTTGTGTTGGTCTTGGTCTTGGTTTGCTTGTTTTGCTTGTCTCACGTCTTGGGACTGTTGCTTGTTTTTTTTTTTGCTTGTCTTTCTCGTCTTGCTTGTCGGATGACTGGCCGCGTTAGACCAATGTTAGTGGAATCGTAGCTCCAAGCCCGCGTCCCATTCTTATGCCGCTCCAACAACACCGCTCGCTTTGTCTATCAGCCTAGGAGAATCGACAACAAGGCCCAGTACGAAGTACGACGTACGAATTGCTGTCTGCATCTGAATGGGTCACGCCCCAGCTTCGCAGACCAGCTACGACGTACATAAAGTTGGTGCACCATACTTTCAGGGGGGTGCGAGAAGCGAGCCGCTTAATCCTACTCCGTACACTACGTCCTTCCTTCCTTTCGTGTCGCCCCCCCTCCTCCGTCCCCCATCCCTGGTATGGTTCCTACTGGATCCCAAGTGTTTGTGTTCACTTTCGTCGACTACTTTGACTGGGACTAGCCTACGCGTCGACTAGTTGTGCGTAGTAGTACTTGTATTTACGAGTAGTATTTAATCCCTGCTAGATCCCCCCCGTCACTCTGCTTTTCCTTCTGTGTGCTGATCACTATCCCGTTCCGTGTCTGCACACGCCTCCCTCCCTTCTATTTCCCTTCCCTTCCCTCCCCCACCCCACTCTCCCTCAAGCATAGTATATATATATACCCTCTACACCCGCTCCCGGATTCCAGCCTTTTGGTCTTTGGTCTCTGGTCTCGTCACTCTTTCCCAACCACCACTTCCCCCCTACCACCCCAACCCGGACAGCTTCCGAGTAGACCAAGTTCGCCTGCCCACCATGTCCAAGAGCGACGCGGAGGTTGCCAACCTCCCGGCCTACGATGGCCCCAAGGAGCTGGAGCTGGAGCAAGACAAGGCGGCCGAGGGCGGCGCCATCCTCGGCGGCGAGGAGAAGTTCGAAGAATACGGTTACGTGACGCGTGGGTAAGTGGTCCAATTGTTGCATAACGTCCCTCCCAACGTCAACTGCTTTGCTTTTTAGTGCTGTCTCTTGTTTCTTGTCTCGTGTCTCGTTTTCGATCTCGTCGCTAACCCTCCTCCAGTCTCAAGTCTCGTCATATCCAGTTCATTGCCCTCGGTGGTACCATTGGTACTGGTCTCTTCCTAGGTATCGGCTCAGCCTTCACCCGTGCTGGCCCTCTGTCCGTCCTCCTCGGCTACAGCCTGACGGGTGTTGCCATCTTCGCCATGATGCAGTGCCTAGGTGAGATGGCCACCTGGCTGCCCCTGCCCGGTGCCATCCCCCAGTTCTGCGCCCGCTACGTCGACGAGGCTCTCGGCTTTGCCGTCGGCTGGAACAACTGGTACGCTTCGTCCATCACCATCTGCGCCGAAATCTCAGCCGCTTCCGTCGTCATTGGCTACTGGGAGGGCGCTGCGCACATCAACGTGGCCGTCTGGATCAGCATCCTGCTGGTGCTGATTCTGTGCCTCAACATCTTTGCCGTCGCCATCTACGGCGAGGCCGAGTTCATCTTCGCCTCCGTCAAGATCATCACCATTGTCGGCCTCATCCTCATGGCCTTCATTGTCATGCTGGGCGGCAACCCGCACCACGAGCGCATTGGCTTCTGGTACTGGCAGCACCCGGGCGCCATGCTGGAGTACGACGGCAAGGGCAACACCGGTCGCTTCCTCGGTCTCTTCTCGACCCTCGTCAACGCCGCCTTCTCGTACGGTGGTGTCGAGCTGGTCGCCGTCGCCGCTGGTGAGGCCGAGAACCCGCGCAAGAACATCCCCAAGGCAGTCCGCCGTGTCTTCTGGCGTATCCTGTTCTTCTACGTCCTCGGAACCCTCTGCATCAGCTGGCTCGTCGCCGCTGACGACAAGCGTCTCCTGAGCGCCCAGGAGAGCGGTGCCCCTGGCGCTGCTGCCTCGCCGTGGGTTATTGGCATCCAGAACGCCGGCATCAAGGTGCTCCCGTCCATCATCAACGCCGTCATCCTGACTTCGGCCTCGTCTTCGGGCAACGCCTTCCTCTACACCGGCTCTCGCTACCTCTACGCCCTGGCCCAGAACGGCCAGGCCCCCAGCCTCTTCCTCAAGTGTTCCAAGCGCGGTGTGCCCTACAACGCCGTCTTCGGCACCTGCATTATCGGCCTGCTGACCTACCTGTCTGTGGGCAAAGGTGGCGCTGCTGAGGCCTTCAACTGGTTCCAGAACCTGACCACCATTGCCTCGCTCTTCACCTGGGCCTCCATCTGCGTCTGCTACCTGCGCTTCTACGAGGCCCTCAAGGCCAACGGCATCGACCGCGATACCCTGATCTTCAAGAGCCCCTTCCAGCCGTACACCGCCTGGGCTTCGCTGGCTTTCTTCGTCATCATCATCCTGTTCAACGGCTTTGACGTTTTCGTCCACGGCCACTGGGGCGTGACCCGTAAGTTTTTATCCCGTGTCTTGTGTCTTGTACCTCGGTGATTTTGGGCTTATTTGCTAACAATCCAGCCTTCCTCACTGCCTACATCGGCATCCCCATCTTCTTCGCCCTGTTCTTGTTCTGGAAGGTCCTCAAGCGCACCAAGTGGAAGACGTCTCTGGAGGCCGACCTGTTCTCTGGCAAGGCTGCCCTGGACGCCGAGGATGGCCACTGGCCCGAGCAGCACCCGCGCAACTTCCTCGAGCGCGTTTGGTTCTGGATTGCATAAAGAGGAGTTGTGGGTGGTGTGTAGGGCGGCTGTCTGGCCTCGCCTACTCTAATGAACCCTGTGCATATTTTCCTTGCCTTTAGAAAGAAGCTGTACTCCGTAGTTAGTACTAGCTTTTAGTCTAGCTTGCTAGTCTTCTCTTTTCACCTCGAATGGTTTTTGTGATACACCCTTATATATGACTCATTTATATACCACCAAACAGAGATCTCTACCAGCTCCTGCTGTCTTCGTGGTAGCTGGTTTTATCGCAGTTTTGTCAATATGCTGTGTGCAAATGGCTGTGATTCGTGTGGAATTAAACGACTAGCTATCTGGTGGCATATTTGACCTAGTGAGCTTAACAAGTACATAGCCCATTCTTCGTATCTACGCCCTAACCCTTTTCTTGTGCTCTCTCGTTTCAATCTCAGTTTATGGAGTTCTGATTGCAGGCACTGGTCTGGGGTTCTCAAAATGCGCCGTCTCGCTTACTTCGGGCAGATGTTTGCCTGCTCTGCCCACGTCTTCGACATTCGAGAAATCTGCGGTTCCAAACAGCTCGTCCATGCGTTCCAGCGAGATCTGATTTGTTAGCGAGGTCAAAATAAACGTAGAAATGGCAAGGAACCGGCCAGACGTACTCCTTTGGTTTCTGGCACCCAGAACGCCGCAAAGCCCATGGAAAAGCAGAAGCAGCCATAGATAAAGTACGTGCCGTATCCCGTCGGGCCACCAACCGTGATGAGCATTCTAGGCGAGACCAGCGATACCACGAGGTTGAATATCCACTGGGTAGCTGCTGCCAGAGATACGTTGTAGGCCCGGAGGCGGTTTGTCGGGATCTCAGACACGTAAATCCAGCACACAGGACCCCATCCAAACTGGAAGGCTGCGGCAAACAGATACACCATGACCAGAGCAACATAGCCAGCAGGTGGAATGGCAGCTCCGGCCGCCGGCGGATCGAACCGAACGTAGAAGCCGAGGTAGAACATGCAAAAGGACATGAAGAAGCCTGTCCACACAAAAGACCAGCGACGGCCCAGCGTGTCGGCCAGGAACGTGATAAAAAGGAAGCAGCTCATCACCTTGACGATGCCATAGACTCCCGTGGCTAGCAGTGGCTGGGTGTTCCCAGTGACACCGAGAGCCTTGAAGATGACCGGGGCGTAGTAGTTGATGGCATTGGTCTAGAGAGTTCGTTAGCATACAATGAGGAGAGAAGAGAGAAGAAAGGAGAGAAGGGACAAACAACTCACGCCTGTCCACTGCTGGCACACCATCAGGCCAATCGACATCAGCACGCGTTTTCGGTTGCCTGGGATCAGCCAGCACTCTTTCTGTGTGGCCCAGAAGCCGGTGCCATACATCGAACGTTGTTCCTCCTCGATCTGCAAACGCAATTCCAGCATTTCCTGCTGCACGTACGGATGCGCTTCGGGCAGATGCCGCACTGTGGACAGCACTTTCGTGGCCTCTTCCCAATTATCTCGCCCAGCCAGCCACCGCGGTGACTCTGGACACAGGAACATGCTGCCACATAGCAACAGGGGCGGCAACGACTGCATCGCCAGCGGCACCATCCACGCGCCACGTCCCGAAATGTGCAGCAGCGATCCGTAGTCGATAAAAAAGGCCACCATGGCCCCCATGGTCTCAAAAAGCTGATAGAATCCAATCAGCAGTCCCCGGATCGCCCGTGGCGCGTTCTCGGATACATAGGTCGGTGCCAGCATGGTGGCGCCCCCGAGCCCCAGACCCTCGACGAAGCGCCCAATGTAGAAGCAGGCAAAGTGGCCGTACGACAGCGCCTGGAGCAGGCCGCCGATGAAGGCAAAGACGGCCACAATCATCAGCCCTGGCCGCCGTCCCAGTCCGTCTGCCAATGGATTTGCCAGAAGGGCACCGGCTACCGCACCCGCCTGCATTACGGTCACCAGGTGGGACGAAAGGTCGGTCGCTTCGCTTTTGCTGAGCGCGGTGATGCCAAATTCGCGCTTGAAGTCGTCCATGGTGAGCACGCCGCCGATGATGCCCGTGTCCATGCCGAAGAGCGTGCCGCCGAAGCAGGCCTAGGGGTATTAGCTATTTCTTTTCCTCCTCTACATGATCCAAGGGCTATGCGTCAACGTACGGCAGCCGCCAGCGCAAAGACTCGCCAGTTGTAAATCTCGGGCGGATCGAGCCGCGCAGCATCGTTGCGCACAACGTGGCTCACAAATTTGTAGCCGAACGACATGGTGGATATTGAGAACCCCGAAGCTGGTACGGTGTCTCGGTACAGCCGAGCACAGGCACAAGGCAGGACAAATTGTCTTGGTGACGTCCGAAGGGAGGAGGCAAACACGACGGATGTACACAGAAGCACAGAGCTGGAAGGACAAAAAGCTCACTTTGGCGACGGGCTGTCTAACTAGGAGTGCATGGGCATGTTAATTAAAAAAGAAAAAGGAAGAAAAAACTGAGAGAAACAACTAAAGAAACAAACCAACGCCGAGGGGGCGGCACAAGCAACTACTTTACTCACTCTGTGCTCGTCTGCCAAGACCCGAGCCGTCCGTCGACAGGACACCATTGAATACGAGTAGTTTGCTGTCCTTCTTCTAATGTATACACCTGAATCGCCGTTTCTCCGAGCCCACCAGGTAGTAATATACGACAGTTGGAGGGCACAATCATGGCGTATGCTTCTGCTTGCTCTCCGGATCAGCATGCCAAGATTCATTGTCTAGCATCCCGGCGTATTGCTCTCCGGGAATGAGAACCTCTAACCATGTGGTCCCGGCTCACCACCAGACATTCTACGGCACACACACAACACTGGGGCCCCGGAATTCAGCCTGAATTGAGGGGTGAGATCCAAGAACCAAAAGCAGCCTCCGCCTACCAGAGGCGCCCTTCGGTGGTAGGTAGCTCCAACCAATAGATATTCGGCCCTGCTTTCTTCCATTACACGTCCCTACTTGCCTATCTTCTACTAGTTCTTCTCGTAGCTTTTGCAGGTAACCGGAACTTGTGAATGAGCAGCAGAGTTCATCCACCAAACCCAGATTGCCGTTGTCTCCCTCAGACGGCGACGGCTGCTGATCTTCATCGTCCCTGTCATAGCGCTCACCCCCTAACCTTGACTTGGCTTTATGTGCATGTAACTCTGCTACGACAAAGGCTTGATTCCTTCTAAGCAAAATAAGGAGGACCAAGAGCGAGGGAAAGAAACAGCCAACAGCTCGATGTTTTTGTGTATCAGACCTTTTATAAATTTCTTCTAGAAGCATTTTGCCTACTTTGGTCAAACGAGAAGCGATTATGCCGGACACGATGCTGGTGTTAGTATTTGCCTCTTGTGTTTATGCAGCTATGAGTGCAGAGTAGTCCCGTCTGGTTTCCCCAGCCCCCGCACCGTCTAGAGAGGATTGCCGTTAGTCCTAAATAGCGGCCGTCACCACCATAGTGGAGAACTTGGCCCTTCTCCTCACGAATTGTCACGTTGCAAAGCTTAGACGGCATCTATCATGCTGAGTCAAAGGTGACACCAGTACCCTATTTCAGACATATCAAATCATAACTGGGGAATAGGTTGGCGTTTCTTAGCAGTTTCTAGCTGTTTTGGTTTTTCATACGAGGCTCAAAATCCTCTTCCCATTTAAACCTAACGCTTGTAAATTATAATAATTTTGCAAATAACTAACAAAACTTTGCGCGTAGTAGCTTTAAACAATAATAGTGCACATCCATGATCAGGCGATAGCCAAAACAGCGAAAACATTATTTAAGAAACCCTTATAAAGCCAAAACTAGCAAACCTGCAACCACCCCCCTACAAAAGACGCTATAGTAACTCTAGATTTCCAGTAAAAAATACTCTGCGGCTGTCAAAATTAGAAAAAACCCACCGAGCAGGTCAGCAGAATCACCACAGCTCATTTGATACTTACACAGATGATCAAATATTGGCACACGCACTGCAATTTTGCAGTCTCATGGAGGAGTGTGTGAGCTAGAGTATCTAGCACGATATTCCGCGACTGGCTTACGAGTTTGCTGTAAAAATACGAGCTGCAATACAACTGCATAGAGGGGCGGGATACATTCGGGCAACCACATGCTTAGACCATGGGTGGGCAAATTAATATTAATTGAGAATTAAACAATTGCAGTCGCAAGAGAGCCAGTGGCTACAAACATAGGATTGATAACCGGCTGAAAATACAACGCTCCCGAACCCAATGCCACGCCGTGTCTCGCCTAACAAGGCCAGCGCAAGGTCTGTCCAGCACAGCTGGTGAATAGTATTGAAAGGGAAAATCAAGGTGCCATGGATAGCGACAAGCATCTATGCCGGGATCTAGCCAACGAAAAACCGAAATAGAAAAGACACGAAAATGTGCATAAAGCAAGAGTAGAAGCGATAGAGCAGCAGGATGAATACAGCTAGTCAAGTAAGATAGGGAATATAAATAGCGTAGATAAAACACGACATAGGAAATAAATACAGCGTACATAGCCACAAATGTCATGATAAAATAAGAACACCCATCTTTGTGAAGAAACAAGGCCATCCCACCCCGTTAGCCATCCAGTACGGGGCCCCCTCTCTAAGTGTATTCCTGTATGAAAACACAAAACACAATCCACGTGCCAGAGGCTGGAAGGGGACGGACAGAAAGAAACCATGAGCAACTCCCCTGTTGTCCATATTCTTTTTCCTGTATCCTGTTTTATTGGTTCCGAGGTGTCGTAATCCGTCATTTTCGTTACGGGGAACCAGTCGTCTAGCTCTCGTGCGGCGAAGGAAAAAAACCCGCGCCGTTGAGCAGCCCATTCAATCCCTCCTTTCCTTTCATCTTTTCCTTTTCCTGCTTTTGTCTAAACCAAGGCGGACGGCCAAAGGGGAAATCCGAGAGCGAGAAGAAGAATAAAAGAAAACAAGAGCTCATGAACCGAGCAAGATATAGAAAAACAGCGTCAAAAGACTTACACTCATTAGCTGTCGTTATAGCGGGTGGGGGTAAAAGCGCAGAGAGACGGAAAGATCAGAGTACAGCCGTTATGTCGAGAAGGAAGGCAGGCGTGGCAGAAAAACAGCAAACAAGTCTGGAGGAAAGCAAAGAAAAAGGAAATAAAAGACGAAGTCGGTCTTCGAAAAAGATTGGAAACTTTTGGAGTTTTGGCGGTTTGGGGTGGTGTGGGGTAGATCACAGAGCGAGATTCTGGACCTCGGAAATGCTGCGCTGGCGTTTGTGCTCCATGGCGCCTTCAGTAGCGGTGCCGGAAGCCTTGCGCTTCTGCGAAATCGACTCGAGGGAGTTGCGGGCGTGGTCGTTGCGGAAGCCGTTCATGCTGTGGCGCTTGTGTCTGCGAGGCGGCGTAATGGGCGTCGTGACCGCCTCAAGACTGCCGTTCTTGATGCCCCGAAGTGTGCCCATAATGTAGGGACCAGAAAAGGCAAGCGACTCAGGGGTCGCCTTGTTGCTGTTGATCAGCTGCTGGTTGATCTGATTACGGCGGAAGGCACCGACGGCGTCCGAGTTGCGGTCAAAGTGTGCCAGAAGCGGCGGCAGGCTGTCTTCTTCAGGGCCGCCGGAGCTGATAGTGGCGATGGATGGCCGGCGAGTGCTTGGCCCGGGGGTAGCAACAGGAGTGGCAGCATCAGTGCCCTCTTCGGCCTCGTCGTCGGCCACCAAGGCAAGAGCAGTAGCATCGTCGGCTTCTGACGGGAGCAGGGTGGCCTCATCGAACATCATCTCACAGGTCTCCCCAATGTCGGAGAGGGCGCGGTCGAACTGGATGAAGTCCTCCAGCCGAAGATTGGTCTCGCCGTCGTCTTCAAACAGGTCACCGGAGAAGTCACTATCTTCAAGGATGCCGTCCGAGCTCAGCGATGGGAAGAAGGCCTCGACGGGGCCGACATTCTGGGAGTGCATGTAGTCGCCAAACGTGTTCGACGAAAACATAGCAGCCATCATCACCGACGAAGAGTTGGCGACCAGAGGCGAGGCCTCGACTGGCATGGCTTGATTGAGCAGGCTGATGTCCAGGGGGATCGGGTCAGGCAGGACGGTTTCGGTTCTGGTGCGTGGCGGCTTCTCGGGAGTGAAGATAACCATTTTGCCCGTCTTGGGGTGCACAATAGCCACAGGCTTTGCGTTGTTGGAGCGCAGGACAAAGCGGCTGAGACGAGGATGGCCGCGGTGATGGCGGATGGGCCGGTCCGAGTCAGACGAGTCATCCAAGAGCTGGATGCGGTGTGGCCTCCGGCGAGGGGGAAGCAGCTCGGGCTCGTCCTCTTCGGTAGTATCTCCGTCGGCTGACGGATAGGCATTAGCACGGTGGAAAAGAAAGAAAAACAACGTGCACCAAAACAGTGGCCAAAAAGATAGAGCCACAAAACTAGTCGAGTCCACGGCAAGACGCATCTAACTCACTTTCATAGCCATCCAGCTCCTGGACCGTTTCGTCTTCCGTGGTAGCTGCAGGAACAGGCGTCGATGGATCGGAGGCAAGGTCAAATCCAGGGATGTCCAGACTGGCCAACGCAATGCTGTCGTCGGGGAAGATGTCGATCATGTCACTAAGATCGATGTCCTGGAGATTGCCATGGTGGCTTTCGTGATGGGTATAGGCGGAGGAGTAGTCCCAGAAGGACGAGCTGCCCGAGTCGGATTCGTCTTCGATTTCACGGCGGAAGGACGGGTCGAGGGAGTTCTGCTCGACGAAAATGTCGGGGAAGAACTCGGCAGCGTTCTCCGAGGTCTCCGTAGTAGTAGAGTCGCTATCACTGTCAGGAACACCGGCGAAGCGGACCTGGCGCTTGGACGGGGACGGCAGAAGCGCCTCGGCAGCAGCAGCGGCGGCATCAGATTCAGATATAATACCGTTCCAGCTGCTGGCCTCGTTGGGGTCGTCGGCGTCATCGTCGGCCTCGTTCACCTCGTCGTCGTCGTCGTCGTCGGCGTCATCTTCGTCGTCGTCACCGTCGTCTCCATCGTCGTCCTCTTCGGCTTCTTCGTCCTCTTCGGACTCGGCGACTGGGGTTGTCGGCCGAGGAGAGCGTCGAGTGTGGCGGTGTTTGACCACATCTTTGATAATGTGCTTCTCCTCGGCCGCGTTTACCCCATCCTCGTCGTCGTCTTCGTCATCGCTGACCTCCTCGACGGCCGAGTAGCCCCCGTCAGACGACAGATCCAGCGAAGACAGAGAGTCTGAATCGCGGCGCCGTCTTGACTGTGGGGGTGGGGCTACCTTGCGGCGTACGTTTCGGGACATGATGCAGGGGTAAATTTGAGCAAAAAGCTGTGGAGGACTAGGGTAGGATTTAAGAAGGGGCCACGGCCACAATTGGCGGTGAATGTCCAAGGTGTCAAAAAAATTCAACGGCGTAGGGTGAAACTCGACAACGAGTCCTAGGATGTCGATATAGAAATATGACCTCGGAAGAAGGATATTTCAAGAGCTCCCTGGTTTATAGAAAAGCTATTTGGAGATGGGGTAGAAGTGAGAGAGAAAAGGGGGAGAGGAGACCAGGGAGAGTGCTGTGGTCTAGGCGGAGGGGTGAGCTGGTATAGAGTGTCCGGCAGGTAGAAGCTTAGGGACAAAAGAAAAGTGAAGGGAGGGCGTGCTGATGGTAGAGAGTCCCCAGAGGGGTAGAAAGAAAGCGTGACGGGTTCGAAGAAGTGTGATTGTATTCAGAGTCGGGGCTTATTTGTCGCGAGGAAAGGTGTCTGTCTCGCGGTTCAGGGTCTCGCGATCGTTCGCAGGAGGACACTGGGCCAGGACAGCGGCAAAGCCTGGAAGTAAACTTCGGCGAGGTATGGGAATTGGCAAAGATCTTGGCTTGAGGACTGCTCGTTGAGGCTGCTGGACTGCGGAACACTACCGTTTCTTTTCAGGGAAAGAAAAAAACGGCAGCGCCCCGCAGTGGGCGTTTACAGCTCAGCGACGGTCGTGGACATCTTGGAAATTCTCGTCGAAGTTTATGGTATGGGATTCAGTTCTCTGAATGGGTAGGGCGACTTCGTTGTCTTTTGGGGGGGTGGTGAAGGGTTGGTGATGTGGTTCAGACACAAAAGAAGGGAAAGGAAAAATCAGAAGAGGCCGCTGTAAAAAAAGACATTTCTTCCTGGATGGACCCACTTTTCCTAGGTAGGCCGAACGGTCTGTTCTGAGCGCTAGGAGTCGCATGTGGATCGTCCGCACAGTGGCTCGAGTAGCCCAGCAAATGATACAAGGTGTATTCGCCTGCAGTGGGCTATTTACGCGCACTGTTTCGCCGCTTTACAGGCAGAGTCACCCTGTAAAGCACAGCCGTAGCGCGCCGTGCGCCCTGTTTATGCGTGCTGCCAGCAAGCGATGGATCTTCGCAGGGACAAGGACGCTTTTCTCCCCTCGCCAGCACGACGGCGTATCAAGATGATCCCCATTGGCCCTTGGCAGCTGCGGGCGGATGTGTTGTTCTTTGAAACCAGTCTCACCGCCACTTGGCTCCACGGCGATGTTCCTGTTCCCCTCCATGGACATCTCCAAAACGGTGTATTTCTACCTTAGTTTCCCTTACCTTTCGTCATAGCTACAACAGTGACTTTTACTGCCTTTTCTGCACGCGGCTGCTCTAGATACCTCTTCCTCGTTTGTGTAGAATCCCGTAGATCCAGCTCAACAGGACACAGTTTCCAGCTTCTGTGTCGTTACGTACCAGGACCCGTACGCCGTAGTGTTTCTACAATTAGTTTTCCACAACTAGGTGGCTCTATGGGATCCTCTTTCTCCACAGGCTGGGTCTTTGTGGCATCTTTGGTCCTGTCGTGTGATGCCACGAAGCCACGAAGCCATAAAAGACCCCGTCTACGGTGTACACCAATACGTACATCGCTGGAAGCCTGTCTCTTTGATATGTGCGGGAGGGAGGACGGGGAGATAGGGTAGATAGGGCACGGCTCGCACAACTTCCCCGAATTGTTCGTGGGTGTGTGGCCGTGACGAGTCATATTAGGGTGTACATTTCAGGCTATTGCTACGCTGGAAATGAGCAAGAATAGAGTCATCCAGTCATCACACGGTGAGTCAAGTCGATCTCATAAGACGTCGTACTCCGTACGCCGTATGTCCTTTGAGTACTTTGTACCCACCAAGTCGTGTGTCATAGCAGAGAGAATCTTGCACAGTGGCTCTGGTCTGCTCCGCTAACTACGCAATAGTTACTGGAGGTTTTGGTGGTTTTTGGTGGGTTTTTGCCAGCGACTGGTTGGAGTCTGCCAAACTTTAGGGATCTCCTGCCTGGAATAGGTTCGCAATGCGGGGTCGCCTGGCTTGATTTTCGGCGTGTCCCTCTGGCCAACAGCTTAAAAAAAGTTTTGTGCGCTAGACTTTTTAGCGGGTCACAGCTTATCTTATCGCGACCATGTGGCTCTGTTGCCCGGTGAGCCGTTTCGTTCCAGATTGGGAGATGGTAAATACGCAGCTCGTATCTGTAATGACATGCGAGTAACTACAACGTACAGACTCTATCCGAATGATCATGTTTGGTATTTCTGCAGCTACTTTAGTCCCCGTCAATAGCACATAAGCTTGCATCTGCAGGAGCCACCCAAAGTGTCAATGCTATAGATATATTGCCTTACTATTTGTTTACTGGCATCCTCGCATTTGCATCTTCTCTAGCATCATCACCATCCCTTCCAATATGGACACAATGTCGTCCACCTCTACATCACACAATTTGTTCCAGGTATACCTGCGCTTGCGTCCCCCTCCCGCAGGCGTGGCCACAGCCGATCGGTTTCTGGCCGTGGAACCTCCATTGACAGACGCACCGTCGACGGCACCGACACACATTCGGCTCAACCCCCCCAACGACCGGCGACGGGCCATCGAGAAGTTCTGCTTCACGCAGGTGTTTGAGGAGGATGCTAGCCAGCTGGACGTCTTCCACTGCACGGGTGTTGTGCCGCTGGTAGAAGGCGTGCTGGCGCCGCACGGCGGCAATGGGACTGATTCGCTGCTTGCCACGCTCGGTGTCACAGGCTCCGGAAAGGTAAACAGGCGAATGTTGGGCTATGGCAGCATGGGAGTTTGTGAAACTGACAGTCATGGACACAGTCACACACAACACTCGGGTCACGGTCGCAACGCGGCTTGACGCAGCTCGCTCTCGATGTCATCTTCCGCTCTATCGGGCACAATATCGTGGACTGCGCTTCCTCGCCGACTCTCGAAGCTTCGATCGACGCGTCCGATCCATCAGAAGCCACTCTCTTTACGGCTCCGGCGTTCCTCGAATCCGTCTACGCTGACGCGCCAGGGCCGTCACGCCCCAGCTCTCGGGCCCCTACGCCCATGATCGTACGACCCTCTCCATCTCCTCCCATCCTCCCCTGTGAAACCGACAGGACCCCCAACCAAAGCAGCGCCAGAAAGAGTGAGAGCCTGAGTGGGCTTTCCCTGCCAATGCCAGGCTGTTTTCCAACCAGTCCCAGTGGACTGCCTCAGCCGCGGCGCAGAATGGACAGTGTCCGCATTGTGCAGCGGGAGGACTATACAGCGTCTCCCCAGGCCCCCAAGACACCAGCTGCAAAGATCCTCGGCCGCTCCTATGCCCACAGCAGCGTCAAAAAGCCGTGCCAGAGCCGACTGCAGGTAGTCCCGCAGACCGGACTCCGGTCGTCTTTGTCAGCAAGAGGGTTTATGTCAGCAACGGCGTCGGCGCAGCAACGAAACAAGGCAAATACTAAACGGTCGATGATACAGGGCGAATACACATCGAGCAGCGCACCACCGCCAGCGACGCCACGGCGGCAGCTCAACCGGCCCACCGCGTTCCCGCAGCAGCCAGATGTCAGCAGCATCAATGTGAGCAGTGACCCGGCATCGCAATATGCGGTGGTGGTGTCGATGTACGAAGTGTACAACGACCGGATCTTCGACCTCTTGACGCCGGCGATCCGGTCGGCGACGACCAAAGAGTACCGGCGGCGGCCACTGCTGTTCAAGAGCACAGAGATGTCGCCGGACCGCAAGGTGGTGGCGGGGCTGCGCAAGATTGTGTGCAGCAGCCTGCAACAGGCGCTTCTGGTGATGGAGGCTGGCCTGCACGAACGCAGGGTGGCTGGCACCGGCAGCAACAGCGTCAGCTCGCGCAGCCACGGCTTCTTCTGCCTTGAGATCAAGAAGCGGCCACGCAGCACCAGCAGCAGCCGCCAGGCGCCGTGGACCGGCAGCACGCTGACAATTGTGGACTTGGCGGGCAGCGAGCGAGCACGCGATGCCAAGACAGCCGGAGCCACGCTGGCCGAGGCCGGCAAGATCAACGAGAGTCTGATGTACCTGGGCCAGTGTCTGCAGATGCAGAGCGACGCGGCAACATCCGCCAAGGTGGGTTATCTGGTGGTGAGGGGTGGGAGTGACGAAGGAAAAGAGCGAGGGAGCGAGGGAGCGAGGGGGTGGTGTAGGAACACGCGTGAGCTGTCGCCGCGAGATATGTGCCCAAGCTAACTGGTTGCAGCCCAATCTAGTGCCGTTCCGGCAATGCAAGCTGACGGAGCTGTTGTTCTCTAACTCGTTCCCGTCGGCGTCGATGAACCAATCGCACTTTGGCCAATCCGTGCGGCGCAACCCGCAAAAGGCCGTCATGATTGTCACGGCCGATCCGCATGGCGACTTCAACGCCACTTCGCAAATTCTGCGGTACAGCGCTCTAGCTCGCGAGATCACCGTTCCGCGAATTCCCTCCATCACACAGACCATCCTGGGCGCCACAACGTCTACGTCTGCATCTGCGTCTGCGTCTGCGTCTTCGTCCTCTGCTGCCGGCAGTGCGCAAGCCGCGTCTGTGCTCGGATCGTCTCCGCCGCTTTCGTCTCCCGTGCTTGGTGGCGGTCCCGGCATCGTGCATCACTACCGGCCCTTTTTCCCTCCCGGCAGCACGGCGTCGACGGCAGCGCACAACAACGCGAGCGCGCGGACCTTTTCGCCGTGCAGCAACACATCGTCGGACGAGCGCATCACCATGGAGATCGCAGCACTCGAGATTGCGCGCATGACGGAGGAGATTGACTATCTGCGGGCAGCGCTGGAGCAGGAGGCCGAGAAGCGGCTGGCGGCGGAGTCGCATCTGCTGTCGGTGACAGACCGCATGCTAGACGCTGAGCAGGAGATCCGCGACGACTGTGCGGCCGAGTTCGAGCAGCGGCTGGCGGTGGAGATGGCGCGGTGGAAGGCCAGCCTCGAGCTCGAAAAGGAGCGCGGCGAAGAGCACTGGGACCGTAAGGTGGACGTCCTGGAGCGGCTGCAAGAGGCGGAAGCCGAGGCGGCCGCCGGTCATGACGACCACCTCGACGACAAGGAAAACGTGCTGGTCGAGAACCTCGAGGAAGAAAACGAGCGGCTGCGGCGCGAGATCCAGGTCCTCAAACGCGAGCTGACCAGCCGCTCGCCCGTCAAACGAAAGCCGCTGCGAGAGCGCGACGACCTGCCTTTGGCCTCGTCGCCGGGCACGCCGGGCACGCCAGGGACACCTGGAACGCCAGGTGGCACTGCAGGGACCGAGCGGCGTCACGGACAACACGGACAACACACGCAGCAGCGCCATCGCGGAGAGCGGCCGGGTGCTGGCGGAGGGACCCCGGACAAGGCCGGCGAGAATTTGCGGCGCAAAATGGAGATGCTGCGGGTCCACGACGACGCCGGATCGGCGGGTGGCAGCACGAGTGGTCGGCCGAGTGGCGCATCAGTCAAGTCGACGGCCAGCAGCGGCAGCAGCCCCAAGAAGCTGCGCAAGTTGTCGCCACGGAAGTGGGATGTGGCCCTCGACGACGACGACATGTTTTAGGTGTGTGTGTGTGTGTGTGAGTATTTGGCTGGCTTTTTCGTTCCTTTTAGTTGGCTGGCTTTATTTCAGCAATGTTGGTTTGGTTGGCTTCATTTCCCTGGCCGGTATTTTGTTATTTTTAATTGTGCTCTTTCGTCATTTCGTCAGTTTGTCATTTCACAAGATCAAAGGAACATAGCCCACGATACCCCGGCCTACTGATTGTTCTGTTTACTGTGTATGCATGTGTGTGATCAGGTTGTGTGCTATTTCGGGTCCAGGCCACAGTGCTTGGCCACCATAGTGATATCCGCCACGCCTATTAATATATACCATGTATGCCGCTCGTCGACAGCATGGCCTGAAAACCTGTCCAAGCCTGGGCACTCAAAAGCAGCGCGCCATGGCCGGATAATTCAGGCGTCGCGCGGGAATTTCATTAATATCGCCAGCCGGCCGGTCTTGGCCTCCAGTCTACCTGGGTCTGCAAGGGTTAGCATAGATCTAATGTGGTTGCCAGCGCCGCTTGCATGCCCGCTCCGTCCTCCTTTGTCCCTTTGGGATAGTGCCTGCCCACCTCCGCTGCCCACCAGCACAGCACTGGCTGGATGCTGGTAATAACCCAAATTAGGAGCTGTCTTGTCCCGGGAGCGGACGTCTTGGGGAAAACGAGGAGGGCTCGCCGAGGAGGAAGAGGAGAGCGGGAGGCAAAGAAGAATGCTTCCGCTGTTTTGATGTCTGCGTTCTGCATCTCCTAGCAGTGTTTCCCTTTTGTTGATCCATTGTACAGTCTCGCGCCTTTTTCTGCTTCAGATGCCCCAAGGTGTGTAAACTGTGCCAGCCGTGTTGCCTCTATACCGTCGAATACTCTCCTTCTGTGCTCTCTCTATCTGCCATCATGCGTCCTACGGCCGTTCTCGCTGCTCTCGCCACGGCGCCTCTCACGGCCTGGGCCTCACCGCTGCACTTTTGGACTACGGGAGCTTCGTCGTCGTCGTCGTCGTCAGTGGCCTCTTCCCAGTCCAGCACCAAAGAGCACACGCCTCTCTCGCTGCAGGAACAGAAGCTCCAGCACCACCACAAGCCCCAGCCCCTGCAGAAGCACGCCGCCTACGCCTACAACTACGAGTTCCAGCGGCCTGCCAGCAGCGGCGGTGGTAGCAGTGCCCAACACGGCATCGACTCGGTCCATGAGGCCCTCGACCGTGTTCGCCACAAGCAGCAGGCCAGTCACGCCTCTTCTTCCTCCTCCTCCCCCTTCGCCCACGGTCTCCGTCACGGCAGTCCGCATGCCAGCCGCGATCTGGCAGCAGCACGGGCGGCCGCGCGAGCTGCCCGTATCGGAGCCGGTGGAGTCGGTGGAGCCGGTGCAAACGTCGGAAGCAGCGCTGCTACGACAATCGTGGCCCGGGACATGGCCGCTCCAGAGCTCACAGCACCGCCGCCGTGCCAGCCGATGAGCCCGCCGCCCGACGAGGCAGCCACCAAGGCGCGTTTTGATGCGTTTGCGCACGCCTTTTTGGTGACCAAGAACATCACCGAGGCCTTTACCTATATTTCGGAGGGCTACATTGTGAGTGTATTTGCGTGCCATTGTGCTCGTCTAATGAATATTTGCTGTTTGCCTGCCATATTGATAGGAATGTGACTGACAGCGCAGAACCACAACCCCGCAGCGAGAAACGGTGCCGCGTCGGCTTGGGGCATTCTCAGTCCGATTTGGGCATCGCAGAGCATCACGGTGTTGCGCACGACGTTCAAGGGTAACATGGGTTGGCTCAACTACCGCTCCGGCGGCCTCGGCGAGATTGTCGACCGCTTCCGTTGGGATGCAGGCTGCATTGCTGAGCACGTAAGTAGTCCTTGCCTTACATCTCTGGAGTTTAGGGTGCATATGATACTTTTGCTAACCGTCGTTAGTGGGATCAAGGAGAGAAATATCCTAGCAGCTGAATATGGCTCGAGATACTGGCAGAATTTGAAGAAAAAAAAAGAACAGAATAAAAAATGGCTAACGCTTCGTCTTGCAATGTATTATTAAATATAATGTCTGCCCTTCTTACACTCTATATATATGCTGTTCATTCGTTTTGTTTGCGCCTCGCCAGACTTTCTTCCCTTTCTGTCTGCGCCCGAGAATGCCACCCCCAAGTGCTGCCAACCAGCCGTCAAACAGCATAATAGAAAATCAGTAAAACAACAAATAGTAAAAGGAAACATGAACACAACCATAAGCGCCTACTCCTATAGGCGCCCTCCCTTTTCTTCGCCAGCAAGATCTGCCTCTTCCTGGCCTGTGGCCAAATTGCCACACAATGATGCCCACATAAAACCAAACCCCAAATATTACTTCGTGTGATATCCAATAGACAATGCCCCCTATAAATCCAAAAGAAATTAAGTAGAAATAAATCAAAATCGAAACGAGCGTATGGCCGCTCACCGCGCCATACCAATGGTGCCACGGCGGCCGCGTTCTTCACGCATGGCCTCTCGGCCCCGGCCAGGCGTCGCGCCCGTGAGGCGGCCCCAGTCCTCCCATTCCTTTGCAATCTCCATCAACACACCACCCATCACGACGGCACTAGCCATAAGACCGTGACCCTCGCCTTCTAGCACGCGCACCTCGCAGCGCCGCATTGTCTTGCCCAGCCAGCGCACATTCTCGACAGGAACACGCGTATCGCGAGATCCGTGGTGGATAATGACGGGACGTGTGATGTCCACATACCGGAAGCCAATCGTATGCCGACGCTCCAAGCACACCAGCAGATCGACGGCCGGGTTGGCGCCCGTTGTAGCCAGCTCCCAGATCGCGTGCGTCAGCCGCGTATCGTACGTAGCCTGGCGTTCCCTGTCTGCCATGGCCATGGCCGCAGCCGAAAGTACAGCGGCTTCCCGCGCATCGCGAGAGTTGCGCGCACCGGAATTGGAGGCACCAGAAGACGACTTCTTGTGCGTGGACATGCCCGGTGCCGACACCGTAGCGTTGGACCCGGTGGCCCCGCTGGGCGTCGGGTTGGATGTTGTGCCGTGCGGCCGGATGAGATCCATCTCTTCCATGGGGGCTGTCTCCTTGGAGGGATAACTGCCACCCGACTTGTGGAGCTGGTTCTCCTTGTTGTCCGTCGGCATCGGGTGGTTCTTGTGCGCATCCTTTTCACGCTCCTTGGCTAGGTTCGCATTCGACTTGCGCTTTCGCTTCGGTGTCTTGGGCAGACTCGACGTGATCGAGCTGCTGGTGGCCGTCATGAAGCTCGAGTTCGCAGCCTTTAGGAGCGGCGTGGGCAGGGCACGCAATATCCTCTGCGACGTTGGAATGGCATTGGACGGTGGCAGTGGTGTTTGCGCCGAGGAGCCAAAGACAGACATTTGCGACGGCGGGATCCATGGGGCGAGGAGGTGAATGCGACCACGAATGTGCTGAGGCATCCGCAGCGCGGTTGCCAGCGCGTAGATGGCACCAGCTGAATGTGCGAGAATCGAGAACTTGGTGATTTTCAGCGCTTGGCAAATGGCATATACGTCATCTGTAGTGCATAATGTGGTTAGCGGAGTCTTTGTTACATGAACAGCGCTCTGTTCAACGTACCTGGCCAGCTCAGAGGCGTGGCTGTGCCATCTGCGTAGGGCTCACTGTCGCCGACGCCGGGACGGTCGGGTGTGATGAGCCGAAGCTTGAGGGTCAAAGCCAGCTCGTCGTAAAAGGCAGTGATGTATCGGGTGAGGCCCATGCCGACGCAGCAGAAGACGGCTGAACCTTCGCTGTCACCCACCTCTGAGAAGGAGATCACACGTCCAGTCTGCGGATGGCGAATCTTTTGTGAGAGGCGAGGCGAGCAAAGGTATGCTTCAACGGCATCATCGATGCTGTCTGCACTTTCTGGCCGCTCGTAGACAACATGGGTATCGTCGACCGACGGTCGATTGCTGCGGCCGCCATCGCGAACACTCAGATTGGAGGTCTCATCTGGCCGGGGGCTAAGCGGCCCTGACAGCCGCTTCAACTTCGAGCTGGATCGCTTGACCTTGGAGCCATCTTGTGGGTCTGGCGTCTGATGACCAGAGCGGCGTCTTCCGTCTAGACTGTGGTCACGTCTCCGGCCTTGCGCAACGGCAGGCGACGGAGCTCCGTCTTCAATGTCGTCATCAGTTGCGAGGTACGTTCCGTTCTGGTAAGGCGAGCCGCCGGACTGTGTGAGAGAGAAGGCTCTGGCCTCCCCTTGTCCTTGTCGATGCGAGGAGCTACCCTGAGCAGCCCGAGTCGCAGGCATCGCAGACTCCTCGCCACTGTAGTGGTAATGCTGGGATTCTTTCACGGGCGTTTTCGTCGGGTCGGCGCGTTTCTCAGAGAGCCTGTTCGAGTACTGCTCATCAATCTCCTGGATGGTATCGCTGGGTCCGGCCTCTCCTTTCTGCTTAGAACCTCGCCGAGACGACCTCTTGGCGTTGCTACCCGTCTTGCGGAGGCTAGAGTCGCGAGTAGGAATGGGCCGGGGGGTGCCGCTGTCGACGGAGCCGCGTGGTTCCTTGTAGCCCGGCGACTCCGTATGTGATTCTTCGCTGATGGGCGTCTCGGCCAGGAAAGGATCCGGACGTGGGGACACGGCGCCGCCTGTGCTCAACCGGTCGCCGCCAACAGCCCCGACACTGGCGCGCTTCTTCTCGGCTTCTTTCTCGCGGAGGCGCTCCTTGCTGCTCATGTACATCAAACCCTTCTGCGAGCGCGAGTTCTTTCTCCCCCAGCTGTCATGAGACGACTTTCGTCTTAGCTCGGGGATGGGAGAAACGGTTCCGCGCTCAATGGAAAGGTTGCCAATGCTCTGGGTGTCAGCATCCCGCGATGCCAATGAGCCCTTGGACGATGGGCGGGAGGCGCTGCGACTGGGTAGGATCGATTTGAAGGCACTCGAAGCCGAATCGCGGATGGGCGACTTGGGGGCGGTGAGGGGCGAGAAGCCGCTGGGGGGTTTGGCTGTCCTGATAACAGGGGGGCTAGCGGCGAGTTCGTCCAGAGGAACGTCGTCGTCGGTAGCGACTGTCTGGGCCGATCTGGAGAATGCGCCGTAGTCGACACCGAAAGAGCCGCCGCTGGGAGACCGAGAGTCCTGTCTCGGGATAGGTAGCTGCGCGGATGAGCCAAAGGGCCCGTCGAAGTGGGAGCTGGCAGGACTGGAGATGACAGCCAAACTTGTAATCAGTGACGAGATGACCTCGGGCGAAGCGGGGGAGATGGCGGCGCCGTGCGACGAGGATATACCGCGGACGGGAGGTGCTGAGGACGAGGGCGAGACAATGTTCTGGGTGGTCCTGCGACGGGACTGTTGGTGCGTCTGCCTCGGAATGGGAGGCATGGAAGGATTCGAAGTGTCCATGCTGGGCAGGTCTGTCGCGTGTCGTCCTATCGGTAATTTGTTTTTTATTCCCTCCTCGGTGGTCTGGCGCTGCCTTCCGAATAGAGCAACGGCGCTGTGGTCTACACCTGTGCTCGAATCAGGGGGTGCTGTAGCCGACGAAGCGTCAGAGACCGAGTGGCTGGGCGCGGTGGGCAGCGGCTGCAATAGCTGCAAAGGCGACCACTGAAGCCAGCGCAAGCTGGCACGGGCGCCGAGTGTAAAACAGGAAAGGAATCAGATCAGACGCAATGGGGACGACTGCTCCGCTAGGGTTGGAGAGAGAGGTTGTGCGTAAATTTGGACGGCGTGCGGCGTGCGGCGTGCAGGAGGGCGTTGTCCTCGTATCTATCTGTGTACGCCAAGTACAACATGCGCTTTTGCGTGTTTAATCTCGTTGGCCGGTAATGTATCGGTGTTGTGCACCAGCCTGCACGCTGTGTCTGCCTGTGCTGACAGGAACAAGAGCGATAGAACGATGATATGGCGGCGCACTTAGTCGGTTCTGGCAAGTCCAGGGGTTCGTAGTGGACTACGAGAAGAGAGGCGGGCAAGCGCCAGACGGTGGCTCGTGGAAGGGGGGAATGGGGGGGCTTGTGGTGCGCGGAGAGAGACGAAAATGCGAGGAACGAGAAAAAAAAGGGAAATAAAAAAGAGCTAGCCTGAAAGGCAACACGAAGGTTCCGAGGTAGGATGGCGAGATGGAGCGATCGGTCGAGGGAGCATTGACGCAGGTTCTAAAACTGAGCAGCAGGAGTTAGTCAAAGCGGAAACGGAAAAGAAGCATGCTCGTTCATACTTCGTAAGAAAAATAAAAGGCCGCCATATGGACTGCTCACCTACGCCTGTGATCTGACGTCGTGTGTGCGAGGGTAGGGTAGCGAGACACAAGTAGAAAGACAGAAGGAATGCAGGGAAAATGGAAAAGGAAGAGGTTGTGGCTAGTGATATGAGCGGGTGGATTGCGCTATGGGTACGCAAAGACGGGCGCCGTTGTCGATCCCTTTTTGGGAAACCAAGAAAGCGATAGAATGCAGGCAAGACAGTCCACCTACATTTGCTAAGATGTCGGCCGAAGCGCAATGCACTCGCGAGAAGAGTGTCGATGATGCCAGTGGTACCCTCTACGACGGATCTGAGTCGTAGATTGGCGTGGTTGTGTCCTGGAAGGCCCGTGATTCTGGTCGCCGAGGTGGGTGTTTCGGTGAGTGGTTGTCGCCGTTTGTCGCCGTTCGTCGCTGCGAGAACCCGATCGAGTTTGTCGTCTCGTCTCGTCTCGTCTCGTCTCGTCTTTTTTTCCGGGTTTCGTCGTGTGTTGCTCCGTTTCTGGTTCTATTCTGTCGTGACGGGATCGGCTACTCTCGCAGTCAGCCATAGCACGGGTCAGCCCATTGCTCCATTGATACAGTTCCCGCAACGCTGATTTGCGAATTCGCAGACCCCCTGATTTCCCTGTCCTTCTGGCTGTGTCTCTCGACCCCCTAGCGTTCTCTGGTTCCTCCCCACCCCACTACTAGTGGAAGATGGGCCAGCGCGGCAGACATGAACAATTCCTATTGGGGTATAGCATAATTGATTTCTCTCGTTTGTTTCATGCACGAGCCAGTCAAATGCGGCAAGGCGCGAATAGCTCGCCCCTGAGCTGGGCAGCAGCCACCCACACCTCTCAAGTAAAAGGGGAACAATACAGGGGAGCCGGTCTCTGGAAGAGGGCAGTGTGCAGCAAAGAAAAGGCGAGGGAAAACTTACTGTCCAAACCCGGTTTCGCTGCGGACCTGGCTCCGATGTGATTCCTTTTTTTCTCCGGACACAAGGGCGTGCCGTCCCCTGACTACTATACTCGTTCTTGTCGTCGTTCTGCCACCCGATTGGCAATATAGCTGAATATAGACAGGGCAGGTCTTTTAAGGAGGTATGAGCTCTCGACACTACCCCGATAGTTCCGTCTGCTAGCTGCCTTTTCGACTCTTTTTCGGTCAATTTTTTTGTCGCTTCAGCTGTCGCTGCTCTGTATCACAGGCTTAGTTCCTCAACCGTTTCGCAGAAGTGCACGGGAAGAAAATCAAGTGCGGAGCTAGCCAATTGTTCGTGGTGGCCCGTTCCCGGCGAGCCGGCTTTCTGCGGAGAACACACACACACCCCAAACACCAAAAACAACAGACGATAGCCGGGTTTGGTACTTATAAGCAGTTCCGGGAGCTTGCTTCTACCCGTTTTCCCGGTGTGTCGTTTTATCGTGGATCAGTGCAGCTGTAGTTCTGGAATAATGCGAAGTCGACCAAGGAGGCGAGGAGCTGGACCCGACAAGCTGGAACTGGACCAAATGAAAGAAAGAAAAAAAGAGAGGGGAAGCCTAGAAGACAATAACAAGAAAAGGAGAGTCGGCAAGCCGACTGCTTTAGTCTTCTTTCTGTCGCCTGCAGCTGGGTCCCTTGCATGGGAACTTCCATGAGTTTTTATTTGTTTTTGTCTTTGATTTCCTCACCGGTGATCACAAGTGCTCGCTAGTCCATGTGCCAGGCAATCTATTCACAGCGCCTCCGTGCATATGTGACTCGGGCTAAGGTGCAAGTCAGCTCTGCCTGGTGCAGCTAGTGACTGAGAGCCAGGTTCGTGAGTCCAAAGGTAAGAAGTGTTTTGGTGTTGTGCCGCGCTGCAGCCGTCGGGCTTTTGTCTTAGTGGAGGGCCAATGGGGGGCCAATAAGGCTTGTGGGTGGCTGCATAGGTGTGACTGTGCAAACGGCTTGGTAGCTCAGAATCACAGCGTGCATAAAGGGTGGGCAGAAATAAGACGAAAGGAACAAAAGAGGCAAACTAACGAGCGGGAGAAAGAAAGACAAAAAGAAAACAAATTGGGCAGAAATGAGGGAAGTAAGGGCAGAAACGGTCCGAAAACGCGAGACAACAAGGTAGGAGCAAGAAAAGGATAGAAAAGGATAGGCAAAGTAGAGTGATTGGGTGGCCGTATTCCCGGACAAGAAAGGAAAGAGCAAGGGACCGTGTCGAGAAAAGGAAGCAGCGCCAATACGAGAAAGAAACAGGCATCTACGTAACTACAAAGGAAGGAGCAACAGAAACAGCGGACAACGGACAGATAGGCCTTGCCAGGTCAGGCCTAATCTCGTCGAGTCGTCTAATCTTGTCGAGTCGCACAGCATTTGTTTTCACAATGTCTCCTCGTATCGAGTATCGCTTCGTACGTAACTGGTGCCAGGACACAGAATGTTTCGTGGCGTCTCTTGTGATCGCTCATATAGCACCGGGCTGGTATAATAACAACAGGTCGCTATTGTCACGAGCAGGGCTGGTGAGAAGAGACCCGAGCGTTCTCCATAACTACGAGCACACCAAAGTGTATATATCTAACTCATATATAGCTATGGAGCACGGCGTGATCCGTGCTCGAGGTCTTAAAACATGCAAAAAGGCAAACTCACTGAAAACCTGTTCAGGCCCCGAGTCGTTGTCTTGCACCCACACGATAGACGGGGATGTTTTTTGCTGGCTGTCCGCTCTCCACCGATCTTTCGCCCTCTTTCCTCCGAGTGCACATACTTTTTTGGTGGCTTCAATGCGACCTCGACCGGGGGACAGGCGGGCCCAGACAAATTGCTTCGCGTGAGCGTGTCTGGGGACAGGTCCGTCGCGAGAAACAGGCCTCCAGTGGAATCTTGGCCTGAGACTTTGATCTGCGTCAGTGGCATTCGCAAGTCTTTCCCACGCACACGCACTACACTACGGAGTACACACATACAACAACGAATGCCCATTCGACCGGATGAGTCCGAAACAGGTACAAAGACTACAGGTACAAAGGCTACTGCGAACGAGATCGAGCAAAGGTGATATCGTGGCTATGTATGTTGTTCGATAGTCGTAGGCCGTCCCTAGTCGACAGGGGAGCGAGAGGCAACGTGGGCCCATCCATTATCTGTCGGAAATGAGTGTGTTCTCGAAGGACTGGATCGAGGCCGCGTCTCGGAAGGACGAGCCCTCATACATATGCCGAGGGCAAGCCGTCGGGAATGACGAAGAAGGAGAGGATGGCGAAGACGGCAACGATGAGGACCCAAGACAGAGCACCAGGACGCATGCAAGAAACGCACCCAACAAAATACGACCTGCCTTGCATGCACCAGTTGCGTGGCACGCCAATGCACGAGGGCACGGCTCGCCGGCAGCGCATATTGGCTGCAGCGGGTCCAGCGAGGCACAGCAGAGGAAGCTAGGAGCTCAAGCTCGGGTTTCGGGAAGCTGGCGGAGCGTGGGATGGAACCCACGATTGTGGAATGTTTTCGAATACGTTGTGATGGTAGAGTCACTACGGAGTACAGGCTACTATGAGGAGGTGGTGGTAGGGCGGATGGCCCGCACTGGTGAATCAAAGTCTCTCATTAAATAGACAATATACAGAAAGTGAATGTAGGCCAAGCTGAGCCTACGGTCGTAAAGCATTATATAGGTGAAGGAGGGGGTGTATGTGTGTGAGAGTGTAAAAAAAAGACGGGCTCAGGCCTCGTCTGAGGGTATCAAGTGGTTCGTCCTCCTGCCGTCTCCTGTCGTCTCCTGTCGTCTTCTGTCGTCTTCGCTCATCTACCTGTCACCCCTCTGTCGTCGTCGTCGGCATCACCGCCTACTGCATCACCGCAAAACACCAGTCTTGCCGCGCCGTCTGCGACTTGCCCAGCTTCTTCTTCATCCAGCACTGGTAGTTGCCACTGCTGCTGCTGGCGCTGGACCCGTCCGCCGGCAGCGGCCCCCATCCGCAGCCCGTGCACCCGCTCGTGCCGGCGCAGTTGTTCATGCACTCGGCCATGCTGACGGCGGCTAGGTGCGAGATGTCGGCCGCCTCGCCGGAGCCGCTGTAGTCGAGGCCGCAGAGGCGCAGGAACTGGATCTGCGAGCCGGGCACTTGGTACATGGTGCCGTTGGCCACGGGGCAGTCGGTCAGGTACGTGGTGCTGGTGGCCTTGGCTGTTGCGGACGTCTTGGTGGAGGTTTTGTGCGTTGTCGTGCCCGTGGCTGTCGCCGATGCGGTCGTCGTCACCCCAGATGTCGGCAGCGTCGAGACCGCCGTCGCCGACAAGGACGCGGCTGTGGTGGACGCCGGTGATATCACGGCGCTCGATCTGGACTTGTGTCAGCCTTGGTCCAAGACGTGTACATGCACACACAAAAAGCAATGTAAAACCACAAAAAAAACATATCTGCTTACTACCTCGCGTTCTTCTTGGCCAGCGTCACGCCGACACCGACACCCACTCCTACGGCCACCGCGATGACCGTGAACACCAGCAGCGCCGCCAGCAGCCAAAAGGTGCGTCCGCGGCCGCGGCTGCTGCCGTCAGTCCGCCGCGTGTCGACGGGGCTGTGGTCGCGTTTGCCGTCAGGGCCGCGCAGAGGCTGGCGTCCAGGCTGGCGGCCGTAGCGCATGCCCGGCGGCACATAGCGGCCGTTGACGAACTCAAAGTCGGCCGTGTTGCGGTTGCTGTTGATCTCGCTCTCGTTGTCGGCGACACCAGCACCGCCGCCGCTGCCGTTGTGTACAACGTGAGCAGCCGTAATGGGACCCTTGATGATGCCGTCGGCCGCTCGCTGCAAGGAGGTGATGCGGGATTTCTCCGAGGTCTCCGGCACGGCAGCCATGCCCATGCCCATGCCAAACCCGAGCATGCGACTACGACGGCGGCTTCGGCGCTTGCCGTTCCCGCCGCTCTCCTCTTTGCTAAAATGCGGCAGGTCGCCGTCGCCGTCGTCGTCTTCGTCCTCGGCGTCGCGGAGGAAGGTGAAGGCCGACGGGTTGGCAATGGTGCCCATGGACGCAATGGTGGCCGTTTCGGCTGTTGTGTTGGCAACACTGGTGGCGTCGTCGGACCAATAGATCGACGGCGGCGCGGCTGGGGGGGAAGGACTGCCGGCTGCGCCAGCCCGGGCAGCTTTTCCCGCTGCTGCTGCCGCATGGTCCCGCATATGTGTGCGATACTGGCGCTGGATCTCCTCGTCATAGGGCGGCAGCGCCGTGCTGGACGCTGCCAGAGAGGGGGCCGCTCGCGAGAGACGGCCTTCGCTGCGGCGGTCGGGGGGTGCCGGGGACAGCGGGAAAAAAGCGTCGTCGCCGTCGGTGACAGGCATCACCGGTGGCTGGCGAGACCGCTCGGCCGACGTGCGCTGGGAGGAGGCGCGCTGGGATAGTCTGTCGTTGGAGGTGCGACGCTGGGCCGCGTGCTGCGGCGAGTGTGGTAGTGAAGGCATGGACGGCAGATGCTGCAGCGGCAGCGGCGGCTCGTGCTCGTCGTGCAGCGGCAGGTAGTTGGGGGATTGCGGGTGCCGCCGGGGCCAGGACGTGGCGTCCAGAGAAATGCCGGGAAACCCGGTGTCGTCAGAGGCTCGTGGGCGTCCGCCAGTACTGCGTGAATCCAGTGTGAAACTGCCCATCACGCGGTGGCCGCCTGTTGTGGTGGTTGTGGCGGTTGTGGTTGATCTCGGGGAGAAGAGAGGAGGGGGAAGGGTCTGAAGGCCGAGTTGCACCTTTGAATCTCCTCAGTCTTATACTCTCGTCCACACAAGAAGAGTGCCAGCCCTGATTCACATCTAGATCCAACGAGGGCCCATTGACTGCCGCCCGCTCGATGGATCACACGAAGTGAACCGAGACAGAAAAAGAGGAGGATGCAGGAGAGAGCTACGACATGCAGACGAGATCACCGTCAAACGCCATACATACATACATGCTCCCGCATTATACTATGAATGTACACAGACCGAACGAGTATGTACATTCACTATCTCCCGGCGTCCACCGATATGTACGAAGTACATATACACAGCTCGTACCTGGTCCCCGATATCAATATCCGGCCAGACCCCACCGCAACCTCCAGGATGTTGGATTGGGATGGTTCCGACTAGTACGGAGCGCAATGAGTGTTACTGCGTACACTACATACACTATGTATGTACAAACAACTACAACGAGTACTCACAACTACATCCAGCGGGCAGATTGCCTATGGAGCTTTTCGCCGCCTCACCTCGTATAGCTGCCAATATATGCACCGTCACGCAGCCTCCTGCATGGCGCTGTCTCTCTTCCTTTCTTTTCTGCCACTTTTTCGCTGCGTTTTCTGCGCCTTTGTGTTTTCACCTGAAGGGCCGCTGGGGGCTGGTCTGGACTGACATGCATGCAGCATGCACTCTGCAGGCTTCAACGCTATGCACACTAACTCCTAATTCTGGACATTTTCGCACTAGCTGCCAGGCTTGGCTCGCCGTCCAGGCACCATCCTACGCCGCCAGGGGAACTACCTACAACTATGTAATGCTAGTCGCTGCTGGAACCAACGGGCGAAAGCATCAGGTAGTTGTTGTAGTTGTACTCCGTAGTATAGTGTACAACGCTGTCGGCAATTTAGCTGCTCGTACCTAATTTTCTAGTAGTCACGACGGCGTTGCTTCTCGAAGAATAGGACTGGCCCCCTCCCCTCCCCAACCCCTGTCTGGCGTATTCGTATCTGGTTCGTAGAGGAGGGTATGAGTGAAGGTCGCTTTGACCTCTTTATGAGAAGACTACTCCGTACGACGTACAACGGTAACTGCGACGTCTAGCGTAGACGTGATCAGAGAATATGTCGTATCTTGAATCTCTTACCATTCGCTCTGCGAAGGTCACAATACTCCGTACTCCGTACATGCATACTTGTATTTTCAAGTAGTCGTGCGTACATTTGTATGTAGAAGTACATATATACGAGTATGCAACTACTCCGTACGAGTACTCTACTCATACTAGCTACAACTACGAGAAATATCTTGCTTGTAGACCCCTGCTCCTCCTTGGCGCTACCTCATTTCCGGGACCGCCAGTCAATTTCAGAAATTGCATACGGACCTAGGTCCTGGTCACTTCCAGGCAGAATTTGCGCTTACTCTGTCGCAACGGCGAAAGAACGACTTAATTTTTAACGACTGTGGAGAGAAGCAAAACGTCTAGCAGCCATGTGGCTGTTTCCAGCGCCCTTTGCCTATGCCCTTTGCTGCGATATTCTTGCCCATCCTCATTTCGCTGTCCCTGATCGCGGCTTTGCCACGTTTCGGCATTCTAGTCTATTCTCGAAGGTGTCTGCCTCCGTACCGATACATACTCGTACTCCGTACTTCGCCATCTAGTCCTATGTAGTAGCATAACTACTCCGTATGTCGAAGAATCTACCACTTCTGCTTCTCGCAAAAGGCGGCCACCCGTCCAAATAGCTCGCCGCTGCGCAGCGCTAGATAGATGTCGCTGACCCGAGAGCCGATGATGCGGCCAGAACCACTGTCCGCATGGCCATTGCCAAGCCCGTTGCCGTTGCCGTTACCGTTTCGAGCATTGGCCCGCTCTGCAACCAGCGTAGGGTGGTCTTCGACGCCGCGGTGGAAGGGCACGTCGAGATCGACACGCACAAATTCATAGACCACGCGCGATGCCGGGCTAAGATAGGCGCCGGTCGCCTTTACAGTGGCCGCCGTGGTGGCCGAGCCGGGCTCTTGCATAAACGGCGCAAAGGTGTCCTCATGTACCGAAGCCAGACAGCGAGCAGCCAGCGCCTGGAATTCAGACAGCGTCTTGACCGAGAGGTCCTCGGCCCGCGACGCTGACAGCAGCACGCCCATAGAACACTCAGCAGCGCTGCGGGCTCGCTGCTCGGCGTTCAGGTGGCCGAGGCGGTCCCAATGTGCCAGCAGGTCGGCGACAACAGCGGCCGTGTCGATCTCGACGGGCCCAAACACGTTGCCTAGCAGCGCGGCCAGTTCACGACGGGCCGCCTCCTGGAAGCGGCGGTGCAGGCCGCGCAGATCAAGGGCCTGGCACAGCATGAAGAGGTACGTGGCCGCCATGAGAGAAACGAGCTCCGTGGCGTCAAGAGCATGCCGAGCAGCCACGAGGGCCATGGAGTTGACGGTCTGGTTGGCCATCTCGGCAATCTGCACATGAGCACTGACGGGGTGAGCAAGACAGGCCAGCTCAGCCTGGTAGGCGGCCATGTTGACGTCGAGGCCCTTGCAGAGGTAGGAGGTGCTGGGGTCATCGGGGCTCAGATTCGGCGGCAGACCACGACTGCGGTCGGCATCGACAAGCTCGTAGGCCTGGCTAAACAGCAGCCGGCCGATGTTTTGCAGCGCCAACAGCGTTTTCTCCATCGCCGACGTCACAGCTGCCGCCTGGAAGTTGCCTCCATGGTGGACGCCTCCCCCCCCTCCTTCTCCTCCGCTATGACCAGCACCCGCATCCACCAACGGATTGTCTGTCGTCGCGTTCAGCTCCACCGTCACCTGCCGCGTTGCCAGCTGCAGGTCTTCTAGCTGAGGCCCCAGCCACTGCGGTGCCGTTCGCCACGCATAGCGGTCTTGTGCCAGTCCCACATGACCCGGCACGGCGTCCGGAGCCAGCTGCGACCCGGCGAGGAAGCGCCGGATATTGCGTGCCACCTCTGCTTGCCCAGTATGTGGCCGCACGCGCGAAATAAAGTCGTCGTAGTTGTGTGCGGTGCCCGTCAGCGCTTCGGTGCCCATCGCCGTCAGCACCTGGGCCAGCAAGGCTAGCTGATTGGCGCCGTAGATAGCCAGCGCTGCGGCCGCACAGCTCGGAGCCGTGCCGTTGGTGATGCCAAGGCCCTCTTTCGCCTGGAACTTTAACGGCGTGATGCCAGCTACCTTCAGGGCCTCGTTGGCCGGAATCACGACGGCCCCATAGCGCACGTAGACGTCGGGGTTGCCCTCGAGAGCGGCAGCGGCATACGACAGCGGCGCAAGGTCGCCTGAGGCCGAAATGCTGCCCCGGAGCGGCACCACGGGGGTCATTCCGGCCGAGAGCAGGCGCAGCAGGGCATCAACCACCTCGGCCCGCACAGCCGAGTGTCCACGAGCCAGCGAGTTGCTGCGCACCAGCATTAGAGCCCGCACGACGGCCACAGGTAGCGCGTGGCTCCGCAGGAGGTCCTCGGCCACCGTGGCAGCGGCTCCCGGGCGCCCCAAAGGGACGTCTTGGCCCTTGTCGCTCGGCAAAAGCACGCCGACATTGAGATGCTGGACGAGGGCTGATTGCAGCCGGTGGTAGTTGGCTGTGCGCGTGTTGGCGCTGCCGCCGAAGCCGGTTGTCACGCCGTAGATAACATGGCCTGCAGCCAGCTCAGTAGATAGAAAGTCAACACTCGCGGCAATCTTGGCTCGCACAGTCTTGTCGTGGCTCAGCTCGGCCACCGCACCATGTCTACAAAGTGAGTTAGATATCGATCAAGAACCACATCATAGCCAAAAAACACAACAAAAACAACAAAAACGTACAGGGCGACGGCCACGACTGAACCGATCGTTAGGTCATTGCCTGTGACCGAGAGTGAGTGGCCAGCTGTCTGGATGGCCTCGATGGTGGCCCATTCGCGGCACACTGCCGTCATATGCGAGATGTCCGTCATATCGGAGGTTTATGTTGTGGAACGTGTCGGTGGGGGGTATGCGTGTGCTGATTGGGATCGGAAATAAAAGCCTATGGAGTACGGAGCACCGTGAGACGAAATGCTCATGTGGCGTCAACCTCAATTTTTATGGCCGTGATTGCGGTGAGAAGCACATGAAGCTGCAAGCCAGATCCACCACCACGAATGACTTCACACCGTCTGTCGATGAGCTTGCCGCCCGGATATGCGATGGGGGGTTTATGTTGTGCATGCCATTGTCTCACACAGCTGGTGGGCCGCCGTGCGCGCCCTTGCTGCGTCAAAAAAGTGACGGAGCTGGAAGGTCAGGTGCTCGGCTTTTTGGATCTGTAGAGCCCGTTAGCCGGTTTGAGCCTTGTAAGGCCTGCAGCAGATGACTAGTCGAGACATGTTGCACAAGACGTATGTATGTACTTACCATTGTGGCTGCTTGTGATTGTGGTTGCGCTTCCACTCGCCAGCAGAATGGTGCACCGTCAGCATGCGTCTCGGGACAGATGTAGGACGAGCATGTCGTGATGCTTTCACGAAAGGATCATTAAGCTAGAGCTCCGGCGAATACGAGTAAACTGTTGCGCCCTTTGAGTCGCTCCTTCCGCCATGCCAGCCAAGTAGAAAAAGAGCTCCGGCCGGTGCTACAGCAGGGCGGGGTCAGAGCGACGCAGGTACCTACCGCATTGGGCAATCGCGGTGCCGACGACCGCCGTTTATTTGCGGAAATCGCCGCTGATATCGGCAGCCATCCGTGTCGGGTCTTATCGCTGCTGTCTTGGCTGTCTCTTCCTCGACCGTCTTCCGCCTCTGCACCTCTCTCCTGTTCATCTGTTCTCTCCTCCCATTTCTTTCCATTTGTCGCCGCTCATCTCACGTCAACACTGCTCCGTAGCTGCTGACGGATGACACTGGCCCTCTAATTGCTCTATTGGACGCCACCGTAGATCGATCTTTTCCCCTCCTCTTACTGCTTCCCCCTCCTCCTCATGCACTTTTCCGCTTGGCCCGTCCTCTCGCTGGCCGCCGGCAGCCTCGCCGCCTCTGTGGCGCCGTGGTCCGATGCGGCCGGCCAGCACGTGCTCGTGCCGGAGGCGGACGCCAGCAGCAGCAGCTTTGCCTGCGATCTGCCGCCGCCGCTCGCACCCAATGGCGATGTGGACGGTCTGGCGGCGGCGTCGGTGCTGTTTGGCGGCCCCGAGGCCCTGGCCAAGCAAGTCGAGCGCCACGCCGCCATCGTGCGCATCCCGTCCATCAGCTACGACGACATGCGCAACGTCAGCGACGGCGACGAGCGCTGGGCCATTTTCGACGACCTGCACGCCAAGCTGGCCGAGCTGTACCCGACGGTGCACGAGCGCATGGAGCGCGTCAAGGTCAACGTTGTCGGCCTCGTGTACACGCTGGCCGGCAGCGAGCCCGTCGACGTGCTGCGGCCGCTGATGCTGACGGCGCACCAGGACGTGGTGCCGGTGGCCGACGAGTCGACCTGGACACACCCCCCCTTTGCCGCCCACTACGACGGCCAGTTCCTGTGGGGCCGCGGCGCCTCGGACGACAAGAACAGCCTGACCGCGCTGATGTCGGCGCTCGAGGCGCTGCTGACGCAGCCGGGCTGGACGCCGCGGCGCACGGTGGTGCTGGCGCTCGGGTTCGACGAGGAGTCCTCGGGCAAGTTCGGCGCCGGATCCATTGCCACGTATCTCGAGCAGCGCTTTGGCCGCAACTCCATGGCCCTGATCCTCGACGAAGGCGGCACGGGCATGCAGCGTGTCGGCGACGCCGTCTTTGCCATGCCGTCCGTGCTGGAAAAGGGCCACGTCGACGTGCTGTACGAGCTGCGTGTGGCGGGCGGACACTCCTCGATGCCCTTCCCGCACACCGGCATCGGCATCATGGCCGAGATTGTCACGGCTCTCGAGGCCCACCCCTACTCGCCGCGCATTGTCGCCGGCTCGCCCATCCACCAGAGCTACATCTGCCGTGCCCGCTATGCCCCTGAAGCCGACCCCGACACCACCCGGCTCGTCCGCTCTGGCGACCTCGAGGCTCTGGCGTACAAGCTGGCTGCCATCGACCGCTCGACCCATTTCCGCCTGCAAACGTCGCAGGCCGTCGACATGATTGCCGGTGTAAGTGCTGTGGTGTGAGAGCCTGCTTGGAAACACCGAAATCTAACTCTACAGGGCGTCAAAATCAACGCCATGCCCGAACTCGTCACTCTCGGCGTCAACTACCGCGTTGCTCCTTTCGAAAGCATCGATATTGTCAAGGCCAAGACCCTCGGTCTCGTCAAGCCGATTGCTGCCAAGTATGGCCTGGCCCTCACCGCCTTTGAGAGCTCGTCGCCCGTGGCCCCTCTCTACGATGTTGACTACAACGGCTCGCTCGTTATCACCACGCGCCAGGAGACTGCGCCGGCTCCCGTTTCGCCCACATCAGGTCCGATCTGGGACGTCTTTTCCGGCACCATCCAGTCCACCTTTGCCTTTGACGAGGGCCCGGTTGTGCCTGTCGGCGACCTGATGAACGGCAACACCGACACCCGCCACTACCTCAGTATGTGATTCCATCTGCCGTCTGTCTGCCTTCATCGACGTCCTGCTAACCCACAGACCTCACCCCCAACATCTACCGCTGGATTCCGCTGTTCCCCGGCGCCAGTCTCTACGCCCACACCGTCGACGAGCGTATTGACATGGATGCCCACATGGGCGTGCTCCAGTTCTACTACAACCTGATCCGCAACTACGATGCCTCCGACGCGTAGTCTGCCTGTATTGGTCGTATCTGTTCCGTGTCTATGAAAGTGACGACTGCCATGCCTAGTTGAGTAGATAGAGTGTCTAAATACTCGTAAAATTGGATATATATCGAGTTTGCCATTGCTTCAATTTGTATTTCAGACCTCCTCAAACCCCCACCACTTGCTGCAGCCACCATGCGTGGATCCGTACGTCGTCGGTCAGCTCGGGGTGAAAGCTCGTGCCAAACACGTTCTCTTGCCGAACAGCCACAATGTCGGCCTCGCCGTCACTGCCGACTCGTCCTAGAACGTCTACCGGAGCGCGGCCAGCACCCGGAGACACCAGTGCCGACACCACGGGCGCCCGGATAAACACCGCTCGGAACGGCTGGGGTGGCTCCTCGCCGTCGCCCAATTTGACGTCCGCCAGAAACGCCAGCGCCAGATCGCCCTCGAAGCTGTTGATCTGCCGTCCAAAGTGGTTGCGGTGGACGCGCACATCCAGACCGCCCACCAGCATCTGGCCGCCCTCTTTGGCTGCGTCCACCTGCTCTGCCAGCAGAATGAGCCCGGCACAAGTGCCCCAGGTCGGCTTCTTGTCGGTGCTGGTGACGTTAGTACCGGTGTCTCCTTTACTCCCTCCCACCGCCCTCCCACACTCACCGTACAAACTGCCGCAAAGGCTCGAGCAGGCCGGACCGCGCCGCGACCAGCGACAGCGTGGTGCTCTCGCCACCGGGCACGACGAGGGCGTCGCAGCGCGCAAGCTCGCCGGCTGTGCGCACCTGAATAAAAACAAAGGAGCGTGCTGCCAGAGACGGCGCAGCTGTTGCCGCCCGTTCTAGCAGCGCAATGTGCTCGACAAAGGCACCCTGGAGCGCCAGGACGCCCACGGTGACTGGAACCACGGTCATGGTCTTGTTTCAGGGGCGGTGCAATTCGATGTTTTCTTCCTTTTAATGGCCACTTTTTGCTGCGAGAATATCAAACGGCAATCGCTGTCAATTGAACGATTTCTCTACCGATCCGCCAGCTCACTTAGAAGCAGAACCGATGCAGGCAGAAAAGAGCAAATGAGCAAATGTACAAAAGCGGAAGGACCAAGCGAACGTGGCTGCAAGCCCGAAAATGACAAGGAACAAAGACCTTGGCCGTCTCCAAGAGGGTGACTCGATTTAGCACAAATGCCACGCAAAACGGCTCGGTACTGCTACCCGACGTCGGCGGTCAAGGGCCGCGGAAACCTGACAAAGACAACGCAGAGCGACAACGCCGGCCATCCATCTTTCCCCTCCCTCTCCCCCCTAAAAAAATAGTGACTCATGGCGTGAACGCGCAAAACGGGTTCGAGCCAAGTCGTCGTAGACCCCAAAAAGCCGAGCGTGGAAAAAATAGGGCCAATAAAAAAATGGCACAAAAAAGTCGGAAAAAAAACACTAACGGCCGCAGCGGCGATGGCGGCGTTTGGGGGGAACAAGAGGGACAGGAGACGCCGTGAGTTTTCCTCGGGCAACCCTGAAGAAGCCGTCACCTGTCCCTCTTGTCCCCCCTTTCCGAGTTGTTTTCGCTTTATCTTGTTGACTCATGTCTATCGTTGTTGCCTTTTGACGTCCACTCTTCCCAGCGATTCCCACCTCTGACCCTTCTGCATCACCATCGCAGGTCTGCTCTGACTGTACTGCCCCTTTGCCACACCACCCACCGTATTGAGACCATTGTCCGCACACCATTGTCATCATGGGCAACACTGACATCGTCGCCAACCCGGCGTCGGCCACGGCCCCCAAGGCCAGCCGCACCGTCAAGGCTGGCCTGGCCCAGATGCTCAAGGGCGGCGTCATCATGGACGTCACCAACGCGGAGCAAGCCCGCGTCGCCGAGGAGGCCGGCGCCTGCGCCGTCATGGCCCTCGAGCGCGTGCCCGCCGACATCCGCCGTGACGGCGGCGTGGCCCGCATGGCCGATCCCGACGTCATCCGCGGCGTCCAGGCTGCTGTGACCATTCCTGTCATGGCCAAGGCGCGCATCGGCCACTTTGTTGAGGCCCAGATCCTCGAGGCGCTCGGCGTTGACTTCGTCGACGAGAGCGAGGTGCTGACCCCGGCCGACCACGCCGAGCACATTGCTAAGGACGCCTATGCCGTGCCGTTTGTGTGCGGCTGCAAAGACCTCGGCCAGGCCCTGCGCCGCATTGCCGAGGGCGCCGTCATGCTGCGCACCAAGGGCGAGGCCGGCACCGGCGACGTCTCCGCAGCCATTACGCACGTCCGCGCCGTGGCCCGCGAGATCCGCCAGGCCCAGCAGATCCTGGCCGCCGACGGCGACGTGGGTCTGCAGCGCCACGCCGTCGCTCTCAACGTCGACGTCGACCTGTTGCGCGAGACCGTGCGCCTCGGCCGCCTGCCCGTCGTCACGTTTGCCGCCGGCGGCGTGGCCACGCCCGCCGATGCCGCCATGCTCATGCAGCTCGGCTGCGACGGCATCTTTGTCGGCAGCGGCATCTTCAAGTCCGGCGACGCCACCAAGCGGGCGCGTGCCATCGTCCAGGCCACCACGCACTTCAAGGACGCCAAGGTCCTCGCTGAGATCAGCGCCGGCCTCGGCGAGGCCATGGTCGGCATCAACTGCGACTCGCTGCCGTCGCTCGACCGCTATGCCAACCGCAGCTCCTGAGCCCAACGCTGGTTGAGACTAGGGATCGGAGGAAAAGAAAATCGAAAGGGAAGGAGAAGGGCAACGGGAAGGAGGACGAGGATGATACGCAAAGCGGGCGGAGATGCAAGGCAAATAAAAAGAACGAGTAAATAGCAGCAAAGCCATCCAAAGCAGGCCGTGTATTTCCATAGTATCGATGGTCATGCGCACTCGCGCTCATTCCACATGCCGTTCATGACAACCCAACCTAGAGCCGCTGTGACCAGATGTGAAGCTGATCCACTTTTGATGTTCTCTTGTCTCTCTGTCTTGAGCGACGGTGCGCGTTTGTGCGTTGACACCTACCACTGCCTGAGACATGTCGCTAGACACGCTTGGTGCTCGTCTTCACGAATCAGGATTCAAAAATCCAGGAATATGCCATTTCCAGAGGTTGCATGCCCCAAAAAGGGGCAGGGGAGCGGGCAATGCGCCTGTTATATGGCCATGCCTTTTTCTTAGGGCTTCCCACAGGCTAGCACTTCCGGCAGGCAAACTCTGCCGGCAAACTGAGGGCAGCGCTGTCATTCGCTGGAATTGCTGCGTGCCTGCCCACCTAGCAAAGCCAGTAAAATCAGCCGTTGGGGCTTTTTGTGTGCTGGAATGACTAATCTACGACCAGAAGCGCATTTTGGATGCCAGTTCCAGCATCGTCAAGAGACCGCAGTCGTTCAGGGAAGGCACGATTCTGGCTATTTCCTTCCTGCAGGGACAAGCGCTTTAATTACCATCACGTGATGCTATACCGATACATCCGAGGGCCAACCCATCGTGATGTCGCCGAGCAGACTTGCTCCATTCCGGCGCTCGCTTCTGTCCCAGAGAATACGATACGAAGCGCGAGTGCTTACTGACAACAGAGTACATACTCCATGCGTGCCATTGCAAGTGGCCTACTGTTCATTACGTGCATGGATCTAGACCTCGCTTCGCTGACCACCCAAATAAAAGGTGCAGACAACTAATGGTCCTAATATAACAATGCACTAACGTTTTATTTCGCTACGAACGACGAGTCCAGCTGCAATCTCCACCGAGGTCTGGTGTGCCAGGGGACGCTGGGACTGGGACACTGGAACGCTGGAACGCTGGAACGCTGGAACGCTGCGATTGCTTTCTCGTTTTGGCCCAGACACCGGACTGGCCACGACCATCGCGCCGACCTATCGCGTAAAGAATGCCCCAAGACATAGCGTCCTCTTTTACCCGTGGCTAGAGTACAAAGAGACAGGCCTGGCCGAATCCAAAGAGGCACCATCTCGATGCTCACAGAGTAGCTCGAGTAGCCCCGTCTTGTCCCCTGTGAGATTACTTTCATGTCCGCTAACGAATTCATGCATTGCCTGGTCTAAATATACTTGTACATAGTCAGGTGTACGGAGCACGGTGTACGGGCAAGTGCATCTCCGTATGTACGACTACCTCACATGATGGACTCGCATGGCTATACGACGTATAGGATCACCAAAAACGGCGCACGATGACCGCGGACGCCCCCGTTCTTCCTTTTCTTCCTTCTTCCTCCCCCTCTTACCCACCGTTATCTTGCTGGAATATGGGATCTAGATGCCCTCGCGTTTTCCTGACGAGGTTCTGATGAGCTTAGCTCGTGTGTCTGGTTCAAGACAGCCAGGATAGTGCATTAGCAGGACGGAAAAAGACGAAGAACCCGCTCTGGTGCAGTTTCTCAGCTCTGGACTGGTTCTCCACATCGGGTTGACGAGAACTGCGGTGGCAATATTGGGGTCTGTGTGTCGCTGCCAAGGTTCATAGTGCCATGGCTGTACGGAGTACTCGTACTGGTGTTTACGGTCGTCTGTACTCTATACACGTACAATTGTACTGTAACCTCGCTGCTCCGTATGTACAATGAGCTCCTGCTGTTTTTCGGCTTTGCTGACCTCTTTCTTGCTGCTCCCGAACAGCATCTGTGCTGATTGTCCCCATATGTAAGTAGCCGCTTTGACAGCGTCCCAAACATTTCCCGTCGCTGTCGTTGGGGTTTTCTGGTTTTGGATTCACTGGATTCTGTGGTCTCGTGCCGGGCCCGGTTCCTTGGGTCAGCCGTGTTCGTTCCGTGTTCGCCGGGTGAGATCTCTCCTCTGTTCGCTTTTATTGCTCAGTGGAGCTCGCCCATGAGACTAGGTGCAAAGTGTTGCTAGCACATCTGCACGATGGGAAAGTATCTCCTACATCCCTCGTAGTGCACCTGTCAGACGCAATGCAGGCTTAGGGATCCAGGGGTTTGTTCAGAGGCTCAGGGCCATGTGTGAGATACGCTGAACGGGATCGCGTAATTGTTTGCCACCGTCTTTGTGATCAGTCACAAGGAAAAGCTCACCCACCGATAGCTACCCCCCATCTCCAGCGTTGCCATTCTCGACATCGCTTGCTTTTGTTAACAATTTTGTTGGCTTGTTAGACGCCCCGTGTGCCAAACCACAATAGATGCTCCGCAGATTGAGGGGAGGGGACCCTAGAGGCTATTCTACGGGGACAACGTACGTTGTTTGCCAGCCAGATCTCGCCAAACTGGCAAACCCCAGAAGGTAATCGAGGGCTGAACACGCAAGGGATGCGTATTCCGTAGACCGACAAAAAGATCCAAGATAGAAAGAACCGCATATTCTCGTATCTGATTTGTCTTGTCCATTTTACTTTGCAGCCGCCCTTCTTTCAGCTTGTGACGCCGCATTTTAGCCGTCACAACGGGCCTTGCATACCCGTATGCATGTGAAATCCATGCTCGTATTTGGTCGAAGGCGTGCTCGTACTCTGGAAAACAAATACGCGCCAGCTGGGCTTGTCAACTTCGGCTTTTTGATGGGTGATGGGTGATGGATGGGGCGTATACACCATTGTGCAGAAATTTCTAGTCGGGCAATCTTGCAAGTACCGCCCACATCGTGTTCAGCTTTCAGGCCGGACAACGCCGCAGGTCTAGAACAGGCGAGTCAGTGTATGCTCTGTACAATCCACTCCGTAGAGATGGGGTTGCTGATTGTGCCGGAAAGTGCATCCAAAATGAATGGAGAACTAAGAGCCAATGATTCAAATGGACTCGCTTGTGGATGTCCGAAAGTGCACTTCGCTTGGACAGCCGCAGCCTACGGATGCGCTCTAAGAGTGTGCATGTACATTACGCGTATATACTGCCCAGTCATAGAGAAAACCACACGCCCACTCAGGCACTAGACGTCCAACGACCACAAAACTAACAACAACTACGGAGGAATATGTTAGTGACACTGGCCCATTCTGGGGGCTCGATATCGCTAGTTTGGCTGTTAGTTTGTGCACTATTGTCGCGGCCAGGACACGGTGGATGGTGTCTTCGTGGACATTGCACGGAGTGTAGAGTGTGTAGGTGTACTCGTACGCGGTGTACTCGTACTTTGGATAGAGAACGCACCAAGTCCGTACTTTGCTCTATTGCGATACATGCCAGACGTGTCTGCATGCAAGGTACCTTCTCCGTACTTGTACATTCGCACACACAGCCCTCAGCGGGGCGTCGTGTATGAAGCTAAGGCCCCTCATGAAGCTCAGCTCGGCCACGAGAGGCTGTTCTGCGCACGAATATAGAGTAGTCGTAGATAGCGGTACGGAGTACGCTGCTCGAAGTTGCCTTCCGTCATTCCCACGTGTGTTTGTGGACAAAGTGTATGCTTGGCAACGCAGCAAGGTAGCCCTTGTTCTACAAGCTCTCGCGCTCGTTGCCTCACCTGCCGTGTAGGCCGGGAGGGATTTTGTGCGATGTACGACTAGGTGCACAGCATGCACACGGAGAGCTCCGTGGGAATTTATTTAGAGAGAGGAGAGTAACTACAAAGTGCGGAGTGGTGTTGTACAAAGGCACTTGCGTATGCCCCCTCTGTGGCTACATGGGGGGTGTTGTCGACCCTTGCTTGATGGGCGAGGGGAGGGGAGGAGAAGGAAGGACGATGTCTGTTCGGAAATGTACGATACTCCATAGGCATACGAGTACTTAGCCACTCCTTAGTCCGTTGTTTGTCGTGTTTTCATTTTCTGACTCTTTCCTTTTTAGTCACGTCGCATTCGTCAAGTAGTCCATGGCGCTGGGCTGTCTTTGCCAACCATCCGACCATGTCACATTTAGAATACTGGTGGGAGTAGTCTTATGTACTCATATTCCATAGGAGTGCTCATCGTACTCCGTACTCGTACAGACTGCAGGTAATGGGCCGCAAACAAGTAGCCGATACTGCGGAGGAACTAATACTTGGCCCTGCAGGCATGGGAAATAGATGAAGCAAACGGGGTGGAGCTATTGTGCGCGTAGGGTGTATCATACAACGAGGAAAAAAGTCAAAGCGGTGGCAAGTTGGCGGCATGGGTCTCGAGACGCTGTGCCACTTGGAAGCAGCACGAACAAGCATCCTTGTTTCCGTTTCCTTGCTGCTGCGCAGTGGGCAGAAGAAATCGACGATGGCCTAATGTAGTTACTACTCCGGGTGTTTGTAAGGAGGAAAGGAGGTACGTGGTGCCTCAACGTTCACTGGACAGCCATTATGTGCTAGTACGCACTCCCTGTTTGTAAGTACTTACCTTCTTTCCTTCGTACACTAACGCGGACGCCGTTTTTAGCTTTCGATGGGCAACCAGTGCAGGCCACCGCCCAACACCAACAGCCAACACAAGACTCGTCGGCCACCGAGGACGGGACGCGTCGGTTTCCGTGCAGCTGAGACAGAGGGGACGCCGAGATGGTTCGTTTTGGGGAAGGAAGGGGGCGTGGAAGACCGCAGAAACAGAAAAGAACCGCTGCAGAACACACAGGACTGGTCACATTTTGGGTGTTCATGGCATTCTCAAGTGCCGGAGTGGGCGTTGGATGGACAGCTGGGTGCCATTCTGTTCTGGCGTAGGAGGGAACACATTTCAGCATTGGCCCCCCCTCCCAAGGGGGCCTCATTCTCGCTCTCTAGCGGGCCCCAGTGAGCAAAGAACTCCTGGAGGTGGACGGTTTGGCACTAAGGCAGACTATTGGATCCTTGTCCTTCCGCACGATCAAAGGCCCGTTTGGTTGTTGGTAGTGACAAGTCTGCTCTGGAGAGCTCCACCGTTGACGATTTACGAGTAGTTGCAGTTGTTTTCCAGAGGGAGATGTATGTACGCTATACGGAGTACGGAGTACGGAATATTCGATGTGCTACAGCCTTTTAGGGCTTCTTTCTGCCTCTGTCTGGTTCTTTTGTTGCTGTGGTCTGTTTTCCTCCTTCCTCGCCAGACTGCCGATCGCTGTTGTATCTGTCGCTTCTCCTAGCCTCTTGGTTTCTCCTGGCCGCTGTCTCTCCTGGTCGTTTGGCTGTTTGGCTGTCTTGGTCCTTAGTCTTGGCCTTGATGTAAGAGTATTATAGGTCTGGCAGTGTACAACTCCGAGATGGAGTACGACTACTGGTAGCTCAGTCAGATCCACTCGCACCCCCTCCTCTGATACCATACTCCGTATACGACATCACTGTTCTCCGAAGGGCCGCAGCCCTGTTGGAAGCACCCTGTTCGTAGCTCACCGGTCGGGGCTCCATTGCCGTTGTGTGTTTATTCGCTTCGCTGTGCCTTGCCCAGTGCTTCTGGACCCATCCCCTAGACCGGCGTTCTTTTGCCTTTCGTTTCTTCGAGTCCTGGTCCGTCTGTGCACGCCTTGTGTCTTGTATGTACCCTTTTTGGGCCTGGATGTTGGTGTAAGTCGTCTTAGTTACTCCGTACGGTACTCCATATAAGACGATCGTGCACCCCCCTCGTTCATTAAAGTGGCCACCCCTCCATGTTGTTGTTCTTGGCCTTGCCTACGTGTTGAGCGGCCTCTCCTGCTATATTTTCTTTCTCTTTCCCCCTTCTTTTCTCTCCCCCTCTCTCTCCTCTCTCTTTCTCTTCCTCCTCTTTTCCCTCCTCTCTTTTCCTTGTCTCTCCCCATATATCGCACCGCGGTCACGGCCCCAGCAAAGCTGGCGCGCGACCACAAGCAGTCAGGCACACTTTCGCTCTTTGTCAACATCCTCTCTCGACGGACGATCGCAGTGCCGCAGCGGTTGCTTGCACCACCACCGGCATCATCATCCTACACACCCGCGCACGACGGCAGCGGCGGGCAGCAGCGGCAAGCCATGGCGAAAAACAAGGAGGCGGTGGCGCTGGAGAGCTGCGGCAAGGTGACGCTGCTGGGCAACCGGATCTCGGTGCATATGCTGGAGTACCTGAGCACGGTGAAGCACCACCCGGAGGGCTTTGAGCAGCTGACGCGCGAGTTCCTGGACATTTGCCGGATCCTGTTCTCGATCGAGGCCGGGCTGAGCGACTGCTCCAAGGGCGGACGCCGATTTCCGCCGGACATGGTGGTGGAGCTGGAGCGCAAGTTCCGGTCGACGCAGACGGACTTCCAGGAGCTGGACCGCATGATCCACAAGTTCCTGGACTACGAGAACAAGGGCACCGTCGGCAAGATCCACAAGGGCTTCCGGCGCATGTTCCCGGACCACGACATTGCGCGGATGCGCGAGTCGCTGGCGCGGTCGCGCGAGGCCCTGCGCATGAGCGCGCTCGTGTTCCAGTGGTCGCTGGGCGACGCGCGCATCGAGAGCTCCATCGGCATTGGGTACACGGGGCTGTCGGCGGCGCTGGACCGTATGCACGGCAACCGGCCGGCGCTGAGCAGCAGTAACGGAACCGAGACGGCCGCAGCGGCTGCCACGGCTGCCGACCCGGCAAAAGCCAAGCCGGCCTCTCCGAACGGCACCGGAGCCGTCGCCGGAAGAGCCGGAGCAGGAGCCGGAGCCGCCACCGGAATCGCAGCCATGGAAACTGACGACGATGTCGAGGCCATGCTGGCTGCGGCCGATGCCAGCGCAGCCCATGCAAACGGCATCGGGCTCTCCCGGACCCGCACGGCCGAGCCGCCGTCGCCGCCGCCGACGCATCCGCCGGCGCAGGTGATGCAGTCGTCGCTGGCGGACATGGGCATCGGGTCCAACAGCGGCTATGCGGCGCGCGGGTCGTCGATGCTGGCATCCAACGGCCACCGCCAGATGGACGAGCTGCCGCAGCTGCCGTCCAATGGCCGACGCCAGCTGGACGGCCCGCCGACGCTGCCGGCGCCGACGTTTATGGCGGATCGCGACGCCGGCAAAGAGCTGCACCTGGTCGAAGAGCTGCGGCTGTTCCCCGAGCTGCAGCGCCGCGATTCCACGTCCAACAACACGACGGCCTCGTCGGCACGGCTGGACGGCAACGGCCACGCCATCGGCACGGCGCTCACCACGGGCGCCAGCATGCGCCATACCCACCGCGGGATCAACTCGGGGCACGGCAGCAGCAGCCACCACGGAAGCCACCACGGAAGCCCCCTGGCGAGCACCGCCGGCTCTCGCCACACCGGCCACACGCAGCCTTCCGCCCCGACAGCCGGCACCGCCGCGACCTCGGCCACGGGCCTGTCGACGGCGGCGGCGGCGGCGGCAGCCACGGCGGCGCTGTCGGACCAGCTCGACGCCATGTCGTTGGCCGCGTCGACGGCCGCCGACAGCGATTCGCACGCGCAGGGCCTCGCGGCGCCGACGCCGGTGCGTGTGATCCGGCTCAAGGCGGACCCGAGCGCCATGCCGCGGTGGTCGCCGCGCAACATGGCCGGCGCCGGGGCCGCGAATCTCAAGGCGGCGCTGCTGACCGCGGTCCAGAGCGCCAACTACCCGCTGATCGAGCAGCTGCTGGACCGCGGCGTCTCGACGGACAGCAGCCAGGGCCCCGGACCGGGGGTGCTGCACGAAGCCGTGGTGCTGCGCGATCTCGAGAGCATGCGGCTGATGCTGCTGTTCGGCGGCGACGCCAACGGCGCCGACAAGGACGGCGCGACGCCGCTGATGGTGGCCGTCGAGGCGTCGTTTGCCGAAGGCGCCACGTTGCTGCTCAAGTACGGCGCCGATCCCAACCGGGACAGCGTGTGCCGCGGCCGGCACCACGGCAGCCACAGCCACCACCACCACCACCACGAGGACGACGTGGTGCGCGTGTCGCCGCTAGTGGCCGCGTTCAGCGCCGGCAAGACCGGCCTCGCGCAGCTGCTGCTCGCGTACGGCGGCAACCCGAATCACGTGATCCGCAAGCCCGGCGGCAGCAGCAGCAACAGCGACAGCGACGGCGCCGGCGGCATCGCCGACAGCACCACGACGCTGCTGCTCGGCGCCATCGGCCGCAAGAAGCCCCGGCGCCTCGCGGACCTGCTGCTGGCCTACGGCGCCGACGCCGACGCCAAGGACGGCCGCGGCACGTCGCCGCTGTTCGCGGCCGTCCAAGCCGGCCGTCCGGACCTCATCACTGCCCTGCTCGACCACGGCGCCGACGTCAACCGACCGGGCCCCAAGCACGTGCTGTGGCCGGCCACGTACCACCCGTCGTGCCTGCCGGTGCTGCTGGCCCGCGGCGCCGACCTGCACAAGGCGCCCGGCCTCATGGAGCTGGCGGCCAGCCTCAACAAGCTCGAAGCCGTCCGCGCGCTCATCCGCGCCGGTGCCGACGTCGACGCCAAGAAGGACGGCGTGTACACGCCGCTGTGCACGGCCATCCGCGACGACCACGCCGACATCGTCCACCTGCTGCTGGCGAGCGGCGCCGACCCCAACCTGATGGCCTCCGAGTACCCCGCCTGGAAGTGCGTCACCCACGGCCGCGTCCATCTGCTGCCGGCGCTCGTCCGCGCCGGCGCCGATCTGCAGAGCCCGCCCGGCATTGCCGAGCTCGCCGTCTACGCCAACCACGCCGACGCCCTCGTGTGGCTGCTCGAGCACGGCGGCGTCAGCCCCGACCAGCACAACAGCCGCGGCCACACCCCCCTGACCACGGCGCTGCGCGAAAACCACCCCGAGCTCGTCCAGCTGCTGCTCGACCACGGCGCCGACGCCGGCGTCCGCGGCGAGGACTGGCCGCTGATCCTCGCCGTGCGCCACCCCGACCTGCTCGAGCGCCTGCTGCCCGCCGTCGCCGACCCCCGCGCCGTGCGCGGCGTCCTCGAGCGCGCCGTCGCCGGCGGGGAGCTCGCGTCCGTCAAGCTGCTGCTGGCCGCCGGCGTCAGCGTCGAGGACAAGACCGGCGGCGTCTTCTCGCCCCTGACCACCGCCATTCGCGAGGGCCACAGCGAGCTCGTGCGCTTCCTCCTCGAGACCGCCCACGCCAACCCCAACAGCCCCGGCGAGCACCTGCCCCTCGTCAAAGCCATCCGCCGCGGCCACCAGGACGACGATGCCGGCGCTGACAACCTGCGCCTGCTGCTCGCCCACGGCGCCGATATCAACAAGACCTACCGCGGCTGGAACGCCGTCATGCAGGTCCTCGAGGACGGCCACGCCGGCCTGCTGCAGCTGCTCGTCGACCACGGCGGCCTCGTCGACCTCGACGTCGCCGACGAAGACGGCCGCACCGTCGCTCAGATGGCTGCCGCGCGTGCCTGGCCCGAGGGCTCAGAGATCCTGCTGGCCCACGCCATGAAGAAGTAATGCTGTGTCGTCTGGACGCCATGAGAAGTAATGCTGTGTCGTCTTTGTGTTTCGTGTTATCGGTTTCCGCGTTCATTTCGTCGCCCCCGTGCCAGCTGAGTTGTCTCTCTTGTTTCCTTTGTCTTAAACCATACCTCCTTCCCGCTGCGCCGTCTCTCTTGTTTCCTTTGTCATAGAACACCCTCCTTCCTGTCCGCTCGTCAGCAATAGACCAAGCAACCATATCCATCCCACGTCTGCTCACGTAGTGTCGTTCGCGACTGTGTGCCATGCATTCTTATTTTCTCAAACTCCGTGTAGCGAATATGAACAGTGAACACATAAACATAAAACGTAACAAGAAAAGATAAAAGATATAAGAGAAAGGAGAAATGAGATGATGGACCCCTCAGCCCGTTGTATCATCGAGAAGTGTGCTTTCTGTACCCCAAACGCCGACTCTCTGAGCCACCAGCAAGAACAAGCGACGGTAGGCTCAACGGCCTCACGCATACGAGGACTGCCACGCCGGCACCGCCTTCGCGCCGTCGCCCCAGATGCCCACCACCGCCACCAGGAACGCCGTCCCGCTCAGCGCCGTCTGCACAATCTGCTTCTTCAGAAACACCTCCACCGCCGCCCGCACTTCCTCTCCGTTGATCCCCGCCGCGGCTCCTCCGGCTCCGGCTCCGGCCCCCTCCAGCGGATCCGCCTCCGACGCCGCTCCGTCGCTGTGCGCATCCGACACCGACCCGGACACCGACCCGGCCGTCGCCGAGCCCAGCACTTCGTAGCTAGCCTCCATGTGCGCGGGGTGGCTGCGCCGCGATTCTTTGGTTGGCGACGGCGGGAGAGCCGCCGCCGTGCTGCTCGTATCCGAGGTCGAGCCGGCCGACGCAAACAGGAACGGCGCCACGTAGCTCGAAGTGGCCACGCGGCCCGCAGACACCAGCGTCGCCGCGTACAGAAGGTAGGGATGGCGCACGTAGCGCGGCGAGAGCACGTATGCGAGGACCAGCGCCGTTGTGGCCACGTTGGACAGCACCCGCAGCTGGCCCGCCGCCGTCGACACCAGGTTGCGGAACGACTTGGACGCCGTGCGCGCCGACGGCAGCGCCAGCAGCGTTGGCACCGTCACCGTCGACAGCGTGAACGAGAGGCCCTGGCATGTTAGGGCGGTTCCTGAATAACGGCATACAAACAGACAAGGGCGCGAGGGAGATAAGGAGAGGAGGAGGAGGAGGAGCTTACCGTCAACAGCCCCAGCGACACGGTCCCGACAAACTTGAGCACAGCAACCCCTCGGAACGCCATGGCGGAAGCAAGGGAGATCTCGGCGGAAGCGCAGAGAAGCGGATCAGCTGAGGAGCACAGCGCGATGCGGTGTCGATGCTGTGCAGTGGCTATCAACGTCGATTGCAGAATCTCTAATATGTCTGGGTGTCTGGATGTCAGAAGAGTCGCAACGACCAGAACGACCGGAATACCAGGCAACGCCGAAAGAGGCAGTCGGAAAGGGAGATGGCGTGGCGTGCGTGACAAAACACAGCTAAAGAATGAGCGCTGATGCGATGGCTGCTGGGCAAATCCGCGCCCTACTAATACCAGCCCATTGCTGACTGGGTGGTGCTACCACAATCTAACGACTACTGACGACTATGCGCGGGGATTTCACGGCCTGAGCACCTGCCACTTCCCTGCCTGGCGCTGCCGCCTCCCTTCTGGCCTGATGCCTGACTCGTCTGGAGCGGGGTTGCGCCGGCACCCGTTTCTTAGTCATCTTTGTTCTCATTGCCTCTAGTCTACGTCGTACGCTTCAGTGCGCCGTACTCCCTGCATAGTTCACTACTGCATACTATGCTGGCGACAGACTCAGATATCCATTCATTCCACGCTATTTGTTGCTTTCGCTCAATATGGTACACTCTGGTCTCGTCGACCTGCTCACGTGCCTCTCGGCTGGTCTCCTAATCCATACGAGGCATTTCTCCAACACCTGAAGCTCGGCAGTCTCCAGGTCCCTTCTTTCCTTTCCGTGTTCGTACCGTGTCCTTCCGTATTCTTTCCGTGGGCTTTCCGTATTTTGTGTATGCTCTCCGTGTGGTGTGCCCGTGCCGTCGTCCACTCCTCAGTCCAGCGCCAGCCGCCACAGACCGTCTCCCAGGTAGTGCGCATCCTCCACCACCGGCCCCTTGGCCTTGTCCTTGACTTCCGCCGTTCCTGCCACCAACAAGCCCACCGCGCACGCCTCCTCTTTACCCTCCGCCGTGATCACCACTGGTTCCCCCTTGGCCAGCTCCCGCGTCCAGTGGCCCTCCCCATCCAGCCCCTCCTCGCCCTCCGGCCGTGCTGCTGGCCGCGGCAGCCGCCCGCCCGCGCTCGTCAGCCCCGGCGCCATCAGCGTTGCTCCGCCCAGCACATAACGGATAGCGCCGCGGTCGATGCGGATGCTGGGAAACGCCTGCGGAAAGCGGTGCACCAGCCGCAGGTGCGGCAGCAGCGGCACATCGCCCGGCTTGCCCGACTCGAAAAACAGCGGCTCGGCCTCGTACACGTAGAGCACCGCACGGTCCGGCAGCTTGATCGACTGCAGCGAGCCCTTTTTCGGCAGCACCTCGTCCGCAAACGGCGCCAGCAGCGGGTACGTCGTCAAGAGCGACTGCCGCAGCGACCGCTGCACCGACGACTTGAGCTTTTGCCGTGGCGCTCCGGGGAGGCTGCTTCTTGTTAGTGGGCCTGCAGTGGAGGGGAAAGCAGCACAAAAGACATCCTCCGCCCAAACTCACTCCTTTTTGAACATGGTGCAGGCGTGGGCTCCGAGAATCTGGTGTCCGGAGTCTGCGTGGGATAACTAAAATGGGTGTGAACATCAGATCCGAACCCCGCCGCTCTCTCTTGAAAAATTCCAGACCCGGCCCTGCTGCGTGCTGTATGGCGGGGTAGCTCCGTTCGCGGCAAGGCTGAAAGTAGCGCTAACCCGCCCCTGTAACTCCCTGTAACTGCGCTGTAGCGCCTCGCCTAGCACTCCCTAACTACACCGCAAGATACGTGCTTGGTTGAACCTCGACCGTCAGCACCTTAAACCTTACTGCCCTCGCACATCATCAAATAAATTGTACGACACTTTCTGGGAAACCAAGTTTATCATGGCAGCCGTTCGAGGAATTGTCTTTGTTAGAAGGTGCTGGCTCGTCGCCCAAAAGCCTAGGTGCTAGCCACTAAAACAGCTAGCTACAACTACTCCGTAGTATCTTACAGACAGCTACCCATGCATCAATTCGTCGTCGGTGTCACTCCTAGCCGTGATACACGTTCAGAACTGTCCCATCTTCGTTGAGCATAACGTTGAGCCGTTCCGGCTGGTGGTCTTTCGTCACCATCTGCCCGGGCTGGATCACCCGCGTCTTCTCGGGAAGCTCTCTCTTGCAGAACGCCTGGAGAAACACCCGCCGTCAGCAAGGAACATGCCATCAAGAGCACATGTAGAGTCTCGATACACTTACAGTTTCAGTCGTCTCAGTGTCGGCCAGCGTCTTGCCAATCAGCTTTGTCTGCCATGCCGACGTCTTGCTGTCGCCAAGGTTGTCCACCGTCACACCGGGCACCACGAGAGGCATTGTGGGCTGCAGGGTAATGAATATCGTTGTTGTGTCAAAAGCTAGATCGATTGTATTCGATGCGAGAGAATCAATCAAAAGTGCAATGTCGGTGTTGGAATTGAGTTTGTTCAAATTAAACAAAGGTAGCTGCCTGGAGTGGCATGACGCACGTCACGTATTAAAGCCTAAAGGGAGCACAAAGGGAGGTGAGACTAGCCGGTGGCCGCCGATGACGTCGACTTCAGTGCGCTTTGGTTTTAGCGTCCACCGCCCAATAGATCAGCGCCTCGCTAACTGGACTGCGCGAGCTTCCGTAGCACTTCTTTTTCGACACTTCTCTCACGTTTGACCAATAAGCTGCCAGGTTGAGACGGGTATAGGGGTATGAATACTCGGAACTATCAGACTAGATGGCTAAACAAGGTGTCTCCTTCCGAGGGTATAACGCCCCCACGACATACTCCAGGACAGTTTAACTCAAAAAGCGAAAATAAATCAAAGATGCGTGCTAGAAAATGCAACAGAAACGACATGAGACATCGAGCAAAATGTACTGGAACCAGTCCAGAACACGGTTTTGAAACCCCAGATACAAGAAACAGAAAAATGCACTAAAAAGCACTCGCATTGCCCGCCCGCTCGTGCAGAAAAGACAGCCAAAAAAAGCTCGAAAAAATACCCGGGAAAGAAGAGCAGTGAAGAGTCTGTTGCTCGTACATTAGGCTTCAAGGATGGGCCAAAAAAGGAGAGGAGAATGAAGACGCCAAAATGTCCACAATGCCCCAAATGCCCAAGAAATAAAACAAGATATCAAGAACAAGATGTGGGGAAAGCGAAACCAAACAATAGCTCCCAGTTCAACAAGACAGATGTAAAGGGTGGGCCAGAAACACAACCAGCTGCTTAGTTGCCAGTAATCTTGCGCCACCAGCTGCTGCGTGGCGTAGTGTCCATAAACACTGAGTTACGTCGGTCGTTGCGCCCGTCAGAGCCGTCAGAGCCGTTTGTCCGCTGGCCCTGGTCTCTCCGGTCGCCACGGTCCCGTTCACGGTCGCGCTCACCACGATCACCACGCTCACGCTCACGCTCGCGTTCTCGATCGCGATCCCGCTCACGGTCTCGAGTGTATCGTTCACGCTCGCGCTCTTCCCGCCGAGCCCGCCGTTTGCGGTCATCCTCTGCTTGGGCTTGGGCTTCAGCCGCCGCTGCCTCGTCCTCATAGTAGCGGCTGCTTCTATGACGGCGCTCCCGACGCTCTCGGCGAGCTGCATTCTCGTCGGCCACGCCAGCAGTTTCGGCTGCAGCACGTGAGGATTCGCCATTCACTTCACGTTCCGGCGGTGGAGGTGGGGCATCAGAGTGTTCCTTCACCCACGACGACGTTCCCGAGTGCGGCCAGCTGGGTTTGTTGTGCCTGTCCGCTCGCTCTCGGTCGCTTCTTGAGTATGCCAGCTGATCTTCGGCGTCTGACTGCTGCCGCCGCGATGGGTTTTTGCGCTCTGCCTCTCGAAGCGTCCGTCTTTCTGCCCGTCGTCGCCGACGATCTTCGTCGTCTTCACGTTCGCTCTCCACTGGTGGTGCCTGTCGCGAATGCCGTGCTGCCTCCATCTTTCGCCGCTCACGACGCTCCGCACGGCGTGCTTCAGTCTCAGCCTCCTCAGTCAGTCGTTCTTGTTCTAGTCGTTCCTGCTCCTGCCGTTCACGCTCCTTGCGCATCCGGCGCCGCTCAGCTCGGTCCCGCTCAGCCTGATCACGTTCTGCAGCGTCTCGCTCTTCGGCCGCACGACGGTCTGTGTCTTCTTTCATGCGGCGTCGATCAGCTTTGCGAGCCTCACGCTCTCTGCGCTCCGCATCTTCGGTGTCATGCACACGCCGCCGCTCTCGTCTATCCCCATCCTTTCCACGACGGGCTTCATCTGCTGCACGCTCTGAAGCTTCCCTTTCAGCACGGCGAGCACGGCGAGCGGCGCGGCGCGCTTCTTGGTCGGCGTCTGTCACGGCACCAGCATCTTCTCCATCCGTAGTCATTCCGGGTGCAGTGCTTCGTCGGCGCATCTCCGGGCGCGGGTCAGTTCGAGGCGTGGTGGGGGTTGCTGAAGGGGCTAATTTGCCAAACAGGCCCGCAAAGCCTGTTCGCTTAGTAGCCGTCGAGTTGGATCGCTTGAGGGGACTCGGAGTAAAAGGCGGGGCATCAGTCATAACTTCGTCCTCTTCGCGGCGGTGGTTCTGTAGAAAAAGCATAGTGTCAGCGTGTATTCTAGATGGCAGTCCTCTGTGCTGTATGCTTTGGGGTCGACTGCTGCTCACCTTGGATCTGCGACGCTCCGTCTTCTCGGGGCTTGACTCAGCTGTTGCATCTTCTTCGCCTCGACGTCTTGAAGGGCGTTTGCTTTCGGATGCACCTACGCCGAGAATCTTGGCCGCCTTATCTGCGATCTCGGCAGGCTCAGGAGGCGGCGACGCGATACCGTGTGAAATGTCGACAGAGTTGCGCCGCGATGATCTACCGCTAACACTATGCCGTTTCTCGCGAGTCGAGACCGAACGCGAGAGGGGTGGTGTGCTCGCAAAGACGCTCTGCCGGCGCAACATCTTTGCTGGCGTCTCTCTGTCCCGGTCCGCCTTGCTTGAGCGGTCTGCCTTGTCCGATGCTGATGAGCCTTTGGACGACGCTTTTTCTTCTGACCGTTTGCTCCCCGTGCTGTCGCTCTTCTTTGCTTCGCTCCTGTGCCGTGACGACGGCGTTACTTGTCTGTCCCGCTTCGAGGAGCTTGGCGTGCCGCCCGACAATAGACCCCAGGATTCGCTGTTGATCCTAGGTCTGTCTCTCTTCGAGCTGGGCTTCGGCTCTGGCGGAGGTGTTGGCGGCCCATCGGGAATCACATCCGGCGCAATAGGTGCCGGCGGAGGAATAGTGCTAGCATCGGCAGCGCTATTCGAAGACTTTGACTTGACTTTGCTGCTTTTCCTGGACTTCTTGATGGCTGCCATGTCGATGACAGTCACAGGATCTTCGTCTTCCGTCTTGTTTTTCTTGTCAGCGTCGTCTCCGTCCTCATTTTCTTCCACCGAGTAGCTGAGTGGCGACGTAAACCACCGCGACTTTTTGACAGCTGGGGGCGGCGGGGGAGGTGGTGCAGGAGGCTCCTCTTCCTGAACGATGCGTATTTCCCTTTCCTTGTCCTTGTCTCTACTAGAGGACTTGGACTTGGAGCTTCTCTTTTTATCGGAAGACGAAAGTGGCGCAGCCTCTTCGGTAGGCGGTGGCGGCGGCGGCTCTGCTGCTGCGATTGGCTCGTCCTCAGCAGCAGCTGACTCGAATAGCTTGAGCCTATCCGATATCTTTCCACTGACAGCCTTCTTCGGCTTCGAGGCGGATGACGGCGGAGGTGATGCATCCTTAGCCACCTCCACAACCGCGCTACTCTTCTTCGAGCTCTTGCTAGACTTTCTGCTCTCCTTTGCCGGTTCCAGAATAGTCGCTGACTCATCTACCGCAACGGCCGGTTCGGTAGTGTCCGCTTTAGCGCTAGCGCTACCCCACGCCTCAGGCAGCGATATCTTGCTCTTGCTCGCCATTGGCGTGATCTTCTTGGTCGCTGCACCCCAGAAGCTGTACGAATCGTTCTTGGGCGCCAAAATCTCCTCCACTTGCTCCGGACTGAGGTTGATGAGGTCATCCTCGATATCCTTGAACAGGTCGTTGTCCTTGTCATCCACTTCTTTTCCTTTGCCTTTCTTGTCCTTTTTGCTCCTCTCTTTCTCCTTGTCCTTGTCTTTCTTCTTGTCCTTCTCTTTCTCAAGCTCCTTGATCTTGGATGACGATGACTTGGACTTGGACTTCTTGGCCGCAGCAGCTGCCTCCTCTTCAGCAGCCTTGGCAGCGGCTTCGGCTTCCTCGCGTTCGCGCTGGGCCTGTTCCTCCGCCTCGCGAGCAGCAGCTTCTTCTGCTTCCTTGGCAGCAGCCTCTTCGGCACGCTTCTCTGCACTCTCGTTGAGTGTATTGAGTTCGCGTTGCTCTTTCTTGGTAAGCTTCCGGCCCTCATCCTTCTTCTCTTGCAGGGCGGTGCGCCTCTCTTCCTCTTCGGCAACCTTGGCCTCTTCAGCCTCGCGTGCTGCTGTCTCTTCAGCCTCGATGCGTGCCTTCTCCTCCGCCTCGCGCTGTGCAGCCTCTTCCGCTTCGCGCGCAGCCTGTTCCTCCGCTTCCCGTGCTGCAAGCTCCTCCGCCTCCTTGGCTTCTTGAGCCTCACGTTTCGCCTTCTCCTTCTCGGCCTTCTTCTTCTCCTTTTCTAGCTTTTCTAGCTCTTTCTTGCTAAGTTTTGGCTCCTTCTTTTTCTCCTTTTCCTTTTCCTTCTCTTTCTCCTTGTCTTTCTCCTTCGACTTCGTCTTCGCTAGTGTCGCAGAATCGTCCCCCCAGAAGTCATCATCATCAGGATCTAGCACTGGGTCATCTTCTGGCGGCGGTGTATGCTCTTGTGGCGGATCAGACTCAGCCTCTGTAGCAGCTTTGCCTTTGAGCTTCTTTTTCGACTTGGATGCTCCCCAAATGCCCCATTCATCATCTTCCTGTTTTGGCTCCTCTTTCTTGTCTTCCACCGGGGTAGGCTTCTCTTCGTCGACCATCTTGGACTTGGACTTCTTCTTGGATGAACTACCCCAGCCCCATATATCGTCAGCAGCTGCCTCATCAGCAGCTGGTTCAGGTGCCGGGGTACTTTCCAAGACATCTTCTTCGCCTTTCTTCTTCTTCTTCTTTTTGTCAGTTTTGCTGCTGCTGCCAAGGCTGTCGAAGAAGTCACCATGGCCATCCTTTTTGTCGTCCTCGCCTCGGGTGGAAGTGGCTTCCGCCTTTTCTGGTTCCGCTTCTCCCCAAATGCTAGATGACTTTTTGCTCTTCTTCGGTTTTGTAGTAGAGCCCCAGTTCATCCAGTCGTTGTCGCCATTTGATTCTGTCAGCTTGTTGACGGAAGCGCTGTCATCTTTGATTGAGGCATCATCCTTGGCCTTCTTCTTTTTGTCTTTCTTCGAGGTAGTTTCCCACGTATCGCCCCAAGCAGTATCCTCAGTCGACTTGTTGATGGAAGTATTATCGGCGATAGAGACTTCGTCCTTGGACTTCTTCTTGTCCTTTTTGCCAGTACCCCAAATATCGTCGTCCCAGGTGTTTTCCTCGGCAGCTGGCGGGTCAGGGATCAGCTCTTCCTTCTTGGCATCTTCGACCGCTGAGATTGTGCCCTTCTTTTTCTTCTTGTCTTTCTTAGAAGTGGACAATCCCCATATACTGTCGACTGGGTCTGCTTCTGGTGCTGGTTTCGGTTCTGGCTCTGGCTCTGGCTCAGGTTCCGGCTCCGGAGTAGGCTCAACCTCGAGAATTTTGCCCTTCTTTTTCTTGTCCTTCTTTGTTGCTCCAAATGCTGACCATGGATCGGCTTCCGGTTCCGGCTTGGCTCGCTCCTCTTTGACTGGCTCCGGCTCTGGCACCCCTTTTGCCTTCTTTTTCTTGTCCTTCTTAGAGGTCGAAATGCCCCAGATATCGTCTTCCTCCTTCTTTTCCGGTTCGGGCTCTGGTTCTGGTGTCGGTTCACGCTCGGGTTCTGGCTCGGGCACGGGCTCAGGTTCCTTGACAGGCTCGGCAACAGCGTTCTTTCCCTTCTTTTTCTTTTCTTTCTTGGTTACTGTCGTTCCCCAGGCCCCACTCCGCATGTCGTCTTCCGCCGGCTTTGTCTCCTTGACCGGCTCTGGCTCCAGTTCCGGTTCTGGCTCAGGCTCTGGTTCGGGTTCCTTTTTGGGGGTAGGTTCGGTTTCGAATAGAGCAGCCGCCGCTGCCACCTTGCTGCCCTTCTTCTTTTTCTCTTTCTTCGTAGCAAGGCCCCAAATGTCCTCATCCTCCCGTTTTTTTACGGGCTCTGGCTCGGGTTCGGGCACGGGTTCGGGCTCGGGCTCTGGTGGTTCTTGCTCCAGAACCACGGCAGTCTTGCCTTTCTTCTTATCTTTCTTGGACGTGGAGAGGCCCCAAATGTTTGGCTCGGGTTCCGGAAGAGGCTCGGGTGCTAGAGGGGGGTCGGAAACGACAGCTGACTTTCCCTTCTTCTTTTTAGTCTTTGCTACAGATCCACTCCAAGTTGACGTGCCCCAAATATCATCCTCCTTAGCAGGCTCTGGTTCCGGTTCGGGCTCCGGCTCCGGCTCCGGTTCTGGTTCTGGTTCTGGCTCCGACTCCGGCTCTGGTTCGGGCTCCGGCTGTGGCTCCAGTATCTTCTCCTTTGACTTGTCCCGTCCAGTTGCCTTTGTCCATATAGACGAGAAAAAAGACCCTTTGCTCGGTTCCGGCGCAGGCTCTGGCTCATCCGCAGGTTTCTTCTTGTCCTTCTTGGCTCCCCATGAGAAGCCCCAGTCGTCGTCTGCGGTGTCGTCTTTGAGTTCTAGCTCCGGTTCGGGGATCGGGTCTGGCTCGACAGCTTTGGTTACCTTCTTCTTGGTTGTTGTCTTAGTGCCCCAGCCGTCGCCCCATATGTCATCGACAGCTGTTTTCTCGGATTCAGGCTCTGGCTCTAGCTCCACCTTTGGGGGCTCAGGGGCAACAACAACAACGGCAGCCTTGCCCTTCTTCTTTTTGGTTGTTTTTGTCGCAACGGTGCCCCAAATATTCTCTTCGGCCTTGGGCGGTTCGGGTTCTGGCTCCTTTACTGGCTCCGGCTCCGGTTCTGGCTCCAGTTCCACAGCTTTACCTTTTTTCTTCTTGTCGCTCTTGATAGTGACGAAAGAAGGAAACATGGTGTCGGCAGCATGCTTTGAATCATCCTCAGCAACCTTCCCCGGTTCCGGCTCCGGCTCTGGGTTAGCGCCCTTCCCCTTCTTCTTTTTTGTCGTGGTTGTGCCCCAGCCAAAATCAAAATCGTCGATGCCATCGGTCTTTGAAGCTTTAGTCGCTGGAGCCGAAGTTTCAGAGTCCCCAAAAACGGACTTCTTTTCTGGCTCAGGGTCGGCTGGCTTCTCTTCGGGGATCGGGTCCGGCTCCTTTGGCGGCTCTGCCTTGGCTGCGGCTGCTTTGCCCTTCTTCTTCTTCTTTGTCGTCGTACCCAAGATACCACCCCATGCGTCCCCGACCGGCGGCTCTGGCTCAGGCTTTACCTCAGGGACAGGCTCGGGTTCCGGCTCAGGTACGGGCTCGGGCTCTGGAGCTTTGACCTCTTCAGGCTTCTTCTTCTTTGTGGCCTTTTTGCCTCCCAGGCCCCAAACATCCCAAACGCCCTCGTCTTCCTTTTCGGGTTCTGCATCAGCAGTTGTCGTTTCTGGAATAGCTGGCTTTTCCGGTTCGTAGTCAAAGATGCTGCTCGTGACGTTGTTCTTCCCCTTCTTCTGGATTTTCTTGGTCGTAGAAGTGCCCCAGATGTCATCGATAGGTTCTGCAGCCTTGGCAGGTTCTGGCTCTTCTACCTTTGGCTCACCCAGCACACCTTTGTTCTTTTTCTTATCCTTCTTATTGGCACCAGAGAGCCAGTCATCTTCAGCAGGCTTCTCTGGCTCGGGTACCGTTTCAGGCTCTTTTGCCTTCTTCTTCTTCGTGCCGACCGCACCCCATGACCCCCAGGAGTTTTCTTCAACGTCTCGGCTGTTGGAAAATGAGGTGTCCTTTTTCTCCTCTACTGGGTCTGGATCCCAAAAGTTGGCTTTTTTCTTCGTGTCCTTTTTAGCAGCCGCAGACGAAAAACCAAAGCCAAAGTCATCATCCTCTTTCTTTGGCTCTTCTTTCTTTCCTTCTAGAGCAGGTTCCTCGACCTTTTCTTCGACTTCATCAAAGGCACCAAAACTGATGGTTTGCTTGGTCTTTTTCTTCGGTTTTGGACGGTTGATGCTCCAAGGATTGGCATCTACCTCGTCCTTCTTCTCTTCGACCGCGGCCGGTTTGGAATCCGGGACGGCAGATGCTTTGGGCGCAGAAGATAATCCCCATCCTGAAGAGCCGGTGCTCCATGCAGCGCCCCAGGCTCCGAAGGCTGGTGGCGATTTCCCCGTATTACTAGATCCTTGGTTTAGGTCTAGTGAGGGGCCGTTATCGTTCAGTTTTATCTCTTGAAATGCATCAAACTCTCCGGATGGCGCGATGTCTGGAAGGATGGTACTCTTGTCGTCTTTCTTCTCTTCCTCCTTCTTTCCCTTCTTCTTGGTACTGGCGGGGGTGAAACTTCCCCAAATGTCATTCTCTTCTTTCTTCCCATCGCCATCTTTGCCGCCATCACCGCCGCCAGCGCCACTGCCGGCGCCGTTGGCGTTGGTGTCTTTATTCGGGTCGGCTCCGTCACCCTCCTTCTTGTCGCCACCGTCGCCACCGCCAGCGTTATTATTGCTGTTGTCGGCAGCCCAGTTGAGCGGTTGGCGTTGTTGGTTGTTGTTCTTCTTCTTCTTGGCGGCTTGCCAGAAGCCGTCGGTTGAAGAGAAGTCGATGAACTTGTACATGCTCGGGTCGGGGAGAAGGTCGGCGTCCCTGACTGACTTCGGCTCGCGTTGTGAATGAGGCAGGCTCTCCGCTGTCAGCGGATCGACTAATGGTGCACTAGAAGAGGGAATGCGCCGTGCTACACAAGTCTCCGTTTGATTGGGATCAAGTATGAAGTCATCATCCGGGGGAAGTGCTGGTTCAGGCGGATGTGCAGATTGCAAACTGTCTGCCCACTTCGGGCCAATTCTGGGCACGGTGAGGGGATTGTCGCGTCGGGACCGTTTCGTTTCGGAAGTGCGGGATGAGGCCAACGATCCCTATGAAGCGCGGTAAGAACCAGTCAGCAATCAGAGTTATGCGCAATCGGCGTACAGCCACGAACAGGTAAGTAAATCGTGACACAAGGGGGCAGCAAAAGGGTGGCTATCTCGACGCGACCGCTAGATGAGGCCTGGCCCGAACACGCGCGCATGACCATCCAGATAAAGCCAGGTTGTCCTAGCTAGCGGCGATACAGAGGGGTGAGGCCGGAAATGAAATTGAGGGGAGACCCCTGTAAATGAACCCCCCCAACACTATGCGCCGAGGAGCACGCGCCAAATCTCTCTCCTTTTTGAACCGAAAATGACAAGAGAATGGAGACGACGGAAAGATGGAAAAATGGAAACACAAATATTATAAATGGTACTCGGTATAACGGAGAGAAGGGAGAAAGAGAGTCCGGGAAAAGCGATGTATTGAGCATCACGCAGCGGTTTGCGACCAGGACATCCCGACACCTCGCAATACATACACCGGCGCAATTACTCGCGCATATCCCAACAACGCACCATCACACGACTGTCGCAAACCTCCTCAGGCGCACTTGCTGATGCAAGTGTGAAAACCCCGCGTGGTCCCAATCAAGCAGCAAGCGCAAACGAAAGACACGAACGACATAAAGATGGGGGGCATATGAGAGGTGGTGATCCGGAGGGCGGCATCAAGGGAGACACAAACTTACCCGTAGTTGTATCCATGCTGTCGCAATACAGCGGAAACGCAATCGCAGGTCTTCGAAAGACCACGGTATAGTGGACTCATCCCACCCAGTCGTCCTTGGCCCATGCTCGATTGCTTGCCAGCCACATGTAGCGCTTCTTACGGTAGCGCTGGCAGGGCGCGATACCAAAAGTTCGGCCGCGGCCATGATGATTGTCTAGCAAACTGACGGTGCACTGGACGGCGGGTGTCAAACTCATGGACGCAGCGGGAAACCGAAGAGGTCGGCGGAGCTCTTAGTGCGATCGGGGAGGAGGCGGAAGCCAGCGTGAGGCAGGAGGGGCAGCACCAATGTGGGTAAAGAGGAGGTGCTCCGGTCGGCTACAAAGATGCTTCGGCTTGAGGGTTCGGTAGCGTCGTGGTAAGTGCTGGTGGTATATGTCGTGATATCGTTGTTCGTTGCAAGTCGCGCGAGTTCGACGCGTTTTGTGTGCAGCTGGGAAAAAAAATTGGAAAGGAGTAACGAGCATCACAAAAACTAGATATAAACGCGAGCTGTTTGTTAAACACGAAAAGGCCGTTTACCTTTTTCTTCTACCAACCAGTACCAAGCCAAGGAAGAAAACCGAAAGACGGGATAACAACCCGAGAAGGGGAATGAGGGAAAGGGGAAGAAGGGGAGGGAAGGGAAAGGGGAAGGGAGGAAAGAAGGCGAAGAGGCGACTCGTGTTTTGCCTACAAAATCTGCTCTTTAGACGTGTTAGTTCTTGTTCGCCGATATTTTAGCCTCCTATTTGTTTCCTGCTCTCTGTCTGGCTGCTCTCCTTTCTTAGGTGACTGCAAGGGCGGATACGGCTGAGAGATAAGGGAACCAATGAAGCCATGGGATCTCACAAGCAAGAGGGGGTATAACAGTAATGGTGTGCACGTTGCGGTGGTATTTGGAGAGGGATATAGGGCACTGTGAAATGGAGGGGGGCTCTTGGGGCACTTGAAAGTGGGATGGTGGGAGGGGATGGACGCTGAGAGGCCAGCAGATGACGGGTGGGAGGAGGCAATGGAGGGTGGCGTTGTGCGACGGACCTGCGTTTGGGAAACTGAGAGCCAGTGGTGCTGGAAGCGGTAGGAGGGCAGCCTATCAAATGACGCGGGCCGTGTAAGAAAGTAAAGCGGTGAACAAAAACGGCACCACCTTGAAAAAAACCCGAACAACGTGAGATGAGGAGGGCGTAAGAAATCAAGGCGAGCAAAAGCGGTGCGGATGTATAGGGAAAAAACGGAGAGGGCGGGAGGGGAAGGGATCCATAGAAGGCAGAGAAGAGGCCGAAAACAGAATATCAACGGCCGTTAAGGCATGGACGTGCATGTACTCGATGGAGAGCACCGATGATACACTAGAAGTGCATCTGAGCACTTACCAAGAGGAAGTTGGCCGTATTTAGGGGACAAGAGCACGACGTGCACCGAGATTTGAGGCGGTCCAATAATAGCAGACGGAAGCCGATAAAGTGGGCAGAAAAAGTTGAAATTTTCGAAAGTCGCAAGGCCTGCGGGACAGTGACGCGGGTAGAAAACAGATGGCCGCTGGTCTGGGTCTCCGGGCTGCAGCTGCAGGGGCCCTGCTGGCGAAGAAGCACGGAATCCACCAAGAGAAGGACGGATGGATGTGTGTATGCTGTCGAGTGTAATGGGCGGGAAAACGGTACGTATATGCTGCACGGAGTAGTGCGGTGTGGTGGAGGGATTGGGTTGGCGCCCGTCAAAGGCGCAAGTGGGCGAGTAGCGGTGCGATTATCGCTCGGAATCGCCTTCGATGCGGTCAGAGGCGTCGGTCTTTGATTTCGGTTTGATTTTTTGCGTCTTCTGTTCGCGTCGTCCGGTACGACGCGGTCTCGTTGGTATCCGCGGTGCGTTTCGATTCCCAGGCGGGAGGATAGGGAGGAGGGAGAGAGGGGGAGGGAAAGGGAAGGGAAATGGAGGAAGGGAAGGCCAAACAGAATGAGTGCAAACAAAAAAAAAAGAGACGAGACAAAAGTGGATGGATGGCTGGGGAAAATGGCCCGCGATTGGCACCAGACCTGACCGGGGTGGTGTCCCTATGCTGTGGTCTGTTAGTCTAGCACACCCACATACCCTGTCGGCGAACCGATGGCACATCGACTGGCTAGATCATCCTCCCTTGTTTGGTGATGGGGCGTGTGACTGGTGATCTTCGCTGGTGGTTGCAAGTAGTGAAGCTTCCTCCCGTATTATATACGAGTACAAGGAGAAACGGTGACGCGAGGTCGCGAAGTCGCCGGGCAGCACTAGAAGAGGCAGTCGCGGTTCTTCGGCCGGCTCTGCCTCCGCTCCTTCCTCTACGTGTGCTGTAACTACTAGCACGTCTCTGGCACGGAAGCACAGCTCCTTCCCTACTCGTACTCGAACTCTCGTACTATTACGCGCACGATTGCTCCCAAAAAGCAGACATACGTACAACTAGGCATAGGCCCAAGCACAACAGGGGGAAGGCACGATGTTCTGTGGATGCCGGCTGACCTTGGAACCACACCTAGTGTACATATGTAGTGGGCGGCGAGGATGATTGGATGGATGGTGCTATAGTGGCTCCCACTGGGTAATTGCATGGTCGCTGTGGCATCCTCGCCTGTTTCTCGCCTACGCGAGCATCCATCTCGTCCTGTCATCAGTTGACAATATCCGTTGCATACGAGCAATTACGCGTTATATGGCCGTGTTCTTTTTTTGCGATGCACTTGCAGAATACCCAGATAGAGCGAATGGCCTCTGCCGTCTATTTTCCCCATAGTGGAATATTTTTTCTCGGCCAAATTTGTGCGTGAATCACCCCTCGATTTTTTTCCCAGCCCCTCGATTTTCACCCCCTTGTCTTGCCCTTATCCGTTGCTGTAGATCCCAGCTGTGTCTGTGCGAAGAGCGCTGTTCTTCCGTTCTGCCAGAACTAGTATTTAGTCACCGACGGTTAGAATACCGCTGTAAATATAGAGGACCTGCGGCCCGTCTTGCAGTAAAGTTACTGCACAGCTCTCGGGGTCTCCACCTCCTTTGAACCCTGAAACGCGATCGTCCGTCAAAAGCCGGCTGTTCTCTCCGCACATTGCACAGTTGCACCGCGCTCACCGGCGACATGAGCAGAATATACGAGTAGTGACTCTGAACATACAACTACATGCATAGTGTCATGCTCCGTAGCCATCTACAGCGACCGTACGACGTAAGCACGCTGTCGTGTTTGCGTTGCGGTCTCCAGAATGCCTTGACCGCCTCCAAAACACGCGTCAAATTGCCAAAATATGCAATATCAACAACGCCGTTGTTGTTAGTGATGCTTCGGGACGGGGCGGCCTGGTGCGTGGCAAACTCTCCTTCGCTTTTTTGTCCACCGCTCTTATAGTGGCTTTCGGCTGGGCAGCGATGCGCCGTTAGTGATGGCAGCGAGACCACTAACGCGGCCACTACAGTAGTTTACGTACGACCACATATGTATTAACGCCGTACAAGCATCGTCATACAGTGGACTAGTTAGTGGACGTTAGCGAGGATGAGTGGACCGTTGCGCCGAACAAGCACAACGGCTTCTTTTTGGCCCAATTTTCAAGTCAGAGAGCACAAGAGGCTGGTTCCAGAAGGAAAAAGCAACACTATGTGCTGGCAGGACTCCGTAATGATGTTGTTTGTTGTTGTTACTCTGCATGCTGCAGGTTTTTACAGCTTCTGCAGGCGGCTCCTGCACGATATATTGCGGAAGCAGAAGTACATACAAGTACGACTGCGTGCTGACTACCAAAGCAGCAAGTATTCCACGTACCGGTGTCTACATGGACCTACATACATCACAAATGCAGTGCGGGTGTTCTTACCAAAGCACGCTGCCTCTTCGGTAACAGCTGCCCAGGCCCAGATTGATGGCGCTGCGAGATGCGGCGGTCACTCTACCTGCACCCCTAACAAGGAACAACTCACGTGCTCTGCGTTTGGCTATAAGTCCTCCAAACTGCTTCGTACTCGCTTCTGCTACATACGCTCTTCGCCCACGCCGTCTTCTTAGCACAACAATGGGGCCGCCCCTCACTTTTCGCTCCCAGCGCCCCTTGATACCCGATGAGAAGCAAGCAGTAAGAAAGAGGCAGAAAATAGGTGCATACGAGTCGGCTTGGCAGTGTTTTGCCGTCCACCACCAACATCGCCAAACCAGAAGAGAACTAGTCGCTCCTCACCGCTTTTACAAGAATAGAAAAGCGCAGCGAGGCGACACGATAATGACACGACAAACAAGGAGCCACGACAGCCATAACAGTGCCTCTCCTCGCCCACAAGAGGAATGCGTGTGTTTCGACTGGTCGGCGGAGGGTGGCCCCCTCAAAAGAATCTGCTTGCCACTCGTTCTTGACCGCCTTAAAATCTTGAAGCGGTGACACGGAAGAGGGACGTGTTAGGCAACGTCCGAGCGAGAGAGCCTCCTTGTCTTTCACATCCCCAATCTCTGGTGAATATGAGTACTTACCCTCCCCTCTTCTTCAGTCTACTGCATCCTCGTATACATTCAACTCCATACAACGACGACGACGACGTATAGTTGAGTGCCCCTCCTCGTGTGGGGAACCTGTGAGCAAAGGATGGACCTGTGGAGAAGGCACGAGGAAAAATATGGAAGGCATCCGAGAAGTTTGTACGCAGGACAGCAGGTTGTCGGTCGGGCTAGCAGAACGGCCAGACAGGCCAAAAACAACTAAAAGAAGCAAAGTAACCAAAACTTGTGCTGCACGCTACGCATCCCCCCACCGGAAGAAGCGAGATTCGCCGAATTGTTTTCTTCTTCCGAATAGACATGGACCGGAGCCAATTCAGGCATCAAAGCATCCAACGACGTGCATACTTACGTACATACGACGTATGTATTAGGCTTCTAGTGGGGCAGCAGAAGATTTTTTTGTCGTTTGCTTGTCTGTTTTGCAATCCTTCCCCTCCTCTCCCGGCCTATGGTTGGAGGCCATTGTCGAGGCCAGAGAAGCCACCTTCGGTCGCCGCCGGCTCGGAAGATCCAACATCACCAGCGCCGCCGACCGAGTTGTCTGGCCGGGGCCGTCGACCAGTATGGTGGCGGTAGAGCTGAAAGGACATATGTTGTGGGGCTCTTCTGTCGAAGAAAAGGGCAATCGGCCGCTCCGTTTTCATTTCTCAGCAGGTCGACTTTTAGCGTTCCGTCCGGTCCAAGCCGCTAGACGGTGAGATGTCCCTTCAGTGACTGTGGGAAACCAATGCAAGTACAACGAAACTTACACTTTGAACTGCGATTCTGCGGCTTACCTGAGAGCCGGTGTGCAAAGCCACCCTCCAAGACTGTTTGAGCAGGTCCCTGAGCATAGCGCAGCAGTAGCCTATCTCATTCGCCACGGAAGGTCGTTCCTGTATCTCCAAAAAGCTTATTGACAAGCGCCAGTGCATTGCATCGCCACACAAAAAAACCCACAGCTGTCGCCAAAACTAAGCCGCGGCCGTCTCTTCCGTCCGTATTGGCACTTGTGTCCCTATTTTCATCCTATTTGCATTTCTGTTGGCCCCCCCGGCGGCTACCGCGCCCGAATGCCACGGTGGCATTTGTTTGCCCGGAAGAGACAGCCTCAACGGACACTTTGTCGACGGCCGTCGGATTCAAACAGACCCGAAACAAGGGACCGGAGCCCCTATGTCCTACTCGTACACAGCCCCCAGTGCTGTCACGTGAAGCTTCTTCAGCGTATAACTGCTCGTACAGAGGCTACTAGCCCGCTGTTCCCGCTAAACATCCGCAGCTGGGGGCTTTGTCTCGGGCCTAGTCCGCAAGCAGCAATGAACAAGGGCCTAAATTTAGATGCGCAAAAACGGTTTCATCACAGTCTCCTTGCGAGGAATAAGGGACAAGTCCAGCCAACAGAGGAGCGCAAAGGTGCGCGGCCAGTGGAGGTAGGATGACGAAGAGCCAGAAAACGTGAGAAGGGGGAGAGGCAAAAAAGGGCATGCTAGGGAGTATCTGTTTCCAATATACTCACTCAGGTCGGCCCAGGAGCAATAAACAAGTCATTTATGTTTCGCTTTTCTTCCAGTCCATCTTCCCGTTCTTCTTTTTCCTGTAGTTGTTTCCTAGCCTCGGTCTCGTTTGCAAGTTCCTGCCGTCGAATCGGTTTGTCTTTCATCCTGCGATCTTCTTACCCTGCGACCGCGCTGGCCACTATTTTTCTCATTTTGCGTCTGTGCCGCATCTTTCATATTACTACATAAATACCACCCGCTCCCCGTATTACGGCGGAATAGCGAAAGCAACGCTCATCCACATATAGCGAGTGACATCCAGCATTTGTGTTATTCGCCCGCACTGTCATCTCTTCTGTTGTCTATTCTGTCTCAGCGCACCCGCCTTCCCTTCTTTCTTTTCTTTCTTAGCCCTTTCATCTTGGCTCTTTCTTCGTCTTGGCCGCCCACTCTTGGCTTTGATTCTTGGACCTTCGCAGCTCGCATTGTCTTCCTGTCGCATCTCGCCTCTTTGTCCGCTACCTCTCGCTCATCGGCTCTAGCTGCCTTTCCGCTCTCATCATTGGCCGCGCGCATCCATCTACACCTCTTTTTGTGTCGTCTTCTGCCATCAACGACGGGTAGCTTCGGGCTCCCCCATCTGCTGCACAACACCACAGCCTCGCCTGGCAACTTCCGACGTCCTCGCCGCCTTCACACTCCGCCCATCATGCCGACCCTCTCCTTCACCCTCGCCTTTCCACTGCCGCCGCAGCTGACGCCCGACCGCGTTGTCAGCGTCCTCCACCGCTACGACTCGCTCATCACCCCCAACCCCTTCCTCGTCTCCTACCGCCGCCGCCCCGTCGACCTCACCGAGATCGTCGACGACTCCTTCTTCCGCGAAGACGGCCAGGCCCTCGCCGCCTTTGAAGTCATCGACCGCATCGTGCTCGTCCCGGGTCTCGCCGCCAAGCAGGTTGTCATCCCCTGCGTCATGCAGCGCTTCGACGGAGGCATCCGCTGCCGCAGCTTAGCCGCCGGTGGCGTGCGTGTCTGGAGTACTTGGCATGTGCTGCCGGCCGGCACCGTCGAGGCAGAGCGGGCGTCGCCCAAGCGCCGCGGGTCCCACGACTCGCACAGCTCGCACAGGTCCTCGCATCACGGCCACCGCCATCACAAGAATCAGCAGCAACAGGACCGTCCGCTCACACCTCCCGCGACGCCACCGAAAGACGTCCCGCGAGATGGCGGTCTTCACATCCAACAACAGGCCCCGGCCCCAGCGGCTTATGAGCTTGTCGAGGAGGCCCGTGTCGAGTGCAGCACACTGGTGAAACCGTTTGTTGGGCGAAGCTTCCAGTCGGCGCATATGGCGATCCTGCGGAAAATCGTGGCTGATATTCTTCAAGAGACGTCATGAACTAGGTTCAGGGGAATAACGGGCGGCGTTCATTCTTATCGGTACAAGATATTGGGTATTTTTCTATGTGGTTTCCTGGCGGTTTTTTTCGTGTTTCGTATACTCCATGTTTACGGTATGATGATTGGCGATACGGATCTAGCCAGTCAGGGTTTCTTGATTTCTGCCATTGATGATTCAGTTTGAATACACACTAGGAGTAGGATTTTCTGCTCGTTTGGCTTTTGTTTTAAAATTGTGACTACACGGTATAGACTGGCCACCCCGACATTCGATGTAGATGGTTCCTTCCACGATCACTTATTAGGTCGCTAGCTATCCTAGCACTGAGAAGACGTCTTCTGTTACTTCTTCTCGGCCGCCGGCTTCCCAATCGTGTACACCAGCTTGCCGCCGCTGACCTTGTCCGCTTTGAGTTCCTGCAGTCCAACAAGCACCCCCTCCAGTCCCTCGCCGCCGCGATTGACAAAAGCACGTGTCGGCTGGAACTTGCCGGCCGCCAGCAGGTCGGCAGCAATGGCCATGAACCGGCGTGCAAACTCGAGATCGGCTGGCGCAGCAGGGAACGGCATGTACTTTTCAAAGGCCTCGCCAAAGGCCGTGTAGTAAAGGGTGAAGCCCGTGTCGATTGTGATCTTGTCGTTGTTGACAGCGGCCTTGAACACGTCGGGGCCGACAGGCAGCAGACCGCGGTAGTGCAGCGACGGCGTGGCAGATTTTGAGATGCTGTCAGAAGCAGCAGCACCAGCGGCCAGAGCCTGTGCACACAGGGCCGCTGTTTCGTCCGTGGACACACAGTCCCACGCATAGCGCAGCGGCCGGCCCTTTGCTCCCGTCTTTGCGGCAGCAGCAATGGCCGCTAGACAGGCGTCAGTGTCGTGGTAGTCAATGGCAGCATCGGCACCGAGCGACTTGAGGTAGTCTAGATGGCGCGCTGACGCCGTCGTGATGACATAGTAGCCTGACAGCTTCGCGAACTGGATACCCAGTTGGCCGGTTGCGGTGGAGCCGCCGTAGATGAGAATCGGCTCCGGCGTCGACAGGGGCTCCGTCGGCAGATTGAGTTTGAGCGCTTGGTAAAGACCTTGGCCCTACACATTTAATGCACGTTTAGTCTCCGTCTCTGCTGACCCCCCCAAACCCGTAAAGCTTTTCCAACACGTGATTGACTTACCACCGTGGTCAGCCCTAGTCCTAGAGTAGCTGCATCCGTGTCCTTGGTGAACGGGGGAATCTTGAAAGCCAGATCAGCCTTGACAACAATGAGCTCGGCGAAAGTGCCGTCCTCGACCTGGCTTTGATTCCTACATCGCACTGTTAGCAAGGACCAAGGAAATTCGCAGGAGCGCATATCGCTAGCAATGAGACAACTCACGATCCATGAGCCCCGCCAGCAATCCGATCTCCGGGCTGGAATCGATCTGGGGCCACCCCCGACCCGACGGCCAAGACAATGCCTGCATAGTCGCAGCCAACTCGAGTCCCGACCGGATTGCCGCCCATCATAAATTCCACATGCTTCCAATCTGTCGGGTTGAGAGCCACTGCTGTAGTGCGCACCAGCATGTAGCCATCGCGCAATTTGGGAGCCGCCGCAGCCTCGTCAATGACAGCCTCGCTCTTGGCTCGAATGATGACAGCGCGAGTGGATGGTGGGAGCGCTGTAGACGGCGTTGTAGCTACTGTGGTAGCCGAAGCCGAAGCCGTTAGTGATGTGCTCGGTGCCATTGAAACGTAGAGAAGTGAATGTGTGTCGGTGATACTGTTGCTGCGTTTGGTGTCGTTCTCGTTTATTTTTGCTTCTTTTTTGTGCTCCGGCCTCACAGCAAATACATATGTAGTCGTAGATCGAAGATCAGTGGCAAAATAGTCTTGCCAGTGACGCAAGGTCTACCAGATCGACCGGTACTTACCGCTAGACAAAGGGAAAAAACCCAATTAATAAACAGATAATTAGCTAATGCTAACAAAAGCCAAAGTGCACCGATTTTCCACATGTATCGGGGTGATTTAACCGATATTCTATATTTGCTCTAGCTGCCCAGTAGCTGCTCAGTGGTATACCGAGGAGTCCGAGTTGCCCCCGCACTCGTGATAAACAGCCCAAGCGGTGTGTGATGATGCTAACGGTCAGGGTTGCAAGCTAGTTGGGAGCAGCATAATGAATAGCACTCGTAGGATCAAGAGCATACCATGGCTTGTGGGGAGCTTGTTCGCGCCATATCGCGTTGCGATTGTGCTCCAACCGCTCCGCTGGAACTCCACGAGATGCCCAAGCATTGAGCCGCCTGTATGTCGCAACCGGTTTTGAGCCGGCAACGCGACATTTTCTCTTCACCCAGCTGCTGCCGCGTTTCTTTATACATATGCGGAGCCATAATCATGTGGAACTAGAAATGAAACCAAAAAAGTCGAGTAGTATTCCAAACAAGGCTAAGACTGGGGACATGTAACCAAAACTAAATAGCTAAACGGATTCTGTAAGCATGACATCTGCAATAGTTAAAAGAAGCCCGACTTTGGTCCTCCTCTAACATGACGAAGACATCCTCCGGCAACTATCCAATAACAACATGATATGAAAGCAGGGGAATCTATAAGCACAAAGCAAACCAAGGAGCCAAATGAAATAGACAACAAGCCGTAGCCTAAACAAACAGTAGCAACAACGAACTTATAAATTGCCCGTGCCTAAGAATAGGCTGCCTCCCGACTTTCAACCAAAAATGAAAGCAGATCCCATACCTAACCTGATTCAAGCCGAAACAGCTCCAAGATGTATATAGATGAAGAGATGAAATGGGAGAAAAAACACCACGCAAGAACGGTATACGATATCATCCGACAAGTCTATCAAGAAACATCAGGCCGCAGGCCAGTACAAAGAGTCATGACAGGAATCGTAAAAATCACCAGGATAGAGGAAAGAACATCCAAAAACACGAAAAGAAAAAAGGGGGAAAAAGTAAACGAATCCAGCCAGTGAGCAAACCCAGGTAAGTCGTAATCAGCGTCGAACGTCGATATAAAAATAAGCGTCAAAAGCCACTTGCCACACGGCAGGACACAAGGGCTGCCAATTAACGGGCGCCAATGTCTGACGTGTAGCCTTGCTCGACATAGTTGTCATTCATGTTGCCATCGCCGAAGCCAGTGCCGGGGCCTGAAACGTAGCCGCCTTCTTCGCCGTCTTCGTAGTCACCGTCAAAGCTGCTACGGCCGCTGAGGTCGTCCTCCATACCAGACACGCCTCCGCTCATGTCCATAGACTGCCAGTTGACTTGAGCCAGGGCAGGGTACTGGGCGAGCAGCGCAGCCGGCAGCGCGTAGTTGCCATTGGCATCAATGGGGAAGCCGGTATTGGGGTCGATCTGGGGCTGCTGTGTCATGAGCATGTTCTGGTGAGCAGCCGCGTGGGCCTGCATCTCCTGCTCCTGCCAGGCACGCTGGCGTTCCTGCACCTCCTCGTCGAGGAGTGGCTTGATGCAAATGCGGCCAGCCTCGGAGCGGAAATGGCGCCCAAGAGCGTCGGCACGGGCAAAGCGGCGTCCGCAGCCCCATTCGCTGCCGATCTTCAGTTCGCCCTTGCACACGAACCTCTTCTCGCCACTGTGCAGGCCCTCGTGGCGCTTGCGATCATGCTGCCGAGCAAAGGCCTTACCACAGAAGTTACAGACGAAAGGCCGCTCGTCTGTATGCGTACGCAGATGCGAGCGGAGATTGTACGCTCTCGTAAAACGCTTGGGGCACAAAGTGCACTGGAAGGTGGCCGGGTGCTTCTGTGCCCGCTTGGCGCCACCAGAAGAGGCAGCAGCATTGTCGCCAGTGACGCTCGCAGCAAACTCGGGGTCGGCTAGACGGAGTGCCATGGCATTATTGGGCACGGCAGATGTAGACACCCGCCGACGATTGCCTACAGGCGTGCCGACAGCACGGCGGTTAAGCGGCGACAGAGAGCGCCCAACGTCATGGCCGCTATCTGAGCCAATATGTGGCGAGAGACTGCCCATGTTGGGGCTAGACAGGCCACCTGGCGGAGCCGCGATTCCGCCGCTATACGGATCCGTGTGCGCACGGCGACGAGCGCGGCCTGTTGCGTTGGATTCGTTAGTTCTCTGCATTGGGGAAAGACGGGAAAGACGAAAACAAACCTCGCTGCTCTGGGAGTGTGAGGGCTCCCATGTCGACGATGGGCTTTCCTTCAAACACACCACGGGTGGAAGGGTTCGGCGCATATTCGATTTCAATCTTTGGCGCCGTCATCTGGATCTCGGGGACACTGCTATTAGGCAGCGCCGGGAAAGCTTCCGGAGCGCTACTGGTGTTTGTCCCGTAGGGCGTGTAGCCATCGTTTTGTACCTGGAGCGCAAAGCTCGCAGAGTTCGCCCCCATGTCTGGCATTGGCTGCGGCGGGATGCGCGGCGAGATCGCGGGACTATGCGATGGGCTGCGGTGGGAGCTCGATATGCTAAATTGGTTGATGCCCGCGTGAAGCTCGGGGTACATATCTCCATCTTCGGCGCGAAGCAGCGGCGAGCTGTTGGACGGGTCGACCAAGTTGGGGAAGGCGTCTTGGGCAACAAGAGCCGGTGAGTGGCCGCCAATAGAAGAGGCTTCCGAGTACTCGGAGGTGGTGCGGCGGTGACCCTGGAAAGTGGCCCCGGTCCAGTCCTGGCCCGGGAGCAGGGCGGCCTCAGGTCCCAGAGAGATGTTCCGCGAGTGGCCACCAGGGCTGTGGGAGAACTGGTGCGTATTGAACGATGGAGAGTGGTGGACAGAGCCCGGCTGGTGGGGGTCCACACCGAGAAGGTGAGGAGGGGTTGGGTTGTGATGCGCCTGCGTGGTAGCCATGGCGTTGAGATCCGGAGCGGAGAAGGGCTGCTGTTGCTGGTCCTGTTGTGGCGGTGGCGGCGGCGGCTGCTGCCGTTGGTCAAAGAGAGAAGCAGGGACGTCGGAAGAGTAGGTGAAGTCTGAGCCGATAAGTGCTTGCGTATGATCAAGGTACCCTTGGCCGAAGGGCGTAGTTCCTGGTTCCGTCTTTAATTGATCCACGTATGACTGGTTGGGGTCGAAGGCAAGCTCTTGGGTCTCGAGGCCCTGGGGTATAATATAACCTCCGTTGTTGAACGAGGCGAAGCTAGGTTGAGGAGTAGTAAACTGCTGGCTAGAGGGGTCGAGTGCAAGTCCCAGACCAATGGTGCTATTGACAGAGACGGCTTGGAGGTTGGTATCAAACCCTCGGTTGGGAGAAGGCGAGGGGGAGTGGCTTTGCTTTATATCCTGGGGTTGGAGGTGATCCGTCATTGCAGGCGACCGGCCGCGTTCAGGTTGCAGTTGGTCCATTTTGGGTATGTGTGTGTGTGCTATTTGGGAGGAGTGTCTTGGTTCTGGCTGTCGCAAGATTGGGGGGACGACAATGCTGCACCCTTGCTAAGCTAGTGCACGGTGTGAGGGCAGTGACGTATAGTTGCGTGATAAAGGAGAAGGGAGAGGAAAGGGGGGGAGGGGGGGTAGATGAAGAGAAGGCAAAGGCACACACACCTCACAAAGCAATAGGTGAGGTGAAGGGGGCAGTGAGCGAGGTGTAGGTGTAGTGTGGAAGAGCTCGGAGACAGCAGGGTGGTACGAGTAAGTTGGTTGGGAATGAGCTCGTAGTGGGAGGAAGCGGGAAGCGGGAAGCTCCAAGCCCAAATGGATGCCGACGTACGTCAACACGAATGATTTGGGTGCACGGTATTAGGCCGGGGGCGGGATCTAGAAAGGCGCTCGTAGAAGTCGGTCGGTTCCTAAGTTGGGAGAAGACGAGGCAGAATGCCAGTCAGCCTTCTGCATAGTAGAGCACTAGAGTTGGGAGCATGGTACGGGAAAGATTGTGGCAGTGCTGGGGAGGGGGGCTGTGCAAAATTATATGCTGACAAGTCGACACAATTAGTGCACAGAACGGCCCTATCAGAGTGCTGCGGCTCTTAGAGATGAGACACTGGCTACCAGCCAAATCGCAGACACGGGTTAACTCAAGGAGGGATAAGCGTCCGCATTGGCCCAGTCGCCAACGGCTCCTTTCCCGTGTATTCCCTGCGTCCTTCCTTGAGTCTTCTTCGTGTCTTCTCTGGCCGTGGTGCCTGATTCTGCCACTTCAAAAGGGTTTCTGCGTGCTATGCTGCGCCGAGGCCTAATTTTCCTGTTTCTTGGCTGCTGGGCTAGCTAGTGCCTGGCAGGCACTAAATCACGCCGTAAGCAGTGCCCTCCGTACCGTGCGGTACCGGGATGCACTGTCCAACTAGAGGGGAAACAGTGGTGCTATGGGGAGGGACTGTGGCTCTTGTGGGTAGTGGAGCAGTAACAAACCTTATGTGTAGCCCTGTTCCACGCCGGGCTTGCCTGGCTGGAGCTGGGAACTTTCCTATAATTTACCCCTGACGAGAGCTAGAAGCCAACGTTGTATGCACGATAGAATCAGCGCCAATTAAACTTTTTGTCGCATGTATCGTGATGCTTCGAATCCCTGCGCCAGCTGGATCCTTAATAGATGAAGGCGGGGTGGATACTGCTGTGCTTCTGAGGATGCTGGTAGATGATGAAAAAGAGGGGGTCCGTAGAATCCGTAGGAGGGAGAAACTGCTGAGAATATATAGGCGACAGAGCCGTCGGAATAAAGCGAGCATAGAGAGTGAGAGAGAAAGAGAGAGAGAGGCGGGAGCGGGAGCGGGAGCGAAAGCAAAAGCAAACGCGAAATCCAAAACAGATTAATGCCCCAAGTATTTATATCCTTAGAAGGCAGTCCTTTGGAGAGCCCCTCGTCTCTTTTTGTCTTATCGCGTCTAAGATCGACCTGTCCGCAGCTATCGCAAGCAATGAATGCGTTGTCGCCCTCACACAGCCTCGAGCTGTGCTGTTCTATACCGGTGTAGTTGAAGAGTCAGCCCACGTGCAGTTCTGCGCAAGAGCCGTTGCGTTGTCGCGTGCTAGGAGGAGGAGCACAAAAGAGACTGTGGCGTAGTTGTGAGTTTGCCTCGCTTCGTTTCGCTTCGCTAGACGACGTGAGTCGCCCAATTGTGGTGTCGATATGTCGCGAGATGTCCGGCGGGGTTGCGACGTTGCAATAAACGGGCGCCGATACGAAGAGCTGTCTGAAGAGCAGCGGAATGGCGATAGCACAGGAAGGTTGAATCTCAGTGGGCGGGAGGCCGTGGGGCGAAGAACCGGACTGAGGCCGGAGAACGAAAAAAGTATTGGGAAGAGACAAAGGGCAATAAGTCGAGGCTAGGGGATTGCGGCCAGAAAACTGAACAAAGGGGGGTAGAACCGACCAAAATGTGACCAGAACACCAAGAATACGAGCGAACGACAGTGCACCGCGCAAACAACCTATTGGTCTCTGCTCTACATAGGTGGGGAGAGTGAAACGGGTGTGCGCGGGGCAAGCGTTTAATCTCTGGGAGTGGTTTCGGGGCAGGTGTGAGGGGGCTTCCGCCATAGTTGCTGCGTAGTCATACGTCGCAAAATCGAGCCGAACAGGGGACTGGTCAGAGCGAGTTCACAACGTATACCCGTGGCTATGTACTCCGTACTCTGGCGCCTCAGGTTTGTCTTTCCACAGCGCTGAAGCCAGCTGGGTGTCAGCGTCCGGTGGAATGAGAAGTCTATTTGGAAGGAGCGGCCGTATTCCACACTAGGTGCCGCTGGGATCACCCTCGCACTGTAAAATGCTCTGCCAGCGCACAGGGATTCCAAATTTAGACGCTATAGCGGGACCTCGAGGGCCTTAAGAATATCACCCCGACTGCGTAACAGGCCCTACTACCTATCATAAGCCAGCACTGTGCTCCGTATGGCTGCCTAGTTTACTGGAGCAGCACACGACGACTGCGACTTGGCTGTTGGGCGTACTGGTAGAAATAGCGAAAGTCACGGTTGCGACTCCGAAAACTACGAGTACTCGTACCCTCGACTCCACTCATCGGCATTGGGCAGTCAGACTCGCCGGCCACCAGTGTAAGCGTCTGGAGGATCGCTCGCGACACTGATTCCAGAGGAGCTCGTATCCTACTACACGTACTCCGAAATAGACATGTCTCGGGGATGTGGCTGAGCGCATTCAATTTTGCTTTTTCGTCCCTTCAATGGGTCCTCTGCTCGCACTCTCGTTGTGGGAAAACGAGCAACTTGGTGCTTTTGCGCAAAGACTGCTTCGATGGGGCTCGGGGTGGAGTGCACAACGGACGAAGGTAGAGTTGGGACGCAAGATACGGTGGTGATGGTGACTGACCGCTTGCGCGCTCTTAGGCATGCTTAGGGCACGAATCTACGAGCAGTGTAGGTCGCGTGGCTCCGATTTTACTTCCACTCGCCGCCTCGCATTTTATGTATCTCGTCCCATCGCTTCAAGAGATGATGGCCTAGTTTGTGGCGGTGCCTGCAATAGAAGCTCCAGAAGATGCATGGTGTTCTACCGTTGCATCGACTAAAAAGGAAAGATATCTATTCTGTGGCATGATTTTTTCCTTCGTCTAGAAAGTTTCCTCTTGCGAATGGGTTTCGACGGTGCCAGATGAGGCGCAGCATCGAAGCTCAGGCAGCGGTGTAGGCCTACGGAATTGGCGCCGCAGACAGCGAGCGGACAGGCAGCAGGATGCTACTGGATAGGCGAAAGCAGGAGGAAAGGAAATTGTGGCTGAGAGGCCCAAGTTCAAGGTCTGGAAATGTTCCACAAGGCCTCTTTGGAAGCCTCATATCTTCTAATTTCAAAACATACTTTTTCGGGGCTGTGTACAGAAAACGACTGACTCAAGTCTATCTTGCAAGACCGTGACCGGCAAAAAAGTAATTGAAAAAAAGGTAGGAAAAAAAAGGAAAAAAAGAAACTGTGTTTTGAGAGTTGGGAACACCTCCACCTTCTAATCGTACATACACCTCCCTTTCCGTGTATTTCTCGAGTTCTCGCCGTTAAATGAGTGGGGAGGCTTCTGTCCATCTAGCATCAGCCCCGGGTATCTTGCCGGTCTATTTTATTGCATGCACTTCCACCAAGCCGTAACGCCATGAAATAAAGGAAAGTATGCGAATCTGTCCAAGCTGATATACTTGTTTTACAAAACCTCGTCTCGCTCGTATCCAGTGGCACGACCGAGGGGCTTTGGGGGCATTTGGCCGGATTTGTACTCGCTAACGAACGGGTTCGGGTCTTCCTTCTGGTTCAGGTTGCCTAGGGTGTGGTTGACGCCTCGGTGTCCAGCTTCATCAGCCTATTATCGAGTTAGCATATGCCTTCTTTCTTCTTTCAAGATTTAGAGAAGTGACGACTTACCCGAATATACAGAATCAGGTCCCGCATCGTACGGTGGCCTTCAGGCATGTGCCAATAGCGCACAGCAATCTCTGGCACCTCGAATTTCGGGTCTGTCCACGTCGGGGTATGTCCAGCATCGATCTCTGCCAGACACCGGGTGTATGTGTGCACTGCCTCTTCCTCTAGGTAGCCCACAAAGCGGTGGCAGACACCCGGGCTGACCAGGTAAATGAAGAACATAGCATTGAAGTAGACGCCCTGTGCGCCCAGCACCATGAGCTTCATGAACCAGCCTGGCTCGCACATCTTCATGAACGTCAAAAGATGCATCCGCTCATTGTAGGACTCCTCCAGAAGCGTTTCGATCCAGCCGTTATCGCGCTTCAACCGCCGGATCGAGTGTAGGTGCCGTAGCATTCCAGCCACCATACCCGGCACGCCGGCGATCGACTCGAGGAAGATGAAGCGGATCATCCACTGCGGCTCGGTCAATGGCTTCTCGGCTGCTACAGCTGTTGTTGGGTTGTGCTTGTCGGACTTTTGGCTGCGGCCCATTCCCGTCGCTAGGTCCATGCCCCAACGGCACACCCGCATGATGCGCCAGGCCAACCAGTCGCCCACTGTCTTCGGGGGACGATGGCCTGGCATTACTGCCTCCATCTCCTCATAGGTGTAGCCATGATGTGGCCACGCTGGTGGCGTCTGGCGAATATTCTCTGTTTCGCGACTTGGAAAGAAGTCGCGCATGCTGACGGAGGCCGAGGTCGAGAAGCTAGCCTTTGGGGGGGAGGATATCCGATGGTTGGACTGGGACGACGTGTATGTAATGGAACCTCCCAAGTAGCTTGAGCAGCACAGGATCGGCAGAGCGCGTACCATGTGCTTGCCCAACTGGGGAGACCCCAGGGTCATGCCCATCCGTAAAGATGTCATGGTCGATAGTGATGCAGAGTGTGACGGAGATGCAGTGAGGGATGAAGAAAAGGAAGAATGTACGTGTTGAGATGCACAAAGCATGAAATATTAGGGATGGATGAGCACCTACAATCAATATGTATGTAGACGTAGGTTGCTGTTGATGTGGTGTTGTGAGAAGACGGTAATGAATAAAGGGATGTACTCGTAATACGGAGTGTGATTGTGAGTCTTTTGACTGTCTTAGAAGTCTTGATGTGCCAAGGCGGCAGGGCTGACAGTCTATGTATGCCTCAGACACCGCCACCTATTACGGCTTATATGTTATTTACCTCTCCCTGCTTTCCAAACTATCTAATACGCCAATACGAGCAGTCGTGGGGGCTTGACCCGACACGGAGAAACAATGGCTAGCATTCCACCCATGCAGGAGTACGAATAGGAGAAAGACGGAGAGCAAATAAAACGGGGGCGATAGGAGAAAAAAAAAGCAAACCAAACACCGACGAAGAGGATCCGGCTTCAATGTTTAAAATAAAATAAAAAACTCGTTGGCAGGCACGCATATCGTCTAAAACGTCAAGGCCGCTTACGTAGTAAGTCCCCGGATGCTATTATTTGCCCGTTGAGTCGGAGAAGCTGACCATTCGGAGACGAAAGAGACGGACCCATCCAGGCGGACCCTCTCCCAAGCAATTTGTTTGGCTCGCCGACAAAAGCTCTTAGGACCTAGGGGTTCCCGTTCTTTGGAACCCCAGCATGAGGGAAAACCGGTCGCCGAAGCGTTTTGCAGAGTAGTCTTTACAATGCCTGACTTCACTAATAGTGGTCTGGTGCAGCGCTCTTCCCCTATCTTAACCGCTTAACAGGTCATGTGATGAGCACAATATCGGAAGGGATCGGGATTTGCTCTCAGTTGCAGTTCCGCCCTATTTTCGTCCGAGAACTGTTTGGCTATCACGTGGATTCTCCTGGCGTATGCAATCGCGGGTTGTGCCTTGACTGAGCCCGTTAGTCGTCTTTAAACACGGCGCATTGCTCCGGTCAAATTTGGTGAAAACAGTATCCCGGCTGAAGACGGCTTCTACTGTTGAATACGATGACTTTCAGCATAAAATGCGGTTTGAATCGGATGCATCTTGCTGCCATTATTGCGAGAGCTATCCAGGATTAGCCAATAAGTTTTTTCTTCATGTGATCATACCCTATGGCTCTAATTGTAGTTAACCATCTTTTGCTGCATGCCATATATCATTTGGCTAATACGAGCTGAGTCACTCCTTTGGTAAGGCCATACATCTTCTCTTTTCACTTCTCTGGCTCTGACAATCCCGATATGTTCTACTCCATGTGGGCACATACGTATCCATAAAGGTATAAGAACTCACATTTGGCGCTGCAACTTATGGTCATCCAGACATTACGAATATGGTAAGTCAGGCATCATACATAAGCTGTGGTTCAAGCTGTGACGAGCCCTATAAGAGACCATTGACGCCTCCAGCGGCCTAGCCTAATGGCAGGACCCAGTTGGGCTATAGCCGGCAGCTCTCAGGCTGCGATGTCCTACAGGGGTTGCGCCAGGCCCGCGCCTGCCTAAGAGGGCCGCAAGCGGCCGCCCTTAGTTTGGGCCAATTACAGTATTAAACCATCACATTATGCCCAACAGTGTGTGAAAGCTGAAGACGCTTGCAGCACACATTGACTCACTCGTGCCTGACGGACTAGCGCCTGTAACTACAATTACGAGCACTGCATGACTCTGATCTTGTAGAGGTCCTGTAACGGCGCGAATCTGCACCAACAAGCCATGAGCCAGGGCCTCCCGCAACCCGCTAACAGTCTAATTTTTTTGAGGCCATAGCACAAAATTTGAAACCACAAATGAACCTAAACTTCCACTAATGTTTTTTTCTCTGGTGGGTTGTTATCACCGCGTCCTTGCCCCCCATTTACTATCGCCATCAACTCCCTCGTCCTTTTTTCTTTTTCTCGCACTTTCAAGTCCACGCCCAGGCCTTCTGCCCGAGACGCTGCTAATCTTGCAAAACTACATACCTCGCGAACCATACAAACAGAAAAGCACAGGGCTTTCAAAATGCCAGGCAAACAGTGGGGTAAGTGTTTTTTCATAATCAATATCCTGGACAATCGCCCCTCCTTTTTTTTGCTCGTGCTTCCGATTCCGGGCATCCCAATCGGGATCGCGATAGCAACATGCATCACCACGCCCGGCCACTTGCAGCAAGCTGGGAAGTTCGAGTACTGTTAAGAAACAGAGAGAATATTCTAGAGAATAGCGTCTATTTTCGCCTTTTTTTTTTTGCAAGAACCAGCAGCAAACAGTGCAGTGTGGGCATACGCGCAAAATAAAGGAGGGGCAATTTGTGATTTCGGTGACGTCGCAATGCTCCCACTTGGAGAGAGCAAGGCTTCGCACACGAACACGTTTTGCTAATGCTACGGGCTGTGCCCTCTCCAGATGATGAGGACGAATCCTCCAGCGGCTCCGAAGAGTCTGTAGTCGCAGCACCGGTCGCTGGCGCTCTACGCCGCAACAATAAGTTTGAAGACGAAGAAGAGGGCGACAGCGACGTGCGTTGACCCCCCCTCTCCCCTTCTCCCTATTATCATCGCCAAACTAGGAAATGACGCCCTAACACATACCCTGAAACAGGTTCTCGATTCGTGGGACGCCGACGACTCGGAGGTCGAGCGCGAAAAGGCCAAGAAGGCTGCGGAGGAGGCCAAAGCGAAGGCAGCGGCGGCCGCTGCGGCTAAGAAGCCCAAGGGTCTGCGTATTGCTGACCGCGTAGCCGATCGTGCACGCCAGCAAGCCGAGGCCGACGCAGAGGCCGCGGCCCTCGAGGGCGAGACGGAGACAGAGCGGCGCGAGCGGCTGCGGCGCAGCGAACAGGACGCAGACCTGCAGCACGCAGCCGATTTGTTTGGTGGTGCTGGTCTGTCGGCCGGAACGGGATCGCGCAAGTCGGCTGCGGCGCTCAAGGCGTCGGCGGTGGCCGTGAAGGTGGATGCGAGCGGCGCGGCCACGCAGACCGTGGACCTAGGCTCTCTGCCGCTGCTGAGCCCCGTGACCAAGGCGCAGTTCGACACACTGCGGCAGACGCTCTCGCCGTTGCTGGTGGCCAACGCCAAGAAGGCGCCCTACGCGCTGTTTGTGCAGGACCTGGTCAAGGAGCTGTGCCAGGAGCTGCCGAGCGAGCAGATCAAGAAGACGGCCAGCTCGCTGACGGCGCTCAGTAACAGCAAGCTGCGCGAAGAGAAGGCGGCCGAGAAGGGCGGCAAGAAGACCAAGGCGGCCAAAACTAAGACCACCCTCGCCATCGGCCGGCCCAACGTTGTCGACACCGGCAGCTACGACAACGACGCCTACGGAGAGTACGTGCCCATTTTTTGACTCTATTGTGTGTCCCTTGGCTAGTCCTTCTGTGCTAACATGACTCTAGCGACGACTTTATGTAAAGAGGAGGCCAATACAGCAGCCTCTAGGGTGTAGGAACACGATGTGATAAAAGTACTTTCCTTCGCCTTTTTGTTCTCTTTTTGTTCTCTTTTTGAATTTCCTCTCGGTTGATTTTTCTTTTGTCACTTGCTTTCCCAGCCTTGCTGTGACATTCTCCCTTCCCCCTATCTCTATGATATAGTTTCTTTTGTTACTACAACCGCAGGAAATACACGGCATGCCTCACATACTCGACGAGCACTGAAAAAAAAACCTAGGCGATGTGAACGAGGCTAGAGTAATGGCACCATAATCGCACACAGTTGCAACGAGAAGGTGTGAAGAGAAAGAAAGACTAAAAGGGTAGAAAGCGGGCTACTCTCTTTTGTGTGGCAGCCCTTCCTATTCTATACCTATTACTAGGCCCTTTTTTGGTCAATCCCCGTTTCCTTCAACGTCTCCTGCCATTTCCATGCGGAATATTCTTGCTGATGAGTTTACTATTTGGCTTTCTTTACTTCCCTGCTGTTTACAGTCTCTGACTGTGTTTCTCCGTCCCTTGTTCATATACACCATCTTGATACATTTTACATATTAGAACTGCGGATACACCTAGTAGAAGCAATTCGTGCCATAGCATAGCAGTACCAAAAGCAATAAACGCGCTCTGCTTTCACATATACTTCTATAGCCAGGCTCGCACTTTACTTTGTAGATTCTGTCTCACATTCCTCGGAAATATATGTATAAATTATACTCTTGTCTTTTTGCATCCAAGCTTCCCTCTAGATACTGCTAGCGTTGCTCTTCTGTTGGCTACACCGACAACCAGCAACTTAACATGAGAGAAATATCAAAAACGCCAGTATATCCCCCTCACCGTAAAGTCGTAAGGTCAAGGCCAATTTTGCTTACCCAGGCGTACCACCTCGCCTCTATCCAATAACAAACACAAAGTTAGCCCTGAACGCCCTAATCCCCCATTTTAACCGTCTTTGAGTGTGGCCCATTCTTCCAAAGCTTGCCGAAAACAGAAGAAAAAAAATCAAATCTAAAAAAAAATAATCATAAGAGTGGTGTTTGTTGTCGTTGGGAATGATCCGCAACACTACAATAAGTCGCCAGCCACACCGGCGAGCAGGGCGTGGACGACCATGCTGAGCGTCCAGAAGCCGACCTTCTTCAGCCGCCGCACACGTGAATGCTGGTCCTCGACGTCCCGGGCAAACGCAGCATACACTTCGGCGGACGAGTTGTCCATCAGGCCGCAGTCATAGATGGTCCAGCTGCCGTCAAAGTCCGACAGATGCTTGACGATGCGGCAGTTGATGGGGATGTAGGTCCGCTTGGCATTGATGTACGCCACAATGGGTCGAATGAGTGCCGCGTTGACGTAGGACTGGGCCCGAGTCTGGCCCAACGCATCCGACGCCGGAAAGAACGGCACGGCAGCTCGTACGTCGTTGAGATGTAGCCGCAAGTCCATCACCACATACTGTGGCAGAACGTCGCTGCTAGATGCAGCGTCTGCCAGCCCAGTGTGGGCAGCGGCTGCCGTCGCTATATCAGTAGCCTCGGCTGCTCGCGTGCTTTCGGCACGTTCGGAGGTGCCCGTCTGTGAATCTGTGACCTGATTCCACTTGAGGTGGCCTTGGCTAGCATCTGGCTCTGAGAATACGCCGTCCGTGTCGACTTCTTGCACGCTTGTGTTGCGAGAGCTGCCGTAGTTGCCATCCAGGATCCGAATATAGCGGTTGCTAGTCACCGCCTCCTCCATTTTGTCGTAAAAATCAATCATGGCCTTCGCAATGCCCTCATCTGGCTCGGCGGGGAACATGACATCGGCTACAATGTCGACATTGCCTTCATAAATCCACCCGAAAGGACCCCGGTCCCCGCGGTTGAGGTGGTCAATCTTGAGGCCGTCGATTCGCAAGCGCGAGAACTTCTTCCACGCCACTGGTGACTCAAGCGTCGCTAGGTCATTGACCGGATTGTTGATATTGTGATGGCTGTTGTCCACCACGTCGGCAGCTATGGCGGCGGCGGCGGCAGTGTTGGGCATGATGCTGCGCTGGACCTGGCGAGGGTGGATGGTGAAGAGGGACCCGTCATAGGATCCAGACACATGATTCGCATTGAGCCAGTCGTAGAAGAGCCACTGTTTGCGCAGCTGCGGCAACTCACACGAGAAGATGCTCACGGAGAAGGGCCGGAAGCCGTTGGGTTGGTGAATTGTGACCATGAGATCTTCTAGCTTGAAGCGCTCGATTTCGAAGTCTCCCGGCTGGTGCTCATGTCGGAACGAAAATGGATCAAGAGGCCCCGTGGCCCAGCGCACAAAAGTACGGTCAACAACACCGCGAACACCCTTGACTTCCACGTCCTTCAAGAGACCCTTGCCATTCCACCACTTGAAAAATGATAGCGTGACGTCGACGCTGTTTATTGTCACGTCGAATTGGGTGTAGTTTCCGTCATCGTACTCCTCGGCATTGCTTATCGTCTGCTCATGTTCTGACTCGTGCGTATGTCGGGCGGCGGCAATAGCTGCAGCACTGGAAGACGATCCCTTCATAACAGATGACTCAATCTGGCCTGGCCTCCGCGACACGAAGACATTGCGGAAGGTAATGACACCATCATTCCACCGGGGTACAATAGCCGACTCGAAAACAACGGTGATGCCAGCAGATTGAGTGAGGTAGTCTCCCACCCATTTTGCCAGTTTTTCTATCGGAAATTAGAACCTGCTCCCATATTGTTCCAAAATGGGACGGCCCAAAAAATCCAAAGCAAAGAGGAAAACCATGACTTACCTTGTGCGAAAACGGTATTGATAGTGAGGATGACGAGAGAAAAGAATGTGGTTGTGCCGACTAGGATCCACACGAGATGCCCCAGCATGAACCACGACACAAAGGCGCCCCATTCGTCAGCGTTCCAAGGCCGCATACTGCGGATAGAAAACCACTTGAACCGGACCCTCATTCGCTGCCAGAATCCGTTAGCGGCTGCTAGAAGTTCCTCCTTTGTCGGCCGATGTGGGATCTTGGGCAGATGCGATTGCAGGTATTTGGACATCGAGCTTGCTATAGACTCGGCGTCTTTTGCCAACGGAGGGTGCTCTGGGGGATGTTCGTGGCTAATATTTCCCGAAGAGTCTTTCGATGCCTCTCCAGGTGCCTTCTCAGAAAATTTAGAAGGAGACTGCTGCTCAGCAGCAGCGGCATTCTTGTTTTTGTCTCCGATGCCTCGGTCCTCGCGAGCGGAGGTACTCTTGCTTCTTTGTGCTGCCAAAGTCGGCCAGCGTCCTCGTGCACGGCCATGGAAGCCCGAGTGTATAGATATCCTGGAAGGAGAGTGGATCAAGCGGTGCTGATGCTGCCAAGCAGTTCGTGCAAAGAGATTGAGGCTGGCTTTTTGTGGACTAGCGCCGGTGAGAGCAGAGTCGGCGGCTGCGGTGCAAGTGGCCACTACAGTGGAAGTTGGCTGGGACGGTGAGCTCAGGCCGAGAAGCAGAAGGCCGCCTGAGGTGCAGCTTCGGCGCACTTGGTTGGGCGAAACTCTGCTGGCGATGCCGTTGCTGCCGACGCTAGGTCTTAGACTAGAACGAGGACTGACACCCGCTCTACTGTTGTTCCTGCCACCGCCGAAATGCCTGCTTCCTGTTCCATTGTTGAGGCTGAACTGTAAGGGCTGCGACGTGAAAAAGGATCGCCTATAGGAGCGAAGGGGCCCTTGAGGAGTCCTGGCGGTAAACGAATGGCCAATGCCCAGCTGAACAAGAGGCTGGGTCGCCTTCTGCGTCGGAGTGCTCCAGACTAAGGAATCGAGGGAATGCCGGACGGATGTCCACAACTGGCGACCCAGTTGATGGGTCGTTGCTGAGCTAGAAGGCATGGCGCATTTTCTCGGGTGTGGTGTGGAAGAGTCGGAGTGTGTGGAAGGCGACAAAAAGAGCGTTGAGAGATCAGGAGAGCTTGAAAAGTTTCGCTAGAAAGTGGGAAAAAAGCAAAGCGGTCTAATATTATTTCATAGCTCCCGACGTCTAATCGTGAGTATCGTAAGCGCAGCAGCTTGTCGCTTGTGGTCGGCAGCGATCGTGTGGTGTTTTTCTTTGTGTTGTGGGGTGGCGGTGGAGGGAGGTTGAGGTCGAGAAAAAGAACGACATTGGTTGGCTGGCCTGTGAATGTTCAATTTTCTGCCCTCTTTGGCTGATGACGCGCTGCAGAGTAATCGAGTGATTAGCTGATTGGCGGGGGCAAAGAAGAAAAAGGCTTATGTAGGGACGGCTTGTGACAGCCAATAGATAAGATTGGATAAGAAGGGCGGGGCCTGAATTTTATGCTGGTTTTATCCCACCAACACCGCTAAAAAAAAAGTCAGCGAAAAAGCCCAGTATCGCAATCTATTTGACTTCGAGGAGTGAGCATACGAGCGGCCAGACACAAGCCTGACCTCTCTAGAAGTCTGAGTATAGCACTGAAATCCCGAATACTGAGCCAATATTCGCAACTATGCCTGCTCCGACAGCCGCCAAGGCCCAGCCTGTGGCGCCGCCGCCGGCTGACTTCGAGATCGGTATGTCTCTCTTTTGATGCGCTTTTCTATGAAGCGGCAGCGACATGCTGTCCAACGAGACGTCCGACTAACAGAGCTTCTTTCTTGCAGCCGATACCGAAGATGTGGAGGTCTTGGATGCGTCGGCAGTCCTTGCGCCCATCACCTCGTCGGAGGTGACCCTCGAAGAGGTCCCGATGGATGTGGAGGATGGCGAGCTGCGGCCGCGGTTTGCTGCGGCCAAGGACTCTGGATCGGCTGTCCGGAGAGAGATGCGCAAGATTCGTATGTTGCGTTCTGTGTGCTCTGATTGTACCGAAAAGGCTTCAGCCTGCTAACCAGCCGCCTCATCCAGCCGTCCCACCACACCGCATGACGCCGCTGAAATCGACGTGGAGCAAACTGTGAGCATACACCACGGCGCTATGCAAGAAAAAAGCGTCGGCACTTTCAGGGAGATGCTAACTAGAACCAGCTACACGCCGCTTGTCGAGAAACTGAGACTGCAGGTGCGGATGAACACGCACTCCAAGGCGGTCGAGATCCGCACATCGAGCAAGACCACCGAGGTCGACGCACTCCAAAAGGGAGAGGACTTTGTGCGCGCATACATGATGGGATTCGAGGTGGAGGATGCTGCTGCTATATTACGACTAGATGGAGTGAGTTGTATCCGGAGTGGGTAGGAGTCGCTTTGGGAGAACAACGAATGACTGACCGCAAAACAACACAGATCTACATCCAGACATTCGAGATCAAGGATGTCAAGACACTTGAGGGCGACCATCTGTCCCGTGCCGTCGGCCGTATTGTGGGCAAGGATGGCCGGACCAAGGTAGGAAACAGCATGGCATAGGGTTCATTGAAAAAGGGATGCTGGATGGCCTCGTGCTAACAAACCTTAGTACACTATTGAGAACACCACAAAAACCCGCATTGTGATTGCCGGAGGCTCCAAGATCCATATTCTCGGCGGCTTCAAGCAGGTAGGAGCAACATAATTGTGCACGATCACTGTAGCAGAAACCAGAGACTGACATTGCTCTTCAGATTGGTATTGCTCGCGAGACCATTGTCAGCTTAATGTATGTTCGCCCCCTTTTCCTTTTCTCTATGGCGAGTTTCCCGCCGCTAACTCTGCAATTAGTCTGGGTAAACCGCCTGGCAAGGTGTACGACAACATGAGGATCATCAGCTCTCGCTTGAAGGAGCGGTTTTAGGCCGGTCGCAAGCCGTGCTGTTATGTAGCTGCATTTCGTCCATATGTTGCTCTTTTGGCAGGCCGGGGTTGCTATGCTTTATCTTGTCTCGGAACTATTGGAAAGACTGGCGTTATCACATTGTGCCTTACGTTGTTACGAAATAAAAGTTCTAACTCCTGATTTTTCTTTCTGCCAATATTTTCAAACACAAATTATATCCCTCTCGCCTCCCCTCCTCCGTCTTGTAGCCTGCGCTAAGCAATCTTCTGTGCCATCATCTAACATATTCAAAGATCTGTCGTGGTATCATGGTTGCAGTAACGCAAATAAACAAAACCAGCCTACACAAACCGCGCTTCTCCTATAAAGATCCTGCCCGCAAAATGAAATCGTATGTGTCTTATTTTATGTGCACCTCGATAGTATCCATCTCTTCGATTTCGGCATCCCCTACAGTCATCTGCTCGTCAAGGCGATCTCCGTCCCACAACAGTGACACCTGCTCCTCTGGACCCAGTTCGTTGGCGTTTCGGAACGCCTCAAGGATCTTCGCCACGGTGGTGTTTGTGTGCACAGTCATGTTCATCTTGTCGTACTGTCGCGATTTGAGCACGACTCGGATGCTCTGCTGCTTCGCTTGGCCCGACTGGCTGCCTGTTAGCCCACCCGCCTCACTTTCTTGGCGGCCGATGCCGTTTGGTTCGTTACTTCCGCCGAAACCGCTAGCGACGTCGTCGTCGTCGTCGTCGTCCAAAACCAGGCCCAGGTTCCGCTGACGCTGCCTTTCCTGCTGCTGCTGGAAGGCACCGTAGAGTGCCTCGGTCCAAATCTCCAAGTGCAGACCGCCGGACCGGAAGCCGGACACGCCTGATCCTTCAGTGGATTCTTGGCGGCCGACACGGCCATGCGAATCCGGGCGAATGTCTAGCGACTGGCCGGTGGTCCATGAGTAGATCTTGTTGCCCTTCCAGGTCAGGATCACTGCCTTCGCCTCGACCTCAGCTAGCTCGCAGCCCTTGTTCTTTGCATGCTGTAAGAAGGCTTCCTGTGCAAACTGAATGGGCTGGTCTAAGCGCATGGAGGCGAGCAATGGCGGCACTTGTTCGGGAAAGTGTGCAGTGATGAACAGGCGGTATACCTGCGCATGTTCCGTAGCTGCGTTGGCCGGCGCGGTAGAGGATGCCCGCGATCCTAGGGGCAGCGAGTCCTCTCTGCCTGGTATGGCCGCTGATGCACTGGTGCCGGAGCCGAATGTGGTGTCCTGAGCAGCGTGGGCTGCTTTGGCTGCGTCGTGGGCGCGGGCGCGGGCTTGGGCCTGAATGATATACTCTGCAAATTCTGGGTCGATAAGCTCTTCCAGATCCTCACTTTCGTCTTCTTCTATTGGCCCAGTGGTCGCCGTTCGTTTTTCCGGTCTCTTCTCAGCTGCGGCGAGCTGCGTCTTTGCCCTGGCTCTAGTAACCAACGGGGCCTGGTCCCGGCTGGGACCGTCGTTGCCGTCGTCCAGTGCTATCACAGAGTCGTCTTCGAATTCTTGGGTGTCTTGAGTTTCGACTGCAGGCAGCGGCGGGTTTGTTGGTGTATTGGCGAACCGGATTTGGCTGTTGATGTAGTTTGGCTCTGCCAGCCCTTTTCCCTTGTTGTTCGGCCTCGGGTCGCCGGGTGGAGATGCCGAGTGGGATATGGACAGGCTAATTCTTCTTGCGGCGAGCGGTTTGGGGCTCTGGGAAAGGGGGGTCGAGTTCGTCTCGTATTCTTCGTCTGTCTCATCGGGCGTCTCATACGACACTTTCCGTCTTTTGGGGTCTTGTCGACGGGCACCCGTGCTCTTCTCTTGCCATGCCGGTCGGCTTCCTTGCGAAAGATCGACAGACACATTGGGGAAGAAGTCCTTCGCTCGGCGGAATAAGTCGACACTATTGTCATCGGCCCCAGCGGCTGGTATCGAAGCTACTGCCTGGGCGCGTCTCTTGAAAAGAAGAGCCTTCTTTTTGGGCGGCGTGGTGCTGGTCTCCATGCTCTATGTCAGTGAGATGCAAACATGAAGATAGCGACATAGGCAAGTGTGCTCGTGTTGGTGGCGGCAGCGAGAGGTAACCGTCTGCGTTGGCTAGTCAGAAAGTGTTGAGCTCGCATTTCCCAATGTCGCGAAGCTGAGGATTCGAGGCGAGCCAGAAGAATTAAGCATGGTACGACGTACCTGGCAACGATCCACCAGTGGCGGGGAGTGTGGAGAGTTGATCGGCATGGGTTATGTAATCCACCTGGCGGGTTTAGCGTGCACAGCTGCCACCAACCAGCCTGTTGTGAAGCTGGGGTAGCGAGTAACCGAGGCAAGTCATCTCTCACTTCTCGTAGCCGGGACTCTGTAAACTGACATCGAGAGTCCAACTGCAAGAAGCCGCTGTCTACACTCAACATCTTTACTGCTGAAGCTCCTCCCCCCGGAAATCCTTTTGCCAGGTTTCGCCTCTGCTCCCTGAAGTTGACAGGAGAAAAGTCACCGATCGAACTTGGCATCTGACGGCAGGAGCACCAACGTCCTCATCCACCGCGAAACTCCTTTCCTTCTCCCGGCGCAGCTGCCGCAATTTCAGAATGGGTGTTGATCCGGCACAGTTCATCAGCCCCGTCTGGCGCGAGGGCATATTTGGTAGGCGCCCACCCCGGAGCTCTTGTCCTCTTCGATGAGGTCAAGCTTCGAATACTGATCCTCTTCTCTACAGCTGGCCGCGTGGCTTTTGTCACAGGTGGTGCTGGCGACATCTGCAGTGCGCAGACACGGGCACTGGTGTATCTGGGCGCCAATGCTTGTATCATCGGGCGCAATCCGACAAAGACGGAGACTGTCGCCAAAGATATTGCCAAAGTGCGGAACGGAGCCAAGGTCATTGGTATTGGTAATGTCGACGTGAGAAATGTACGAGATGAGTCCGAAGCCGAACAAGTAAACTCCGTGTTTCACGGGCTGACCTCTGTTTTGATTGGCAGTTCGAAAACCTGAAGAAGGCGGCCGACCGTTGCGTGGCCGAGCTCGGCAGCATCGACTTTGTCATGTACGTGGAAGACCTGGCATGATACACTATGGCAAATGGTTGATAGCTAACAACGTCGTGCTTTGTAGAGCAGGCGCTGCGGGCAACTTTATCGCGCCGCTGGCTGGACTCTCACCCAACGCGTTCAAGGCCGTTATCGACATCGACACCCTCGGCACGTTCAACACCATCAAGGCGACCGTCGACCACCTCGTAGTGTCGGCGCAGAAACACATCAGCCCCAACCCCGAGGGAAAGCCACCTGGTGGACGCCTCTTGGCCGTGTCAGCCACTTTTCACTACACAGGCATGCCACTGCAGGCACACGTGTCGGCAGCCAAGGCGGCCGTGGACAGCCTGATTGGTTCGGTGGCGCTCGAGTACGGACCTCTCGGCGTGACAGCAAACGTGGTCGCACCGGGTCCGATTGAGGGCACAGAGGGCATGTCGCGGCTCTCGTCTGCTGAGGCTGTAGCCGAGGAAGCGAAGGAGTCTGGGAAGTTGGCTCTTCGACCCGGCGCACGAGGTGGTGCTCCCGGCATTCCTACTGGGCGATGGGGTACGGTGCGGGACATTGCCGATGCCACCGTTTTCCTCTTTGGGGCAGCTGCCGACAACATCAACGGACACAGTCTGGTCGTGGATGGTGGCGCGTGGCGGCGCCAGGGAGGGTCCATGGGAGTTGGACTGGACCCTGGCATGCAATATCCACGGTTTATCCTGGACGGAGCGTTCTCAGAGAAGCTCAAGCAGGACCGGAAGCCCGGAAGTGCGAAGCTCTGAAGGAATAGCATCAGCGCGCAAAAGAGCGAGGGCAGAGCTGCATTGGCATTTTGTAAACTGCGGCATCAGGCCGAATTTGGCATCATCTTTCATAGGGACAAGGGGATAAGATCGCTTCGGAAATGTCGACTGTGCGGAATAGGATGTACAAATATGACTATCATTACTGAGGACATGACAGACTGGACCGGACCCATCGCGGACAAGGCTGAACAGGCTACGGCAGAGCCGGTATAGCCACGGAGATGCACCGGAGGTGTCACGGCATCTTGGGAATCGCGTTTGGTTGCATGGCTGGAGCGAAAAACAAGACAACAGACCACGGCCCGGGCCCAAAGCAAGGCTGGCGACGCCAACGTCGTGCGTGTTGGAGACCAGCGGGCTAGACGGGGTAGTTGCAGCCGAAAAGAAACAGCCCGATTTCCTGTTATGGGATAGAAAAAGGGCCCAGGATCCCGCGTGCGGAATTATGCACGGAGTACTCGTAAAATAGCTCAGTCGCCGGGCATTTTCGCTGCCACTGTGACAAACAGCTTCAAGTCACAACCAGCGTGGTCGGCCGCCATAGCTGGTAGCAGAACTCCAGAGCAGAGGATAACTGTGACTCCGTGCGACTCCCACGGAGAAGCGGAGATGTGCTCAAGGTTGTGATGTGTAAATACTGGCCATAAAACATTGACCTGTTTTGGGGGGGGGGGGCACAGTTAGGAAGTGAAGCTTATCAGACTGCTAAATTCTTGTTCTGTAACTAGTAAAGCGCAGGCACTGTTGGGCACTATGGCCGGGTGCTACAGCGGCTCAGCAGTCCACCTGGCCACCCGAAAGAACAAAAAAATCTCTGCAGTTATCGCGGCCCTGCCAGTGGCGGGCCTCTTAATAAGTGGGTGCCACGGCGGGCGAGAGACATACGCCAACCCGCTTTTCCCCTCCTTTTTGTACTTCAGACGGCCTTTGTGCTGTCATCCACAGTGTTTTCTCTTCCCTAGCTTCAGTTTTGCTGTAGATGCTGCCCTTCCAAGTCGTAGATAGGTGGAAGTACGGGCGCCATTTGCGTTTCGTTCAAGGATGTTTTGTTCGGAGGCAAGCTGCCATCTGGACGCCTTTTGATATTGTGTGTCGGCTCAGATTCACTCCGATTGACACCGACGACAGACACCTTTGATGTAGATATCTGATAACAGCCTCGAAAGATAGCCACGCTGCCTTGGATCCCGCAGGTGGTCCGGCTCGGCGAAGCTTCGATGGCACCCTAGCTCTGCTAGCTGGCGAGAGGGGCAGCATATTCGCCGTTTATCATTGCTCGACTCACTCTAGTCTGGTTTTGCTCCCCCCTTCCTCCATCGTCTACGGCCGTATAATTTGTAGATCCCTTCCTCCTTCTCTCCCTCCTCCGCCCGTTTCTGCTTCCTTTGTTTCTCCGTACAACACTCTTGAGCCTTTTTCGGCCGGGCATTTTCGCGGATTCTCTCCGGAACCTCTTGTCTTGAGCAGCATCTCGGTCGCAGACGAAGTCTTCTGCCACGCCACACACCGTCCACCATGTCTCGCTCGCTGTTTGCGGCTGCCGCCGTAGCCGCCGCCCTCGTGGCTGCTCCGGCGTCCGCCGAAGAGTCCGTCATCGGCATCTACGTCTTCCACCGCCACGGCGACCGCTCCACCAAGTCGTGGGCGCCGACCTCGCTGACGGCCCTCGGCGCCGACCAGGTGTATGCCTCGGGGGGCTACTTCCGCGAGCGCTATGTGTCTTCCAACGCCACGTCCCGCATTGCTGCCGTGAACTCGGATCTGGCGCTGCTCTCGCAGCTGTCCATCTCGGCCCCTGTCGACAATGTGCTCCAGTCGTCGGCCGGCTTCTTCACGCAGAGCCTCTACCCGCCGGCCGGCACGGCCGCTCAGCAGACGCTAGCCAACGGTACCGTGACGGAGGCGCCCAACGGCGGCTACCAGTACATCCCCGTCAACGTGGTGGCGACCGCGGCCAGCGCGTCCGGCAGCGAGAACAGCGCGTGGCTGCAGGGCAACAGCGGCTGCGGCAACGCCATTGTCAGCAGCAACGAGTACTTTGCCAGCTCCGACTACCTCACCACCCTGGAGAGCACCGCCGGCTTCTACGCGGACCTGCTGCCCACCATCAACACCACCTTTTCCAGCTCCCAGGCCACCTTCAAGAACGCCTACACCAGTGAGTTGCTAGTGTATTTGCCGCACGTCCACATCCGGCCTCGAGACGCTCTGCTAATCCTCCCCCCTCCCTAAGTCTTTGACTACATCCACGTCTCCGAGATTCACAACAGCTCTATCCCCAGCTCCAACCTGCTCACCGACGAGGTTCTGTTCCAGCTGCAGACCCGCGCCGACCAGCACGAGTGGGGGCTAGCCTACAACGAGAGCGAGCCCATCCGTGCTATCGCTGGCGCTGTGCTGGCAGCCCAGATCGTCCAGAGCCTCAACACTACCGTGCGCGCGCCGCCCGCCAAGCGCTCCGTGGCCCGGCTGGACTTCCAGTTTGGCGCCTACGGCACTTTTATGAGCCTGTTTGGCCTGGCCAACCTGACCGCTGCCAGCCCCAACTTCCGCGGCGTCGTCGACTACGCGTCGTCCATTGTCTTTGAGCTTGTCACCAACGCCTCCGTCACCTCGACTACGGCGGCCCTCGACCCTGCCGACATCTCTGTGCGCTTCCTCTTCTCTAACGGCTCCGCTGCCCTCAACGGCGGCCTCACGGCCTACCCGCTCTTTGGCCAGTCCAGCGAGCTCGTGCCCTGGACCACCTTCACCTCCGAGATGGCCAAGTTCTCCATCGGCTCGACCGCCGCTTGGTGCACGGCCTGCGGCAACAGCACTGGCACCTGCGACCCTGCTGTCCTCGGCACCAGCTCCACCTCCTCGTCCAGCAGCGCCACCACGTCCGCTGGTGGCAGCGGCGGTGTCTCGCGCCCCGTGGCCGGCGTCATCGGCGCTCTGGTCACCCTGGTGGTCATTCTCGGCTTTGAGGGTCTTGTCATGGCTGTGGCCGGTCTGCGTGTCGTCAAGAAGAACGTCGCGGCTGCTGGCAAGGCCGCTGCCAACGGCCACTAAAGAGTGCCGCAAGCAGTCTTCATCAGTGAGGCGGTGCTGTAGCTAGCAGAGATCTACCAAACCAAATATATGATGATTGTGAATGACCTTAGCATTAGCTGGCCCGTGATCCTGTGACACCATTGGCCAGATCAGTAGCAGCGGTACGCAAGGCGTTCTTTGATTTGGATATTAATGTATTAGTTTTCTATGAATGCTAGATGCATTGCAGCTACAGGGAACCATCTTGGCTCACGCAGGTTGCTTGTTGCTCGGGGAGTCTTATCTTAAACCAACGCTAGTTTTCCAAAGCCCGCCAATAAACAAAACACAAAGCGGAGAATATCAATAAAGAAAGTCGTTAATAAACCAACAAGTCAAGCAACAGTCTACCTCACCGGAGACCTAGCATCTTGAGAATGTCGTGGCGGTAGAAAAAGCTACGGTTGCGCTTTCCAAAGACGTCTGCTCCTATTAGCACACTACCTCTTCATAGCGGAACCCAACAAAATGGGAGGCTGAAAACTTACACATGGGGATAGCCAGGAGGCAGATAACTAGCTGCACGCTGCCCAACGCATTAAATACCGGCCGTCCGTGCGACTGGTTCTCTCGCAGCCAGTCATACGCCTTGTATGTGAGGCCATAGCTGAAAAAGTTCTTGAAAATAATCAGGCACGTGAAGCCCTCGACCGCCAGGTCGCCTTTGCTCAGTTAGCGGGTGAACAACATGGACAGAGAAGGTGGAAGAAAACGTACGGTATGCGTCGACAATGTAGAGACTGCTAGCCACGGCACCAATGACCATGCCGCACACCTCAAAGGCGAAAAACACCAGCGGCACGGACCAATGGTACTTGAGCTTCATCATGCCATCGATAGTGATGCCGAAGCCGTACAAGCCCATGACACCAAACACCAGCTGGGGAATGACAAGCACGAGGCGGAACTCGGGCTCGTAGATGCCTTTGTTGAGCCTGGTCATTTTCTTGGCGCTCCAGTCGGCAAGGAGGCCGGCAATGATAAAGCCAAGAAGGGCTCCGAGGAAGGCTGCCGTGTACGCATATCCGGTCTTGACCTCATTCCACCACAAGGGGTACCCGAGGAAGAACTGAGCCATGATCACACCAATAAAAACAGTCCAGCCGATCAGGGTGCCCTGCGTGAGACTAGCCCACAGGAAAGCCGGCTGCAGGAACAGCGGGAAGGGCCGGAGCATCAGCTTGAAAAAGTTTTCGTCGGTTTTGCGGCCGTTGAAGAGGGCCAGGCTTTGCCAGAACGTCACTTTTGGTGTAGCTGCACCCACGCTGCCAACAGGTCCATTCTCCGCACCACGAGCGGCCGCTGTGGCAGCCGCGGTGCCATCGGCAGGAGCGGTTTCGGTTCCAGTCTCTCCGTTGACACCGCTTCCAGCGGCGGCCCTTTCTTCGTCGGATCCGTTGTTAGTTCTCTCCTTGTCGTAGCCAGACGAGTCCTGCTCGGTAGTCTTATCAGCGGCAGGGTGGAGAGTGGCAGATTCGTCGGTGTCGAGCAAGTCCGTGTTAAGAGACGCGTCGCGACGGTAGGAGGTCTCCGGGCAGAAGAAGATGATCGCGGGTAAACAGACGCCGCAAAAGATGGCGACGAGGTAGAAAGTCCACCACCATTTGATGGTGTGGGTGATCTTGCCGACGATGATGGGTGTGAAGAACGAGCCGCCAAATACAGCCAGATTCGTAAAAGCCATGCGTTTGCCGCGTTGCTGGGCCATGTTAGCAAAAGGGCAAGAAATACACAACTAAACAAAACCAGGAACGAGGAGACGGTCACAGCTTAGCCACTCACATGCACAAAGTAGAGATCGCCGACGGCGGCATTGACCAGCGCCTCAAACGGCGCCGTGCCGACGCCCTGGATGATGCGGGCCCAGACCATGCTGTCGTAGTTCTTGTGCGTCGCGCCTCCCCAGGCACTGCTGCCGATGATAATGCAGACGCCGAGGACGAAGGCATGTCGCTTGCCCCAGATGCGGCTGGAGGGCACGAAGAAGGTGCCGGCAAAGCCGACGCCGAGCAGGAAGTAGCCGGTCAAGAGGGCGATCTTGGTGAAATCCTTCTCAAACCACAGTGACAGGGTTATGGTGTTGGCCGCCAGAATGGGACCCAGAGCCGTGGCGAAGATAGCCGTGATCGAGAGGATAAAGGTGATGAGATCGCGCCTCCAAAGCGGCCAGTTCAGCGGATCGTTGGGGTCGTCGGACGGTTGGGGCACGAGGATGATAGGATACGGGCCACTGTTGTCGCATTTGAGGCCGGCCACGCCGTCGTGGGCGGTCTGTGGCCGCTCCGGGTCGTCGAAATACCGAGTTGTGCCTAGGAAAAGGCGGGCGTTAGCATGCCACATTCGGACCTTGTATCGCCAACTCCCCATTTCCTTTCTGTTTCTCGATGCCGCCTGCGCGTTTCCGCCGCCGTCCGTCACTGTCCATCATCAACATACCCGGTACATGGGCCATGACCCGGTCTTCGAGAATGCCGAGACCCATGATAAACGTTGAGGCAGGGGGGGCCCTAAACCTCCAATCAAAAGTGAGGCCTCGTCGGTTTATCGCAGGCGCAACTGGCTGCCGATGCGAGTCGTTCAGTCGGCGGCCGTCGCGGGCTCACGAATGAAGGGAAATCTGCTGGTGAGTCGGCCAGATGACGATCGTGGAGCGGTTCAAAGACTGGAGAGGGTAACAAGAGCGAACTATAGGTGGCATGGCCCCATAATAACAAGGTTGTAGGTGGCGGAGTGGAAAAAAAACGCCAACTCTAGCTATGTACTCGTAGTTTCTGCGGCTGTGCAATCTCTGGTCAAGTTCGTACTCGTATAGCAAAGTGTAGATAGTGAACTGAGAGTCGTTACAAGTATGGGACTTGCATCGAGGGTGTGAAGAGGACGCGCACGCTATGCGTGCTGGCGAGGTTGCAGTGAAAACAACAAATCGGCAAACCAGGTGCGGAGAGACGGTAGGACAGATCGTCGTTGCGCGGTGCTACGTACGAGTATGTACTCGGAGTCTACACAGAAGCCGCTGAGAAATCGTGTTGAGCATCGGTCGCTATTTCCTAATTCCTGCCAGTCGCTGTAAGCCCACTACTCCGTACGCCTCTAGTAACCGCGTTCGACGTACTACGGAGTACTCAGTACAGAGTAAAGAGTAAGATACAGGCACCCTACCAACGACTAGCCCCGAACATACGGCCGAGGTCTTGAAACGGCAAGCTCCGTTGGTCCTATCCCTAGGAACAACCACAGGAACGCGTTGTGTGCCCAGATCGCACAATGCTCCCTTCATCATACTCCATACAGAGCCAATCAATATATACGAGGCATGCGCCCGCGTTTGTCTCGTATATTGTGTATGACGCTGTTTCAGCAGTCTGGGTGTCGCGTCGACAAATCCATCTTTTCGCGGGTTGGGCAAACGAGGGCGTCCAGTAGTCACGTTAATTGCAGTTTTGGCTTTCGCCAATGCCATAATTTGGATGAGGGACACCACATGGGCGTCCAGGCCTACACGCATGCTAACGCTGTCTTGACGCCGCCAATTCCGAGATGGCCGGAGACAAAAGGCGAGGTGGTTGGCCGTTGGATGCGCAGCTATGGTCGTGCGACGCCGAGAACTGCCAAGTATTGGTCCAGCTCCGATATTCATTTGCAAGCATACACGAAAACCCGGGAATCGGTTCGCTCTACGGCACAGCACGGCTGCGGCAAAGTGCATGAATGGCAATTCGACGACAGCGAGAGAGCCGGCTTCCGGAATGACGAAGCGTTTTGCGCGCACTGTTATCGCGACGGTGTCTTACCTCACGTCCAAATTTAAATGGGGGCCGGACACGGGATTACAGCTTGGTCCGTGGCCACCAGTCATCAGTGGCCCGACTCTCCGATAGCTGACACGCACTAAGCCCAGAACCCACGCAAAAAGGATACATAGCTCCTGGCCGAATATTGGTAGCCGTCTTTCAGCTTTCAGTGCGCAGTGTACATATGCGCGTCCTCTGTCTATGCAGGAGAAAAGCGCAAGCTGCATCTCGCTGTTCATGCCTCCTCGAGCTCAGCGTGTCTCCCGCCTGTCTGCTGGCCATTCTCGACGTAAATACCCATACATACTCTGCAAGACAGGTCGGCACGGTCTTGCCGTCCCATTCATTCCCCACAAATTAGCGAGTTCTTCCCCCTCTCGGGCAGGCCTACGACGTATGCATGGAGCTCCCCTGGACGACCCTCATGGTAGCCAATGGTAGCCAATAGCCCGTCTGAGGCGACATGTTGTTACATTAAAATGGCAGGTGGGCTCACCAGAAGTAGCAGCAGCGCCAACGTAAGAAACCCATAACTGCTCCAGTCTGTCACTAGGAGTCCTCTTTGAGAAAGGACGCTGAAAAGTATGTATGATGGCTCTATTGGAAGGGTTTAGCGGCCGTTAGTCGGCATGCTAGTGTAAGATACGCCGTAGTAACGGCGGACCTGCCAAGGTCTGTATCCACCTTCTCCTTCTCTTTCTCTGGGACTTTGCCCTTTAGAGTTATTTTACCTCGTCTCCCTCTCCTCCCCGTTTACAGCGTGCTTTTCCGGCCGTTTGTTTTCTCCATCAATTTGTTTGTTTTCTTCTGCACACCTCTTACACTCGCCAATTCTTCACTAGCAGCTCACATCCATCCCACGACCGCTGTCGTCGACTGCTCGATCCTCTCTAGTATACAATTTATCACACAAAGCCACCAGCATTTTTTTTTCGGTCATCACCCACCCTTAACATCCGCGACAATGAAGTCCACTTTCGCGATTGCCGCCGCCTTTGCCGGTCTGGCTGCTGCCCAGCTCAATGGTCTGCCGACCTGTGCGGTACGTGTCTTTCTCCGTCTCCAGGTTTCCTCTTGTCTCTGCTTCATGGTTCCGAGCCCTGGCTAACTTCCCCAGCAACAATGTGCTAGCAGTTACCTGTCCGGAGGCATCGGCAACTGCGGCACGGATCCCAAGTGCATCTGCTCGGACAAAGACTTCCTCAGCGGCATTGCGTGCTGCTTGGCGCAGCCTGGCGGCTGCGACACGGCTGACCAGAGCTCTGCGATCGTGTTCGCGTCGCAGCTGTGCGCGGCCCAAGGCGTCTCCGTCCCCTCGGCGGTTGTGTGCACGGCCACGTCGACCAGCGCGACGGCCACGGCTGGCACGGCTGGCACGACTGGCACGGCTACTTCGACCGGCAGCTCGTCGTCCTCTTCTTCCACCAGCGCGGGTGCTGCCTCGACCGGCTCGACCTCGACCAACTGGGCGCCTCGCGAGACCGGCATGGCGGGTGCTGGCCTCGTTGGCGGTGTTGTGGCGGCTCTGGCGATGCTGTAAGATGCTATACGCAACAAAATAGACGCCATAAGAGGTGCACCATGCAGCTTGGAGGCAGGCAGAGAAGGCTGTGCCCGTGCAAGCGAGCCCTGTTGTAACGATTAGCCTGGGGTTGGATTCTAGATTCTTTCTGTGGGGGTTGGCCCTTTGGTCCTTTGTATTTAATGAATAACGCGTACCAGAAGAGAAGCGGTACAGCGCTCTGTATATAATATCTGTTGCAAAGCACAGGGTGATGTGGTTTCCATCGAAAATCAGGTGTGTCTTGAATTCTGTTCAGCTAACAAACGCGACCAGTTTCTCGTATGCTTGATTGGTCCTTGAAGCTGGAAGAAGCATGCACTTTGGCCCCCAACCCCCCCAGGTCGGGCTGTGCCGTTCAGCCTTGTCTCGGGCCATTTGCTCTGCAGGTAAGCCAATTCTATCTCGGTCTTCCTAAACGCTGATCCCAATCACCACTCGAGCTCTACTTTGTGGCCGACATACCAGCTTCTCACTGCAGAGCTGCGTCTCGTTGGGTACGGACTAGACGTCGCAGAAACGGCTAGGCATGAGAAACCTGAGCCGACAAAATCACAAAGGTGGCGACGAAAGCGTTCGCAAGGGCAGAAGCAAGCCACAGTATTGTTGGCAGTGGGGCTCTGCAGCCGCTCCAATACGCGTAAGAGAACAGACATACAACTGTGGTAGCAGGTGCCCCACTACCGTAGCGGCGTTTACGAGACCACTACATATGTGCTCGAACTAAACAAAATAGCTCTGCTTCCCCAGCCTTGAGCTTCAAAGTCCTCCCCTCGAACTTTCCACACACGCACGCACACACACACACACCACACAATGAGCAAGCCGCAGACACGGCCACCACGGCGGCCTATGGCCATACGAAACTTTGTAGATCCCTACACATCGGACGACGACGACGGAGAGTACCGAGAGCCCACACGAGAAGATGCCGACCCGAGCTATTTGGAAGATTCGGACGCGTCGCCAGGTGTGCGGAGGCGTCGCGGCCGCCGAAGCGGTCGGGGAGCAGGCGCCGGGCCGGCCAATAGTTCGAGAAGCACCAGCCAGCGCAGCCAGAGAGCTCGGAGCACGTCGCAAACCCGGCTGCACAGCCGTTTGGCTGCCCGGGCACAACCACCCCGCCAGCCGCCGCAAGATATTTACAAGATCCCTCCGTATCCGCAAGACGGCCGCACCACGCGCACATATGCCGGACCGCTGAAGAAATGGGACCGCTTCCGCACGCTGATCGAGATCATGTATGGGCCCGATCCTCAGGCCATGGCCATCCTCAACGAGCTCCGGCTACACTGGGCCGACTACCCGGTGCTGCCTCGAAAGCCCCGTCTCCTTTGGACGGCCGAAGACGGTGCCGAAGATTCTGAAGACGATGGCGACGGCGAGGATGGTGGCATGCGGGGGAGCCCGTGGCTGGTAGATCACTTTGATGCCCAACAAACCCAGTCGTTCCGCACCTGGTTCCAGGAGTGGTATCTGCACGGCAGCGGCCGCACAAGCCAGCAGCACTCGCACAGCCTGCCAGACGCCGAGGGCCGACGCTACCTGCCGTCTTCTGGGAGCCTCGACAGTCGACTGACGGTGTTGACCGGGCCAGCGGCCAACCAGAGCATCGTGGTATCGGAGCCGGGCCAGTGTATGGGAATTCTAGCGTCTGGACGGTCCAATATAGATAATGCAGACAGCGGCCCCGAAAACGACCCTGGAAATAACTCCAAACCAGGATCGGCTGAATCAACCGAACCGATATCGGGCTGGATGCTGGACATCGGTGGCATCGTGGTGTCCATGGCCTGGGCCCCGATGCCGACAAACTCGACACCCCAGGTGCTAGCGCTGGCGGTGCAGTCGCCGCAGGACCAGGCGACAGCGAGAACGATGGATGAAGACGAGTACGAGGCCGACGATATCGCTCAGCAGCGTGAAGCCGAGGCACGGAGGGCGGAAGAAGAGGCGGAAAAGAAGCGCGGCAGCATCCAGGTGTGGCGGGTGCCGTTGGGGCAGCCGGGGCAGAGCCACGGGAAAACGCCGATGCCAGAGCTCGAAAGCGTCAGCTGCTTTACCTGGGGCCGGCCGAAGCTGGTGCAGTGGTGTCCGGTGGCAATGCCGAGCCATTCGCAGGTGTACGGGCTGCTGGCTGTGTTGACGGCCGACGGGATTGTGCGTATCATCGAGGTGAAGAGGGGCACCGGCAGGGTCTACAGTGGGTTTCTCTCGTCTTTTGCATCCTGTTCTTTCGTACTCTTTTTTTCTTTCCTCCCTGTTTTCTTGCCCTAATTTTTCCCCTGTTTCTTCCCTTGTTTCTTCTCCTGCTTCTTCCCCCGCTAATGAAAGACCGCATCGAGAATCCCATGGCCACACTCGGCCTCCTCGACGAGTACAACGTCAACGCCACCTGCTTCACCTGGAACGGCGTCAACCGCATCACTCTCGGCCACAGCGACGGCTCCATCACCCTCTGGTCCATCCGGCCGCAAATCATGCTGATGCGCCATGCCGCCCATACCAACCACGTGCTCCAGATCTCCTCCGGCTACCCGTCCTACCCCTACATGGTGACCTCCTATCCTGTCGGCGGCGTCGCCCGCCTCATCAACCTCGCCCGTCCCAGCGGCGAGCACACTTTCCACCCCAGCCCTGTTGTCGGCTTCCAGCCCGGCCTGCTGCAGTGGTGCGACCACATGCTCGGCTTTGCCGCCATCGAGCCCTCCAACAACCCGCTCAGCACCAACCTCAGTTTCCTGCACGTGCGCTTCTTCGCCAGCCCGCGGCCCTTTTTCCGCGGCCACGGCCCCGCCACCGCGCCCCTCTGCCTCGCTGTCGGCAACTGCCACCCCTATGTGCTCATAGGGTGCGCCGACGGCAGCTTGTGGGTGTGCAACCTGATCCGCAAGATCTTTCCCGACCGCCACGAGACGCTGTACAAGCTGAAGGTGTTTGAGCACGAGTTCCGCCCGCCGCCGCTGTCTGTCGCGGAGCAGCGGCGAGACGGCTGGACGGGCCGCGGCGCCGTGCGGTTCCTCGAGGGCTTTGAGGCCGAGGCGACGACGGCGACGCGGGCGGGAGCGCACGCAGGAGCTTCGAAGAGAGGCGGCAAGAGACGGCGGCGAGGGCGCAAAAGTGGTGCCCGGGCTTCAGGCGACAGGGCAGCCAATAATGATGACCATGATGATGACCATGACGACCATGACGATGATGACGATGATGCCGGTGATGCCAATGCAGAATCCTCCGAGGCCGAAGCGGCCGAGGCCGAGGACGAGGACGTGGACGATGGTGTTGGTGACGACAACGACAACGAGGACGACGACGACTCCCCTGGCCAGACCGTGATCCACGAACCGCTGACGCGCGTGTCGGCCGTGGCCTGGAATCCCAACCTAGACTTCGGCTGGTGGGCAGCTGCAGCCACGGCGTCGGGGTTGGTGCGCATATTGGACCTGGGAGTCGAAGCGAAAGCGTAGACGGCTTGTCTGCTCTCTTCTTTACTAGTCCTATGTACCTGCCCCTCTTCTTCTCTTATTTTTCCTCTCTTGCCTCTCCTGTTCCGTACTTTTCGTTTCTACTGGTCGAATTCATGGCACGGTTCCTGAGTACGCTCGGTGAAGAATGGGCCAACCCCCCAGATATGGACCTCAATGTATCTGCCGTTGAAGTGTTTTACAGCGCTGTCTACAATTCTTGACATACAGCACTATTCCCGTACCATGCTCGCTCTAGATATTGCGTCCCCCCGTCACCATGATGGTCTGTCCCGACACATAATCAAACAGCGGGCTAGCCACCGCCAGCACAGCACTCGCAGCTTCAGTAGCCGTGCCCGGCCGCCGCAGCGGAATATCCAGGTTGGCTGCCGCCTGCGCTGCTGCCGGTGCCGACGGAATGCCAATAGCAATGCGCTCGCCGTCGGGCCCGACTACAAACTCGCCCTTCTCCTTGGCCTGCGTCAGCCGCGTCAGGATGTGCCCAAAAGCCACGGTGTTGCACCGCACGCCGAACTTGGGGCCCCATTCCTTGGCAATTGTCTTGCTTAGACCCGTCACGCCTGCTTTGGCCAGCGCGTAGTTGGCCTGGCCGGCATTGCCGCTAGTGCCTGAGGTGCTGCTGATGTTGATGATGTTGCGCCGGTCGCCGTCCGAGACGCGGAAATACGGCGCCGCTGCGCGGATCAGCCGGAACGGCGCCTTGGTGTGCAGGTCCACGATGTTGTCCCATTGCTTGTCAGACATCTGCCAGCGTTAGCATGGCCCGCTGTTTCGAGCCTTGTGATTTTTTGGTCTGTCTTTGTCTCTGTGCTCTGCTTCACCCACCTTGTGGATCACGCCATCCCAGGTGTAGCCGGCGTTGTTGACAATGATGTGGATCTTGCCGTTGCCAAACGCGGCCGTGTCGCGCACCAGCTGCTCAATGTACTCCGGCTTCAGCAGGTCGCCCGGCACCGCCAGAGCCTGGCCGCCGGCAGCTTTGATGGCGTTCACCACGCCCTGTGACTTGGTCCCGTCAATGTCGGATATCACGACTTTGGCGCCCTCTTCCGCGAACAGCCGCGCCACCTCGGCGCCGATGCCCTGCGCAGCACCCGTCACGATGGCCACCTGGCCCTCCAGCAGTCCCTTCTTCCCGCCAGAGACGTGGCCAGCAATTTGCGCGAGTCTGTCAGCCATGATGAGGAGAGGAATAGAGATGAAAAAACAGATATGGAGTAGAGTAAGGGAAAGGCAGAATTCAAAAAGAGAGTTTTCGAGGTCAACAAATACCCGGTTAAAGATTCAGGTGCATAAATGTATCGTATTTAACAATTCTACTCATTGGCCGAGGCAACCAGCTCAATTGACGCGTGATGCTCTCCGTCAGCTCTCGACGACTAATATCTACTGCCGAGGTACGAACCGCCGTTAAACGCTATCCCCCGCACCCCAGAACCTGAGACCCACCCGCCCCAGTGTACCCAGCCTCGCTTCTTAAACCCCTAGGAACTGCAAACTGAAGAGCTCAGGCATCGGCTTTTGTTTGTATGACCGCTTGCTTTATTGCTCATCTCGCCACTTTGTCGCCCAGGTTTTGCGTAATGAGGCAGCCAGCAGTGACACTCGGCCATGGGCACGCCACGGCAGGCAAAGGCAATACGAGCTTCATCCCAGAAGAGTTGATTGCCAGAGATGGTCTATAAAGTACAAAGCTCATGTGCTTCAGTGTAAATTCAAGAGGAGCTGCAACTGCAGACGCAAGGCCCACACTGCAGCTGTCCTGAGCGCTTGCTGGAGCTGTGATTAGCTGATGCGGCTATGGTGGGGGCGAGCTGCTGCACCTTCCCTTCTAGCGCCGATAATATCAGTGTGCATTCCTGACAAACTCTCTCGCACTCTTCACAACAAACTCACCACCGCAACACAGCCCACGGGCTCTGGTCCACGTCCGCTTGCTTCTTCTTTTACCGGCACAGCGCCTCTGCGGACATGACCATTTGCGCGTGATGCCTCCACGTCACGGCCATTCAACAGGCGGGTGGGGCCGGCTGCGGCCAGTCGAGCTGGACCCCCTCGATGTCTACGGACTTCCATCTAAGGGTGAGACGAGGTGAGTGACGGTAGCATGGCATCCGACAGGGCCTGTTTGGCTTTTGTTCTGGCTATGTCCCTGTGGTCTTGTAGCCTTCTGGCCTTGTGGCCTTTATAGCCATTGCATACCTGTGCTGATCAAACGGACAGGCTGCTCGACTTGAAGACCCAGGAGAACTACTACAACAAAATCGTCGAACGGTATCTTGCTTTTTGCACAGATGCGTCCGGGCGAGATGGCTTGTTGGACAAGTTTGCGTCCATGAGCCTCGCCCGCCCAAAACCAGGAGCTAGTAGTGGACCCGGAAGCACCGGGCGCATCGGAAGCCGCTCCGGAGGCAACCCCGGAACCCCCTCCGGGAGCCACGGTGCCAGCATGGTTCCGTCGACTGGTCCCTCCAAAGACCTCTCGACCGTCCTCATGGCCCTCCGCAAGCTGCGTGAAGCCATTGTTGCCACCAGCCGCGCCGACCAGTTTGCGGCGCAGGCCTATCTCTTCTGCATCCGCCTCGCCATCCTCGCCCGGCAGCCCGACGCCTACCACCCGGCCATCCTCCACCTCCTCCGCTTCATCCACCCTCGCCACCCCCTCTCTTCTGTCGAGGCCCACGAGGTCACCGCCTACCACATCCTCGATGCCGCCTGCCGCCGTGCCGACCTCGCCGAGGCCTACAGCCTCCGCTGCGCCTACCGCCTCCGCAACACCACCGTCGATGCCGTTCTCGCTGCCCTCGCCCACGACGACTGGGTGGCCTTTCGCCGCCTCATCCAGCGCGTCGACGGCCACCAGGCCAAGTTGCTTGCGAGCGCCGAGCCCGACCTGCGCCGCCACACGCTCAAGTGCTTTGGCCGTGCCTACCTACGCCTTGAAGACGTCCGCGTCCTCGAAACGGCCACCGGCGTCGACTGGGCCGATCTCCAGTCTGAGTATGGCGTCGGCTGGGAGAGGGATGGTGCGGCCGTGGTCATCCGCAAGGTCCAACCGAAGAAACCGCCGGCCGCCGTCCCGGCATCGTGAGGGTGGCCGCCGTGGATTCGTATTGCGGAGTGGTGTGTATTTAGGGGCACCAAACTGCCACAATGCTCCCGCTATGAACTGCCAACACGCCTGTGGCTTGTTGTAGAGGATATAGACATTCAGAGAGTGGCAGATGTTGCCCACTAGAATCCCGTCTATTGCCACGAATATAATTATGAGAATCACAGTAGGTAGCGAGAGGCTGTAGTTACGAAATCACCTTGACAAAGTGATGTTCCAATATATGGTTAGTAAATGTATTGACCAAGGAGGTAACAAGAAGCAGATATAGTCCGCTGTCTAATAGTTCCTGCCCATCGTGCCCATCGAGTTGTGCTGAAGCATTGCAAGGTACGCGAAGCTCCAAGCAAGGCTCTGTATTATCACGAGGCCACGAGACGACGATACCATTCCCAGTACGCGCTTCCGTGGTCCAGAGAGCCCCTGAGTAAAACAAACAGCGCTTTGCCATCCAAATAGTGGCACCGCTCAACTACTTCGTACAGTTTCGTCGCTCACGAATGGCGTCGCCGTCATCTGCGCTGCACGGACACATGCATGTCCATGGGCTGGCACTCGTGGGCAGGGCTTATACTCCGACATCTCCGTACCGAGGCGAGCTAGGTCTTGTTAAACAAAGGGGAACATCCGAAAGAAGCTTCGGCTAAGGATACGGAATCTGGAATGGCTGTTTTTTTTCCGCGTCTCCAACGACAACAGCACCCGGTACCCAACATCCGGGATCACGAGCTGCCGTTTCTGTCTCTCTCCTTTCCCAGCCTATGCTTCACGCCCTCTCACCTAAACCAACGACCCGGGAAAAACAGGAGTACGCGGAAAACAAGAAAACCGCGGCGCGAGCAAAATGATGGCGTGCGACGGCCACTAATACCAACGGCAAAGAGACTTCTTTCACCGCCGGCTGCTGCTGGTGTCGAAGCCGCCACTCCGTCTCCGCAATAGGCAACTGGCCGACAACAGCGACGTCGAATGCAAAAAAATAGAATAAAATAATAACAGCAACTCGAAACTGTCATGTCTACAGTGTGTGAGTTACAGTGTGTAAAAACTGGGTCGGCAAGGCCGTAAGCTCGGGGTACACAGCACTTTTAGTGTTTGTACAGGGTGTGGTTGCTCAGGCAAAGGCATTCGGCTGAGAACTACGGCGGACTCCTAACCTTCCAGCCACTCTCACGAACTCTGGTAAAAGCACTTGCTAGGCCTCGATAGACACTAAAATTGCTGTGATCGGGGAATTAGCAGTTTTGCCCTACCATGGACCTAACATTGTCGCTCCTCTACGACTAAGCAAGTGTGTGGCTCACATGCCTCTTTTTCGTTCACACCATACCACATCGTCTGCGCGGCGGCTGCGCAGTGGTTGCGTACTACAACTTCCTGCTTACTGCATGTGGATCCTCACACGGGAACTCGTTCACGTGTACGGAGTAGTCACTCAGACCTCTTTCCGTTCATCAAGCCGCGACAAATACTAAAATTGCTGTGTTTGCTCCCCGTCTATCACGCCAACTGTAAATTGTAGCCAGTTATTCGAAATACCTCAACAGATGCTAGAATTACTATTTACTATGGCGCATATTGCCTCGGTACCGTATGAATCGAGGAGACATGAGCCTCAACAGACACTAAAACTGCTGTGTGTCATCCATGTGTGATGAGTGCGGGTCGTAGTGTGGCCGTTTTCTCTTTCTCTACTCCCGATCTCTTCTCGTGACCTTTCGTCTTTGTCGGCCCTTTTTTCCGTTTTCCACGCAAGCTGAGGCGTACGCCTACGATTTACTGCATGCGTGAGGAGTGTTGCTTCAGGTTTGAATGCATACAAGTGCATACGTCGGTGGGGACGAGTTGGGAGAGGCCAAAAAGGTATTGGCTTCTTTGATACCGTTGGACTTCGCTCTGGGTTGTTTGGGCACTCTTTTTCGGGCTCCGACAGCCCAGCCCGACGCATGATGGCCCCAGTTTACGGGTATGGGTACTATTCTGGTTTGTGCACTTTCTTACGTTCCTACCTAGCTTTTTTGCAGTTCTTCCCAAGGAGGTAAAAGAGCACAAAAAAGAGGGGGCAGGTACTGGGCAGTTGGGTATGCGGTTGGTCATGGTGGCGGCGGAGGATGCCACATACAGGGAGCCAAAAAGGATGTTGCTGTTGGTGCCTGATATCGTTACTGGCTGAGTGTGGAGACTATCATGCAGAGTATAGGAACAAAAACCGGACCATAGTTGCATGCGGCTGGAGTTTCCACCGACAAGAAGCATCTTAAAGGAGTTAAATGGAAGAGAGGAGCAGGGCCAGCAACGTGGGTAGTGGCTCTCTGTCTGATGGTGTCTTTTTCGTGTTGGTCTTCCTCGTAAGTGCATGCGCCGCTGTGACAAGTCAGTTGAAAGTAAGCTAGCATGCAGCCAGTCATCCAGTCCAAGACCAAAATGCGACACTTGCTCCTCGCGCTCACTAGTGTCCAATCAAAGTGCACGGCAAAAAAAGCGGTCAAGAGGTCTTAGCCGGAGGGATGCTAAGAACAGACGGGCAGGCAGTGCAAGCAGATAACAGCGCAGAGAATCAAACTCAGGCCGAGATCAGAGTGCAAAAAAGGAAGTAATTGGTATCGCTGTTTTTATGTCACCTATGCCTAGCCATACCATTTTAGTATGTCTTGGGATACGGAGCCGTATCGGCGATGCGAAAAGGGAAATAACTCGTACAAACTAATACATTAACAATAGTAAGGACAGGAGCAGAATCGAGAACAGTTCCTCTTCTACTGTATACAGATCGCTGGGCTTAACCGAGCTGCAGACTCCATTGGCTATGCCACACCGCCAAATTCAAGTAGAAGAAAAATGTAGAAGTTCCTAGAATCCCCAGTAGGCGTGGCCCGGAAGTCCTATTTCCCTAGAATGTTTCCTCACTGGAGAAGAGGAGGTTGGGGACCCCATTTTCACTCCAACAGGGACGAGCAATACTTTTCCTGGTAAAAAAATGGAGGGCGTCTCTAATCGCAACAATTCTAGTAGCTAGAAAGAGGAAACGCTAGAATGAAAATACGAACAGGCAAACAACGTAAAAGTACTGGCGCAAGTAGACATTTTAGACAATCAGGTGGAAAAACAAGTCAAGAAGAAAAAAAAGAGATCCAAACCTGGACCATTATTGATATTTCATAAGCGCCCAAGGGTTTCCCCGTTATCCATAATATCCCGCGCAACTGATAGCTAGCAGTTCCCTCTCCATTTCCCAAGAATAAAGAGCTAAGTTTTTAAGAAAACAACATTCATTCCCAAAGACTCGAAACGGTTGAAGCCAAGGGGGGAAAAATCAAACAGTAGGCGGCCCCGTGTTCCTGCGGAATCCTCCCTCTCCTTTCATATCGTACCGCCCAACTCCACGCTTTATATAGTAAGTGACAAAGGAAACCCGTAACGTGAAGGAAATGGACTGGCAAGTGCAAAAAACACCGCTCTCTCATCCAAATAGTGAACAACAAGAAAATACTAAAAGAATATGCCTTGCTTTGTTGACAAGGCGGAGCTGAGCCCCTAAACAAGATTGAAAAAATTTGGGATAGAAGTAACGTTTTTTGGTGTTTTTGAGAGGGTTTTTCGTGTGAAAACGTAAAATGGGGACCATGCTCTCAGTAGATCCCGTGTAGAATGGGAGGCTGCGGCAACGTCAAGTACATAGGACGGATGGGACGCAGGCTATAGATCGGCTGGGCACTCCTGCCCATCCAATCAAGCAGACTGAATCGGCTGCCGCTGCCGCACTGCGGGGCAGGAGCCAGGGCGACAGGAGAAGCTGCGGCTACCGACATGATCGACGGATGATGCACCGATGAGGGCACAACAGCCTGTGGCGCCATCATAGGGTGCTGTGGAGGCATGGGCGCCGGGCCTCTGGTGTAGGAAACGTAGGAATTTTGCTGCACAGAAACGTTGTTGAAATGAAAAGGGGCCATGGAGGGGTGCTGCGGCAGAAGTTGCCGAGGTTGCGGAGGTTGCGGCATTGGCTGGAGTTGGGGCCGCTGCGGCAGTTGCGGCAGTGGCTGCTGCTGAGCAAGGTAGTTCACCTCGACACCACCCATCATGGCGGCATCCTCGCATCCGAAGAATCCAAGGCTCATGTCGCCAGGAGGGGGATGCGCGGCAGCGACGTGCGGCGGAGGGGTGACAATCTCCGGGACGCACGCGCCAATGTCGGTCTCGTCGCCGTCGTCGTCAATCAGTGCCTGGGAAGAGCAGCTGCTGATTGACGTGAGCGAAGAGGCCAGCAAAGAGGAGCAGTGGCTGGACGGTGCTGGGGAGGGGGGAGAGTATTGCTGCAGATCCTCCACGTTGATATCGCAGCCCTCCTCGACACAATCGAAAGAAACGTAATCACCGGTTGAGGCCAAGGAGGCGCTCGGCGCATAGGAAACAGGCTCGGTATGCTCCGGGGTGGCGGGCGGAGAAGGAAGCGGCTGCGGGACAGACTGGACGGCCAAGGCCGCTTGCTGCTGCTGCTGGGGAGTGAGAGTGAAGCTATGGCAGGCATAGATGCGCTGTCTCAGCTCCGGAAGAGTAATCCTCTGCTCCGGGTTGACGGTGAAAATTCTGGCAAGAATGCCGTCCAGCTCATCGGTCAAAGGAAGTATAGTCTTGAGGAAGCCTGGATTGCGGGTGTAAGCCCGGTAGGTCGAGTCCTCGGGTGAGGCCTGCTTCCATGGGTTGCGTCCGCAGGTCAGGTTGACCAGAATCACACCCAAGCTCCAGACATCATTCGGAGCACAGTAGTAGTAGGACCGCTTGGGGTTGGTTTGGCCCAGGCATTCTGGAGAATTGAGTTAGAAAAATGTACACCAAATCGAAAAGAGACAACAAGAAACGAACAAATGACGTACCAGGCGACATGTAGAATGTCGAGCCACATCCGTAGTCCTCGGAGCGGTCATAGGCAGTAGCCAGGCCAAAATCAGCAAGCTTCAGGTTCTCACCACGGTCGGAGACCATGATGTTCTCCGGCTTCAGATCCCGGTGGTAGATGCTGTTCCGGTGCAGGAACTGGACAGCGTCCAGCAGCTGGAGAAACACACGCTTGGCCAGGTCATCCCGGCCCACAAAGTGGCCACGCTCGGTGATGTTGAAAAACAGGTCACCCTCAGAGCAAAACTCCAGAATCACGTAGAGGCAGTCCGGATAGTCATCAATGATCTTGTACAACGAAACGACGTTGGGGTGGTTCGATGCCAAATGATGCAGACGTATTTCCCGGATCTGATATTCAACCTGACGCTGCTCCAATGGTGTGCCATCTGGGTTAAACCTGCTCAGCGCCTTCACGGCATAGCGGGCTTTTGTGTTAATGTCCACGGCCTCGTACACCACGCCGTAGGCACCGGTTCCCACGATGCTGGTCAGCTGGAGAGTCCCGGCCAAGAACTGGCCAATCCGGTCCTCTGGAGCTACCGGTGCATATTGCTGCTGCTGCGGACGAGCGTAGTAGTGCTGTGGTTGTTGCTGAGGGAAGCACTTTCCGTGGTCGAACGACAGGGGCGATGCGGGAGGTGTAAAGTTTCCGTTGGGTGCCAGGACATGCTGCATGATATTGGGTTGGGTGGTTTCCTATACGGCCTGAGGGAATGGTTCTTGATGCGGTGTCCTTTCGGAGGTTTGCCTAGGAGGTTGACAAAACAAGAAAACAGCAAAGAAGCAGAATATGCCAACCGGGCGGCAAGCAAAAAGCGTCCTGGGAGAAATCCTTGGGAAGAGCGAGAAGATTTAACACCGCATTGATAAGTCTAGCCTGGAAAGACAGATGGAAAATGGGTCGAGAAGATCCTCAAAGGTCGAGTTCAAGTTGGCAATGGTTGGAAAAAAGAGATTATTGAGCTTCGATTCAACGAGTCAATAAGGCGACAACAATGGAAGTTATACGGAAGCCAAGCCAATCCGAAGAATAAGATAAAGCGGGAAGGAGCCTCAGGATAGAGCAAGTCGAGGTAGAGATAGAGAGAGGAAGAAGAGTATGAGAGGGAGGAGAGAGACAGAAGAAGAAGAAAGAGGAAGAGGAAAGGAAAAAATAAGAAGTGTAGGCGAGAGAGAGAATGTGAAAGGGAGCCAAGGTGAAATGACCTGCAATGGTGAGCAGGATCAAAGTGCAAGAAAAGCACGAGGGGGCAGGTTGATGATATTGATAACAAAATAGCAACAGTGGTGGAATCTCTTGGTAGAAGAACAGGGTGTGCCTGTATGCGTGTAAGCGTGCAGTTCACTTGAACCACCACACATGCCCGCACTAACTAAACAAGAGAAGCACTTGGCGTCTTGCCGCTCTGTTGACTAGTGCCGTTTAGGAGCTACGAGACCGTGTTTCTGTTGCGAGGTTTTAATTTTTGGATGGCGAAAGGGGGGTGTGGAGGGGGGTGTGAGCAATAATGGGGGTGGTCAAGGGCGAGAGCGAGGCGAGTGGACCAGGGTATGAAAAAAAGTCCTAGCATGCCATACGACTACGAATGGGCCCAGAGCAATAAACAGCCATATCCCTGGTCTTAATACAAAGGCGGGTCGCTATGGAGGTGGAGCCCAACGAAAGTTGCAGGCTGGTGTGTGCGCGAGTAGCAGGCTGGTTGGTGCGGTGTAGGAGGAGAAGGAGGAGGAGGAGCAGCAGGAAGAGGAGTTGGAGGGCTAGTCTTAGTGACTAGGCCACAATCGGCGAGGGCGACCTAGTGGTAGTGATGGCACTCGTCTTTGACTGGTGGTGTCGACACGCTGTTCTGGTGTCGGAGCGGACTGGAAGGATAAGGCGAGGGCGAGCAAAGGGGGGGGGCAGAATGTGTCTGTTGTCTTTCTCTTGTTTCTTTCTTTGGGGCATCCAGTCAGGATCACGAGAGGGCGAACTTGCACTAAGACAGAAGCGGGAAAGCTCCTGAGGCGGGCTGGCGGGGGTGGTGACGACGATGTGCGAGCCAAGGATACGAGAGAGAGACTGGGAGGACGGGCAAACATGGGTCGTTGTCTGACACACCAAAAGCATGCCCACCCAGATGCAGGATGAAGGGCGAGTGGAGAGCGTGATGCGTGGTTCTGTGGTGCCACAGCCACTCACAGCCAACAGGCTGCCACAAGCAGGGTGTGAGTGCATGCAGGCTATTCTGCAAAGGGCAAGGACCGGCCAGAGGCCAGCATGCAGCATGCAGCATGCAACATGCCAGCCAGAGCAGAGAGGGCCAGAAAAAAGCCTGCCCAGTTTTTTGTTTGCGCCGTTGGCCGCAGAACGCAGCCCCCGAAGCCACCCTCCTTCCGCTAACGCGAGCCCTGTAGCGGCCGTACAATGACTGTCGCACCCACTACAGCGGCCAAGGTATGCGACCGTCCAAGGCATTTTGTGCATAGGCACGCGCTGCCCAGAGGCAAATCAAAGAGCATTCAGTGGCGGATTTCCAGCGGTCTCCAGCGGAGGTGTGTCAGCGCGGCAATGCCAGGGACGACAAGGGGAAAAAGACCCATTGTCAGTACTCGTATAATTATCATGGAATCGCTTGTAAACGGGAAAAGCGGTCAGGAGCCGTTTCTCAAGCAAGGGTTCCTGCACTCGTACAAGGGGGGGAGGCGAATCCGTTCTGCTCATTCTTTCGGTGATAGTAGGTACGGTTTGTAGCGGTGATAGCGGTGTTGTGGTGCCTAGCGGGCGCCAGAAAGCGGCTGACTTTGGGGCGATCATTTGCCTCGAATTAAATAAAGGGAAAATAAAATGAAGAAAAAGAGAAATAGTGGGGACGGAATTTAAACCGAAATTTCTCTTGTGCCCAAACAACGACAGAACAGAAAAAGAGCGACCAAGCCGAGAGACACGAAAAACAAAATGCGACGCAGGGAAGCATCAGGCCTAAACAGGAAACGAGCAGCAACATGCATGTCGTCACCTGGTGGCAGCCAATAGCGGCTGCAGTGCGCCTCTGGGGCGAGTCACTTCGCTAAATCAAAAAAATAGAGCGCCAAGTTGCAGGAGCACCAATGCACCAATGCACCAATGCACCAAATGCACCAAATGCACCAGTCATACGCCAGCAGTAACACGCTACGGCGATAGTGGTGAGGCAGAGGGCAGGAATGGGGGAGAAAACAGCAGAGAAGCGGCCGCCTTGGAAAGTGCGGGATTTACGGGATGGAGTAGCAGGCACACACGAGTCCCTTCAAAGGAGAGAGCGACGCCCGACTAGTGCTGATTGGCGCCTCAGGCTTATCTTGGCGCATTCTGGCCTGGCGCTGCATAATCGCCCTGTTTCTAGTTTGTAGGGCCTGATGTCCGGGACGTACTTTTGTGTGAGCCAAGTCTCTCGCAGTGGTTGGTTCTCCCTTGGCTTCTGCATTCTCGAAGGACACCTCCCCGAAACAACCCTCGCCCCAGGAGCTGTGTCGCTCTTGTTTCGACCAAGCTATGCCTGTACGAGTGGCAAGTCTCTCTTTTTCTGTCTTCCGCTGCTGGCCAGATCATCTGGTTGTTTTGTCGGCCGCCCCCGTTGCATTGAAAAAAGAGGTACTTTTGAGACGGCTCTCCTGAGTGGTGCCAGGTACCACGTCCGAGTCAACACATGTACTCGAACGCGCACACAAAGTCGCACATGCACTATGAGGGTGGCCGCAGGTGCTAACGCACTGCATCTTACGAGCACGTCCTAGCACCCATTCTCACTGGCTGGCGAAGCCGGGTAATCATGCAGGCGATATGAACCGGCCATGCGTGGTATCTCTGCGGTGGCTGCCTCTGGTTGGCCGTGGTGCATGGCTGGCATTTTATTGGCGGCGGTTGCCTACATAGTATTGTTTCAGGGCCACGCTGCGGCACAGAACGACGGAAGGAAAAGCGGTTGTGAGCGTCAGCGGGTGCAATTTCGTCTGCCGTTGCTGGCAAACGCGGCCGAGAAAAGTGCCTTTCGAGCCAGTGCTACACTGACCACACTGCCAGATATGGCCAGCACCCCGGTCGACATCGAAATTGCATGTTTTCAATTCTATATCCAACGGGCGGCAGCAGATTTAGGTCCTCCAAGTAAGCATTGTAGCCATAGTGTAGTACTACATACACTACGACTGCGTCGTAGTTGTCTCGTACTCTTAGATATTACGACTACCAGGCGCCACGAAGGAACACGGCATGTCGTAGTACATGGCGTTCGTACGTGGACGTGTAGGAATGCATGTACAGCTACTCCGTACACGCTCGTATACGACCACAACTAGTGTACGGCTCGTGTGTACAAGTACGTCCGTGGCAGCCGAAACGCTGCCATCAAAACCAACCGAAGCGCCCCATTTCAATAGTTCTTGCGACTGCACGGACGCAACCTGCATTTTCCATTGAGCAGGATGGAGATCTCCGCCCGAAGAGGCAAAGCAAAGGAAGATGGCAATTCCGTCGTCTCGTTGGCCCGAGCTCCTCGTCTGTCTTCTGCCTCTCCGTCACTCTCTTTCTCACCTCCCCATCTTCCTTCACACGGGCAAATCACTACCCGCCGTGTGCCGTGCCATTGAGACCCACCAGACCCAGCTTTTTCTTTTTTCTGTTTATCTTCCTATTTTATTTTATTGCATTCTATTCTAGTTTCTCTTATGAAGTTGCATTTTTATACGAAGTAGCGTGGGTGTGCAAGCCTCATAAAATTTAGGGGGCACCGCGTTTTGCCGAGGTGGGTTAGGGTGGCCTTCATCGCTACGACAGTGGGCAAGCCAGTGATGAGTGGCTGATGAAATGGCGAATCGTTGGCTGGGACGGCCTGCAGAGGAGCCAAAGGGGAGGCAGGGGACGTCGTTAGTGGGTGGGTGTTGGGAGGCAGAAGTGACGAAAAGTGATCATCAGAATGACCTGGAAAGAAAATATGTACCGTCGACGAAATATGAGGCTGGAACCGCTCTGGGTTTTGGGCACCAGGCTCCCCCTCCCCTCTATACTACAACGAATCCATTAGCAGCGCTCCATCAGAACTCCATTGCCCATCCCACGAAGGGGGCCATCCTGGGGCGGCCTGGACGAGCACAGTGGGCTCGCCCTGCATTGGAATGTCTGAGTGTGCCGTATCTCGAAAGATCATCTGCTCATCTGCAAAAACGGAAACTCAGACAACGCTGAGGCCACTGGCTTGTCCCTCCCATGTCAAACGAATGGAGAAGCTCGAGAGGTGCGTTGTGTTTGCGTGTGTCCGAAGAATGCCTGTAGGTGATCCAAAGCACAGGGCACAACAGGCCTCTCATACAGGCCTGGCCGAGGGAGCCCATAGGGCACGGATGGGGCAGAGACAGGGGGGATCCGAAGAAGGGAAGGGAAAGGGGCGCTGCCAAACAAGCGCTGTTTCTCGTGGCCCTTGGACCTAGCCGTATGACCACCTGCTAGGGGCTGTTTCTACTACGGAGTAGGTACTATTCTAGGAACGTATGCTACGTATGCTGGGATACAGAAGGGTCAGAAGAAAAGGGGTGAGTGTTCGGGCTGGGTGGGCTCAGTCATACTTTCGTCCAGGCGCTACCGGTAGTGCTTCTAAAAAGAACCACGCAAGGAACGGTTTTCTTTAGGGCAATGATATTCTCCTCCCATAGTGCGTAGCTGGCTCGCTGGCTGGCACGCGCGGACAAGATAGGCACACACTAACCAAACTTCGATCCAGAGCGGCCTGCGCCAGAAAGGGGCAGCCGGCCAGCGTGCCATCGCTCGTCTGACTAAAGTTTCTTCTATGACGAGTAGCCCCAGTGGATATACGGAGACGGAGAACGGCATCCACGGCATATGCTGGCCAATATTGGGCTCATCATGAGGTACGCACCTGCGTACGAGGCAGCCGTAATAATGAGTCCGGACTACCAGCATGACGAGACGTCGGCCGGCGTTCGAGAACAAGCACTATAATGCCAGTGTGCGACGGCGAAACACACGTACGACACCCGATGTATCTCAACCTCGTGTGCTCGCAGTGGGTATACATGGGCCAGCTTATCGTCGTACTCGTAGCGACGAATGAGTATGTAGGACTCGTACTCGTACGTCGTACGAATTGCAGATTACTTGTGCACGCAAAATCTGGTACTCGTCATACACAGCCGTGGCAAGCCGAACCACCCGGCCAGGTGTGCTAGAAACATGGCTAATTTTCATCACAGGCGATGAGGGCGATGATGGCTCTCTGCTTCCATGGATCCCATTTCGAAGGACGGCCGCTAAGAGACAACCAAGTGTGATGAGAACAAAGGAGAACAGGCACGGATGCAGCCTGGACCAGCAATCCGGTGCTGTGGACTGGCACTGGGACTTGGAGTTGGGCCTTTGGTGCCAACCAGGAAACTTGGACTGTCCGCCACGGCGCACCCATAGTCGCACACAGACGTTCTCCCTACAGCAGGTTACGGCTTGGGCGGTGCGCTCTCCGGTTGAATAGTGCTCGTAGTGTCGCTGTTGGAGGGAGCGCCATGCGACGTTAGGACAGGTTTTAGAGCGGTCCCGAAGCCGTGCCACTGTCACACCAACTCGCTCTTTGGTCTTCTGTCGTTTTGTCGCTCTCCTCCTGCCTCTTATCATCTTCATTCTGATTTCTTCTGGGCCTCTCGACGATCTGTTGGTGACGATCCGCCCATCACCCACCTGGTGCGTCACAAGACCCTCTTTCTGAAATGAAAGACGGAGTGGGTGTCGCAGCTCACTATACTCGTACTGGGCACACCACAGTTGTGCTCTCTCTCAAGAAGCCAAGCTGGCGCTACACTAAACGATTCTTCCTCCGTCTTCCGTATCAACTACGAGCTCCCTCCTCGAGACCCCCCTAATCCGTAGTGGTTGTTGGCTTGACGAGAGCATCCCTTTCTTCGCTGAGAAGGGAAGACTCGGCGTGCTGGCGTTAGTGTCAGAACTGGCAAAGTACGGTGTACGTAACCTAATCTGCTAGAGGAAGGTTCTTCGTCATATCCCTCTACCAAGTGTACATTCGACATGCATATACGGGGTAAGTTCCGTAATAGCGCTGCCCGGTTTCGATCCATGCTGTTCCCGGCCTAGACCAGCTTCCGCCTCCAACCACTGGCGCCCATCCCTTTGCCACCGAACGGGCCATGAAATCGGCCTTGAGTTTGTCACCGTCTTGCGCGGCTGGAGGCACAGCACCAGCTAGGAGATCATCCGTAGCTTTATTTTTTATTTTTTTATTTGAAAGAAATATTAAATTTTAAATTGGAATACGAGCACTGCCTACGCCTAGTCCGCTGGGGCGCTGTCTTTCGTAGGCCGCCCAGCTAAAGAAACTGGCCGGCCCCCAGACCAAAAACCTTTCACTAGATCAGCAGCTATCATAGTCGTATACGACGTACACTACGCCAGAATGGACCCCTCCAGCTCCCCCCGCCGCCTAAAGACAGAGGCGAAGCCGAGACGCCAGCAGTAAAAATGACACCTGTTCTGTTGGGCATCGGCCTTTTCGCTGTCTATCAGGCAACTAATATTGCACTATCTGCGTTTATTTGCACTATACCCAGGCCCCTCTTAGTCTCCATTCTTGTTACCTGATAGGCGGCCGCTGACTCCGAGAGCTATGGCCATTCCGCCCATGAACCTTTCGATCCGTTTCCATCCTTATTTTTTTTTCATGTTCCCACGCTCCTCTGTAGACCTCTCCGTGCCAATAGGAATCTCCGCTGCCATCCAAGCCCAGCACGCACGCACTAAGCCAGTTCTTCCATGCGCCTGCCCTGCTTAGATCGTGATCCGCCTGCTAAACCGACCAGACACCGCCTCTGTCCTTCAGCTATGGTAATACAAGATATTGCACAGATGTCAAAGTACGAGTAGCTGGGTCCAAGTAGCAGTTGCCTAGTCGTGGCTCCCTGCGTTATCTCTGTTCTTTTTCTCAGCTCACCAGACGGCTTGTCTCAATCGAGCCGTCATGAGACGAGAGGGCCAGGGAGGATGTCTAAAATCTATGACTCAAGGCGCAAAGTGCGTCCGTACCCGTAGAACATAAAAAAAAGAAGCAAGTGGGCGAAACACGAAACCGCCAAGTCCACTTGATACGTATGCTTCCTCCCTTAGCAGAAGGGTCATGAGAAGCAACGACTTGGCCAATATGGGGAGACCAAGCCGGTTCACGTATTTGATATGTTACGGTGCACTCTAAGCGTTGGCGGAGCTCACCGCATCAGCCCAGCTTCTTTCTTCTTCCATTCAATCTATTTTTTTTCCTTTTCTAAAACAGATGTTGGTCTCTGATCAGCTTGCATACTCCGTAGAGTGTCACTAATCCCATACGAAGACTTCCAGAGGGCTCCGTGGTCTGCCCTTCCGGCTGGGATCGGAGCTGACAGGCAAAAAGCTGCTGTTGGTGACCGCATCACACTAGGCTCCTCATTACTTGCGCAGTATTGCCCCTTACTGCAAATCAGGTGTGATATCGCCTGCATAAACTTCCCGCATATCCAATGTGGCAAAGCTCTGGGATAGTGCCAATGCCGAATAGCCACCACGAATATACAGCTCCAACGAGGGGAGTTAAAAGGCCATGCTGAATGGGTGTGGTCATTTGAGCGGTGTGATGAGGTGTGCAAGAAAACGGGCACTGTCTGCGCATCGGATAATGAGCATACCCATGCCAGAACGAGAACCAGTATCCGAGGCTGGCGGACAAATCTCCTCGAAATCAGCACGAGGGAATCGATATGATAGCAACTATGACTAGGCAAGGCTGCCACCAGAACGAGAAGGCGTGAAGTGGCAAAATGTGAAGCCTCATATTAGTCATGACCATTCGCTTCATATAGGCAACGCTCCTGTGCTCATCCCTCAAATGAGGCTATCTTACGAGCAAGCTCCCTCGAAGCCTTGCGACTCTTCCATAGGTGCACAAAGCTGCCCGGGTCTCGGCTCGGTTGGCTGTAAGCTGATCGTTCTTCTGTCACCCTATCAAGTCTTCATTATCGCCCCAATTCTGACATGCTCTGCCAGCATAATATATTTATATGGACATGTATGTGTGATATGAGTCGCCTACAGACGCTGTTCCAAACTGGCCAAAGCCCTATGTATGGGAGCCAAGCCGGCTGACAGATCCAACACGAAACCGCCCAACAGAGTGGCCTGTATTCCGTAGAGAAGAATGTAAAAATGGCATATTGGCTGTGTTATGTTTAGCTGGCACCGGCTACAAATTGATGGTTTATTGATGACATGCTTTTGGGGGTCCCTTATTTGCCACAGACAAAAAAAGCGCAGCCTGTGCCTCATTCATACCAGGGGCTGTATTACGGGATATGTGCGGTGAAAGTTTCTTGTATGCATGTGGTTTAGTTTTGCGCTCTGTTTTCGTCTTAGGGTGACATTTCTCACGGGAATCCGCATGTTGTTATATTTGCTTTATTTACAACAAACAGATGCGGAGCACGTAGGATCACACACAAGATGGGATAATCCACACATAAACAAAAACGTTAAGAATGATGTGAGTGTTCTTCGACACGCCTCGCATCCTTTCGACTTTGCTGGGACAAAAACACTGGGTTTTTTTAGTGTACCTATCATCCATACATATGTACACGAAGATCAAGCCCCTCATTATGACTTATGCTAAGTGGACTGAAGTAAGACATGAACATGGCAGTGCAAGCAACAACAAAACGCCCATCCATTTTATGCAGGGAGGGAGAGACAACACCAACCATCGTGTTTTCTGCTATTTTCTTTTTCTTATTTTCACCAAAAAAAATGTTCCAGGAGCCTAGGCAGCCTAGGCGTCACAACAGCCGAAGTGTGGATTTCGGGCAAACCACCGCGTCTGATACAACACGAGACTTTGTCTTGAGGATATCCGCATTCCAGAACAAGGACCCAGTAAAAGCTCAGACAAAACCGTAGGCAATGAAAACACTGTGGGTGGTTTAATATGGGGGCATTGAGACACGCGGCAAGGGACTCGCAAGGGAGGTCGCCCAAAACACGCATGCTGCAAGGGAGAAAGAAAGTGCCACACACATAAACGAATAACAGAAACAGATGCAAGGAAGCAAAAAAAGAAAGTGTAAATAAATGAATAGCATCCTAGCAGACACGTGAGAGTGAGCTTCAGTCGTTCCACAATGGGAATGTCACTATGAAGGAGTACGGGGACATTCGTCACACACAAATAAAACAAAATTCCATAACTACAACTACATGACTGAAAGCCATGCTCTTCACAATGCCTCCCCGCCTCACACACCCCCAATCCCTGTTCCCGTCGTCACCCGCAGGATTGTTCGATGTGCCTAGGCCAGCCAAGAAAAGGCACCAATAACTCTATTTCGTCAAGCCAATCAATTCGCATGCAGCCATTCAAGCCCAAAGCATCCGCCTGTATTTCGTTTTATCCCTCGTTGCTCGTGGTGTACGAGCGACACTTAATAGATATTGCGGCTGGGCAGCGCTGCCGGGGAAGAGGAAGGGGGGAGGGTGGGCATATGGGAGGGCTGGCAATATGATAGGTTGGATTTTTCTGGTCTTGGGATCATCAAATCTTCATCTATGGCATGCATGATGTCAATTGCATTCCCGCCGTGTTCGGCTTCTTTTTTGTGTGTATGATTCCTCTGACCGCTTTTTTTGACTTTTGCCGGTCAGCCCTGGCCACATCAAAAAAGGGAGAGAGTGAGGTGCCAGTGTTGGGGGAGGGGAGATAAGAGAGAGAGCAGCATTGGCTCCCAGCGAGTGCCGTATTATCTGCTCTGCCGCTCTTTAATTGGCGGATTAAGACACGGTAGAGGGAGAAAGATAGTCCCTACTTCTCACATAGCTCCTGGTGCTTACATGGGGGGATGATCATCAAGCATCAGACGAGGACGAGGGTCTGCACAAACAAGAAGGGTATCAGAGCAAGGGACACGAGGCTTGATTCTAGACCAGACATGAACTCAGCGTACTCCGTCCGTACTTGTGTGTGATTTATGCAGGCTATCGGGCCATTGTGAGCATTGGTCTCAAGAGAAGTCTCAAAAGTGGCCGTTCCTTTGTGTCCACGGGGGACATGACTTCTGAGACATCCGTAGCTACGAGCTCGCAATATGCCGCTTTGGGACATGGTCTCGGCTCTTTTTTGCTTCTCTTCTCTTTCACGGCCCTTCTTGTGTTAATCTGCTTCTTCTTTGTTTTCTAGCGGTCTACGGAGGACTCGTATCAGGTACACACATGCGGATGTAATACGGCATAAGACGTAAAGTGGCTCTCTAGCTTGAGTGCGCCCTTTCTCGCTTGTTATATTCGAATTGTCTGGCTGTCTTGCTTATGTGATATACTCATAGACTGGCTAGAACAGGACACGACTCGCACGAGTAGTTACGGCGAAATGTGGTACAACTTGCATACCCACATCAGAGGTCCAGTGGATGTTGAAATCCGGTCCCAACAGAAACGAGAGTAGTAAACTGAATGCAGCTGCTCTAGGGGTGGCACGTTTAAAAAGGCAATATTAATAAAATAGACTTGAAATTAAATATCGATTGTATTCCGTACGAAACGCATGGAGATATATTAAACCAAATTTGCAAGGCCAACGAAAAGAACGTTGCATATGCAGTTCGCAATTGTGCATTCCCGTCGACAACACCTGTCAACCCCTATCCTCAAACATGCTTGTTTCCCGGCTGAGCGCTGTATGGCTGCCGACAAGGCCAAAGACATATAGCATGAAGACATTGACCCTTTAGTAAGCCCATCCTCGTATAGAATTCACATAGAAAAAGGCGTGCAAAAAAGTCTGGACAAAAGCCGGTGAGCTACAGTTTTATAAGAGTCATGTATGATATGGACGTTCACGTCAAGGCAACCTTTCGAGAAGCAAAATCGACCGCAGCTTGTGATGGTGTGTCTGTAATCTATAGGTGGCCAATCACATAAAAGCGGTGTGTAGAGGTGAGTACAACATGGGATGCCTACAATTATACAACACAGCACTCTAATGTAAATTGTAATATGCGTAAAGACCATGCAGGATGCACAGATGCTCGAAAAATAGAAAAGGGCTGACCAAACACAGCAATCAATATATGCTGGCCGCAAATTCTACACCAATCACCAGAGGTCCATGCTCACAAATCGCGATTCCACTCGCAGCGGCCAACAGCAGGGGAGGATAGAGCCGGTATGCACCCTCGTCCCTGCTCTCTACCTTAAATTTCAAACGCGCCCTGGCTTTTCCACACCATGGGTATAGTAGATGCACCGAATGTTCATCCGTACGTGTCCACCTAAGCGCTTCCCTTTCTAGGTCGGTCGGCACCGACAGATAGGCGGTTCAGTGAGCCGGAACAGAATCCGGCTGGACCCTGGTCGGCTCGTTTTCTCACATCCTTCTTTCCCCGAGGAGAGCAACACATAACCGACGTAAACTCGGTTCTCCCCGACACCTCGCTCTGCTCACATGGTTTGTGGTATTGGGTGTTCCAAATTGAACCCTTTGAAGTGGCAAGCTCAAAAGAAGGACCGCATATGGGAAAAATTGGAAATCACCAGATGGTCCGTTCTGTGGCGCCACGGAATCGCTTTACTGGTACGAGCATGCTTTTTTTTCAGGAGCGTGTCTACGGAGTGTGTGGCGTTGTCACCGTTAGGCAGGCCGCGGCGGCGAGGAGGATCTACCTCTGGCTAGTGAGAGAAATATGAAACAACGGCCATGCAGACATGAAGCAAGAACGTCATACGCCGAGGCAGAACCGCCAGAACGGCTTGGTATTGCCATAGCACAACGCACATATAGCAATATCAAAATGATAAAATAAAATAATAATAATAAAGTGACACCCTGGCGACATCAGGCTTTTTCTTAGAACGACATCATACTAGATCTACCGCCGATCCCGCTGTATCAAAGTGTTCTCTTTAATATTCTTATTAATGTTTTAATATTCCCTGCATGACGACAACTGGCCGCTCCTTGGAGCTAAGCCGTGCCTGCTAGCCTAGAAGTCGCCTGAATTGGAGCTGAGCGGTTATCAAATTACAGCCGGAAATGTGATGATGGGAGATCTGTGGTATGGCATTGTAACGAGTAGGCTGAGGCATTAAGATACAGGAGGTGCACAGTCAGTCAGCCGTTATCTGATTTACGAGTACGCAGTTTCTTGGAAGGGGGAATGTTTGACATCGTGTGGCCATTGTTGTCCTGTCTGTCATCGCGTAACAAAAAAAGGTCGGAAGAGGCATTGATTTGCCCTCTCCCTGACGGTAAATGGAAATATCACGTTTCTGTCTAAACATCTCCGCCTTCTGGCTGTCTACTTTGCTGTCTACTGTCTACTGTCTACTGTCTACTGTCTTCTCTCGCTTAAGAGAGCCTGGCCAGGCGCTAAGCCGGGGCCAGCTCTTCAGCCACATGAAGGTCTCGGCCTCGCGTTTATGCAAGGGGGGGCGGCACTTGTCCAACCTCACCGCCTCTTTGTGAGAGATTCTATGCCGGCAGGATCTCACCGCCGAGGCTGAGTGAGTGATTAGTCGAGTCGTTGCTTTTTCCTCCTTTTGGGGTCCGGTTGGTCGATTTGCCTGCCTGGAGAGATTTCAGAGGGAGCCCTGTGGCTTGCATCTTTGACGGCGGACTCGGCAATTCGAGGGGAGATGCACGAATCAAGCCAACAGCATGAAGGAGAAGCAGCGCCGAGGAGACAGGACAAAGGAGGGCTAAGCGAGAAGTCTGCGTTGGAAAAAAAAAGAGGGGAGGTGGTGAGGTGTGCAACCAGCGCCTCCCTACGCAAGGCTAAGGTAGGACTAAACCCAAAAGAAAGACACACAGACACATAGACACACGTACACACCAGCCGCTATGCCCTGGCCACCTTCTCTCTCCCTGCGCAAAGCGGACGGACTGACTTTGCAACTTTTTGATTTTCTTTGTGTTTCTCGATCCGCAAGGTCTCCCTGGGATTCCGGTGGCATGGAGAGGCCGGAGGCCAGGGAGACACACGGCGTTGTTGGCCCACGCAGGCCAAAGAAAAAAAGAGTGGGAGGAGGAGAAAGGCGTGAGGCTTCCGGCTGGAGTTGTATCTGCTGACAGTGGTGCCCTGACCCAAGAAAACCGTTTCGCCTCCCTCTTGGGGGCATTTGTTGGCGGCCCTACCACGGCCGACTACTCAACTCTCCCTGGATCAAAAGGGGCATGGGGATGCACTACGCGTACAACAACGACCAAGGCTGCGGACACCAGTGAATCAAAACTGAGTTCTTGGGAGCAACTCAGCAACAGATTGGGGAGATGCCACTGGCCCCTTCTATTTCGCTGTAGGATCTGGGCTCTTGACTATGGAATCGTCTTTGTTCTTCTCTGTGCATCAGCCATGGAGGAGCGGAACCGTTCCAGCAACCAACATAGGTTTCCCATCGACCACCATGTGACTTGTGGCTAGGTTGGACGTCTAGTCTGATTTTGCTTGCTGGCCACCATCACGTTCGACATGCCAACAACAATAAACATGCCATCATCACTGGATGAAGACGTGGGGTGGTCGAAGATTCTCGACTAATAAGCTGTTAAATGCGTGTGCCAACAAGGCAGCCAGTACTCGTAGAGCCAACCAGACTTTCCCTCCCCGAGTTACCAGCTGGGTGGGCATCGCTTATTCTTTTGTTCTTCCTACCACCCTACACCCTACACTACACCCCGGGCCCTATTTTTTGGATGTTGGCATGTAGTCTGTACGTATTTAGACTCGTAGAGGAAAACGAAGTGATATCACGAATTCGGTAGCGCCGGCTACGATAAGGCATCACAAGAGGATTCGCCGAACAAGGATACAAAATAGGTGACAGTCTGGGGTTTGGTCTACACATGGCCGGTTTTTCTGGCTGGGCGGTCTCCTGTTTTGGCCAAGCAGCTGACCCTTTTCTGAGTTCCCCCCCTGCGGTCTGCATATCATCCTCCCTTGACTTGGCTTGGGAATATTACGGCCGTTGGCGAACGCGACTTTGTAGGCATGTCGATGCATGTCGATGAAAGCCCAGAATTCGACGAGGCCATTGCCCAAAAACGTAATCCTGCATAAGCTCATAAAAATGGTGTGGTCGGCGCAACAGATCCAACGAGTAAGGTCCTCTCGCACACCGCATTGTCCAGAAAGCGCCATTCCATCTTCTTGGGTTGGCCTCTCATCCCTCAAGACAGCTTCTCCGAGTCCTGCAGATCCGGGAGATAGTGTGGGCAAGGGAGAGGGCGAGGAAGGGAGAAGCGCCGTTGCCGCCCCGATAGATGCATGTTGTCTGTCATCCACAGGGGGTCCATACGAGCTTGCTAGGGAGAGGACTGCTATCTGTACGAGGATCCAACTGATTCGTCGATGTATGGCTTCTAGGTTTCTCGTTTTCCGGCCTTTTAGTTTTCTAGTTAACAGAGACAGAACAATCTAACCTGGCGCGATGCTGAGATGTGTCTGCTCGGTCCTTCATTTTTTGTATCAAATTGGTCCGCCGAGAGAGTGCCTACCCACATTCGTATCTGGCTGTACATGTTGTGTTGTCTGCATGCATGCAGCTTTCGTAAGACATTTGGCCGTAGCGAGGACGAGAACGCTGTGTGGGAAAAAATTGGATCGACTCAATATGATTAACAAGATCTCAATGCATCCGTACTCGTATGCGCTGTCTCCTCCGCCCCTATTTTGTTTCTCGTGGTCCAAACCATACCAATGGGGCCGGGATTCCGGCGTGGAGCTGTTCTACATAAACCGTGAGCATGGGTTGATATAGATTGCTTTTTCGGCCTTGCGAGGAGGCTCAGCTCCGATTCCCCTCTTTTTTTACGTTTCTGCTCATCAATGCCAGGCAGCAATAAGTAAACGGTCGTCATTAATTTGAATTGAAACGTCGATATGACGAAGGCACTTTGATGCGCAATTTGTAGAAGAGACAACGGAAATTGGCCTGGGCAATGCGCATTGGTTGACGTCCGTCATATCCCGTCCAAGGCAATTACCAAACAGTCCTTTTTTGGCTCACATGTCCAGTTGTCAGAGACGCCTCAGCGTTTGATCAATCTGAAGCTTTGCCATTTCATATGGAGGACTGGTAGCATGATCTCAAGTCAAGCCAAGCCACTTTCGTCATCCTTCCTGTCGAATGCAAACATGCCAACTTCCGAGAACGCTGTGCAACGAAACAAACAACTGCAGCGACAACACCCAATGCCACCTCTCTATACGCTCACCCTACCTGCGAATAGAGAAAGAGGCCACTGTGAATTTTGAGCTGTCATGTGTCCCCGACTACGGCGCGGAGAAAGACTACAAGACAAAAAAACAGCAGAAGGAGGGCGAGGTGCAGCAAGAAGCCTCCGGCCGGAAGCCTATTCTGTTGAGCTGGTGCGACGGAAAAGCCATGGACTTCATGGGCCGCGCCTTGCAGGGTCCTACGTCGCAATGCCGTGGTTGAAAGAGACTCGACCATGCATGCATGCATAGTACTTTTGTTTCCATGAGCTTTCTATCAGCACTAAGTGGTGAAAGTGGGTTGAGCCTCTATTCGCTCAGAAGTCTCTGCGAGAGGGGAGCGTGGCGGTGAGGGGGAAAGCCGAGGGGAAATGGCCCCGTGGTATGCGGTGTGTCCTTCGTCGACAATGCTGGGTGATGGTGGTGATGGAGGTGAAGGAGTATGATGTTGGCGCTGCGTCTATTGCATCGACGGCAGCTCTAGGGCCTGTGAAAATCATACGATATGGCCCACAGGAGGCGTGGCTGCTCCGGTGATTGTGGCTGCACCGGTCGGCTTTGCCACATCCTCAAGAAACCCACACTTACGAGTACGTCTACGAGTACAACGCCGCCGCATCTCACCCGAACAAAAGCCTTTGCACCAGAAATGCGCCATGTGGCCTGGGTAGCGTCCATTTTCGCCACATCGGAAAACAGAAACTCTAACCGCCGGAATCGCTGTGGCGGATAGAGTGGATTTGGGAGGAGGATGGGGAAGGGTGAGCGGGGTGATGAGCAGGAGGAAAGCAGCTTCCGCATCTCCAGGACCGCAGCAGGGTTATCGGAGCACAAGAGTAGCCAATGATGGGAGGCTGCCAAGGCGTGGTGTGTGTCGATGTGTGACGGTGTCCATCGTGCGCTCCGGGGACAAGAATATCAAGACGATGCGCTGGCAATGTGGCTGGGGCCACGGAGACATCCACCTACGCTTAGTTGTACGCCGACGCACCTTAACCACTTGTCGCGAAAAGAGTGGCCGCATCGACGAAGCAGGAAAGCCGTCGGCTGGACCGCACACGGAGTTCTTCGTAGTCCTGAGTCGTCGATCGAGATCACCTCCATAATCCTGCGGGAACATACTCTGGGTGCTGTTCTCCGTGGTGTTGATTGATTATCGTCGTCTTGTCGACTGGGGACATGTGCCCGCTATTCGGCCGTGCAGGGCCCCCTGTTTCTCTGGCATGTCTTGCACAAGACGTCCACGATGATGTGGCTGTCTCGTTCGCGTCGTCGGTGAGTTAGGCCGGACACCACTATAACAAGAGGGAAGGTAGTTGTACTCGTACTACGAGCAGGGGGGGCGGAGGCAACAGAACAGCAACTGTCTTGTGCACCCAGTGAGAGAGGACAGCTTATTTCTCTCTCTTACCCTAGACCGACAAGTCTCAGCCTTCCCAGCCACAGCTGTGTGTGGTTGGGACACCTGGAAGTTCTCTCTCTTCACTGGCTTGTACTCCCCCCTGCTGTCCTCTCAAATAGACCGTATTGTGACAGCTCATGCAGCACTGTACGGAGAGCCACGGTAACTGTATTCTGAGGTCGGAAAGAACAAGTGAGCAGCCTGCCACAACTGGTGGGGTTTCCCAGTGGCAAAAAGTGCGAAAAGAATGAGGAAAAGGCCTTCTGTTTCTTCCGGAGGTTCTGCATGCATAAACGAGAATGAAGGACGGACATCCCAGGACAAGAAAAAGAAATCTGGCACGATGCTGCCTGGAAGGGGTGTCTTCGGGCTCGGCATTGACAAGGCGGCAGTCCGGAGGACAAGACTCCAGCGACAAGACTTTCCGTACAGAGAGCTGAGACATTGTAAGTTGATTTGATGGCAAGCAACATGCCTTTTTCTGTTTGCCGTCATGCTCGTATCCCAAAAGGGTACCTCTACACGTACACCCCATTGCCCAGATCATGACCGATCTGTCTCGGAGGTCAGCCAGACACTGCAGTGCTTGGGAGCAGCATCGAATTTCTCGCATTAGTTACTATCTACGGAGTACAACCACCACTCATTGTAGACATTCCAAGGGAAGAGAAAAATTCTGCTCGGATCACCGTTGCGATGCTGCTGCTGACCGGAAGAAATTTGCAGTGCGGGAAAGAGGCCTTCCTGACCGGAGACCCCTCTTTCTCTCCTTGCCCCCCCTCCACTTGTTCTTCACGGCGTATCCATACGTATCCATACGCATCTATATGCATCCATACGGACGAGTACGTATACGGCGTCAAGAACGATCACATGGAAGGATGCGTCTGAAATCCTGCGAGTACAACGGGTGCAAGGGTGCCCAAGCGATAAGACATAAAGTACAAAATATAATTAAAATTGCAACTGCGATGTACAAGCCACCTGGCAACCTCGTGGGTGTAGCGGACGATACACAAGCGTTGTCCTAGTTATGACTATGTAGATGGGCAAAGACAAAACCCTCTTCCTTGCATCGTTGGCTCCCGGGTCTTTGGG